>CM060438.1:65826578-67026578 GCA_030545235.1 Helianthus tuberosus | reverse complement strand
TTGGGCAATAATAGAGCCCCTTTACTTTTGCTTTTTAAAAGCATCTACTTTTACTTTTTCTTTTGTCAGTTTTTCTTTTTGGTTTTTTGTTTGTTTGCTTCTATTAAATCCTTTTTATTAGGAATTGGATATCTAATCCATTTTAAAACTTTATTCAGAGGTTTATAATTTATGACTAATCTAGGAACGCCTCTTTCTATTTCAGAATGTTTATTAACATAAAAAGCAGTACATGACCAAGGAGACTTTGAAGGACATATCAATCCCTTTTGTTGTAAAGACTCAATCTCTTTTTTACATAACTCTAAATATTCCGAATTCATTATATATATATATATATATATATATATATATATATATATATATATATATATATATATAGGGTGTCGGGTCAAGTGACTTTGTAGTCTTATTTTACATGTGACGTATATAACGGTTTTCTGACCGAACACAGGGATTTTTTAAACACTGACCCATAGATATTTGAACTTAGAAAATATCAAATCTATACATGTTGCATTTGAAAAACAAAATGACAAAGAAACAATCAATTATTCTCTCAAATTCTTTCAAAATGGTTGTTGAACACTAATAACCTTTCGTGGTCATGATTACCACCTTTTAGCTCTTAGTTTTACCGGTTAGATAGACAAATTATCATTACTTATGTGACCCAACTTGACTCGTACCAAAATTCGGATGTCAAGTTAAGCGGCATTCGACCATAAAAAAAACCAGCCTAGGCGCCACTTCGCACCTAAATAATTGAAAAATTATGGATGAGAAAGATAACTACTGTGGGTTTTGAAATGAGGGGGAAACGATAGAAAAAATCAGACGATACACCCTACAAATTATTGAAAGACTTATGAGCAGACAAGAAACAAAGAGAAGATGCTTAGACTACTTGGTACGGGGCTCGTCCCCGGTGCGTCGAGGAGTGGCGACTGGCTGCACCCCCCCCCGGCCTGTTTCTTCTTTATACCACACACACATATACATACAATCACACACACACACACATATATATATATATATATATAGGATAATGTTATATAAAAAACCCCATTTTTTAAAAAAACTTAGCAAACTCTACTTGTGGACTATATTCATCCACGTGGCCTGAGAACCTTCATAATCCATTTTGCTTTCAAGGATATATTAGTAATTTCCCAACCCAAGTTTAGTTTCCCAATTTGATCTGACATCATCATTTAATGCCCATCAACTCATTTCAAAAAACAACTCACCCCATTTTTCATTTACAATATTTCAGTTTATTTTATATGCCCTATTTTATATCTTCATTAACAGAAAGCTCCATTATCATCTTCTCCTCCAAATTATGCTTTCTCCATTAATGTCCATGGAGACAATTCCACCAACATCCTAGTTAATGTCGTCGGTCCATAGTTTCCCCAACATGTTCCTTAGCACTGACTCTCAAACTGATGAAAAATTAAATGCTCAAGGTTTGTCTCTTTAGGGATGTCTCTTTATCTAACTTAAGTATCTCGAATCTATGTTTTTTTTTTGTTAGTTGAGATTTTTTTTAATGGAATAATCCAAATATACTGCATGGCAATGTTCAGCTGTTGCATTCGAAGATTCTATATATACTTACATGCCTATAATCCAAAAGATTAATTATTTTTCAATACCATTGATTATTGTTTCAAAAAAAAAAGAATGACGTTTATAGGTAATAAATTTCAATACTATTGATTTTAGTTTGGTTTTCATTCTTCTGGTGTTTATAAATTTTGATTTTGATTCATGGATTACTTGTTTTGGTTTCAAACTCGTTTGATTTTGATCCATGGATTAGTTATTTTTTGTGTTAAAAAAATGTGTTTGTTGGTTTGGGGATTTTGATCTGAATAGTAACTGTTTTTTTGTTGGTATGGTTGCCTTGTTTGGTGCTTTTTGATCTGAATAGTAACTGTTTTTTGTTGGTTAGGTTGCTTTGTTTTGGGCTTTTGATCTGAATAGTAACTGTTTTTGCTTTGTTTTGGGCTTTTGATCTGAATAGTAACTGTTGGTTAGGTTGCTGTGTTCATGTATAACATGTGTTAAGCCCCTGATAGAATGATATATAACGTGTGTTAATAATCGGCACATCTGTTTTTAGAAACGAAAAGCCAAGTTTGTCTTACAGCACAACCAACGTAACACGTGTTATAGTCTGAACTCCTGTTTCACAGCTAAACCATAGTAACATGTTATAGAGAGATGTATTAGGGTATGACGACGTATTAGAGACATGTATTAGGGTATGACGAATTAATTGCAGGTTTTTAGTTCTGTGTCCTTTGTTAGTTGTTGTTTCAGTTGTGTAAGATTAATTTGCAGGTTTTTTATTTTTGTGTTAAAAAGTTGTGCTTGGTTTGGTTGCTTGTTTGGGCTTTTGATCTGAATAGTAACTGTTTTTTGTTGGTTTGGTTGCTTTGTTTGGGGCTTTTGATCTGAATAGTAACTGTTTTTGTGATGTTATCTGAGAAAAAAGATTTTCTGGCTATGAATGTGTTAATATTTATGTCTGGTTAACGACTTAACGGTTATCTTATCTTTTTGTTATTAGGATGGTGATGGATACAAGGGAAACAAGATCCAATTCTCGTGACCGTTGGTTTCGTCAAACGTGGATCAGATGCTTAAGGATCATGACCATGTTTATGTTACAGCACAACACAACTAACACGTGTTAGTGCTATGTATTTTAGTTTACTTCAGGACATGCATGTGTTACATGTGACATGAAACCCATACAACGTAACACGTGTTAGTGCTATGTATTTTTGTTTACTAGTAATATGTAATGTGATACTCTTCTTGTTTTCTCTAGTACACGATGTTAAAACGGTCTAGACTTAACACATTTTCTGTTGGAAGCGCCCATATTTGTACCTCTAACGTTACAATTACTATTGAAGTTTATGCATCCATTCTGGAATTATTAAGACATGTTATAATAGAGGCTTAAAACACGTTATATCAGGTTTACTCTGTTGTTATTAACTTACTACTGGAGTTTATTCATCCATTATGGAAGTCTTAACACACGTTATAATAGATGATTAACACCTGTTATACATTTTCAGTCATTTTAACACATGTTACAAGATGTATATACACATCATGGTGTTTTGGAAACCACTAGCTTATACATGACACCATGTTAGGTTAAACCAAGATTATAACAGAGGCTTAACACATGTTATCCCAGGTATACGGTGTTACGATATTAACTTGTATGTTCCATATTAACTTGTTCATGTGTTACGATCAGTATATGCACATCATGGTGTTTTGCAAACCACTTTCATATACATGAATACAAGTCGGGTTATAATGGATGCTTACATGTTAGGGTTACAACAAGATTCGAAATTACTAGTAATATGTAATGTGATACTCTTCTTGTTTTCTCTAGTACACGATGTTAAAACGGTCTAGACTTAACATATTTTCTGTTGGAGGCGCCCATATTTGTACCTCTAACGTTACAATTACTATTGAAGTTTATGCATCCATTCTGGAATTATTAAGACATGTTATAATAGAGGCTTAAAACACGTTATATCAGGTTTACTCTGTTGTTATTAACTTACTACTGGAGTTTATTCATCCATTATGGAAGTCTTAACACACGTTATAATAGATGATTAACACCCGTTATACATTTTCAGTCATTTTAACACATGTTACAAGATGTATATACACATCATGGTGTTTTGGAAACCACTAGCTTATACATGACACCATGTTAGGTTAAACCAAGATTATAACAGAGGCTTAACACATGTTATCCCAGGTATACGGTGTTACGATATTAACTTGTATGTTCCATATTAACTTGTTCATGTGTTACGATCAGTATATGCACATCATGGTGTTTTACAAACCACTTTCATATACATGAATACAAGTCGGGTTATAATGGATGCTTACATGTTAGGGTTACAACAAGATTACAATATTAACTAAGCTCACCATTAAACTCATCGCCCCCTTCGACTGTTTTCACCCTTGTCACATGTTAAGCAATTACATGTTTCGAACAGACAAATTGTAACACATGTTAGATCAGTATATACACATAATGGTGTTTTGTAAACCACTAGCTTATACATGAATACATGTCAGGTTACAAAAAGATTATAACAGAGGCTTAACACATGTTATACATTCCAGAATGTGCAAAACAAATGACCCGTTTCATATTATATTTTCCAAAATTACCGGTACATGTGTTACCATAAATGGCTCATTTCATATTATATATCAGGTTTTTACTCTGTTGTTATTAACTTACTATTGGAGTTTATTCATCCATTATGGAAGTCTTAACACACGTTATAATAGATGCTTAACACATGTATATACACATTTGTTATATTGCCTAAACATCAGGTTACATCATGGTGTTCTGTTACAGCATGAACCACCAACACATGTTATAAATGAACGAAGACTTCTTTCCCAAAGGATGTGACTTTCATATACATGAATACAAGTCGGGTTACGGTGTTACAATATTAACTTGTATGTTCCAAGATTATACAAGTTAATAGTTTTTTGGAAACCACTAGCTTATACATGACACCATGTTGGGTTAAACCAAGATTATAACAGAGGCTTAACACGTGTTATCCCAGGTATACGGTGTTACAATATTAACTTGTATGTTTCATATTAACTTGTACACATGTTATGATCAGTATATGCACATCATGGTGTTTTTCAAACCACTTTTGATATACATGAATACAAGTCGGGTTATAATGGATGCTTACATGTTATCATATGTATACAAGTGGGGTTACAACAAGATTACGATATTAACTAAGCTCACCATTAAACTCATCGCCCCCGTCGACTGTTTTCACCCTTGTCACATGTTAATCAATTACATGTTCAGAACAGCCAAATTGTAACACATGTTAGATCAGTATATACACATCATGGTGTCAATTGAATATCTTTATGGCCGAAAACTTGTTATAAACGAACGAAAACTTGTTACAGCATGAAAACTTCTTTATGGATCTGTTACAGCATGAACAACTAACACATTTTATAAACGAACGAAAACTTGTTACAGCATGAAAACTTGTTTATGGATCTGTTACAGCATGAACCCCTAACACATGTTATAAACGAACGAAAACTTCTTTCCCAAAAGATTTGACTTATTCAATGTCCCCACATTAACGTCGCCTACATCCATCCAGCTTGTCAATTGAATATCTTTATGGATCTGTTTCTGTAAATCAACACACGTTATATATCATTCTAACAGGTGCTTAACACATGTTATGGGTCTGTTTCTGTAAATCAAACAACCCAACAAAAAAAACACTTACTGTTCAGATCAAAAGCCCAAACAGCAACCAAAGCAACAAAATCGTCAACCGTATATCATTATTTCTGTAACAATTATTCCAACAGTTTCAATAATTTTTTCAGACCTTATGTATACATAAACAAACAAATCGGTAACCGTATATCATTATTTCTGTAAAATCCCTATATAGTTAACAATCAACATTTTTCAAGCATAATCCATCCAAACAGTTCACTGCTATATATATATACATATACCCATATCCAAGATTCACGAAATGTAAGGAAACAAGATACACATCCTAAAATCAATCAAACAAACAGCAATTCGAACAAATACTCAGCTAAAAATTACAAGGATGTAGGGAATTCAAAGACAATCATGTACCGACCGAAATAAATCTGGAGTGAATCCCGAACTAAATTAGAACCGAACCTGAACATGAATCTGACCCGAGTCGTCTGTATGTGTGTTCAAACTTCCTCTCTCTCACACACTTGTATGTGTGTTCTTGGTGTTATAGATGAACATGATGAAGTTTGTTGTCATCGTTCTCTCTCTAAAACAACATTCAGACCCTTCATTTGCTTCTAAAGATTGAGGAGAGAGAGAGAGCCGGAGAAGAAGCCCGGTGAGTTTCGCCGGAGGAGGTGGTTGCTGGTGGTGGTTGTTGTTTATTTCTCCTGAATATGAAGAGTGTTCATCTTTTGTCTTCAAGATTGGGTTGAAGAAATGGGAAAGAGGAAGAGGTAAGAGAAAGAGAAAGTGATATGATGATTTGATAGTTCTGGAAAGTCAAAAAGCTTCTTTTTCACTACCTAAAATGCCCCTTCCACTTGTAGTAATGTATTATATTATTTCTTTTAAATCTAATTCTTACCTAAAACCATGAGAAGTGAGAACCATTGATCAACTTGGCTGGCACCTAATCAATGGATGACAAAGAGTTTGCAAAGTTTTCTAAAAAAGATAGGGTTTCTTGTATAGCCAAGCCCTATATATATATATATATATATATATATATATATATATATATATATATATTGAGGCCCATCCTCCACACCCTAGGTTCATCCCCTTTAGGCCCATTCTCACACCCGCTTACGTATACACCTACGTGGCGGACCATTCTTTCAGGACTACCCTCCTCTACACCCCATAGTCTTGTAAGATTGTAAGAACATATATAAAAAACCAAAGGAGACACCGAAGAGGAGGCTAGTGAACCAATAAACCCATAATTTGTTTAATACCATCGTACATCGTTCATGGACCACTCATTTTTTAGTCCTAAACCCGTTTCATGAGACAGACACACCGTACACACATATATGTATTTATATCATATATATTTGTATGCATATGTTCATACATATATATACAACCTTACTGCTCATAGCTTCATAGCATCCAAACATACATATATTATAACAATTGTTTGTTCAATGGCTTCAGACTCATCACCAACCTACCTTCTCAACCATTCTGATCTTCATTCACTTTACTATCAAACCAACAATGAAACTGGTGGTATCATTGACTTGGGCCTTAGTCTTAGAGTTTTGCAGGCTCCAACTTATGACCATTCTGAACATCCCCACGGTACGTATAATTTATAGCTTCAAGTTTTCTCCCTACCAGTGGAGTGGCGGATCCAGAGATTTTTTCTAATGGGTTCCTTTTGATAGATTATCACTAATTTTTTACAAATCATACAAGGCTTCACTAATTCTCACTATTTTTTTCCAAACTGACTGACTGGGTTTCTAGGAACCCACAAAATGTGCCTAAATCCCCCACTGCTCCCTACATATTTAACAGTATTTAACATTCTACTAGGCGACACAGTGGTAAGCGCCTGAGTCCCTTTCTCATAGGTCTTATTTTTTAATCATACTTTAACTGCTTTTCTTGTATTTATCCCCCTAAAAGACCATATGTGTTTTATCTTGTACTTTGATTTGTGTCATCCAATAAACATGACTTGTTTAATTAGTCACAGATGACTACCACGATTTGGTAGAATGGAACCAGTTGCACCCTTACGAAAGTTCAGACACTAGTGTCGGTTATCCTAGGAAGACGACTGACAATGTTGTTGATGAAGGAAACATGTTCCAAAGAAGCAAACATCAAAGCGATTTTGTGAAGGTTAACATGGATGGCGTACTCATTGGTCGAAAAATATGTGTTTTTGATCACTCCAGTTACTTGAGTCTTGCAAGTCAACTAGAAGACATGTTTGGTTAGTAAACTTGATGCTAGTTCTTGAAGTGTGGCAATGAAATTTATTTGATTTTTTTTCTCATGGTAATTACTAAAAAATTTGTGTGTTTTTAGGAAAACAAGCTTTATGTAGTTTACAACTGTTTGAAAGTGGTTCGGACTTTTCGTTGTGGTATAAAAATAGAGATGAACAATGGAGAATCGCCGGTGATGTCCCATGGAAGTAAGTTTTTTATTTTCCAGAAATATATGACGAGTAATTGCTACCGAATTCTTCTTGTATGTTATAATGTTAACATCTATTTGGTGATTTGGTTATGATATTCTTAACTAAAAAGAAGTCTTTTATAAATGATGTAGGGAGTTTGTAGAAAGTGTAACACGCATGCGGATCATGTTCAAGGACGAAACACTCTTTCGGTCTATGAACACATCGGTCTAGTCGATGCTATCAATGGTTAGGACCATGAAGGCTGCATAAGACGGCATCAGTGGGAGGTTGGAAGCCAGACACATTTCTCTGTCTTCATGTTAATTTACTAATCAGATAGATATTTTAAACGATCTTGAAAGGCTTTTCGTCTTTTGATTTTCTGCAATGAATTTGTAATCGTGATTAACTACGATAGAGTTTATCTTATAATTCATAGTTTCATACTAGTTTATGGTTTCTTTTGTGATGCAAAGGCATCCAAAGTAATTTGATTTAATAAATTAAAAAGAATGTATTTAATTAAAAAGTATCTATCCTAAGTACATAGTTACGCTTAGACTGCGAGGAGTGGGTGGCTTGGGTTGGGGCTTTGCTCGACATGTGGCGATAGTGGGTTAACTAACTAATACTTTGTAACACCCCGAAAACGGGTTTGGTAATCAAACCACGCTAATACTAAAAGATGGGTAAAGTACCGTTAGAGGTAAAAGTAACTCGGTAAATATTAGAATTTAAATAAATAAACCTAATATTAAATAAAAGTTGAACGAAAACTTTTGAGGAAATAAAAGTTTATAAACGGCCCGAGATAACGGGACTTAAAATAAACCGAGTCGTACCCGAAGATATAAATCTTTATATTATAAAATTTAATATCGGATATAAATAAGATGAAATAACTAGGAATATAACCTAGTTAATCACAAGTCTTGTAGTAATGAGGAAACTTATTTAAAACACCCTAAATAAAACTTGTGAAAAATCGAGGGGCCAAAAGTGACAAAATCGAAATTAGTTTTTATTAATTACCCTATATACTTAAAGCACTCGCCACCGACCAAACACCTTTTAGTCCTCCACGTTGTGCTACGGTCCATGAACTTTCGATCAATTACAATAGTGCCATATCTTACGAAATTACAATAATGCCCTTAGTTGGGATCAGCTGGCTAATGAACGGAAATGGGGATCTTACCGCCTTCTATCATGTTGTTGGTCCTACAAGAATCCACTACACCTGTCATTGCCAACCACACTCGAAACCATTGAATCAGTACCATGGCTCCACCATCACCACTAGCACAAACCCTAAAACGACGGGATTGTCATTAAACCTCGGAAAGAACAAATTAGTGTAGCCGGAAAAGCGAAAAAAAAGGTCGGAACCTTACCTTCAAACCCTTGCCGCTACAGATTGGGTCGATAAAACCACATGCAATGGTAGCTCGGGACTGTGGCGACCTTAAATAGCCGGAAATAGCATGCCCGGTCTCCGATTTAAACCCGAATGTTGTTATCGTCGTCATTGGACCTTCGAACAACCACATTCGCTGCCGTTTAGATGATGCTTTAGATCGCTGGAGGCCACGGTTGTAAACACCAAACCGAAGAGAGCCGTCGTCGCCGTCTGCAAACAATGGCTTCGCAGTGGCTAGCGATGGCGGTGTTGTGGTTGTGGCTGTATAGAGAGCGAGAGAGAGTTAAAAGTAGTTAAAAGACTTTACTCCTGAAGGTGTTGACCGTGTGTTGTCGTGTTTGTATACAGAGAGTGAGAAAGTTGAATTTTGATGCTTTATCACTGAAAAACCAAAGTAAAAGTAAAAGAATGGTCCGTTCTTTTTTTGTTAGCCTTTGATAAATAGATTCATACTTTTTAAATTAACTAATTTAATTAGTTGAAATATTTCAATTTTGATTTCTTAATATTTTTAGGAAATAATGTAGTAACTTAAATTAATATTCTACTTATATTAAAACATATAAAAACGTTTGGAATGCTAGCTTTGGTTAATTTTTTTTGGTATTCGGTTTTTAAAATTGCTACGTATATGTTTTGATATTTAAAAACAAAACCACCACAAATTTGTACATCCTCCTTGCGTATTTTCAGTTTTTCATCCTGGAGAAGTATAATGATTTATAATATTTTAAATATGCCGTTACAATGTGATTATTTTTATTTACGTGATTGTTTTTACGTACGTGTTAATATAGATTCATATTTCGACGTAAAGGGTCAAGGATAATGCTTTTACATGCTTATTTTTATGTAAGTTTTCAATTAGTCTACGTTTTGACAATTTAATGTACGAATTGATATAAAATTCACGTTTCTACATAAGTGATATAAAATCACGTTTCAACATAATCTTTATTTGGAAACAAGTCAAATACAATATGTTTTCATACCTATTTTTGTGTGTGTTGTTGGTCTACGTTTTGACGTAAAATGTGTTCGGAAACGAGTCAAGTCAATCATAATACGTTTTCATTCAATGGTAAAAATACGAGTTACAGTACGTTTTGACGCTGCTAATTCTTGATGCAAAGCTAAGGGTTGTGTAGTGGTTAGGTGGAACCTTCACTAAACGAACTGACCTGGGTTGCATTACGTTTCTTTTGTAACCGCAATGTTTGAGATCGGATAAAACGAAACATGCATTTTCATTTGGTTAACGCATCTCATAACATGCCACCAGTTGTAAACAATTAAGGCGTCGCCGCCGCAACGTGCGTCCTACGGCAAACTTCTAGCTATAACTTAAAAGACAAAGTCGGTGGAAACCCCACCGGCTTTGCCTCCTCCTTCCCCATACTTTTACGGTGTTGCAATTTTAGCCCCTTAATTTTTGTAACTTCAAAGTATCATAAAATGACAAATTTAGTCCCTAAACTACTACTCCATTTTACAAATAGTTTGCTTTTGACACCCCAACTTTGTCGTAGTTTCCTTTTCAGCCCCAACTTTGTTATAGTTTCCTTCTTACCCCAAAACTTTATCAAATTTTATCTTTACTCTTTCTTAGCCCTTAAGTTTACGAAATGCAATTTTTAACCACTTAACTTTTTATAAACTTTGTAAATGCCACTTTAACCCCCTCGAGAGTTTTTGGCTTGACGATATAAATTCGAGTTAGTCGGGTCCCGTATAATACGTTATGATTGTACGATATAAATTTGATTTACGTCACGTTTTGATCCAATCGCAATGCAACTATAGGATACATTGAGTTCAATTGGAAAAGTCAAAACGTGCATTTTCATATGATTAACACATCACATAACACTTGGACTAATCCGTTCGATATTGACGAAGTACCCGCGCCGCAACGCGCGCGGGCCTTATTACTAGTTAAAACTTAAAACCCAAAACACACACTTGGTGTGTGTTTTGGTCGCAGACAACACAGGGGGCTAACAAGAACTCCTTGTTCAAACCCTAACCAGCCAAAAAATCAAGCAATTGGAAGGCCAAATCAGTCCCAAATCGAAAACCAAGCTAAGATTAGTGATCACTCGGGTTAGAGGATCACAAGGTATGTCGAATTCCATCTTTTGGTGATGTTTTGAATTCATGGTGAATTATCATAAACGAAATTATTGCTTGAATGTTTGATGTAAGAGTGAAATTAGGATAAATCCATGGTAGGAACAAACCCTAGTAAGGATTTGATGAAGTAATGATGAAAAATTGTGAAATAGATTATTACACATTTATGTGCTATGTGGGTTTTTATGTCATTGTGATGAACACTTGGATTAGGGTGTTAAATTGATGAATATTAATGTTATGATACAAGTTCTAGTTGTAGTCCATGAACACTAGACTTAGAGATTTGATTTTGATGTTAAAACTTGGTTAAAAGTTAGATATGAACTTGACAAAAGAAGTATAAAAATCTTGCCCGCAAGGTGTTTGTTAAAATGGCTAAACGAATGTTAGTATGTCAAAATTTTGAACGAAACGCGTAAATTCCTAGTTTGATTAATTAGGGGTGATATGTGATGATACGGATTCTAATCATAATGTGGATTTTAATTAATTTCACATATCATATGATTAGAGGTAGTTAACTAGAAGAAAGTTAAATTAATCCATGATGAAGGCGAATAGTGATTTCGACATAGAAAATACATAAGGTGGAATAGTCTTATTTGTTAATGACTAATCTAACCATCTTACGAATTATGAATAATAGTTTGGCGCTTAACAAGCTAGGTGGAAGCTTGGGGAGAAAGCGGGTCAAGAGAAATCATGAATTATGGATAAAGGGTAAAATGGTAAATTAGTCATGTAATGACGAACAAATAAGAAACGTTTTTTTTAGTAAAACGAGTTCAAGGAGAAAACCGGGATAAGTTTAAAGGGATGAAATGGTAATTAAATACCATCTCATACGGACAAATGGTCAATTAGACTAAATGGTGTTGTTAACACCATTTGACAATAACATTTGACAATCGCTTGTTGAGTTTTGTGATTCACAGGAAATAACATAAGGCTCGCGTTACTATTAACTATCAATTAATAGTGAAAGGTTTGAAGTGGGTCGATATTATGACCCGGGCCAGGTACGCATAAATAAGTTGTTAGTTAAACATGCGATTTTGGTCAAATAATTAGTGGGAGTCATTCGTCGTAAATGAGAGACTAAAAATGACCAAAACGCCCTTGATAGGTAAATCGGGCAAATGACCCTTAGAGGTCGTTTAGATATTAGTATTATGATTATGTAACTCTTAGATATATGTAAGAGTTGTAAGTATAAACTTTGTGGGTCAAATGCCTAAGAACGGGTCAATTACGTAGAATAACTATCCAAAGGGCAAAGTTTGGAGAAAAGGGGTTCATTATGTTAAATCCACCACAAAAATAGTTGTGGTGGATTATATGTAGTTATTTAGATATGAGAATGCGAAGTGTGAAGGGGGAAAGCGAGTTGATGTTTAAATGCATAAAAAACCCCTAAATGTGTCAAAATGGAATTAAGTGCATTGTTGTGTACTAGACGCGTAATTCATAATAAAATTTTGAACCCGAGCAGAGGATGTGAGTTAAATACATTGGTGTATGTATTTGGTTGTTTAAGAATCAAGTTGGTGGTTTTAAATACAAACGGGTCAAAATGTTGATTTTCAATAATAAGCCGATTGCTTAAAATTTAGAATTTTATTAGTTTGAATGTTGAATTTTAACTCCATATGAGGGAGAATTAAATTACGATCTTGTAGGAAAAAGAATCGCGTAAAACGGACATGTAGAACGAAAGTTATGGCCGTTTAAAGTTTGATTTTTGTTGAATATTTGAGCTGGGCAGAAAATGCAGGACCAGACACAGACCCGCTGGAAATCGGTCTCCCCCGCGGCACGCGGAGGGAGACGCTTACACTATCGCGACACGCGGGGGTCGCTCGCGGCCCGCGTCAGATTAGGTGAAATCTGTCGCGGGGCGCGACAGACCAAAACTCAGAAAATTTATTTCCTTTTCATTTGTTTGATGTTAGAACTTGGTTATACACATTTTTAAGCTACCAAAACTAACTTTTACGTTGGTTTTGGATTTAGGTGGTACTCGCAAGCTCTCGGATGTCGATCAAGCAATGGACAAGAACCGAACACACGTCTGAACAAAGCTTCCGCGTTAATCTAATATGTTTTTATTTTAAGTGAACTATGTAAAATACTTGGTACTATATTTTGAATATTATAGACATGTAAATATATTAACTTGGAAAAGTTTTTGTAAGGACGCATTTTGGCTTTAAAATGCGTATTTTATTATTAAAATCTTGATTAAAAAGAGGCGGATTTTACATACTTAAAAACTAGGGGTGTGGTGGGGCGTCGCTTAGTTGGACATGACTAGCCCTATTAAAAATTTCATTTAATTAACCAGCCAATCCCAGCCAGCCACCTCAACCCAGCCTCCACGCCAGGCACAATACCCACGCTAGAGGGGCAACGCCCAAAGCCAAGCCCATAGTGGATGGTGTGCAAGGCTTGGGTGGGTTTCCCACTCAGTCTTATGAATCGCTTTTGGGTATTGTAAAATGAGTAAATGAAAACAGAAATGATTAGAAAATTCAAAATTTGATACTAAGAACTTGAAAACAAACCCTACTTATCCCCTGGTTACGTGCGGCTGTGGACCCCCCCTTCATCGTTGTCCAAATATCAAAAAGGGTTATCACAAGAACTTGAAAACAAACAGTCGCCGGATTCTTTCCTTGACCGTCGCCGGTGGCTCGACGGAGTAGAGATTTTTGGTTTAGCGTTCGAGGTCGCCCTCTTCGGCTTGACCTTCAGCCCTAAACTGATTATTCGAAGCTCCCATTCGCTGTCCGGGATTGGTCTCATCACCTTTGAAAGTTAGTGTGCCGGAAACATATCGTCGGTTGCTCGACGAGGAGGTGGAAGTTGGGATAGCGTGTGAGGTTTGTCCTGAGGCACATATCGGTTGAGTCTCTAATTTTACCTTCCACTCTATCTTGATTATCCAACGATTCCATTCGCTTTCGGGTTTTTTTCCGTGTGGTAATCAATGGAGTACGAGAACAATTGGGGGGGAAACGAGGTCGGTGATGAAACTCCGTGGACGGATGTTCAGTATGGAAAAAACAGGAAGAGTAGAGGAGACGGTGTGGAGATTACGTTTCTAGTGCAAAACCTTCCCGAGCGGACAACAAAAGAGATCTTATGGCGTTCATTCCAGCCGCATGGGTTCGTCACAGATGCCTATGTGGCTCGTAAGAAAGATAAGAGAGGGAATTGTTTTGGTTTTATCCGATATGTGGGGGTCGGAAATGTTGGAGAAACCATTCAGAAGATGAACACTGTTAAGATTTTCGAAGCTAAGGTGACACTCTCTTTGGCGAGGTATGATAAAAACCATAAGAAGTTTATCTATACCTCGAAGGTAATGGGTGATAAAGTCTGGAAGCCTAAGGATCCGGTTCATAGAAGTGAGCAGGGGACCGGAGTGCCCCCTCCCGGGGGCGCGGCGGTAAGGGAAGGGCAATCATTTGCGAGTCTTTTTCAGAAGGATGGACATGCATCGTTCTCTGATTCTAAGACGTTAGTAGTTGAGGGTAATGGTTCCAAATATCCGCTACACTGTAGGGGACGGTCGATTCATGGTGTAGTAAAGGATCTTCCCACTTTGAATAACCTGAATAATATCCTAAGTAATGGTGGATTGGCTAACTATGGGCTTTCGTATATCGGCGGTCTTAGTGTACTGCTTACCTTAGGCAATCCGGGGAATGTGAGAGAAGCTCTAAACAATCATTCGGAACTTTTATCTAATGCGTTTAGCCGGTACCATGGTTGGAATGGAGAAGATCTTCCAATGGATAGGGTGGCAACCCTCCGGATCACGGGCGTCCCGGTTCATCTTAAAGAAAACTCTTTATTTGATCGTATAGGTAATTTGTTCGGCAGGGTGGTTCAAGAGTCTACGTTCTCTTGGCTCGGGCCAGATAACTCCGACAGCACTGTCAAGGTTTTGGTACCTCCCGGGAAACGAATTGAGGAAACGGTCGTCATGCAATGGAAGGATAGACGTTTCGTTGTTTGGGTCTCTGAAACAATGGAAGTATGGTCTCCGGATTTAGTGGATGAAAATGACTCGGAGGATTCGGGTTCGGACTTGGAATCGGAGAATAACGATGACGTGTATGGCGAGACGGAGGAGGTCGAAGAAGGGGAGATCCGGCCAGACGGGACGGCGGATGATCACCGGAAGGCCAGGGAAACCGAACCGTCTCCGGAAGATAAAAAGTCTCCTAGCATTAATTCACAGGAAGGCATGCATGAGGTGCATGGGGGAGTGGAAGATGTAAATGATATCCCGAAGCCCGAGGAACACGTGATTGAAGCAACTTTGGAAAAATGTGATAAAAATAATGGGAGGAAAGAGAATGTGGGGAATCCATTCGTCAAAGATGTCAGGGATAAATTTAGGTATGAGGAAACAACCATGGATTCTAGAGCCCTGAATGATGGCCATGTGGATAATATTGGATTAGTACAGGAAGAAGTTTGTGGTGGTGGGCCTCATTATGCTTATGTTACTAGTATAGCATCTCAAGATGGGCCAATTAATTCCCCTGGGCCATGTGCTCCTGCTACAAAAGGTAAACGTACTAGAGACCAAAGAAGCCCACCTTCTGTGGGCTCTACTCAAGGCCCGCACATAAGAGTCAGGCATGCTGGGGTAGATGCGGTGAATAATTCCTTGGACCTAAATTGCTCTGTTGGAACTCCGAATACAGGGGACGATGTGGTTACTGACAATCCACAGGCACACAATCCGGAGGTTGATTCTAGGTCTAATAATCATCGAGTGGGGTTTTTTTCCTCTGATGAAACGTCTCTGATTGCAACAGAGATCGAAGCTACAATGGCAACTGGGGAGATCGTGGGTGTCAAGTTGCAAGGCTTTGAAGCGGATATTAGAGCAACTATAATCGAAGAAGGTGCTAACATCGGTTTCCAATGAATTTTCTCTCGATTAATTTGCGGGGGGTCCGGGACGTCCGGAAACTGGATTGGATCAGAGGCCTCAAGACAAGTCATGGGGTTCAGTTCTTAAGTATTCACGAAACCAAGTTAAGTGAATCGGCTAGTTTCGCTTTCAATCAGATGTGGGGTAGGTCGCTGTATAAAGTGGCAGTAGTAGATGCATGTGGGAGATCAGGTGGTTTGGCTTCCATTTGGGACCCGACTGTCTTCTCCGGTAGTGAAATAATCAAACAACGATTTTTCTTATGTGTTTGTGGGGAGTTGGTTCCAAGTGGACAGAAATTGAATCTTGTTAATATTTATGCTCCGAACGATGCAGCGGCTCGGAGAACACTTTGGTCAGAACTGGTAGCTCTTAGAAATTCGAGGCAAGGATTGTGGGTTTTTATGGGAGACTTCAATGAAGTTAGGATGGCAGACGAAAGGCAAAATTCTGAATTTGTGGCGGCAAATGCAAACGCTTTCAACGATTTCATTTTATCGGCAGCCTTACACGAATACGATATGGGTGGCGCGAAATTTACTTATATATCGGACCGTGGGGATAAGCTTAGCAAATTAGACCGATTCTTGGTGTGCTTAGGCTTTATGGAGAACTGGCCGGGCGCGGCTCTGACTGCTCTTGATAGGTTATATTCTGATCACAGACCTCTCGTTTTATCTACTTCTCCCTTTGATTTTGGTCACATTCCTTTCCGATTTTATAACTCCTGGTTTGAGTTTCAAGGTTTTGTGGAGTTTGTTTTGGCCAAATGTAACCAGTTTTCTTTTAATGGGCCGGGGGACTTAGCGCTTGCCACCAAACTCAGATGGTTGAAAAGGAATGTAAAAGAATGGATCTGTGTGGAAAAGAAAAGGGGAGAAGAAAATTATTCTACGCATAAGAAAAAACTGGCTGAGTTGGAATCTTTGGCTGAGGTGAGAAACCTCAATGAAGCTGAACTGAAGTTAAGGACGGATTGCAAACAATTTGTATTGGAATTTGATAAACAGAAACAGGCGGATATGAAACAGAAATCCAGAATTCGGTGGGCATGTGACGGGGATGAAAACACTAGTTTTTTTTCATTCGGTGGTGAATTCGAACTTAAGCTCAAACCGGATCAATGGGGTTTTCATAGGTGAGGAGTGGGTTACAAATCCGGTAATTATTAAACAACAATTTTATGAATTTTATTATCAGCTCTTCTCTGAGCCGATGAGCAATCGCCCGAAGTTAGTGTGTCCGCACCTTAATGTTTTGTCGCCAGACGTTAGCGAGGACCTTGTTCGGCCATTTTCCCTTTTGGAAATAAAGGAAGCTGTTTGGGAATGTGATGGTGATCGGGCCCCCGGGCCGGATGGTTTTAATTTTGCATTCTTGAAGCGATGTTGGGCCGGGTTGCAAGGGAATTTTTTACAGGTTTTTGAGGAATTTTATAGTCAGCCGTTCTTGTCTAGGAGCTGCTCCTCCTCTTTTATTGCTTTAATCCCTAAGGTTAAGGATCCGTTACGCCCCGCTGACTTCCGCCCAATCAGTCTTATTGGTTGTATAAATAAAGTTATTTCAAAAGTTCTTGTAAATCGGCTGAAGAAAGTAATTGGGAGCCTTATATCGGTGGAGCAAACAGCGTTTCTTTCTGGCAGGAATATTGTAGAAGGGCCTTTGATGCTAAACGAGATTTTAGCATGGATGAAACAATCAAAAAGAGTTGGGTTTATGTTTAAAGTAGACATACATAAAGCTTACGATTCTCTCAGCTGGAATTTCCTTGAATCAATTCTAGTGCAAATGGGATTCCCTGTTAAATGGTGTGAATGGATTATGGCGATTATTAGATCGGCCTGAGCGTCGGTGTTGGTTAATGGGTCTCCGACAATGGAGTTCGATTGTACAAGGGGGCTTCGCCAAGGTGATCCTTTATCTCCGTTCTTGTTTCTTATAGCTATGGAAGCTCTACCGGGCATGATGAAGAAGGCTTCTGAAGTCGGTTTATTTCGCGGCATTCGTATCAACGATAATGGGATTAAACTTTCTCATTTTCTGTATGCGGATGATGTGATTTTTTTGGGCGAATGGTCAGAATCTAATATATTTAATTTACAGCGGATCCTTAGATGTTTTCACTTGTCCTCTGGTCTTAAGGTAAACCTCTCAAAGTGTAGTTTGTATGGTATAGGAGTGGAGGATGATGAGGTTGGTAGAATGGCGAATATGCTAAACTGTAAAGTCGGTTCCTTTCCGTTCAAATACCTTGGATTGTATGTGGGAGCAAATATGAATTTAGTGCGGAACTGGAAGCCTATTGTAGACCTTTTTAAAGGTAGGTTGTCTATATGGAAGGCTAAGACACTATCCTATGGAGGGAGGATTACCTTAATAAAGTCGGTATTGTCCGCTTTACCGACCTATTTTTTCTCCATTTACAGAGCTCCGTCACAGGTTTTGAAGCAACTTGAAAGCCTTCGTAGAGTATTTTTCTGGGGTGGGACCGAGGAGGTATCTAAGATGTCTTGGATGGCGTGGGAAAACGTAGTTGCTCCGACTGAATATGGGGGGTTGGGCTTCGGGTCTTTAAGGGATACGAACTTGGCAATGCTAGCGAAGTGGTGGTGGAGATTTAAGACCGAAAAAGACAGCTTATGGAGGAAAGTAATCTGGGCCATCCACTTTAATTCTAGATCATGGAATCCAATTCCGGCTAAACTATCAATTTCGGGTCCTTGGAAACAAATCGCTTCTGTTTCATCCAGATTGTCACCGATGGGGATTGATTTGACGAGTGCTATCAAAGGTTCGCTTCGAGGAGGGAAGGAAATTGTTTTCTGGCTAGACGTTTGGGCAGCGCCGCAGTCATTTCAGGTGATGTTTCCAACTATTTTTTTGCTAGAAAAGGACAAATGGTCAAATGTTGCTGATAGAATCCGGATTGATCCTACTGGTGCCAACTGGGTATGGTCTTGGAAACGGGAGTTGTCGAGTGTATCTGAGCTCAGCGAATTTACTCAGCTGAACAATGTTCTGCAGCCTTTCTCGGTCTCTATTGGGAAGGATTTATGGTCTTGGAGCATGGATCCAACCGGGCAGTTCAACATCAGCAGTATTCGGAAATTTTTGGCTTCTTTTAATCGAGTTCAGCCCGATTATGTGGTCGAATGGAACAGCTGGCTGCCTAAAAAGATTGGGTTGGTAGCATGGAGAGCTTATAAAGAACGGTTGCCGACCAGAGTGGCTCTATATGCGAGAGGTATTTCGGTTCAGAACTTGGAGTGTGTTTTGTGTCGAGAATACACTGAAACTTCTGATCATCTACTTGTCTCGTGCGGCTTCGCTCAAACACTTTGGCAAGTGGTATTTCAGTGGTGTAAATTGCAGCCGGTGATTGCTTTTAGCATACGGGATATTCTTGATGCACACAAGTTTTATGGAGGTTCGGTTAAAAAGAAGAAAGCCTTTCATGCGGTGTGCTTAATCACATTATGGGCCATCTGGACGCATAGAAATGATGTAATGTTTGAAGGGAAAGCAAAGACTATCTCTGCCATAGTGGAAGAAATAAAGGCGAAAAGTTACGTTTGGGTGAAGCATCGATCAAAAGAACTGTCGATGTCATGGGAGCAATGGAGGGGATTTGAAGTCTTTTGAAGTTCTGTTTCTTTATGTCTGTTTGGGTATTAATTTGGTTTATGAGGTGACTCGGTGTATGTAAATCTTGGTGTTAGCCGCTGGCTAGATATTAATAAAGGTTTTTGTTGGCCGTTCAAAGAAAAAAAAAAAAACAATACAACTTAAAATCAGCCGTCGTTAAGTAAAAGAAACGAGAAAAAATGTAATAATTGAGAGATTGTTAAATGGTTGACTTCTAAAGAATTGGGACAATTTATTTGTGAATATTAAACCACTTTTGATTATAACGTACATGTATAAGGCATAAAATCACATGTAAAGCAAGTATAGATAATATATGAAGTGTTACAAGATTTTAATAGCTTTAAAAGGGAAAAGGTAAGATATGTAATTATATAAGACAAGGAAAATCGTCAAAATAGTTTATCAGCATTGATCAAAATATGTTTTTAACCATAAACATTCACTTTCTAAACTAATAAAAAAGATGGGCATAATAGTGACTAAACTGCGCCAATGAATCAATAAAATCGTAACACATGGCAGTTATGATTAGACAAAAGAATAAAATATAATGGGGGGGGGGGGGGGGGGTGTATTTGCCCTTCCCCAACACACTACTTTCTCTATCTCTCTCCTACCCTCACCTATTTACATACGCCAGTCACCCTACTCACCAACAACTACTCGCTAGACTAATTGCTGGAAGGAGAGAGCAGGGCCGGCTCTGGGCCCGACAAAGGGCCCGAAAAGTCTTTATAAGCTTGTATATATTTATTAAATTATATATTTAGTATATTCATCCGTTTGTTATGCAAAAAAATATTGGTGGTGTAGTGGCAAAAACCATCTTAAAATAATGTAAAAGTCTCAAGTTTAAGTCTTTGCTCCATCACTAAGTTTTTACTTTTGTAATTCATTTACCCTTAACCATAATTTTGGGCCCAATTTTTTTCGTCGCCCGAGGCCTAATTTTTTTCGAGAGTTTTTGGGGACGGCTCTGGGAGAGAGTACCCGCATGCAAAAATCGATGAACAACTTCAATTTCTTCAAGTTTTCTGCAGAATTTTCACGTCTTCCTGATGTTTGGCGGAAACAAACATCAAATCAAGAGCAATGGTGATTCGGAAGGCGGTTAGACCATTACGAATCGGTAACCATGCTCTGATACCACTTGAAAGTCCCCGGGACCCCCGGATCAATGACTAACAACATCCACTGCCCTCGATTCAAGACATGAAACATCAAAAACGTAAAAGATAGAGAAGAAGATGTAGAAGAAACTCGTTAATTTCATTACAATAAACACAGATTATATACCAAACGAGTATACATCATCTTCTGCAAGCTGGTTTAGATCACTAAGATCTAAACCTAGTTTTCTCTCACTAACACGTAGTCTCTCTCTCTCTAGAATGTGCACACCCATTTGAAGGATTACAAGAGTTTGTGAGAGTATGCTAATCTACCCTATACACACATATATATAGACCAGGGACTAAACCCGGACTACATAGTTCACTTTCTATCTATTCCGAATTTACACGTAAATTCGGAAACCGCTATCTCTAAGTCACAAACTCGGACAACATAAACATAAAGAGACTATTCCGAGTTTGACACATAAACTCGGAATCATTACAAAGCATACACAAGTTTGGACAAACTAATATCACAAACTCGGACAAGATTATATTTGGACAAGGTAACAAACTCGGAACCCATATTCCGAGTTAACCTTGTAAGCTGGAATCCTGTTTGTTCATCGTCTTTGACTTGGACCTTTGACTTCGTTGATCAGAACGCACAGTTACCTGGCAGGAGCTGCACTTACAATTACTAACTTTATTGTTGAGATCAAGTAACAAAGCTAGCACAAACTACTCCCATTAACATATATATTGGTTTAAAAAAGCAATGCTTATGTTTGAAAATATTTTGGTCAATAATTTGATAAAGTTATGTGTAACATATATTTTTTTAACAGCAAGAATTTTATTAAAAAGAAAAGGGACAGTAAGTAGCTATGACCTGAAGTACAGACTCCAAAAATGAAAATCCCTAAACAAAGAAAGACACAAAAACAATTTTACAATATATTATGTGACATCAAACGGGCACCATTTTGACCAATCTAACACCTTCATCTTGAATCTGCTTTTTATCCATAGAAAGCCCACAGATTTAGGTCCACAATAAGCTTTGAGGGAGTGTCACCCGCTTGGTTAAAAACCTTATCATTTCATGTTTTCCAGATGCACCAACATGAAATTAATATAATCCCATGAACCACCTTGTTTTTTTGGAGACATGAAGATCATTAGGCAATCTAATAAGTAACGGATGTTAAATGCGAAAATAGAGGGAATTTTACACCAACAGCCAATGTGTTGCCATAAAAATTAGCAGCGTGACAATAAAGCACTAGATGCTCAGTCGAATCTTCACACTCACCACAATTAGTACATAATGTAGATGATATTTGGATATTCCTTTTTGCCAACTCGGTCATTGTTCCATCTTTGCACACCATCTAAATATGTTAATCTAGCTATTCCACTCGAATTTATAATCTCCCCCTTGGCAATTTGGATGGTGTGCAAAGATGGAACAATGACCGAATTGGCAAAAAGGAATATCCAGATATCATTTACATTATGTACTAATTGTGGTGAGTGTAAAGATTAACAGCAAAGACATTTTCGGTCCGTTCAACACATATCCATTTATCATCCCTGTTTGACAGTTGGCTATCAACGAGCATCATTTGAAACTGCTGTAAATATGTTCTTTCATGTAGTTTGAGGATTTCTCTTTGCCATTTCTATTTCCAGTTTACTACTCCAACATCCAAGGAGTAGTAATCTTCCACTACACACCATTTTTTGCTTCCAATTTAAAAAAGCTTAGGAAAACAATAACATAGCGGCATTGAATCCACCCATATATTAACCCTAAACATAACTTCATCTCCACACTCAAACAAGTTAGCTCCATGTCAAGCTACAAAAATTTTATCTGTTTTATATATGTTCTTCCATGGCCTCAACATAACTTGGCTAGAACACTCTTCTAAGTCCTCACATCGAAGTGAATGGCTGAGATAACACTTTTCCATAGTCTCTTCCCCCCTCGGTCTTGAACCTCCATCACCATTTTATTGGCCTAACACATTTATTTTGTTTGCATAGAAAATTAGGTTGATTTTGAAAAAAAAAAGTTTTTTTTTACTTTTTAATATTTTGTACATCACTAAAATCTAATAATTATACGGGATAAAAGATCTTCTCAACAATAATAAATCATTTTAAAATAAAACGGTATTCTTTGGTAATAGAGTAAGTTTCTTTTTGAGTCTCTGTGTTTTTAATAGTTTTAACCCCCTAAGTCCAAAATAAAAATAATTCAACTATCTGAGTACCAGAATTTTCAATTTGTAACTATTTGAGTCCAAATTTGTAACATCGTCTAATAAATCTGTTAACTTATTTTGAAAAGATTACCTACACACACACTCTCTCTCTCTCTATCTGCTCAAACCCCGTCCCCCTCCTCTCCCCCTCTCTTTCTACCCATCTTACCATATTTGTTCTTTCTCTCTCTACTTATTCAAACCACCACCACCACCACTAACTTCTTCAAATCTGCTAAAAACACGCAAACCCCTCTTCTGGCCGTCAACATCGCCACCATCTTCGGTCGACAACCACCATCACCATAAACAAGATACCATCGAGGGTTGTTGTGTGTTTCAGTTAGGGAAACCGTCGCCACTATCGTCATCCACATCTCTCTCTTTCTATCCATCGTGCTCCTTAGATCTGCAAGTTTGAGGCGGTGTGTACGGTGGTTGTGTGGTGGTGGAGGTGTGTACGGGTTTTTACGACCGGTTAGGATGGGGAAAAAAGTGAGTGGAGTGTGTACAGTGGTCTGTAGGTGGTTATGCGATGGTGACTGTGAAGTTGTGATGGAGGTGCGGTGGGGATAGTGGTGGTGGGGTGTTTGTGGTGATGATGATGGTGACAGGTTTGAACGAGGGAGAGAGAGGGAGAGAGAGAGAGAGAGTCAAAGATGAGATCTTTATGTGTGTGTATATATAAGGAAAAATACACGTTTTGTCCTTTATCTTAATACCATTTTTCAGGCGGTGCCATTTCCAACGAATTTTGAGATGTTTTGCCCTTTATAGGAAAAATCCTTGCACGTATTGTCTTTTACACCTAACCCAGTTAATATTTCTTGCTAAATCTGGTCAAACAGTGGTAGTTTAGTCTTTCTACCCATTTAGTTGTAAATCCTTATAATAAATAAAACACAATCGTTTTAATATATTAGAAATCTAATATCTTTATAAAACAAAAAATCTCTCACTTTCTAAACACTCACAATACTCTCTCTCTCTCTCTCTCATTCTCTCTTTATTCTCTCCCACAACCATCACCATCTTCTTCATCAGAACATCCACCAGCCACCACCGCCACCAGACCACCTCCACCTGCCACCACCTCGATGACCCGCCACAACCAATGTCGCAACCCCCGATCCCTTATCTGTCCCGGGAACGGGCGGACGCGAACTCATAATTTCGGTGGTATCAGGTTGGTTAATTTGGCAGCGGAAATTACATCAGGACCGTAGTTAGGAAATGTTTATCAGAGTAAAACCACCATATTTGATATTAATAATTACATGGGTAAAACCCAAGTTTCTTATTACAATACATTTATAGGGATAAACCCTATTTTATTGAATTTAAAACATTGTTTATTAGGTAACTTTTATAGCCACATTTTTCCCAAGCCTTCAGTGCTCTCCAGCTGGCTTTTTACTAATTGGCTGTTTCATTGTGTTACCTGAAACGCGTTTTAAAAACATTTGTCAGTGGGAAATACTGGTGAGTGAATCCCAGTTTAATCAAGAAACATTTTATTAATTAAAACAGTATTGAGAGCGATCACATTGTTTATTTCTACACAATTACTCATTCAGTACTGTCAATTCTGACTTGCGGGTCATATTACACATTGGCTAACTCGTTGTCCAATGGTAACGTACTGTCATCCCGACTTACTACACGCAGTAGTAAATTTTTTTATACAAAACCCCAACATACCGGCAGTAATTGAAGAACTACAAAGACTCAATCACCGCTTAATCACATTGTAAAATAATTAAGGTTTTGTAAAATATTACAAAAAAGTTAACAAAAAGAGGATAAACTCACATTGCTATCTTAGACTTCGCGTAAGGGTTTCTTGGGAATAATCTATAATTTACACAAATGTACATAGGTTAGTATCATAACCCTTTGAAAATATTAATGATACCCTCCCTGAGACGGCATTCCAACAACTACGTCGGGCAGAACCACGACAGTTGTTACGGAATCCTAAATCAATCGGGCATCGTATCTATTACGAAACTGGGGTTATAATACTTACAACGGAGCAGAACCTCGCTAATTAGGGGGTATAATACCAGCTTTCTATGTCTAATATTTCAGAAATTGAGATACAGAAACATTTGTAAGCGAATTGAGTTGAAGCCCGAGGCCTCCTTTATATAGTTGCTGAACTTGACTCTCACGCGGCCCATGTAAAGGATAAGTGGGGCTTACGCGGCCCGCGTACTAGCCCGGGTAGGGTTTAGGTGATCCGGGTCATCGCCTAGCTTAGCCTCGATGATGACACGTGTCATCACCGGGCTGCGCCACAATTTAGGACACTCGCGGCCCGCGTAAGGTTGAGGTGCGTTCTACGCGGCCCGCCTCAACTTAACTTTCAGATTTTTATTTATTTTTAGTATTATTTAATATATTTGAGGCCCGTTTTCGCGTATGGGGTGTATTTTGAGACATATCGAGATATTCTAAAATATATTAGGGTGTCGTAAAAATTATCGAGAATGTCGGTTTATTGAGGATTGTTACATTCTCCCCACCTTGTTTTAGAACTCGTCCTCGAGATCTACTGGAACAAATGCGGATATTTCCATTGCATTTCAGATTCAAGCTCCCATGTATATTCAGGTCCTCTTTTGGAGTCCCACTTCACGTTGACCAGAACTAGTCTCTTATGTTTGAGGTACTTGACTTTCATGTCTTCAATCTGTAGAGGCCTTTCTACAAACTTGAGTTGTTCATTTACCTCTATATCCTTAAGAGGTACTATCAGTGATTCATCAGCTAAGCACCTTTTGAGATTAGATACATGAAATACATCATGTATTCCTGCCATTTCTTCTGGCAGTTTTAGCTGATAGGCTACAGGTCCTATTCTTTTAATAATCTCAAAAGGTCCAATATATCTGGGACTTAGCTTTCCCCTTTTTATGAATCTTACTATTCCTTTCCAAGGAGAGACCTTCAATAATACTTTGTCCCCTACTTGAAATTCCAAGGGTTTGCGTCGGTTATCTGCATAGCTCTTTTGTCGATCACGTGCTGCTTTCAGTCGTTCCTTGACTTGAATGATCTTATCGGTTGTTTCTTGTACTATCTCAGGTCCAGATAGTTGCTTTTCCCCAATTTCTGCCCAACAGACTGGGGTTCGGCACTTTCGTCCATAAAGTGCTTCGAATGGTGCAACATTGATACTTGTGTAATAACTATTATTATAAGAAAATTCTATTAAAGGTAAGTGATCGTCCCAATTACCTCCAAAGTCAATTACACAAGCTCTAGCATGTCCTCCATTGTCTGAATTGTCCTTTCACTTTGTCCATCTGTTTGAGGGTGATAAGCCGTGCTCAAATTTAACTTGGTTCCCATTGCCTTTTGGAAATTTGACAAAAAATGAGAGGTAAATCGGCTATCCCTATCAGAAACAATTGATAAAGGAATTCCATGTAAAGAAACAATTTCATTTACATATAACTTAGCTAATTGTTCCATACTGAAAGTTTCCTTCATTGGTAGGAAATGAGTTGACTTGGTTAGCCTATCTACAATCACCCAGATTGTATCATTTCCTTTCTTTGTTTTGGGTAATTTAGTAACAAAATACATTGTTATTAATTCCCATTTCCATACTGGCATTTCTAACTGTTGTAGAAATCCTGAGGGTTTTCGGTGTTCAGCTTTGACTTGAGAACAAGTTAAACATTTAGAAACATAGGCTGCTATGTCCTTCTTCATTCCTATCCACCAGAAATTTTTCCTTAAATCCTGGTACATTTTATCATTTCCTGGGTGCATCGTATACTTAAACTTATGGGCTTCTTCTAATATATGATGACGTAGGTTTCCTAATTTAGGTATCCACATTCTCTTTGTATGGAATCTCCAAATTCCATCTGTTCCTTGTTCTAATTCTTTTAGCATACCTTTTAGCTTTTCAGTATCTTCCTTGATTACTGATTCTTGTGCTTCTCTTATTTGATCATTTAAATCTACTTGCAGATTTAATTTAAGAGAACGTACCCTTTTTGACTTTTCATGATATTTTCGGCTTAAAGCATCTGGCACAACATTTGCTTTTCCTTCATGATACTGGATATCACAATCATAATCACTAAGCATCTCCATCCAGCGTCTTTGTCTCATATTCAACTCCTTTTATTTGAAAATATACTTTAAACTCTTATGATCAGTGAATATGGTAAACTTACTACCATAAAGGTAATGTCTCCAAATCTTAAGAGCAAAAATTATAGCTCCTAATTCTAAATCATGTGTTGAATAATTCTCTTCATGATTCTTAAGTTGTCTAGATGCGTAAGCTATAACATTTTTACGTTGCATTAATACACATCCATAACCTAATTTGGAAGCGTCACAATATACTACAAAATCTTCAGTTCCTTCTGGTAACACTAATATGGGTGTATGGGTTAATTTATGCTTAAGGATTTTAAATGCTTCTTCTTGTTTTAATCCCCATTCAAACTTAACAGATTTACAGGTTAGCTTAGTTAAAGGAATGGCTATTCTAGAAAAATCTCGAATAAACCTTCTATAATAACCGGCCAATCCTAGGAAACTTCTAACCTCAGTTGGTGACTCAGGGGTTTTCCATTTAGTAATTGCCTCGATCTTTGTTGGATCCACATAAATTCTTTCATGATTAACTAAATGTCCAAGAAACTGTACCTGTTCTAACCAAAATTCGCACTTAGAAAATTTAGCATAAAGCTTTTCCTTTCTTAATAGACTTAAAAGTGCGTGCAAATGCTTTGCATGATCCTCTTTATTCTTAGAGTAAATGAGAATATCATCTATGAAGACTATTATGAATTTATCCAAATATGGCTTACATATTCGGTTCATCATGTCCATAAATGCAGCTGGTGAATTGGTTAAACCAAATGGCATGACAGTAAATTCATAATGACCATACCTCGTTCTGAATGCGATTTTAGGAATATCCTCTTCCGGTACCTTTAATTGATGATATCCTGACCTTAAATCGATTTTAGAGAAAAATCGAGCTCCTTGTAGTTGATCAACCAGATCATCGATTCTCGGTAATGGGTACCGATTCTTAATCGTAATCTTGTTTAATTCACGGTAGTCAATGCACATATGCATCGATCCGTCCTTTTTTTTTAACAAACAATATCGGCGCTCCCCATGGCGACGAACTTGGCTGTATAAATCCTTTCTCTAACAATTCATCCAATTGTTTCTTCAGTTCCTGCATTTCAGTGGGTGCCAAACGATAGGGTGCTTTGGCAATCGGTGATGTTCCTGGTATTAAATGGATTCTGAATTCAACTTCCCTATTTGGAGGTTGTCCTGTCAATTCTTCTGGAAATATATCTGAAAACTGAGATACTACTGGAATATCTTTTAAATCCTTTCCTTTAGTTTTAGTGATTATGGAAATCAAATACACTAATGATCCTTTTCTTATGTAACTTGCAGTTTTCATCACAGAGATGAATTTTGTAGTTCTAGATGGTTTATCTCCTTTAATTGTGATCATTTTACCTTTTGGTGAATTTATTTGAATTGACTTTTGATCACATAAAATACTGACTTTATTGGCTATTAACCAATCCATTCCTAAAACAACATTGAATCCTGCCAGATTCATGGGATAAAGATTTGCAATAAATTTCTAATTTAAAATTTCTATGCTTGCTCCCTGCAAGATTTCAGAAATCCTAACAGTTTCTCCATTAGCTGTCTCTACTAAGTATTCTTGTGGTAGTTTAGTTAATGATTGATTTAGGAATTTGCAAAATGATGTATTAATAAAACTTTGGTTAGCACCAGAGTCAAATAATACTTTAGCAAAAATATCATTAACTAAAAACGTACCAGCGATGACATCTGGAATCATCTTAGCTTCATCTGCAGTTAGAACAAATGCTCTAGCATTTTGAGTATTCTTGTTGTTCGTAGCTGGAGCTAATTTCGGGCAATCAAGCTTGATATGACCTTGTTCTCCGCAGTTGTAACATATCATGTTGTTAACTTTCTTCCTGCAGTTTTCTTTCTTGTGTCCCGATATTTTGCAAAAGTTACAGTATATAGAGCATTTTCCTGAATGCTTTCTTTTGCAATTCTTACAGTAAGGTGTAGAGGTAGAACCTATATTTTTCCCACGATTAAAATTTCCAGAACGAAATTCTTGTGTGAGTTTCTGGGTTAGGTTCCTCATTTGATCCTCCTCTCGGGTACGAACTAATTCATCTGTCAAGGTATTTACTAGTTCTACAGCTTCTTCTATAGTTTGAGGTCTAGCTGCCTTGACTACGTGTCTTATCTCTCCAATTAATCCCCAGATATAACGGGAGATTAACACTGGTTCAGGTGAAGCAAGAGTTGGCACTATTCTAGCATATTCGAAGAATATTTTAGTATATCCCTTACTATCCACACCAGTCATTCTGAGGTTTAGGAATTTGTTTGCTATCTGTTCCTTCTCATTGGGTGGGCAGAATTTCCTTTCTACTTTGTTCTTAAATTCTCCCCATTCCATGTTATAAGTTCTATCACTTCCTCTTGATTGGAGGATAGTGTTCCACCATTCTAGTGCTGAATTCTTAAACATATTAGAAGCAAACAATATCTTATCTTCTTCAGCACATTTGCTTATCCTTAAGACTGCCTCAGTTTTCTCTATCCAGCGTAGGGTTGCAATGGCCCCTTCGTTGCCCGAGAATTCTATTGGTTTACAAGACCAGAATTCTTTATAAGAACAACCGTAAGACACGGTTCTTCTCCTTTTGGGAATGGGCATTTGAAGTACAGGTCCATTGTTCACGCTGTTTTCGGGTTCAATTGGTCGCTTACTGCTATGCTTACTTTTATTATTCGCTTCTTGAATCGTTTGAATAATAAATGGCATTGCATCTACGATTCCTTGTGCCACTATATGTTGAACAACACTATTATCCATTTGGTTTCCATTGTTATTGATGCTTGGATTCTCATTAACCACGTTAATGTTACTCTGGTTATCATTATTCAGATTTCCTTGATTTCCGTCATCGGCCATCTGAATTTTAAACATTTACCCCATATTTTCATATAACAAGATAATATTTAATATAGTTAATCACATAATACGCAATCTAACCTGTTGGTGCATACGTCTGTCGACTTCGTCTTGTATCGAGTCTTATTTGTATTTAGATAGATCAGGGCACGTTATACGAGAAAAATGTCAAATATAGGGTGAGTGGCAGTTTCAAACGAAATTAGAATATGTAATTCCGTTTGAAAGTGTCAAGTCAAGTTCAAACGAAATTACATGGCTAATTCTGTTTGAAACCTAATTCAGCTTGAAGAGTGATTCCGTTTGAGGATGGTTCAAGCGAAATTAACATCCCTATAAATAGCTTGAGTGTCTTGTCATTTGTAATTTTTCCGGTTTCAGTACCGAACTGCTGCCGAAGTGTCATCTCGCTGTAAATTGTCATCAAATCAATAAAATCGACAGTTAATGAGTATATCTTGCTGAATTGACCTCGATACGTCTGTTTCCGCCTTTCGTATTAAGTAAAACTCTTCTGATCGACTCATTCGGGTCTGAAAACGATCCCACAAGTGGTATCAGAGCTCAGGAGGAAGAGTTCTTACCAATTCAGCTGCAATTTCTGATTTCTACACCTTCTTTTTCAAAATTAACAAGTTTTCATGGTCAAAATGTCTTGAAATTCACAAATCTTGTGCGCAACAGTGTTTTAACAAATCCCTGAGAAAATTGGATCTTAATTCGATCTAAAACTGGTTGTCACACCCCTATTTTCCACGTGTCACCGGTGGGCCCGGTGGGGAGTATCGTGACGTAGTTGGTATCATCATGGACAAACAACACAATATATAAATGCACAGCGGAAGCAAAGATAGATTCATTTCAACTTTAATAAAGTGTAATATTAAATATCACAAATAGTTGAAACGGATCCACAGGCGGATCAAAATAAAATAAGATATTGTTCAACAGCTTTATTGTCATCCAAGCTTGCGAGACTTATTGTGGACGCTCTAGAAGACAGCCAGCCTAGTACGAGTAGTACCTGCACTTAATCTTTTTGGAAAAATACGTCAGTTTACACTGGTAAATACAATTTAACTGACTCATTTTGAAAAGGGTTGAAAATTGATTTGAATGCACGTGGCACAAAACATTTTATAACTTGGGATAATTATGTAATATAATCTTGTGAACGAATTACATGTTACTTGTGCGTTCAGTAGCCCGGATCTTGTCCGGGTTAAAGATCAATAGACACACCACAATAATGAGTTATACACTGACAGGTGTACGCCTACACCCCGTGCTCAGGTCGTGGCCATTTCGTAAAATGATGCCAGGGATATCCGGGACATGGTCATTAACCCCCCAAAGGCTTTAAGTAAACAAGACTGTTTAAACGAGCCGACCAAATTATTCAATTAACCACCCAACGATGTAAGATTTGATGCTCGATCAAGCGGTATTCTATATACCGTAACCCAAGCCCGTATAGGGAAAATAAGTTAAAAGTATTTACCTGAGTAAAGTATAAATCACAACTAGCAAGTGAAGGTAGCTTTTACTGGTTCTTCTTATTCTGGAACAAAGGTTTATAATAACCTATTAGATTTCTAACGGGTCTTTATTTAAGCTTAAGCTTAGACCGGTTAGCTTTAAGGACGATACGGTTCAAACGCACGATTAAGCGAAGACCTGATAGAATGTGATTTAGACCCGACAAGTTTGAATACTTGTATAATATGGGTATACTAAATACATTCTGGATTTTGAGACAAAGATGATAAGGTTTGACCCGTTTCGGTCAATTTATGCAAACTAGTTACATAAACCGAACCGAGCGCAAAAAGGGCGTCACGGGTAACCATAAGAGTCATATGTAAGTTCCTTGAGATAATATGGCTTAAATATGTTATAATATCAGTAAGATATCTTCTATTATGCCCCAATTGAATTTAAACTCAACTTATGCCTCATAAGGGCATTTTGGTCATTTAAAAGATTATAAAAGAGTTTAATTTGCAATCTGAGTTACAGGTCTGATTCATACAGTAAATACACTTAATTTGACATGTTATAACAGTAGGGTATGACCCATATGTGAAACTTATCATTTAAAACCAAACTATGCACCTTAGGGGTATTTTGGTAATTTCACAAGGGCTTAAAAGGTCAAAGTTGGAAACCTGAGTTCAAAAACTTGTACTTACTGTTATTTTATAAAAATAGACTAAAAACATCAGTAGGTATCAACCTTATATGTTTAATATGGTTATAGTACATACTATGCGTTAAAAACGCTTAAAAAGGCGATTTGGAGCCGTTTCCGGGTTTTTAAAAGAAAGCTGATATTTTTATAATTCCAGAATGCTCAAAATATTTTATTTATCAAATAAAATCAGTAGAAAAAGGTTTGGGGTCAAAAGGATTTATAAAACTCATTTTATGGCTTAAAAGGGCAAATTCGGTATTTACCGGATTAAACTTAGAGACCTATGTTATGCTCAGCCAAAAATTAAATAAAAATCTTCAAAAATCCCAAAATATTATATTACATCAGTGGGTAAAAATTTTGATATCAAAAAGTGGGTTTAAATAGGCTATGCGCTAATTACGCCATTTAATTAACAAAAAGCTTTCAAATTACGCTAATGAGCATAACTCTTAATCTAGACCTCAAACTGATATCAAATTTTAGGTGCAAGTTTATAAATCAGTAACTAATTTTTCTACTCTTTCACTTTTTCAAAAATCACGTTTTATAATCAAAAGGGCATAATAGTCAACTTTTAAGCATTAATCGGAAACATGCATATGAATCGGATAAGTATTGAACCAAGTTGTATAATCTCAGAGAGTTATTGATGTAGAGTGTGAAACATGGGTGTTTAAGGGTTGATTTTGTGTGGTATAGATTGTTTTATATGATTATATGATTGGAATTAGATTATTGTGAGAGTTTGTATGTTTGCAGGTAAAAACACGTGAATTCGGTGAAGATACGGGGTTTAGAGAAAAAAAACGGATTATGTGATAATGATGAATCCAGCCGTTAGAAGTATGCGGATATGTTTCGAGTTGAACAATAGCTTGGAATTGAAAGAAATGCGAAAGATTAAAGTTCAGGGGCCATTCGTGTCAATTCGAGAGAGTTACATGCAGGCTATTCTTGAGGTGTGAAGGCCGCGGTCACCTACGGTTCTTGAACCGTAGGTTACGGTTGGTTATGGGGAATTATAAGTTCACAGCAGGTCTTGAATGGGGTTTACGAGTATAAACCGTGACTTACGGATTAAAGAAAAGAATCAAAAGGCAGCAAATGCACATGGACTTGATTTGGATGGCACTTTTATTTAAGGTGGGAGGAAACATTGGACCAAATTAATTCTAATTATTCATGAAAAGTTTGACTTTGGTATATTTGAAGCACAAAAGAGATCATCATGTGCACATCCATACGTGGATGTTCTTGGAGGTTCCAACAAAAGCACATCTTCATAATCATCACATCAAGTGGCGGCACATGTGTGTTTGTGGGATGGATTTAAAAGATTATTAAAACCATAAGTGGAGGAAAGATCATGATCATCGAATTATGGGCAACACATATCAATTGGGCCATCATCACAAAGACTTTTGGGGCTCTCTTACTTCTTGATAATCATCGATATATGGCAGCCATTTTAACAACTTGGTGGGCCATGAAAGTGTGGGACAACATCACGAAAATTTGGCAGCCACAATACACCTCCATATCATCGATTTTTGGGGAGCAAGATATAGAATTTGGTGGGCTTTATATAACACATTTTGGACTCCCACTTCGTGGGCTTCATGGGTCACGTTTGGCAGCTAACATCAGGAGGATTCCCATCGAATTAATTGGGGGGGATCGATCAGAGGAAGGGATATATACATCCTTTTTATCTCAAAAAAAGGAGATCGTCATCGACCATCACTCATCATTCCCACCTCTCAACCAAATCGATCATGCCTTCAATCTCATCTCAAGCCGGTGATCGCGTCCACCCAACCATGAACGGCTAGCCTCGTCGGATTCACCCCGGTGTAGGTAGTTGTATTTTCTAGGGTTTATGCATTTGTTCTTTGATTCGACTTTGTGACAACTTGTATTGATTTTTGAAACCATTGACAATAGTTTACATTTGTTTCGTATTCATAAATTGTCGAACGATGTTAAAAGTTATGACTTTGCGAAATGGTTATGTGTAGTTATGCGTTGTCGTGGTTAGGATTTACTTGTGTTGATTACAAAGTGCATTCTTGTCCGTTCTTCGGGACGTTGATAGTTATTGGCACCTAAGTCACGGTACACTAAATCCGCTAATCGTATGCAATTGAGTTGAATTAAAACAAGTAGGAACCCTAGGACTTACAATTACCGAAACCGGGTGTGATCCGTATTCTTAATTCTTGTTTTCAATTAAGTAGTTTAGTTTACAAGTTTAGTTAATAAATCATTGTTTTCGATAACATCAATTTGTCGGTTCATTCCGATTTATTTTAAAAACCAAACAAATAAATAAAAATAGCAATCTTCATAATCATCTTGTACATTATTTGTAAATAGTCTAACTAATCGAACGGGTCGTGCAATACTGACCACCTGCTCTTCGTGGATTCGATACCCGACTTACTCTAGCTACCTAGGTTTAATTGGGTTTTTGACTGATCGGGACGACATGGTCACGTCAAAATGGCGCCGTTGCCGGGGAGCTAGTGCGCTTAGTATTTCATTGCTTGTTCGATTTTAGTTTAGATTTTCTTTCTTGTATTTTTGTGATTTTACTTTGGGTGGTCGAGCTTGTTTGTGCAGGTACATGTTTTGCAGGTACCATCTTTCAACATGAATTGGGTAGATGATGATGACCCATGTATATGTTGTGGGAGCAACTGTCACTGGGTTGAGGATTGTCCGATGTTTGAGGTTAAATACGGAAATCGTGGGAGGTATTGCTCTGAATATAGGCGAGAAAAAGGATATGTGAGGGTTTGCTATGATGATGACGGGACACCCTTCTATTATCCCAACTTTGAACTGCCTGCACCACCGGGGCAAGAAAATAACGCTTATCAGTCATGTCCTTGTTGTGGAAAAGTTCACATACATGAAGATTGTCCAGTGTTTTGGAAAGATCCAGTGTTTTGGAAAGGAAAAATAAAGTCTGGTTACAAGCCACCACCACATTATCAAGAATACTACTATAAACCCGAATTGCCACATTTCTCAAGTTACCGGGAGGAGTATGATGATTATTATAATGAATACCCTCAACCGGCATCCGAAGAACCTCAAGATTCAATAAGTTCCAAGCTCGATGCAATCATGAATGCTATCATTACTTCAAATCAAGAGATTAAGATGGAACTGAAGAAGGAACTTGAGGCTAAAGATAAAGCTAATGAAGCCTTGGCAAAGAAAGTGGGTCAACTCGTTGAAGAATTGGCTCAACTTAGACGAGACCAAGAGGTGTTGGCTAGTGGTACAATGGTGGATGGTGATGTGGTGGAAGAGGTTAGAGATCTTTCGGAGCAAGAAGTTGAATGTTTGAACCGAGCGGAAGACATGACACCGCAAGACGAATCGGATTCGAAAGAAGCTCACATTCATATTCATCCTTCTCCCAAACTTATCACTCCAACCAACAAAGTTGGGGATGCGGGTTCGGGCATAAGGATTCGAAGGGTGGCGTTGCAAGACACTGGCCATGTTGTTAAGAGACGACCCCGAATTTGTACATTGCGTATGCCGAATATAATAAAAAGAGTATGGATTCGGCATGCTAATTACCGAGCGTATGTTGGAAACTCGGTAGGCAAATGTTCACTTCGACCACCATGAGAGATAAACCAGGTATAATTGTTGTAGAGTTTGTATTATTATTTGTTTTATTTTATTTTCTTAGTTAAATGAACGTTGTGGGTGTGTTCCCTATATAACCCTCACGAGACCTCTCGTCCCCCCAAGCTATTGGGAGGTTTAAAAGGGCTTGTTGCATAAGCTAAATGCAACCGTGATTCCTACGAAAGTGAGTTAGGTTTGTTGTTATTGTAAATTATTTTTCCACATAAATCAAAGTAAATTAATGTATGACTTAGTAATATTTTCATAAAAGTGGTAGAACTAGGTAGCTAATAAATTTTAATGATTGTGAGAAGCATGCTTCTACACAAGGGTTAAGATTTGTAGGTACATTATGTTCGTGAGACGACCGCTTTGTTGAAGATATGAAGAGCACACAAGGAATGAGCTCCAAAAATCAGGTGCATACGTTCCCTTTTTACTTTTGATTTTTAGTTAGCAAATAAGTGGATTGTATTTTGTATTTTATTTCCGGGGTGAAATTTTGGGGAGGTTAGCCGTGTCACATCCCTTGTGGGTTAAAAGCTCCATTCTTGCACATTGAGGACAATGTGTAGCTCAAGTGTGGGGATGAGGGAGTAAAAGTTTTTCGATTTTTGACCCATTCATTTAAACACTACACATTGAGGACAATGTTGACCTCAAGTGTGGGGATGGGGGAAAATTTTAAAATTTTTTCAAAAATTTCTTGTTTCAAAAGCGATCTTAAAAGCACAAGTAACTAAGTCAACGAGGGATGGCACAACCCATTTGGTCTATTGTCATGGTCAAGTTCAAACAATTAGCATGACGGGTATTTAGCGGGTGGTTATTTGGGAGTATTTCGCCTAAGAAACTAGCACATCATGCATGTCACATACCATATCCTTTATATATGTGAGGTTTTGAGCCACTTTTATATCATAGAATTACATATTTATGTTTCTTTGTTTGAGTGGACCATTAGTCATGTATTGTAGAACTTGCATCTTTTGATACGTTTGAGACCATAGACCGAATACAAGCACGGGAATGATTAAGGCATTAGGTGAACCTTTTCCTTTAAAACCAATTATTTATCCTTACCCAAATAAATCCCCTAGTCGCCCACTTTGAGCCTAAACCTTTCGTTTGACAACCCGTTTAGCCCATAACCGTTAAACCTTTTCTTTTAAACCTATGTGATGGAAATTCAATTTTAGGATTATTTGCTTGTATAGTTGTGAATTGTTTGTTTGCATTTGAAAAAAAATCAGAGAATGTTGCGAAAAAGAAGAGAAAAATTGTTGAGAAAAATACAAAAATATGTGTTTCTAGTTTGTGGAATAAAAGGCGAAAATTGTTGCCTTCTAGTTTGATGTTGGTAGTTAGTCGTGTTTAGAATAGTTGTTTTGCAATAAAAATCGAATTCTCATCATCTTAGCCACTTTAAATATCTTATTTCCTACCCTTAGCCTAGCCCCGTTACAACCCTTACAAAGACCTTTTGACTTGTGCTTAGTATTCGTGTTCGGTGGTGGAGAATGATTGAGTTGCAAGCCTATGCGGGTACGTGTTCTAATCGGTTTTGAGTGATTACTTGAAAAGTGCTAATTCATTATCTATTAGCCAAATTTTAAACCGAGTGGAGAGAACATTGTGAGGGATGTGCATGATTTATTAGTTTCATTCTCCGGTTCTTGGAGAAGATTCTGTTGGATGAATGTGGGAGCCGAGTCGCCTGAACTGGACCTCGTTTGCCTAGGCATTTGTTCGCCTGAATTCTTGCCGGGGTAAAATGAAAGATGGTTATGAAGATGAGAGAGAATATTACCTTTTTCTTGTCGATTGTGGGTAAAAAAGGAGATGAGGATGAGAAGATATAGGGTATGATGAGTAAATATAGGCCGGGTGGTTGAAAGCTGTCACATCAATAGTCTTATCTCTTAATTGCCTTGGCCACCGTGAAAAAATGTAACCGTTAGGATATCAAACGGTAACATTTTTGGGGACAATTGTTATGGGTGAAATTCTGAGCCCATATCCTGGAAAATATCTTGGTTTGTATCTTGGTTGTGTAGTATCTGTTTACGTCCGGGATGCTGGTTTAGGATATTGGTAATATCCTGAAAGGTATCCTCAGGATTACTAATGGATTATGTGCAGGTACGTGGGATAGAAGCTAGCAACGTTAACAAGACTTATTCCGCGGAAGACTCGGTCCAGGCCGTTCAAAGAAAGACGTTGAAACCTTATTACTCGGTCTACAACGTTCGTGGTGGAATATTCGGAGTATCCCATATTTATAGGAATATTTGTTTGTATTTCGTTACTATAAATAGGAGGAACACCAGATCAAATAGGACACAACAATCTCACTGCAATCACACTCACTACACTCTAACACTTGTTCTCTCGCAATTTGTACTCTCGCACGAATTCATTGTAACACTTAGCGATCTGGTGGATATCCTGCACTGTATCCTGAAGTTTAAAGCAATAAGAAGAACAAGGCAGCTGCGATTGTCAGCTACCGAGGTTTTATGCCGGCGATCTAGATTGATCAAGGGCTTTCCTCGTACATCTCGTGTCATTTCCTTTACTTTTTGTTCATTGTTTACTCATTGTTTGATCGTTGATACAGCTCGATATCCTGAGCCGTATCCTGAATACTAATTTTCTAAATAACTCAACAAGCATATTTTCTATACACTTTCCAGCACACTACCTCACATTACTAATTTGATCACTAAATTACTTCGGTAATTTTTGACCAAAACAATTTGGCGCCCACCGTGGGGCAAGTGGTGCTCTCTTTACTAAAATTTTTTGCTAAGTCGCTAATCGGTTTTTTATTTTCAAAACTTTTTGCCACATTGTCCATAATGGCCTCAAGATCAAACATGAGTTCCTCTACTGTGTCTGCTATGACTTCTGCCACTGCCGGTTCGGTGCTTCCACCACCTCCTCCAAGGATGCCAGCTTCTACGCAATCTCAAGATGTTATCCCTACTCGGAGTGTCCAGGGATCTGCTCCCGTTTTAGCTTCTAACGATGAAATTTTAACCTTATTTGGAAGTGTGCAGGAACAAATGAGGCAGCAACAGGAAACAAACCAAATGCTTTTGAGGGAAATACAACTCCTGAAGTCTGGCTCGAGCAGATCTGCTGAGGATATTGTCACACCATTACATCCCAGAACGTTGAACTTCAGCTCGGCTGTGTATACTGAGGATAACAGGGGGAATATTGTGCCCAGCCTTCCTCAAAATCATACTCCTGAAATACCCTCCTCGGTCATGATGTCGACCATAAGGAGCTCAGGATATGCTCCAGGATATGGGCAAAATCCTCCAACGGGTAACGTGTCAAATAATAATAATACTCATGCTACTAACAATAGTGGATCTTTGCAGGATACAGGTGTGACATCGACACTTACTAGGGAACTTCAGAAGTTGAAGGACATGATATCAAGTGTACCCGGGGTGGTCCAGCCAATCCCGGAAGTGTCTCAAGACAGTCACAAGATATCTCGTTTTGCATATCCTATCTGTGATGCTGAGATCCCAAAGAGGTTCCAAACCCCCAACATGAAGCTTTACGACGGAACAACGGATCCTGAAGAGCATATTGCTCAATATAGGGAAAGGATGGAGATCAACCCTATCCCTCCAGATCTCAAGGAAGCATGCTTGTGCAAGGGTTTTGGTTCAACCTTGACAGGATCAGCTTTGAAATGGCTCTTGAATGATCCTCCACATTCAATTACATCTTTTGCTCATTTAGTAAATTTATTTAATAGTCAGTTTTCTTGTAGTAGAAGCTTCGAAAAATTAACAAGTGATCTCTACAGGATAACACGAGGGCCTCAGGAATCCCTTAGGGATTATGTGAACAAGTTCAGCCGGGAATCACTAGACATTCCTCATCTTGATGTTGCAACAGCTGTGCAAGCTTTCAAGATGGGGTTGCAAAAGGATTCTCAATTTTACCAAGACCTTGTAATGAACCCATGCAGGAACCTGGATGAAGCTCGGAACAGGGCCCTAAGATACATTCGGTTGCAAGATGACAGAAAGATGCAAGAAAGGATGAACTCATCCAACACTTATGAGTCAACTAACAGGAAGTCGGAATCCTCATTCAAGTCGTATCGGCCTAAGCCATATGGCAGAAATGAGAACAAGAGAGTGAATGCTGTCGAAGATGAGGATCCTGAAGAGTATCCTGAGTTATCTGAATATTGCTTTTCTGTTAACATTCCTGAATTGATGTATGCCATGCAGGGTCTAGGGGACAAGGCAAGATGGCCTCGAAAGAATCAACAAAAAGCGGATTGGAAAGACAAATCAAAATGGTGTGCTTTCCACGAAGATTTCTGGCATGTGACTGAGGATTGCATCGCTTTGAGGAAAGAAATAAGCTATCTTCTAAGCAAAGGATATTTGAAAGATCTCTTAGGAAGAAAGAAGAATAAGGGTCAGGATACTGAGAAGGATCCTGAGCGAGCAGCATCTCCTCCCGCGAATGCCAAGATAATCAACTTCATTTCGGGAGGATCCGACATTTGTGGGACTTCGTATTCGGCAGCAAAGAGACATGCAAAAGAAGCTAAGGCCGAAAGGGGAGACAAACCTGTCAGGATGACTACACTCACAACTGACAAAGTGATCACATTTGATGCTGATGACAGGGATACTGTCCAGGATCCTCACCATGATGCTCTGGTAATAACGTTATATGTGGCTAACCATTTTGTACGCAGGATATTGGTTGATAATGGCAGCTCCGTCAACATAATCCAACTAGAAACACTTAAAAGAATGAATGTATCTCCAATGGATATCACTTCAAAGTCTACCGTGCTTGCTGGGTTCAGTGGAGAGGCCAGAAACACAGTGGGAGAGATAAAGTTACCGGTGTACGTTGAAGGAGTCAACTCAATACAACGTTTTTGTGTGATGGACTCTCTATCCTGCTATAACATTATACTGGGAAGACCGTGGATTCACGATATGAAGGCTGTGCCATCAACATATCACCAATGCATCAAGATACCTACCCCTTGGGGAGTTGTTAAAGTTGATAGCGATCAGCAAGAGGCGAAAGAATGCTACTCATCCTCGATGAAATCCTCAACCAAGCCTAGTGCATCATAGCAATTAAAGACGCGGGCCCAGGATATCGTGGAGGATCCGGAGCAGGATGTGAAGAAAATTATCCTAGACCAGGATAATCCCGATATTTCGGTGCTCGTAGGAACCAATATCCCTCAGGATATTGAAGAACAATTAATTAACTTTTTAAAATGCAGGATGTCGACGTTTGCATGGAAGCATGAGGATATGACAGGCATATCCAAAGATATTATCACTCACAAGCTTGGAATCGATAAATCATTCAAGCCCGTGCAACAAAAAAGAAGGAAGTTTGCTCCTGAACGAAATACAATTATTCAAGAGGAAGTTGAAAGATTGTTGAAGTCCAAAATGATTAGAGAAGTCAAGTTCCCAAGATGGCTAGCAAACGTGGTTGTGGTACAGAAGAAAAACGGGAAATGGAGAGTCTGTGTAGATTACACAGACTTGAACAAAGCTTGTCCTAAAGACCCATTTCCTCTCCCCCACATTGATGCAATGGTAGATGCCACTGCTGGGCATGAAATGCTGACTTTCATGGATGCATCCTCAGGATTTCAACAAATCCAAATGGAGCCTTCTGACCAGGAGGATACTGCCTTCATGACACCAACAGGTATTTATTGTTATACAGCTATGCCTTTTGGTTTGAAAAATGCAGGTGCAACATACCAAAGGTTGGTAAACATGATGTTCAAAGACAAACTGGGGGACACCATGGAGGTGTACATTGACGATATGGTGGTAAAGTCAAAGAAAGCTCAGGATCACCCCCAGGATATTAAAGGAGCGTTTGATATCCTGGATCAGTATAATATGAAGCTGAATCCTGCTAAGTGCCATTTTGGAGTAGGAGCAGGAAAATTCCTAGGATATATGGTGACCAAAAGAGGAATAGAAGCAAGCCCGGAACATATTAAAGCCATCTTGGACATTAAATCACCCTCAAATATGAAGGATGTTCAACGATTAACAGGGCGAGTGGCAGCATTGAATAGATTTATCTCAAGGTCTTCAGAAAAATGTAAGGATTTTTATGATATCCTGAAGAAGAACAAAAAATTCGAGTGGGGTGAGAAGCATGAAGCAGCCCTACAGGATTTGAAACGATATCTCTCAACCGCACCTCTACTGATGAAACCTGAAAATGGTGAACCACTATCCCTGTACCTTGCTGTATCAGGGAATGCTGTAAGTGCCGTTCTTATAAAAGACCATGAAGGTCAGCAATATCCTGTTTATTATGTTAGATGCTGAGACTAGGTACTCTCATTTAGAAAAAATTGATACTAGCATTAGTCATGGCATCAACGAAACTTAGACACTACTTTGAGACACATAGGATACACGTTAAAACAAATTATCCTGTTAAAAGTGTACTTAGGAAACCGGAAATGTCGGGTAGAATGGCTAAGTGGTCAGTAAAGTTAAGTGCCTATGATTTAGTATATGAACCTAGGAATGCCATAAAGTCTCAGGCTTTAGCTGACTTTGTGGCTGATTTTAGTAGTGACATTCAGGATGAGGTAGACCTAGAAGTTCAACAGCTAGGGGAATCCTCAGGATCCTGGACATTATATACTGATGTTGCATCTAATATAAGAGGAGTAGGATTAAGAATACTACTAAAATCGCCACAGGGGGACATATTACCCCAGGCTATTAGGTGTGAATTTCCTGCTACCAATAATGAAGCAGAATATGAGGCTTTAATTGCAGGATTAGAATTGGCTAAAAGCATGAATATCAAAAACTTACAAGTATATGTTGATTCTTTGTTAATTACTAACCATTTTAATGGATCCTATGCAGTTAAGGGTGAGAAGTTAATAGAATATCTTGATATTCTCAAAAAATTAGCAGGATATTTCGATGTTTTTACACTTGAACAGGTACCAAGGGAGGATAATGCTGAAGCGGATGCCTTAGCAAATTTGGGATCATCAATCAGGATACCTGAAGGGACCCAAATACCAATATTACATGTCTTATATCCTGCAACTAATCCTCAGGATAAAGCAGTAGCGGGTATTCAGGATCCTGAAGTGGGATATCCTGAACGGGATCCTAAATCTTGGACGGCTCCAATTATGAGATATCTCAAAGAAGGACATATCCCCGAAAATGAAAATCCTAAGGCATTTAGGATGAAGGTATCACGGTTCACTGTTATAAATAATGTTTTATACAAGAAATCTCTTGCAGGACCGTATTTGAGATGCTTGGAGGATCCTGAAGCCAAAGAGGTACTTCAGGATATACATGAAGGGGATTGTGGTAATCACATCGGGGGCAGATCATTGTTCTCGAAAGTATTAAGGACAGGATATTATTGGCCAACGATGAGGAAAGATGCTGCAGAATATGCTCGAAGATGTGATGCATGTCAGAGACATAGTAACATACTACATCAACCAGCTGAACCATTATATCCTGTAGTTTCCCCTTGGCCATTCATGAAGTGGGGGATGGATATAGTAGGGAAGTTACCAAAAGCTCCGGTAGGAAAAGTCTTTATGTTAGCAATGACGGATTATTTCTCCAAGTGGGTTGAGGCTGAAGCATTTGTCCAAGTTAGAGACCAAGAAGTAGTATCCTTCATAAAGAGGAATATCCTGACCAGGTTTGGAGTACCAGCTGAGATCATTTGTGATAATGGGTCCCAGTTTATAAGCAAAAGAACTACTGACTTTTGCAAAAGTTGGGGAATCAAAATGATCACATCTACCCCAGTACATCCTCAAGCGAATGGACAAGCTGAATCTTCAAACAAGATAATAGTCAATAACTTAAAGAAGAGACTTGGGGCCAAAAAAGGAAGATGGGCAGATGAGTTACCCTTTGTTTTGTGGGCTGATAGGACAACGGTAAAGAATGCAACCGGCCAAACCCCGTTTTCCTTGGTATTCGGAGCGGAGGCGATGATTCCAACAGAAATGACGATACCTACTGCAAGATCTATGCTGCAGGATCCTGAACAGAATCCTGAAGTCTTATGTCAGGATTTGGATACTATAGACGAAAAAAGAGATGCAGCAAGGCTAAGGATAGCAGCATATCAGCAAAGAATATCCAGAGCATATAATAAGAACATAAGGACTAGAAGATTTCGAGTTGGTGATTGGGTGCTAAGAAAGGCTTTTCAAAATACCACTAATCCTGCCGATGGCAAGCTAGCTCCAAAATGGGAAGGACCATATGAAGTTGAGTCAGAAGCAGGGAAAGGAGCATATCGACTCAAGAATATGGAAGGGGATATGCTACCGAGATCCTGGAATGCAATCCACTTAAAGCTCTATTTCAAGTAAGAATAGAATTTAATTTCTATCTCAAAAGGGTATGTATTCTATCTCTTTTAAATATATTTGTTTATTATCTTGAACCCAATACTGACTTAAGCATCGGAGGGGTGTTAGCCAAGCTAACACCCACCTTAGTTTACAGTTGTTTTGCAGCATATGTTTCAGGATATAGCTCCATGATATATGCTCAGGATAAATCGAAAGATTAGAGGATTGGCCCCCTCTCTCACGTTTAAGGGATCCTGGTCCCTTCACAGGTTTAAAGGTATTCACCTTTCTCACGAATTGGGTTTAAACACTCCGCCTGGAGCGCAAGTTATCCAGGGGTAGTTCAAGGTAGCGGGACCAGTTCATGTAAAAGTGGCTGACAATTTCGTTACTGTTGGCTATACCCTGGATCCTTAAGGTATATGAGGATTGATCACCCTCTCTCGCGAAAGGGTATTTTCATACTCTCTAAGGTTTAAAGGTTTTCACCTTTCTAAGAATTGGAGTTTATACACTCTCGCCTGTAGCGCATGAAATTTAGGGTTTTTCCCCAGATATCAGGGTTTATCCCCAGGATATTAAGGGTTTATCCCAAGTATGCTAAGGATTCATTTCAGGATATCATGGGTTTTGCCCTGGGGTATTCGGTGTTCATTGGAGTCAAAATATAAATACATTGGTGTTTTTGGCAAACACAGGGGACATACGTAATACTGCTCAAAGGATGGATCCAAGTTTATAAGTATACACTGGGGACAAACTTATGATAAAAGATTGGAACTGATCCTCTAAGGATCTCTGGTATGATTTCTCCTTTTTATTTGGACAATTTATAGGTGTATTTTAATATCCTGATCAAGATATCTTTCAGGATATCTTCCAGGATTCATTTATAATATATGTTCCTAAGAATGTTCAAACCAAACAATTTTCATAAGTAAAATTTGTATGACAATAACAATAAAGTCAAAAGAGTAGTTATATTATTAACATACCAAAAGATGTGCTCTTAGTTTCACCTCAAAACAAGGCCCATCCACTAAGAGCACTAATAGTTCATAACCATATTTACCCAACAGTTGAAGGCTTCATCTCAAACCGAGACCCATCCACCTTCAACTGTTGTATTGTTCAAAAAGCATGCAGGAAATGTAAATTGTTCAGGTACGGGAAAGTAAAAGGCAGAAAAGTAAATTGTTTGTGGAACTACAAACCAACATTCAAATTCAAAAAGGTGGGCTCTGGCCTTGGCACGTATATCCGTCATCGCCCACCTAAATGCCCTCACACAGCGGCATCACCTCCAACCTTCTCAGACTTCTCCGCTCCAGCATCCTGACCAGCATCCTGACCAATGTCCATCCCAGCATCAGCTCCAGCATCCTTCTTCTCTCCAGCTTGCACCACCACCTCTGCTGACTTAGAAGACTCACCGGCTTCAGCAGGAAGTGGCACAACTTTGCCTCCGAGCTCCTTTAACTTAGCCACCCAGGATTCAACTGGCCAAGATGGACAAACAAGGCCCGTCTCCTTGGCCTCGTAGGCCATCTTGATGCGTGCTTGTAGCAGAGAGACGATAGCAGAAGCCTTGATTCCCTCTCGAAAGTTGATCAAGGCCTGATCATGATCCATTTGAACGCTGGCAAGTTTGACCTCGGCGTCTTGGGTGACCTTCTTTAGCAAGCTTTCATAGTGCCGGCTCTTCGCTTCAGCAATAGCACCTTGGTCAGCAACGGTGCTCTCGAGCTGCTTGATCCTGGCTTCATGAAGTGCCACAGTACCACAAGCGTCATTGTACAAGTGGAGCAAATGCTGGAGGCCCTGCACATTAATTACAGGTATGGAGTTAGAATGTATGCTGATTAAGATATCCTACCAGGATATCCTGTTAGGATATACGTGCAGGATACATGTGCAGGATATATTAGAAGGCTATGCGTCAGGATATTACCTTGTTGAGGAAGGATGTCATTGGCTCTAAGGAGTCAGAGAAGCTGAGTTCGTCATAGGAGAACCCTTCTGAGCCTGGAGCACTGACCTCAAGACCCTTTCTCTTTTTCGCTGCGGAAGCACGGGTTCTTGGATTGGCCTTGGGAGCCGGGAGTGGCTTGGAGCTGGTAGTAGCAGGAGTCTCCTTCTTGACTATGGCTGGAGTTGGATAGCTGTCAAGTTCATCCAAGTCTAGATAGACTGGGACTTTGCTGGAATCTGCACACAGGGAGTAAATTCTAAATCCCTCCTATGAATAACAGATAAAAAACATATGTGTGCAGGATATCTTGCAGGATCCTTACCAGACATGTTGGCACTTGAAAGAGGGCTTGGAGTTGGTGGAGAAGGATTGAAACTTCTTTCTGCCTCTGGGAGAAGTCTAATGGCGTCTATTCTTTCTTGAGAATTAGCAAGAGGAGGTGCAATCTTCCTAAAATCAGCTGCAAAAAAATGAAAATTTATTAGTTCAGAATATGAGACAGGATCATTCTTAAACCCTAATTCCTACCCTTTCTTAACCATCTCATCGGATAATCCGTTCCACCGGGGATTGAATCCCTTTTTACGAAGAAAAACTTGGATTGCCAACCATCCTCGTTTTTGGTGGCACGAAGTATCAATGGATCACCGGAAGTAGAATAAAATAGGAATCTAGATGAGCCGTGGCATCTAAGCTTGTAGGCTAAAGGGAGGTCATGGACGGAAATGTCAGGTATGTGGTTTCTCTTGATTTGGTCAAGAACAGATAAAACACGCCAAAGCATTGGCATGGTTTGACTAAAAGAAATTCTAGTGATGTTAAAAAACTCGGTAATGAAGTCCGGAAAGGGGAATCGTAGCCCTAAGGTAAAGGGGAAAGCATTGAAACAAATCCACTCGGTGGAAACCATATCTGACCGGATTTCTCTGTCAAAGGGTCGGAATATGGTTCCATCCGGAAAGATACCGGAGGATTTCAAAGCCGACAGATGAGCACTATCAAAAGTGCATGTTTCATTCTCCGGTTCTTGGAGAAGATTCTGTTGGATGAATGTGGGAGCCGAGTCGCCTGAACTGGACCTCGTTTGCTTAGGCATTTGTTCGCCTGAATTCTTGCCGGAGTAAAATGAAAGATGGTTATGAAGATGAGAGAGAATATTACCTTTTTCTTGTCGATTGTGGGTAAAAAAGGAGATGAGGATGAGAAGATATAGGGTATGATGAGTAAATATAGGCCGGGTGGTTGAAAGCTGTCACATCAATAGTCTTATCTCTTAATTGCCTTGGCCACCGTGAAAAAATGTAACCGTTAGGATATCAAACGGTAACATTTTTGGGGACAATTGTTATGGGTGAAATTCTGAGCCCATATCCTGGAAAATATCTTGGTTTGTATCTTGGTTGTGTAGTATGTGTTTACGTCCGGGATGCTGGTTCAGGATATTGGTAATATCCTGAAAGGTATCCTCAGGATTACTAATGGATTATGTGCAGGTACGTGGGATAGAAGCTAGCAACGTTAACAAGACTTATTCCGCGGAAGACTCGGTCCAGGCCGTTCAAAGAAAGACATTGAAACCTTATTACTCGGTCTACAACGTTCGTGGTGGAATATTCGGAGTATCCCATATTTATAGGAATATTTGTTTGTATTTCGTTACTATAAATAGGAGGAACACCAGATCAAATAGGACACAACAATCTCACTGCAATCACACTCACTACACTCTAACACTTGTTCTCTCGCACGAATTCATTGTAACACTTAGCGATCTGGTGGATATCCTGCACTGTATCCTGAAGTTTAAAGCAATAAGAAGAACAAGGCAGCTGCGATTGTCAGCTCCCGAGGTTTTATGCCGGCGATCTAGATTGATCAAGGGCTTTCCTCGTACATCTCGTGTCATTTCCTTTACTTTTTGTTCATTGTTTACTCATTGTTTGATCGTTGATACAGCTCGATATCCTGAGCCGTATCCTGAATACTAATTTTCTAAATAACTCAACAAGCATATTTTCTATACACTTTCCAGCACACTACCTCACATTACTAATTTGATCACTAAATTGCTTCGGTAATTTTTGACCAAAACAATATGATTGGAATTAGATTATTGTGAGAGTTTGTATGTTTGCAGGTAAAAACACGTGAATTCGGTGAAGATACGTAGTTTAGAGAAAAAAAAAACGAATTATGTGATAATGATGAATCCAGCCGTTAGAAGTATGCGGATATGTTTCGAGTTGAACAATAGCTTGGAATTGAAAGAAATGCGAAAGATTAAAGTTCAGGGGCCATTCGTGTCAATTCGAGAGAGTTACATGTAGGCTATTCTTGAGGTGTGAAGGCCGCGGTCACCTACGGTTCTTGAACCGTAGGTTACGGTTGGTTATGGGGAATTATAAGTTCACAGCAGGTCTTGAATGGGGTTTACGAGTATAAACCGTGACTTACGGATTAAAGAAAAGAATCAAAAGGCAGCAAATGCACATGGACTTGATTTGGATGGCACTTTTATTTAAGGTGGGAGGAAACATTGGACCAAATTAATTCTAATTATTCATGAAAAGTTTGACTTTGGTATATTTGAAGCACAAAAGAGATCATCATGTGCACATCCATACGTGGATGTTCTTGGAGGTTCCAACAAAATCACATCTTCATAATCATCACATCAAGTGGCGGCACATGTGTGTTTGTGGGATGGATTTAAAAGATTATTAAAACCATAAGTGGAGGAAAGATCATGATCATCGAATTATGGGCAACACATATCAATTGGGCCATCATCACAAAGACTTTTGGGGCTCTCTTACTTCTTGATAATCATCGATATATGGCAGCCATTTTAACAACTTGGTGGGCCATGAAAGTGTGGGACAACATCACGAAAATTTGGCAGCCACAATACACCTCCATATCATCGATTTTTGGGGAGCAAGATATAGAATTTGGTGGGCTTTATATAACACATTTTGGGCTCCCACTTCGTGGGCTTCATGGATCACGTTTGGCAGCTAACATCAGGAGGATTCCCATCGAATTAATTGGGGGGGATCGATCAGAGGAAGGGATATATACATCCTTTTTATCTCAAAAAAAGGAGATCGTCATCGACCATCACTCATCATTCCCACCTCTCAACCAAATCGATCATGCCTTCAATCTCATCTCAAGCCGGTGATCGCGTCCACCCAACCATGAACGGCTAGCCTCGTCGGATTCACCCCGGTGTAGGTAGTTGTATTTTCTAGGGTTTATGCATTTGTTCTTTGATTCGACTTTGTGACAACTTGTATTGATTTTTGAAACCATTGACAATAGTTTACATTTGTTTCGTATTCGTAAATTGTCGAACGATGTTAAAAGTTATGACTTTGCGAAATGGTTATGTGTAGTTATGCGTTGTCGTGGTTAGGATTTACTTGTGTTGATTACAAAGTGCATTCTTGTCCGTTCTTCGGGACGTTGATAGTTATTGGCACCTAAGTCACGGTACACTAAATCCGCTAATCGTATGCAATTGAGTTGAATTAAAACAAGTAGGAACCCTAGGACTTACAATTACCGAAACCGGGTGTGATCCGTATTCTTAATTCTTGTTTTCAATTAAGTAGTTTAGTTTACAAGTTTAGTTAATAAATCATTGTTTTCGATAACATCAATTTGTCGGTTCATTCCGATTTATTTTAAAAACCAAACAAATAAATAAAAATAGCAATCTTCATAATCATCTTGTACATTATTTGTAAATAGTCTAACTAATCGAACGGGTCGTGCAATACTGACCACCTGCTCTTCGTGGATTCGATACCCGACTTACCCTAGCTACCTAGGTTTAATTGGGTTTTTGACTGATCGGGACGACACGGTCACGTCAGTTATACTTATATGAAACCTGGTCCAAAATAAGCTCTAAGGCAGATCTTAAACATGCATAAACGGATCAGAACTGATAGTCAAAGCAAAAGTCAATTTATGCGACTTTCGGGTCCGATCCGGGTTTATACTGAAAATTGTCGAGTTGAACATGTTGAGACATGTTCTTACATTAATTACCATGTTATTTTAATGATCAAACAGGTTGCATGTACCCTACATTGCTAATTATGCTTAAACTTGCAAATAATCATTCTGTTGACTTTTTAAAGTATGCTTTGACTCGACAATTAGCATAGTTAGAGTGGGAATCTGAAAATACCCTTTTAAGGGTTTGTTACCCACATAAATACCAACTTGTAGGTACTTTCAATTCGAGAAATGACTGAGCAAATTTCGTTTAATCTCAAAGTCAAACTCAAATTACGATGGTTTGACTTTCGGTTAATTAACTAAGCTAGAACGAATTAGAGAGGGTTAGGAATACTTACAAGAGTCCTAATTAAGCTTAGAGAGCACTAGAAAGCCTGAGGTTGATTAGAGAAGCTCCAGAAGTGTTCTTGTGAATTTTTGTAATTGCAAGTGTTGAATGTTGCAACTTCAATGATCTTTTATAACAAGTTTGATCTCATTAGGAGCTGCCACAAGGGTCTACTGATGTTGTAAGATGAGTCCAAGTGCCCCTACATGCATGAAAAACCATTGGAGAGCCCCTTGTATCGATTCACAGCTGTTAACAGACGTAACAGACCTGAATAACTGGCACCTGGTCGCTGTTTGTCGCTGGCGACTTGTAGGCGGGCCGCGTACAAGCTGGTGACCAGCCTAACAAGTTTTCAACATTTACAATTCAGTCCTTGTCCTTTGTAACGTGGTTTTGTCTATTTATTTTGCACTCTTGACCCTTAAACCTGACTTTTAAGGGCCTTGGGACATTTACAAACTTGGGTAGATCCTTGATTAACTTTGTGCTTACCCGAAAAGTCACGAATTTCAACGTTAACGCAATTAACCCTTCGTGCACGGTTTTGATCATAACTTTCTCATACGATCACGAAACTTTATGAAATTTTTATCACATCTTCTAGTGAGTATATTTTACCATTACAAAGCTTCGGGTTTGCCAAAAGGTCACTCAGAGGTATACTTTCAACATGTTGACACATTTAGCCCCTGTAGTTTGTAATTCCTCACTTTCTTTCATTTTTTTTTGCTTCGTATGATCCATGATTTATCCGTTTAAGGTTATAAACACCATGTAGGGTTATTGTAGAGCCTATTTATCCATTGTTGACACTTTGGACCCTTATATTCACATAGTTTCACTGTTTGTCAACTTTAGTCCCTCTAAAGCACTTTTTCACATATTCAAAGCCTATGACACGTGTCAATACATTATTGGACGTAAATTTTCGAGGTGTTACACTGGTAAAATTTGGTAATTCCGTTTGAAAAATAGCTCGAGATGATGACATCAGCAGCATTTCATACGGAATTAGCTGGTTAATTCTGCTTGAAACCGGTATTTCGCTTGAAACTGGTATTCCGTTTGAGTAATCCCGTTTGAGAAACAGCAATTCCGCTTCAACTTGTAATTCCATTTGGGAATTTCATACGAAATTAGTGATTCCGTTTGAAAGGGTATTAGTTCAAACGAAATTAGATATTTCGTTTGAAAGTGCTGATTTTGCTCCAAAGGTTATTCCGTTTGAAGTTGGGATTTCGCTTAAAATTGTCTTGAAGTTAATTCCGTTTGAACAAGTAATTTCATTTGAGAGCGTAATTCCGTTTGAAAGACTGTTTTTGATAAAAAAAATTGAAAACCGAAACATGGAAGAGGAATTTTTTAACGCCTTTGCTACCCCGATTACTGTTACTCAGCAGACAATGTTGGAAAATGAAACGGGGACGATGCAAAAACCGCCTAAGCTCATGAACATTGAGGAGTATAAAGGTTGGGAAGGACGGTTTGAAAACTGGGTTCAAGCAAATTATTTGGATGCTTGGGAATGCGTAGAGACGAAATATGATAGACCGACGAATGACGATGAAGAGGAAATTGCAATTAAAGATATGAGTGCTGATGATAAAAAGAAATACAAAGATGAAAAAATGATGTTAAGTCTACTACAACAAGCTGTGAAGGAAGATATCTTGGTTTTATTGCAACACAATGGAACTTCGTATTCAATATGGAAAGCATTAAGATCGAAGTTTGTTGGAAGCCAAGAGTGGTCAAGAACAAAAAGTCGCTTTTGAAGAAAGAATTCGATCTATTTCGTGGTTTGAGAACTGAGAGCACCAAGCAGATCATTGAAAGATACTGCAATTTGTTAGCAAACATGAAGAGGTTGAGCATCAATAAAGATAATGAAGAGTTGATCGAAAAGTTGGCTGATGCATTGCCACACGAGACTTGGGGTACATATCTCATGATGTTAAGGAACAAGAAAGGGTTTAGCAGTCTAACACTGAGTAAGTTCATTGAAAAGATTGAGGCTCAGGAGATGGAACAGAAAAAGGTCTTAAGAATGAAAGATTTTGATGGTGGACAAGACATTGGGCTTTATTACAAAGCAGGGTTGAATGACAAAACTACCAACATGTCACCAAAGGTTGAGACTGCATTCAATGCAAAGAGTTCATCTGGAGGATCTTCTAAAGGGTCAAGCAGTAAAACATGTTTTTCATCATATCCGTCATTTGATCCAAACTTTTCTGCAACCAAGAATGGAAAGAGATTACAATGCAATATTGTATTGAATCTTGAGAATGATCAGGATTATTCTGAAGAAGTTGCGAAAAGTCACATGTCTTTGTTGGGAACTGTTTTAGAGTCGTATGGAAGTTTAGTGGCAGGTCGGATCTGGAATCCAATGTTGATAAAAGAGGATTACGATCAGATTGATGCTGAAGAGATGGAATTGATGGATATAAAATGGTGTTTGGCTAGTGTGTTGAGACGAGCTGAGAAATTCAAACAGATCACAGGAAGAGATGATTTCCGTGATGCATGTGTTTCTAATTTAGGTTTTGATAAATCTAAAGTTACTTGTTTTCGTTGCAGGGAAAAAGGACACTTCAAGAGGGAGTGCACTAATCGCGAAGCAAGTGGAGCTCAAAATCCGTTCAACAACAATGATTACTATCGGAAATCGATTTATCATCAAGTTGCTCAACAACAACAAGTTCCACAAGTGGCACATGGTAGAAAAGTAATCGAGGAGTCTTCAAAGAGAGCTTGTATGGTGAATCAGGATGACAAAAAGCCAACAGAAAATTTCAGCTGGGACAAATATATTTCAGCCGACAATAAAGCATGCCTAATCAATCAAGATGATGAAAAGTTGCCAGACGGTTTTAGCTGGGCAAATTTCAATTGGGATGATTATGATCCTAACAAAACTTCAAATCACAAAGCCTTTGTTGCTCGTATTGAAGAAGATAGTGATGATGATACTAAGTATTATGCAAAACGAATGGCAGCTCATTTGAAAATGATGGCAGAAAGTGATAGTGAAGATGAAAAAGCTAAAAAGAAAAAGAAAAAGGTTAAAACACCTGTCAGCAGTGATGATGAGGAGGTTCCAGAGATAAGAGAAAGGTAAAGGAGGTTCCAAAGTTCAATGTTGATGAAGAAGTTGATGCAAGAAAGATTCCTGTAAATTGTGAAACCTGTGAGATCATGAAAAAGAAAAACAGCGAATTGATTAATAACATGAACAGGCTTAAGGAATCTTACGATGTTCTAAACAAGGCAATGAATCAATACAATCAATCCAGCAGTGAACAAGCAACAGCCATGAAGACACTTCAGGGAGCTTTCACGAAAAGGCATAAAAGTGTTAACAATTATATTGAAAAGTGTGCTGTTCTAGAACAAAAACTGGAAACACAAAGAATTGAAACAGAAAGAGTTAATCAATTGTTAAAAAGTTACTCATGTACTTCTTATGTCATTGACAGGATTTATCCAACTGTTGAAGGCATGAAGGCATTTGAGAATGATGAAGTAACTGAAGAACAAAAGGTATTTGAAGAAAAGATTCCTGAAAAGAAGAAAGAAAAGAAGAAGGATACTAAAGAAAAGACATCTGGTAAGAAACAAGGTGTCAGTTACAATAAGTGTCCACTCCCGCTTGAAAATGGATATTCTCTGAGAAATCCAAATTCAGAAAGAGTAAAAAAGGCAACAAATTTACAGTGGGAGTCGGAGTCTTCAGTTAACTTGCCAGAAAATATTGATGTTACGTTTACATCGTCTGACACTGATCAACAATCTCAATTGATGAAGAAAGTGGCGGATCATGTGTTAGATAACGATGAAACTGAGGAGTCAAAGTCGGAGTCTATGTCTGAGTCAAAGTCTGAATCCAGCACTCCGAGTCAAACCGACAAACAGGGCAAAAGAGTTTACAATAAAGAATTTCTTCTATCAAAATCTAATTTGAATGACGAAACACTCAAAATTGCATATACTTTGAATGATTCCGACAAATTATATTCTGATGAGGAATTTCCAATAAGAGGTGTTAAACCATAAATGATTAAAAAGGTTTTCAAATTAACAGAAATTAATATTTCTGAAATAAAAGATGAAAATATTTTTGTAAAACCCAGACCTTACACCTCAAGAGTTCAACAAAGAGAAAACAGGAAAAAGGGTTACAGTTCTGGTTCAGATTATCGAAAGAAACCAAACCATAACGGTAATTTCAAAAAGAAAGGACTAGTTTTATTCCACCAGAAAATTATAAAAATGAAAAATATGTTCGAGATTTTAAATCAAAAATGATATTTGTTTCAGGTACATCTTCTGAAGAGGAAAAAGAAAATTTGTTCAGAAAGCAATCGAACAAAGAATTCCTTGCGAAGAAGCAAGAAGAAATGGAGAAGATAGTTGATCAAAAGAAGAAGGATACTCGAACCTGTTTTAAATGTGGTAGACTTGGACATCTAGCTGTGAAATGTTCACAAACAATTCAAACAAAACAGGGAGTTTCTAAACTGAAAGAAAAAATGGTTGAGTTTGAACCACCAATTGAGAGAACTAAACTTTTCAAAAATTCAAAATTTGAAATTGGTGAATGTTCAAAGAGGTTTTACAAAAGAAAAGCAAATCTTGACAATCAGAAATGGGTGGTTAAGAAATCTGTTGATAGTTCTAGCGATGAATCTGATTCCACAAAGTCAGAGGAGCCACAAATTGGGGTTAAAAGTGAAAAATCAGTTCCTCCAATGGATGATGTCAATTTTCCACCATTGAAGATTGAAAACTTTAAACAAAAAGTTGGCAAAATGGAGATTTCAAATCAATTTTTCTCTGAAAAGAAAGAATTTGATGTTGAAAAGGCCTTTAACTCCACTGTGAAACACATTTTTGGAAAAATGGTTGACAAGAAAGTTAAAGGGGTGAAAGAGTTTTATGAGAAGAAAACAAAGAAACCAGGTAAAGGTGTTTCATCCCAGGTTTGTGACTGGGATGGAACCTATTATGAACAGTAAAAATCTGGACTTGCCGGAGCTCCCAGGTTGGTAAGAGTGGAGCAGGAATCGGCATCTTTCTTGAGAAATTCACGAAAGTGATTTCGTCTTACAAGTGGTTGAAAAAGGTTTTCACCTACAAGTGGTAAATCAGGGAAATTAAGTTGTACTTGATGTTCTACAAGTGATTGTGTTGAGAAAATTGGGAAATGTTATATCCTTCAAGTGGTTGTAAAACAATATGATGAACCCCAAACCTACAAGTGGTTTTATAAAATCAACAAAACTTATTTTCCGGAAAAACCATTGTGATTAAAACAAACTTAACTGTTTTGAAATCAAATGGGAAAATAGTTTGTTGTGAGGGGAAGTTCTGATTGTTTATGCCAAGTGGATGGTGAATTGAAGTGATTCGATATCAGTTGTCAATTTATTTGTATAGTTTGTTTTCAAATTTCCTTTAAATGTGTTTGAATTTTAGGGGGAGTAAGAAATTTTCAGAAAATCCTAAAACATTTGAAAATTTGAAAAAGACAAAAACATTGTAAAATGAAAAAAGAGTTTTGTTGTATAAAAGAGGAAATGATAGTACATCAGTGGACTATCACAGCATGCTAAAGAAATGAAAAAAAAATGATAAACGGTCTCACTGATGATGTGCCAGTAGGTTTTTACACATTTAGTAGATTGTGACGAGATATAAACCTAAATTTCAAACTTACTTATATCGTGGGGAACATCTCTCGGATATATGGGTAACCCCCAAAATCTTGTTTGAAAGGTCCCTCTTTCTGAGATACTAGGTCTTTATGCTCAGTGATATCTGGGGTATTATCCCGGGACTTCTGATTTTGCGGAAGCAATGGCCTAGTCCCCGGAGAATACTTTACGCTTGCTTGAAATATAGCCTACCCTCAGCATAAAAAATGATGAAACATTGAAAAATGCTAATCATGTGCTGTTGAAACAAAAGATCCTCTAAAGGGGACACACCAAAAGTCGAAGCCGTCATCTCTCTGCTGAACGGAAGTTCTAACCTGAGCTCTCACGGCCCTCGCAATATAACCCCTTACAGATATCATCTGTGGTATACTCACCTGTAAGACTGAATATTGGGATCTGGATACGGGAGTATATTCTGAGGTGGGACATGCAATTAACTTTAAGTGCTTAAAACATTAATCTCGTATCTCGAAACAGTTGAACTTTGTATGAAAATTTAAGTGGATTAGTATACTGACAATCTAAGTGAATCGTTTAGAACTTAAAATGTTTAAAGCTTAACGGTGTTGGTGATTTATCTCAAAAACTGATATGATCCTCTTACACAAACTCACAAAAATATTGTCTGTAAATATTTCTTTACTACATTTCATTTTATTCAAAAATCCAAAAAGATTTTCAGTGTGTTTAAGCATAAATTTTTGAAAAATACTAAAAGATTTTCGACAACTGGTGTTAGAGAGCTAATTTTCAAAATTCTAAGTGCTAAACATGATGACAATTGGGTTGGGAGAGTGTGTTTTTGAAAAGAAAAATGAAAATTTCTACAAGTGGTTCATCAAAGATTAACATTGTAAAATCATTGTTTGAATATCTTATCCACAAGTGTTCATCAAAAATGTTTTAAATGTTAAATCATTTGTGAGATTGTTTTTACAAGTGGTAAGCAAAATATAAATTTGTCAAATTTTAAATTTGTGAAATTTATTTTTGGGTAGAGATTTGTGCAGGTAATGGTAGAGCCAGGAATTGGTTCTAATCCTGTGGAAAGATTGTGAGCCAGCTTTCGATTCTAGAACAAGAATTCCAGACTGCGATCCCAGCTTACTGAGAGGGGGAGTCTGAATGTCAAAGAGTTAGGTTCTGATCCTGAGAGTTTGTTGGTGATGAAAAGAGAAGACAAAGATTGAGGATACTTACGGTGTCAGATACTTCAGAGAGTTCGAGAGGACTGATAAAGACTGAAGATGCGAAGACTCGACACTAAAGACTCGTCAACATTCGATGGGGAGTCTGTTGGTGCATGCGTCTGTCGACTTCGTCTTGTATCGAGTCTTATTTGTATTTAGATAGATTAGGGCACGTTATACGAGAAAAATGTCAAATATAGGGTGAGTGGCAGTTTCAAACGAAATTACATGGCTAATTCCGTTTGAAACCTAATTCCGCTTGAAGAGTGATTCCGTTTGAGGATGGTTCAAGCGAAATTAACATCCCTATAAATAGCTTGAGTGTCTTGTCATTTGTAATTTTTCCGGTTTCAGTACCGAATTGCTGCCGAAGTGTCATTGATGCGTGCGAAGTGTTACTTATTTTAGGTGTGTATTTTAAGCCCTTTTTAACACTTATTTTAGCCAAGTTTTAAATTTATAAAACACGATATTTCACTAACACTAAACACACATATGGGCAAGTGCACCCATCGTTGAGTGTAGTATAGCGTTGGTAAGATACCGAGGTCGTCCAAGGACACAAGAGCTTTTAGTACCGGTTTATCCTCAACGTCTAACCAAAATAAAAGTTTAGAAAAATGTTTTAAACTAAGAAAATTAAAAACTAACTAAAATGCTGAAAATAAAAATAAAAGAAAAACAGATAGACAAGATGAATCACTTGGTTCCGACTCGTATCTAGTGTAACCTTTGATTATTTCCGCACTTTTGCACATAATTAAGAGATTATCTTAGTTATTGTAGTAGGCCCCTCTTTTGAAGGTGACGTTACCCTCACCCCAGTAGTTTGAGTCAGCAGGGATACAATCCTAAAAGGGTGGATTATTGGAAGATAATGAATTAAGTTATTAATGCAGTATTGTGGTAGGCCCCGCTTTTGGCGGTGACGTTACCCTCGGCTAAGTAGTCTGAGTCAGCAGGGATACAGTCCTAAATAGCCGGGTTATAGTATTAATAGTAGTTAACTTATGAGGGGATCAAAGAGTTTGGACCCCCGCCATCCAATACCGTGAAGTATTGAAGGAGGTCCTACTAAATTTGACCCAGGTCCATTGCAGGACCTCTAAACGCTGAACAATGGCAAGACCTTTACCAAACCGTTCCCTTAACCCCCGACCAGGTAGCCAACATATCTCCATATAGACCGTGGAGATATGAATGGTGAAAATCTTTTATTTTATATAGACAGTAAAATAATGCCAAGACACCACGGACAAACGATAAGGAAAGATCACCTTCAACATAAGTAACTAGTTATTAAAGTCATTAATACAAAACCAAATAAAAAGTGCAAAAGATTAGAAATAAAAAGTATTATACCAGACACTTTGTCTTCACCAAGTGATGTAAGAGACTTAGGCAAACATGGCCTTGATTGTCAAGAACTCTTACGATCAATCTTGGATCCCGAGACGACTCACACACTCTACGATGGACAATGGATGATGGTGGTGGATGATGGTGTTGTGATGGTGGTGGGTGGTGGATGAAGTGTGAGAGAGGTGGTGTGCCAAGGGATGAGATGAAATGAATCCAAGCACTCCTATTTATAGGCTGAACAGAGAGCTGGGCATGGCCCCGTGTCCGCTGGGCACGGCCCCGTGTCCGTCTGACAAGCTCTCTCCTCATTAATTGTAATTCGCAATTACAATAAATGCGCCTGCTGTACCTTCGACACGCCCCCGTGTCCGCTGAGCACGGCCCGTGGTGGGCAATAGAAGCTTCTATAGGTTTGTCTTTTCTGCTGCTTCTTGGGCACGGCCCCGTGCTGGCTGAGCACGGGGCGTGTTCAGTCTTCTGATTTCTCTACTTTGCTTTGGAAGGTGCTGTTGAGGGGTCGGGCAGTCCACTAATATTCATTTTCTTGTATTTATGTTGGATTTAGCTGTCTTTTTGCTTCTTTTGCGTTTTTGAGCTCATTTAATCCTGAAAATACAAAAGGAAGACAAAAACACTCTTTTTCCAATATTAGTACTTAAAAAGGGTTAGTTTTATGCCTCATTTGATGTAATTTATATGTTGCATTTTACATACATCAGTCATCTTGCTGTAAATTGTCATCAAATCAATAAAATCGACAGTTAATGAGTATATCTTGCTGAATTGACCTCGATACGTCTGTTTCCGCCTTTCGTATTGAGTAAAACTCTTATAATCGACTCATTCGGGTCTGAAAACGATCCCACATAGCCAAAAACGTAGATCATTGCTACTTTTACTCTATTTCCATATACTATTATGCATCTATTACACACTAGTACTGAAATAAAAATTACAATACAATAGAAATAGAATCACACTAATAGTAATATGCATCCGTACACACATATTTTATTTTATTTTTATTTTATTATATTATATTATATTATTTTTACTATCACTGTTTCCTCTATCACATCACGGATATGGATTTATCCAAAAATCCATATTGCGCTCATCGTATTTCCATACGAGACGCTCTCCCACCTGTCGCATTCTCTCACTGCTTTCTAAAATTTCCTCCCTAAAATTCCTAAGTTCTTGGACGTTTTCTGCACTCATTGGGGGTGCAGGTTCTAGGACTGGGTTTCGGAATCTGGGGTGCGGGTTCCTGATATGGGGGTGAAAGTGTCTGAAATCGGTAAGGATCTTCTAAGATCTCCCTAATATATTCATCGTGGTAATAGGGATCTAAAGGATCCATACCTGGGTAGGCTCCTATGTTCTGTATGGGTGTGTCTTCATGTATCGGGTAACGTTGCACAAAGTCCCTATTATCGTCCCACCAGGGGTCGTAATTTGGGTCTAGAGGGTTTGGTGCAGGTACCCTAGGGATTTCCTCTGGGTTGAAGTCATGCATCTCCACTTAGTTTTCAGGGTTTTCAATCTCCATGGGTTGGTCTGGGATTAGTGGTTGTGGGGCTACTAGTTGTTCCAGACTTGGGTCAGCAGCAGTTGTAGCTAGGATATGAAAATTAGCTAGGCTTCTATTAAGCATATCCTGTGTATGGGCATCTGACTTTCGCTTAGCGGCTGCTAAAACTCTTTGCTGTTGCAACTTTCGCATTCTTTTCCTACGTGCAAAGGCTTCCTTACTGAACCATCCTCGTTTCTTATGAGGGAATGGCTCTTCTGACTGAGCTTTAAAGGCAAACATTCCTTCTTCCTGATCAGCAGAATACCCAGAAAGGGCAGGCTGTGAAGAGGTATCTTCACTCCTAGGTGAATCAGACAACTGACGACTCATGTCTGAGGGTCCTTGATCACTCATACTGTAAACTAACAAATAGTCAAATAACACATAACAAATAAATACAGTTATGCACTTATTTTCGTAATTTATTTCCTAACACAAAATTTAGAATTTAAGTGTCAGCAGAACACTTCTTTGGCTCAGACCAATGGCTAGGCTCTGATACCACCTTCTGTCGCAACCCCCGATCCCTTATCTGTCCCGGGAACGGGCGGACGCGAACTCAGAATTTCGGTGGTATCAGGTTGGTTAATTTGGCAGCAGAAATTACACCAGGACCGTAGTTAGGAAATGTTTATCAGAGTAAAACCACCACATTTGATATTAATAATTACATGGGTAAAACCCAAGTTTCTTATTACAATACATTTATAGGGATAAACCCTATTTTATTGAATTTAAAACATCGTTTATTAGGTAACTTTTATAGCCACATTTTTCCCAAGCCTTCAGTGCTCTCCAACTGTCTTTTTACTAATTGGCTGTCACATTGTGTTACCTGAAACGCGTTTTAAAAACATTTGTCAGTGGGAAATACTGGTGAGTGAATCCCAGTTTAATCAAGAAACATTTTATTAATTAAAACAGTATTGAGAGCGATCACATTGTTTATTTCTACACAATTACTCATTCAGTACTGTCAATCCTGACTTGCGGGTCATATTACACATTGGCTAACTCGTTGTCCAATGGTAACGTACTGTCATCCCGACTTACTACACGCAGTAGTAAATTTTGTATACAAAACCCCAACATACTGGCAGTAATTGAAGAACTACAAAGACTCAATCACCGCTTAATCACATTGTAAAATAATTAAGGTTTTGTAAAATATTACAAAAAGGTTAACAAAAAGAGGATAAACTCACATTGCTATCTTAGACTTCGCGTAAGGGTTTCCTGGGAATAATCTATAATTTACACAAATGTACATAGGTTAATATCATAACCCTTTGAAAATATTAATGATACCCTCCCCGATACGGCATTCCAACAACTACGTCAGGCAGAACCACGACAGTTGTTACGGAATCCTAAATCAATCGGGCATCGTATCTATTACGAAACTTGGGTTATAATACTTACAATGGAGCAGAACCTCGCTAATTAGGGGGTATAATACCAGCTTTCTATGTCTAATATTTCAGAAATTGAGATACAGAAACGTTTGTGAGCGAATTGAGTTGAAGCCCGAGGCCTCCTTTATATAGTTGCTGAACTTGACTCTCACGCGGCCCGCGTAAAGGATAAGCGGGGCTTACGCGGCCCGCGTACTAGCCCGGGTAGGGTTTAGGTGATCCGGGTCATCGCCTAGCTTAGCCACGATGATGACACGTGTCATCACCGGGCTGCGCCACAATTTAGGACACTCGCGGCCCGCGTAAGATTGAGGTGGGTTCTACGCGGCCCGCCTCAACTTAACTTTCAGATTTTTATTTATTTTTAATATTATTTAATATATTTGAGGCCCGTTTTCACGTATGGGGTGTATTTTGAGACATATCGGGATATTCTAAAATATATTAGGGTGTCGTAAAAATTATCGAGAGTGTCGGTTTATTGAGGATTGTTACAACCAACCCCATCAGACCACCTCCACAACCCTTTCTTCTGTCAACCCCAACCCCAACCTGCCGACCACCACAATCCCCACCTGCCGACAACTACCAACCCCACCGCACCACCCTCATCTGACCACCAACAACCCCACAACAGAAACCCCAACCCCACCGATTCGACGTCCCACTATCGAATGAAACCCTAGTCGCCGGATTGGAACGTGAATCCGAGGACGTTGAGATGTATTTTTGCTAGGAATAGAGGTTTTTTTTTTCATCTATGATCTTCATTGAAGCTTTCATGGAAGATTTGTGTGTGTTTAGATGGCGATCAAGGTTTATATGAAGGTAATGGTTGTGGTGGATGGGTTGTACGGGTTGTAGATAAAGAAGGGGGTGGTTGTAGTTTGGAGGCAGTGGTGGATGATGGTTGCAGTTGGGAGGCCGTGGTGGATGGGTGGTAACGATGGGTTTTTACACAGAGAGAGAGAGAGAGAGAGAGAGGGAGGGAGATAGAGAGATAGAGAGAGAGAGAGAGATTGAGATTAGATGTCTGGGTGTTGGTGGAGCTGGTTGTAGATGAAAAAGGGGTGGTGGTTTTTGTTGGGAGGCGGTGGTGGATGGTGGTTGGGTAATAAATGGGGGAAATGAAGGGGAGAGGGAAAAGACATGTTTACCCTTGTGTGCATTTCGCGTGACCATATTTAATAGACTTTTTAAATAGAGTTAGGTGTAAACGACAATACGAGCAAGAATTTTTTCTATAAAGGACAAAACATGTCAAATTTGTTGAAAAAGACACCGTCTGAAAAATGGTATTAAGGTAAAGGATAAAAGGTGTAATTTTTTTCTACATATAATAACTAGTGGGAAACCCGCGCGATGCGGCGCCGTCAAGAATTGCGCTAATGTTTCGTATCATCCCTAAGGTCTTTCAAATGATTTCATTATACAAACCTTTCCATTAAAATTTATAAACATTAAAATTTGGGCTTAACTTAAGCATCGAGCGAGTTTACCTTGGTTCAAGTTCACAAACAAAGACAGCTCTGCTCGGCTTATTTATTAACGGGCCAATTTCGATGGAGCTTTTTTCAAACAACGCGGAAGCCACGAGCTTTTTAAACAACCCTACACCACAATTATACGATAGATATTTGTTGGTAGATATAAAATATTTTTAACAAATTGTTACTCGTATACTTCACGCAATACTTTCCTGTCAAAATTACACCTTTAGACGTAAATAAATAGCATTATCATTTCCAATTTCAGTATTACATTTTACTGCTTGCCTTTTTTTGTTATATTGATATCTTTTAAATGAGTTACTAATCCAAGTAAACATAAAGAGACCAAACCCCAACACAAACACCATAATCCCCTTTCTCAGGGAGTATAAGACATTATTAAATAGACAACACCATATTCATGCGCACGACAATGCACCAACTTTTGTTCTTGAGATTCTCTGTCACACGGCGTTAAATTGCCACGCCCAAAAACCCCATGACAGAATGTCCCGCCAAATGTCATGCCAGGGAAGTTGTTCAAAAACGGTGAGCTGTCAATATTTGTTTTGCCTAAGAATGACTCGCAACGTTTACGAGAAGTGAACATAAGACCGCCAAACACCCTTCGCTTATAATTGCCAGTGGTGTCCCTTTGCTTGAAAGATTTTAGGTGGTTAGAAACATTGGCAATAGAAGATAAAGCAGTGGTGCAATCCGGCTGGTAAAAAAGAAATTTGTCGCCAGTTTCGATGCCGTCCGCACACCCAACCTGCATCAATTACAGTTAGGTGACACTTCTGACCTGTTTAGTAATTAATGATGGTGCAGGCTTATTTCAGGGTGTTTGTGTGTGTTTTGAAATAGATTATAATTAATGTAATGTGTTTTGAAAATACTCAGTTATCATCATTCAAGCAGAGGTGCATACTTTGTAAATAATATTTTAAAACCAGTTGAGTTATAAGTTATAAATGGATTAAAGAAAAAGAAGATATTATAAAACGTAGACCTGGAAAACGGGTCGGGTCGGGTCATGGGCCGAAACGGGTTCGGGTCAATTAAAAAAAGGGGTTGTTTTGGTACGGGTCGAAACAGGTTCGGGTCAAAACGGGTTCGAATCGGTACTGGTTCGGGTCAGTACGGGTTCGGGTCGGAACGGGTTTCGGGTCAGAGCGTGTTTCGGGTCGGGTCGGTTAAATAAATGTTTTTTTTAAAGTGATTGTACATCAAGGGGCAATTTTGTCGGGTTGAGTACGGGTCAACACTTTTTAATAAAAACACATACTTTAATCTCTACGGCTGAAAGAGCCCGAAGAGCGGATTCTAGTTCCTCGATATGTGAATTAACTTCACTAATGAACACTAAGAACTATGGTAATTAAGATCTTGATTTAGCATTGAACACTTACCCAAAGTAGGCCCACCGCCATTAAGCACGCAAATGTAAAGTAATTTTTCCTCCCCACGCAATTGTTCAACCACTGCACAACATATTTAAGAAAATTAAATTACTAACAAAAAGAATTAGATCAAAGTACATGGATGGTCCCTGTGGTTTACCAAAATTTTGGATTTGGTTCTTGGTTTTCCAAAAGTACATAGATGGTCCCTGTGGTTTGCACTTTGTCACGATTTAGTCCCCAGCCAACAAATCTAGAGTTTTTTAGCATGTCCAAGTTAGGGACTAAATGCATTATAGAGTACAAACCTCAAGGACCATCCATGTACTTCTGGAAAAGCTGAGGACTAAATGTGTTACAAAGTGCAAATGACAGGGTCCCTATGTGTACTTTTGGAAAGTTAGGGACCAAATCCAAAATTTTGGTAAACCACAAAGATCATCCGTGTACTTTACTCAAACAATTATAAAGATTCATGCTTTAGCAAGAAGAACTTGGAATGGATCCAACGAATGCCATTAATCAAACGAGAGTTTAGAACTCACTCGACAATGATGATCGAAGCCGTCAACACATTTATCACAACTCCTGCAGTGTTTGCTAAACTTGCGAACCTACAAGAAACCAAACAAGATTTAAGAGAGTTTTCTTGGTACCTGCTACCCACAGACACTTTTTTGTCTATTTCTTTTTTATATTTTAAAAATAGTTATTGTGCTAAGTATTATTAGAGAATAACCTAAGTACTCATTTAAGAAACAATGTAAGACGTATAATCTTATAATAATACATCTCAGGAAACAATGCACTCATAACTTAAGTTAGGACACCTTCAGCCTAGGGGTGCAAACGAGCCGAGCGGCTCGAGAAAAAGGTCAAAACGAGTAGAGCCTTATCAAGCCCAAGCCTAAAAATAAAGCTTGTTTATTTATGGAGCCCGCGCTCAAGCCTGGCTTGTGAAGCTCGGCTCATCAAGCCTTAGTGTAATATTGGTTTTTATTAATATTTAATAACATTTACCCCTTATTTAAAGTTGTCTAGTATACGAGCCGAGCCGAGCTTATTTAAACTTGTTTACGAGCCGAGACCGAACCTAAAAATAAGCTTGTTTAGTAAACGGGCCCGAGCTTCACCTATTGAGCTCGCGGAGCCTAAACAATTCTATTATTTATATTATTTTTATTTAATATATTAATTAATAGATAAAACGATAAGCAGATTATAACAATACCTCTGCATTGCACAATGTGCAGAATAACGCCTCTTCTTCTCCTCCTAGTGGCATATTTTCATCGTTTCTGCAATCTTCTTTCACAATACAACCACAAAGGACCCCACCAACTTTCGAACAACAACCCCCCAAACTGCTACAATTTCAGATTACTACACCATTTCAATCCAAAAATATCTACAAATTCAGATCAAATCTAAGTTGTAATCATCTGTATTTAAATCACAAACAACATCAAAATACCGAATTGCTTCCGAATATACACTAAACATGGGTAAAAAAACAATGAATCTACGTAACAATTGTCAACAGGTTATAAAAATAGAAGAAAACTATATACTAAAGAGAGGCCAGGAATGCACAACGTTATTATAACTATATTATATATTTTGTATATAACTTATAGTCTTTATCTGCACACGCATATATAGCACATGCACTTTTATGCCAAACCTGAAATAGCATAGCCGATTCCGTTCTTACCTCATGAGCATGGTTTGTGGCTTAGTGCTTCTTGGCTCGTCCTTGAGGAACTAAAAGCTCATCTCGGTTAGACCCATCATAACATGCCAAACCTGCACACGCATTTTATGCCAAACCTGAAATAACATAGCCGATTCCGTTCTTACCTCATAACATGCCAAACCTGCACACGCATTATATATTTTTTATAATTGAATTTATAAAAAAAACAAAGTGACAAGATAGTTGAAAAGACGGTTAATAAGAGTATATATAAATGATTATGCTTTATGATCAGAATAGTTGCACACCTTGAATGACTTCTAGAATTAGAAAAGGATTTTCTAACCGATCTGGAGCGTGTACCTCTGCAAAATAAGTAATGTAGATACAAAAAATCAATAAACAAACAACACAAATAATTCCTAAAAGAAGCATGTAAAGGACTGAGACCCTTAAAAAGCTTTAGTAATGATAAAAAAAGGTACCGAATCATTAGAAACAACAAAAGTGGTATAATCCCCTGTAGCAACATGTACAGCTTTTACATTGCTTAAAGATTGAACCACTTTTGGAACCGAATCACAATCTTCATTCCCATGGCCTAAACAACCGTATCGGCCCCAGCCCCATGTGCACACCCTGCCATCAGTCCCAACCACGGCTGCATGCCATGCACCGGCTGCAACCACCATCAGTCTTTGAAAGACTTGACTATTTGAGGAGTGTTGACTTGTTTATTTCCTTGAGCTCCATACTCTGCTTCCCCAAATGAGTCTTTTCCAAAGGCGTAAACCTGCCCTGAATCACTAATTAGCATTGTTCGACCCGCCCCTACTGATGCGTGTATTATACGTATTCCTGCCAAAGATCTACAACATACGCAACCCGTTAATACAAAGGGATCGGTAAAGACAAAAGGTGTCAATTTCGACCCAAAGGGTAAATTGGTCTATATAAAATCACATCGTATTTCCATCTGGTTAAATGGGTAGTACGTAATAACTTGGATAAAACGTGAAACGATTCAAACGGGTCAAAAGTCACATAATGGTGATTTTTTAGTGGACAACTCTTACTGTATCCTAATTCACTTTATTCAGAAAAGTAGATTAGCATCAAAATAATGCAATTTTGCTATTATATTTAACATGCTAATTATTTACAGAATGTTGATAAAATGAGTTATAGGTCAACCCAACCTATACCAAAAATGCCATTTTTGACCCATTAACCAACAAGGTGACTGTTTCGACCAGTGTATTAGAAATGAGTTGATTTTAATTGCAACGTATCTATGTTCAAATGGGTGCATATACGAATAGTAAAAAATCACCGACATCATGTTCAAAAGCTTAGACTTGAATAAATCCTTTTTTAGAATAATAGAATTTTATTATAATACTATACTTTTTATAACCGAAATTAATACACCCAACCCAGCCTGTTTAAAAAGAACCAGTTGTGAACCGTTTACCCAAATGGCCCGCCCACACCCATATTGTCACTCCAAGTAAAAACAGGTCAAAACTTTAATGAATCAAGAATTGAAACCTGATTAAGCGAGGCCGAGACTCCTCTTCGGTAGTTCCATGACCTAATTGGCCTGAGCTATTTGACCCAAAAGTATAAACAGACCCTTTTGAAGTCATGGCGATACTATGGCCCGGCCCGGCTATAGCCTGAGACTTTTCCTTTCTAGAACATGTTTCTCCAGCCAACAAGAATCTCAAAACCAAATTCCAAGAACCCCCACATCTTAGTTTCAAATCTTCGCGTTTTTCTAAATTCATTGGTTTAAAAATTGCTCTTTTTTCGCACATATCAAGAGCCGCAAGCTCAGATAAACAGAGTTCATGATCAGGGGTAAAATGGGCAGGTTGCCTAAAGAAAGAACATGTAGCCTGCAAACAAACACAATTTTTCACAAAGAAATCTTTTTTATCTTTAAAATATTCAAAAAATGTGAACTTGCCTCTAGTTTTGCTAGATCTTGTGGGTCAAGATTACAACCAGTGAGAACATGAAGAACAATTGAAGGGTTTGCACACTGGTCGGCTTCTTCATGACAACACCTTCAGCTTCAATCCGTCCCTTTAAACACCGATTACAGCTTCAAAACACAGGTATAGATTAGTCTCATTCGATTATCATCATTACCGAACATAATCAAATCCAAAAACATACCTCTGGAAGTCTCAATCGGAACCCTAGATGGAAGAATTGGGAATTTGGAAGTAGAAGATGATGATGAAGATCTTTTGTGCGTTTGGATGATAAATCTTCACCTAAAGAGCGATTGCAGGTTCATATAAAAAATGATGGACCGATCAACTGCCTGTTTAGGGGTTTAAGAGGTAGATAGAAGGATGAACGGTGGTGAAATTCATCAATAAGTGAAGATCAGAGACATAAATGTAGGGTTGAAATCTCTGTGTTGCCCCTTTAGCGTCTTAAAAATATGGAGATTGGCTCAATTTGCCTGCTTTATCTTTGTTGTACATGTTGCTTTAAAATTGATACACGTGGTAAAATTACGATCTTGTACATCACTTCTCCTTTTTATAATAGTATAGATAATATAAATAGATGAAATTATAACTTGTGCATCAAACACTTGTACCTTATGTGAAAATGACTGAAATACCTTTATAATTAATAGACTTGATTGACGGCGTTATTAAATTTGACTAAAATGATTACAAATTGAAAAGGTAATTAAAATTTTGAGTAAACTTCTGTTTTGCTCCATGTGGTTTGGTCATTTTAACGGTTTTGCTCCAATAGTTTAAAAATAGTCATTTTCCTCCTTGATTTTTCGAACTTATCTTCATTTTGCTCCAGCCTCTAACTCCATCAGGGAGGAAACTGGCGACAAACTTGAAAGATTAGGGAGCAAACTGGCGACAAACTCGAAAGATCAGGAAGGAAAATGACTATTTTTAAACTATTGGAGGAAAACCGTTAAAATGACCAAACCACAGAGAGCAAAACGGAAGTTTACTCTAAAATTTTTGATATTGATGACATAGTTAAAACCACTGAAATCGAAAGAATCAAAAAGAAATTTCATTTTTATAATAATTCACAAGATGTGACAAAAAAAAACCCCTAATTTTTTAATTTCGAGTAAACATCGTCGATTGCGTAATACGACAATCATCAGCCAGATCAAGTGACGATGACGGACTCGATGATCCGAGCAGTAGTAGAAGCCATTCATTCCGCTCCCACTCAGGCCGTCCTCTACTTCTCCGGCGGTGCTTCTCAGGTCACTCAAACGCCGTCCTATTCTAATTCCACTCCTACTTCCTCACATATGTCTTATTTTTTTTCAAATTCAGGCCTTAGGTTGGTTAGCATCAGTTCCTGGAGCTTCAAACACGCTCCTAGAAGTTATCGTTCCCTATTCTCGGATGTCCATGATCCAATTGCTCGGCAAGGTGTGTTTAATTAGCGATTTATGTCTGTAGTTTATGAGAATTAGCTGAACACTGGATTTTGTATACAATTAGCTATGGATGTCTATGTGTAGGATTAAGTAATTGCTTGTGGATTTTGTATACAATTAGCTATGGATGTCTAGAAGTTTGTAGTTTATGAGAATTGATTGAACACTGGAAATGAATCTGTAGCTTGTTTTTTGGAACTCAGAGTAATTTATGTGTAGGTTTAAGTAATTGCTTTGCTTGTGGATTTTGTATAAAGTTAGTGATGGATGTCTACAAGTATGTAGTTTGAATGAATGAATGAATTGAATACTGGAATTGAATCTGTGACTTGTTTTTTGAACTCGAAGAGTAATCTATGTGCAGATTTACATAATTGATTGGCAAGGTGTTTGGATTTTTTTTAATATTAGCGATGGATTAGTAGTTTATCAGAATAAAATGAACACTAGAAATGGATCTGTAACTTGTTTTTTTGAAACTCGGAGAGTAATCTATGTGTAGCTAGCTTTGAATTAATTTTTGTATTTTTATGATTTGAGGTTTAATTTGTTAGCAGGTGCCTGTTCAATTCACTAGCAAGGAAACTGCTGAAGACATGGCATTAGTGGCTTATAATAGGGCTCTAAAGCTCTCCAAACCAGGTAATTATCATATTAATCGTGTGATCATGAAAATATCAATTCTGATTTTGTAGCCTCATGTGTTTATTAAGTTTAGTGAGATGATTGATGATTTTGGTTGTGCATTCTTGTGTGTGTGCTTTGCTTTTTTTTTTTGATTAATTTTTTAATTAGAAATTTTTTTGTCTCCAACATACATCGGTTTTTTTTTTCTTCTGTAGGTTCTCCAGTAGTCGGTGTGGGATTTATGGGTTCCTTGGTTACCACACATCCAAAACTTGGGGATCACAGGTATGTTTTTATAATCTATTTAAGTATTTAGTTATAGCTTTTAATTGCGTGTGTTTCTATATATAGATACACACATGCATATATGTGGACAGATCTAGTAATAAGTGTTGCCAACATAATTCTATCTAGTAATGCATTAATTAATGTTTTCATTAAGACATTAAGTATCGTGTCTCAATTATAGGTTTTACTTGTCAACACGGACTTCTAACCGTCTATGGTCTTCGTCAGTAACTTTGTCAAAGGTAAGGTTTATTTTATACTATACATGCCAATGTTTAAGATTTATCGGAACTTTCAAAGATACGCATGATTTCAATAGGGTCATTGCAGGGTTTGAGAAGTCGCGAGCAAGAAGAGCTAGTATCAAGCCAAGTTTTACTCAAGGTATGTAAATTATGTTATAAATAGAATTATTTTTGAATGATGGTTTTACTTCAATTTATTTCGTTGGTTCATTAAATATACACATTCTAATTATGATACAGTTACTTGGTAGACTTATATGTTAAAAATTTACTACAAGATATTCACTTTTTGATTTCGTTGGTTCATTAAATATACACATTCTAATTATGATACAGTTACTTGGTAGACTTATACGTTAAAAATTTACTACAAGATATTCACTTTTTGATGATACTTGCAAGGTACCTTTTTTTGTAACCATTTAATGCAAAAAACTTGCCGTTTCTTACCAAAGTAAGAATTTTTTTTTTTTGCATTTGTCGGTACAGCTAAAAAAAATGTTAGTATGTTGCAATAAGTGATTAAAATTGCATGTTTTGGTAATTAATGATAAGCATTTAGCATCAACTGGTTGTTAAAAGTAAGGTGCGTATATTGGTAAAAATGTAAGTATTACATTGCATTTTCTTACAGTTTTCTCAGTAAGTTACAGAAAACTATTTAACCAATACTTGCAGATTTGTTATAGTTATAATATGGCTAATTGTACCATGCATGGGCCTAAAACTAACCACAAAGCAATAAGAGTAAAATGCCATTTTTGTCCCTGAGGTTTGACCAGTTTTGCGACTTTCGCTAAAGGTTCTTTAAGTTAGTAAAAAAGACAGAAATACCCCTGGTTTAACGGAGAAAAATAGATGGAGTTAATGAACTGGATGAAAATGGCAAGATTTCAAACCTTTTGGATCCAGTTGCGGAAAAACAAACCTTTGGACGAAAGTCGCAAAACAGGCCAAACCTCAGGGACGAAAATGGCATTTTACATGTTTCTCACATAGTAATTAACTTCAATATTTTCAGATAGTAGCATTTCCAGTGACTACGGTTTATTTATGTTCATTTACAAACGACTAAAACTTTGTCTTATAACTGATAAAACAGGCAATTGCAGATGCTTGCAGCGTCTCAAGATCAACAACATTTGTATCAGATTTAACCGAACATGAAGTTCCTGCTGAACGAGAGCAGTGTTTTGATGAAGACCAGGAACTAGAACAACTAATAGACGGGAAAATATGCTTCAAAATTTTTCCATTTTCAAGTGGTAAGGTTCCACAAGTGTTTTCTTGAATATAATATTAAAAAATCTTTTTTGTCTTCTGTTAATCTTTATTATGAAGTCAGTGTTTTGTAGGGACACAAATTTCAAGTGGAGAAAGGAAAGTAATTCTTTCCGGCTCGTTTAACCCTTTACACGATGGTCACCTTAAGCTATTGGAAGTTGCAACCAGGTTTGTTGACCTGTGGTTTACTTTTCAAAGTACTCTGCTTCACCCTCGTTAGAACATTAGAAAAAGTTTTCTGATTTTTGCTTATTGAATATTGTTTTCATAATAATATCTACTTTCGTCTAAAGGTTTTTTTTTTCCGCATTTGGATCCAAAAGGTTTAAAATCTTGCCATTTTCACCCGGCTTGTTAACTCCATTTTTCTTTGTTAAATCAAGGGTATTTTCGTCTTTCTTGCTAACTTAAAGGGCAATTCGATCTTTTTCACTTTATGTAAAAAGGCCGAATACCCCTAAAAAAGACCGAATTGCTCTTTAAGTTAACAAAAAAGACGAAAATACCCCTGACTTAACGGAGAAAAATGGATGGAGTTAACGAGTCAGATGAAAATGGCAATATTTTAAACGTTTTGGATTCAGATGCGGAAAAGCAAACCTTTGGACGAAAGTCGCAAAACTGGCCTAACCTCTGGGATGAAAATGGCATTTTACTCTAATATTTTTAACAGATGATTAATATATGCAGTCTCTGTAGTGACGGGTATCCATGCTTTGAGTTATCAGCCATAAATGCAGACAAACCTCCACTGACTGTTGCACAGATTAAAGACCGTGTTAAACAATTTGAAAAAGCTGGTGAGTCCGTTAACCGTTTCATCTGTTTTTTAGTATTAAAAATTGGTACATGATCGCCATTATCGCTATAAAGTGTAACCAAATGGATTAAAAGTTGGCATAAACTGTGTGTTTGTAAATGCAGGAAAGACGGTGATTATATCAAACCAACCGTATTTCTACAAAAAAGCGGAGCTTTTTCCTGGCAGTGCTTTTGTAATCGGTGCTGATACTGCTGCAAGGCTTATAAATGTTAGAACTTTCTTCAAAATCTTTTTGACCAATAGTGGAAACATGTTACTTAATATGAGATATTTTTGCTGATTTGTATTTGAGTAAAATGCCATTTCCGTCCCTGAGGTTTGGTTAGTTTTGCGACTTTCGTCCAGAGGTTTGTTTTTCCGCATCTGGATCTAAAAGGTTTGAAATCTTGCCATTTTCATTCTGCTCGTTAACTTCATCCATTTTTCTTCGTTAAGTCAGGGGTATTTCCGTCTTTTTTGTTTACTTAACGTGCAATTCGGTCTAACGGATTCTGTCAGGGGTAAAATGTTTGTACATAAAGTGAAAAAGACCGAATTGCCCTTTGAGTTAACACTAAAGACGAATTGCCCTTTCGACGAAAGTTGCAAAACTGGCCAAACTCCAGGGACGAAAATGACATTTTACTCTTTTTATTTATTTATTTTTTCTTGGTATAATTTTGTTACGCTTCTTTCCAGCCCAAGTACTATGGTGGCAGCTATGAGAACATGATAGAGACACTCCTAGGATGTAAAAGAACAGGATCCACTTTCCTCGTAGGTGGTAGGAACATGGATGGTGTTTTTAAGGTTAGACCACACTACGTGAATCGTAATTTCCACCAAATTTTATTGGTATTTAAGCATGATATTGTTGCAGGTTTTGGATGATTTTGACATCCCTGATGAGTTGAAAGACATGTTTATTTCGATACCTGTAGATAAGTTCCGAATGGACATTTCATCAACTGAAATAAGGAAAAGCCGAGGATAACAAGTGTGCTAATCCGGGTTTGCTTTGCTACCTTTACTGAAGAATCTTTCTCTGTTGTTTAATACTAAATTATTACTAGCGTAATCAAAGTTATGTCACAAGATGCAAATAAAGGTTTTTACTTCATTTTGTATGGTTAATTTGGATACTTGTGGCTAGGATGGTGTTTAGCCCATGTTAAACTCAAACACGATAAACTAATCAGCTTATGGACCAACTTAAAATTGTATAACCCGTATATGACCTGTGTAACCTAAGTTGATACTAGATTTTGTATATTTTAGGATCTCTATTGATTGAAGAAAGAAGTACATGTTTAAACATTAACCGTTAATAATGTTTGTCGACATGATACATGTGTTTGACGTGGTGAATGTTCCTTCATACGTTAGATATGGCACCTAAAGATCAAATAAATGTACCACAAGCCACATGCATGAAGTTCTATATCTGTTTGATTAGTGGCATGTGCAATTGACAAAAAGGAAGGTACAAGGAGTACAATAAAAAAGACAAAATATTAGTTTGGGGGGGGGGGGGGGGGGGGGGGGGGTCTCTAATAGCGATATACATATTTGTGTTTGAAATTGTAAAGCTTGTCCCGAAATACCTGGCCACTCATGTATGGAACCAAAACTAATAATAAGTGACCTCCCTGTATTGTTAACTTACAATAGAATTGTATTGTTAACTTACAATAGAATTCTTAAGATAAACTAAAGTGATTTAGTATTCAGTATTCGTTTTCAAATATTTTAAAAAGACATGTGTAAACGAAGCAACACAAAATTAAATTAAACTAGTAAAATTCCCCGTGCTACGTGGTGGGAATACGGTATGTATCAGTTCGTTTTGTTATGGTATTGCTACGGTACCAGCACTTGCATAGCAACTGAAATAGAATTTAAAAGAAAAAAGTGTGTGATAGACCTAAAAGGATGTCAACACATGTTATAATCAGTTTAAAACTATAAAAACGAATGTAGTTAAATTTTCTATTTGCTAAAAATAATCTATGGATTGTCCTTCATTTTTATCTAATCTTTTCGTGGACCTTTAAAAAATTAATCTTTTCATGGATTTGATAAAAGTCAATATACATGGGTAATGGTGAAATTTCAAAAGCCAAAAAGGTCAAAAGACACATGAAAGTCTATAGTTAGATTCCGAGTTAACATAATGTGAGTTTAAAATTATGGTAGCCAACAACTTTCTCTATTATTCATATAATAATAATAATATCATTTTTTTTGAAAGGTGTAGATCAGTTGGCAAACCTCCCTACTCCATCCCTCTTGATCGGGAGTAGGCACAAGTTCGAGTCCAGGCACCCCCTAAATGGGAGCGGATGAAACTCCAGGCCGCACCACATGGGACATAAATGCCTCCACATAGGGATCGAACGTGTGACCTCCGTGTAAACCAATTGGTCTACACATCATCGGCAATAATAATAATATCATTGAGAGGTGATATTACAACAAAACTGTTTTATGAATATAAAGTATCAACATCTCACAAATCAACTATAATATATGTTAACATCTCAAAAGTGAAAACTATAATATATGTTATTAGGGATAGGATCAAATTGAAAGTTAAAAATAAATAAAGGGTAAGAAAGCTTTTAGTCTATTTATTTTCTATATGGAGGGTTAAGATTAGTTTTGGAGGAAAAAAAATTAGGGGAAGAGCATAAAATGAATATTTTATATTTATTGACTTTTTCTCTTCAAATGTAAGACACATGTTAATTCCTCAATCATTTTAAAACATCCATAACTTTTTCATACGATTTTATATTTTACAAAAAAGAAACACCATAATAACAAGTGTTTTTTGATATTTAATATGACTATGATATTGCTATATAAAAATAAAATTAAAGTTCTATACATTGTGTCAAAGTTCTAGTCATTATGTTCTCAATTGGGTTATGGTCATTACGTGTTTTTTATTAGGGTTTCTATACATTGTATTATAGTTGGAACCTATAACACAATGTTATTTTAGGTTCTTTTCATTGTGTTTTTATTATTGGAACCTATAACACAATATGACACACTGAGATGAGTTTTCTTCGCATTGTTTTAAAGGTTCTGGTCATAGTGTTTTTCAATTGAGTTTTGGTCATTACGTTTTTATTAGGGTTTTATACATTGTGTTATTATCAGAACATATAATGCAATGTTATTTTAGGTTCCGTCCATTGTGTTTTTATTACCAGAATCTATAACACAATGTATGACACAATGACGGGTTTTCTATATACTGTGTTTATTTCCGGTCAATGTGTTTTTCAACTGAATTTTCTTCATTACAGTTTTTAATAGGGTTTCTACATACTATGTTATTATTAGAACTTATAACACAATGTTATTTTGGGTTCTATCCATCGTGTTTATTGTCAAAACCTATAACACAAAGTATGACATAATGAAGATGGTGTTATATAGGTGTTTTCTATACATTGTGTTATTAGTTTTGATTACTGTGTTTTTCAACTGGGTGGGTTTTCTATACATTGTGTTATAGGTTTTGGTCATTGTGTTTAGTCTATTATCCATTGTGCTTTAATCTGCTTGTCCATTATGTTTTTTGTTCTGCTGTCCATTGTGTTTTAGTCTGTTTTTCATTGTGTTTTTAGTCTGTTGTCGATTGTGTTTTAGTCTGCTATCCATTGTGTTTTTATCTAATGCCAGTTGTGTTTTTAGTCTACTTTTCATTGTGTTTTTAGTTTAATACTTATTGTGTTTTAGGTTATGCTTATTGTATTTTACGCAACTGGGTATTCAATTTTTTTTTCCAATAAGGGTACCATATTAAAAGTAAAAAGACACTCGATTTCATGATATACTTTTTATTAAAAGAAAAACAAATGACGTATAAAAAAGTTACAGACGTTTAAAGAATGATGAGAAAATAGCATGTGACTTGCATGTGTATATACATTTTTTTTCTCTTGGACAAAATTACCCTTTCTACTTGATCTCTCCTTGAACACTTGTCGCTCTATGATGACTTCTTACCCTTCTTATTTTTAAATGGTGTTGCTAAATGCACTCCTATGTTTTTTAATTTTACTGGTTGCACTCCTACCCTGAAGTTTGTAAATAAATAAAATCAACCCTTGTATTTTCTAGTTTTTGAAAATTTGTATTAGGAAATATCCCTATATTTTCTAGGGTTTATTACTTGCCATTATTTGAATATTTAGATATACGTGTGAATACATAACGATTCAATTGAAGAAAAAAAACCTGCATTGATAGAAAGAAGGAGAATAAGAGAGAGCTTGAAGAAACAATTTTTTTCAACTTTGATTTTCATCATAGTTCTAATTGGTTGAGTGTTCTTGTTATGTATTCTAACTAAAAAATCAACTATATTCTTTTGATTTGAAAACCGTCTCTCTTCTGCAAAATTTCTCTAGCAAATTAAAGTTAAAGGTGTTCGTCATCTTATAATTCAAAAAGATGATTATCCATATGGATATTAATAATTCTCATGAATAGAATAATTACCAAAAAAATAAAATAAAAAAAGAAATAAGGTATCGATGTAAGTATTGAATTTGGAGAACAATAAAAACAAAAGAATGTAATCCACCCTATATAAGCCTTCCGCTCTTCACCCACAAACCAACAAAAACAAAAGCCATTCAAAGATCTTGTTACAGCATTCATAACTGTTTGTGAAAAAATGATAAGAGTAAGAAACTTAAGCAAAACAAAAGAATTCATACAAAACAAACAGTGGATGAACAAAAAAAGGAAGCCGTAATTGGTTGAAAAAAAACAATAATATATAAAATTAAAGGTAAATGGTGGAATTTAAAAAATTATAAAAATAATATTTTTGGAAATAAAGGTATAATCAGTAAAAATGAAGATGCATTTAACCATCCCAATTTTTAAACCCCTTTTTACTAATTACTATACCCCTTCTTATTTTTAAACCCCTTTTTTTTACTATAACTTGACCCTATGTTATTAAAAACTACTTTGTGTATGAAATAATTTTTAAATGCTCTGCTTTTGGACAGTTGTGTGTTGTTTATGTGTTTCTTAGAAAGGCATGGATGCTGATTAATAAATCACTATATTTAACAACGACCAATAAGGAGCCAATGAGTCAAGTCTTGATAGGTTTTCTTCTTCATAAACGATATTTTGATCATAAATGATGATATGTTTGACACATACTATTTTCAGTCAAGTTGTTCAAAAAACTCAATTGTTATTTAAATATAAATAAATGTTTAGTCATCCATCCTCTTGTTTCCAATTTTTCACATAAAAAATACATATATATACACTAGGGATGAGCATATGCCACCGAATACCGATCCCATACCGATCCCGATCCCGAAATACCGATACCGAATTTTTTCGGTATCCCATACGGTATCCACTTTTAGGCGTTTTCGGTATCGGTACGGTATCGGTATAATACCTATACCGACCCTCAAAATACCGATACCGTACCGATACCGAACCGACATGTTTCGGTATCGGTACCTAGTTTGGGTGAAATTCGGGATCGGTATTAGGCGGTATCGGTATCGGTTCGGTATCGGATACCTCTTTGCTCATCCCTAATATACACCTAATAATAAATGAGTAACTAGTTGCACCACATGTCACAGTTCCATAAGCCTAATATTCAATTTTTTGCTTCAATTACTGACTATCTAATATTTATTTTGTTCACTACTGACTATCCAATATTCAATTTTAATGTCTGCATTTTCTTCTAGTGTGATGTTATATTATCAACTTAATAAAAAGGAGCTTGAAGTCTAGATTTGTTTTTTTTTTCTTTTTAACTATCGATATTGATAAGTTGAGAGTGTTAGAGGAATGGAAAATGGGAACCAATAGTGTGTCATATTATTAGCTTTTGATAGGGGTTGATGAATGGAGGACCATAATCAATAAGTCAAAGTCTTGAGCTAGTGTCTTAGTCAATATGGAAAAACATAACCAAGGTGATGATTTCTCATAGAAAATAGGGGCGAGTTGCGTCTTGTCGATAATTATAAAAAGAGGTAAAAACTATGAATGCTGAAGTATATAATGCAACAATGGAGTCTGAAGAATGCAGGTGATAAGTTGGGTACTTCTCTAATTTCATATGTGGAAATTTGAGATGATTCTCGTCTTCATATCCGTTATTCTATCTTGTTTACCACTCCTTCATTCTGCGACAGACAGAAACATTTCTAGGCCTATCTGCCCAGAAAGTTTCAGTTGCCCTGGTTTGGTCCCGTTCAAGTACCCGTTTTACAATGTCACTGACACACGATGTGGGTTGATCAAGGTCAACTGTACTTTGAAAGGTGGAGAGATTCAATTTGGACGACAGTCGTATGAGATTGTGCACACGGGTTATTCTAATTATCTTAATAGTATTTTGTTATTCATCAGGAACAAAACATTTGAGCAGCTTTTGAAAAATAATAGCTGCGAGGCGCTTATGAATACTTTCATTTATCCTACAAGTCCAACCCCTCTTTTGTATACAATTTCATTATATCCCAAAATCACTGTGTTCAAATGCACAAAAAATCTTACTTATTTTGATCAACATAATTACAATCGCTACAACAAATGCCCAAATTACAACTTCTACTATAAGTACTTGAATGGAACAGTTCCAAGTGACCTCCCACATACATGTCAAGTAGTGCACCTACCTGTCCGATTTCCCGCTATTCCTGGACTTGATGAAACAAACATATTTTCTCTCCTCTCAGCAAACACGTCTCTTTCATTGGAACTGTCACCTACCTGTAGGGACTGTTTTGATAAAGGCCGCCGGTGCGATACTTTTAATGGACATGCTCAGTGTTCAGACACCATAAAGGGTATTTACAGTTTCTTTTTCTCTCTTCCACCTTCACTCATTTTTTACATACATTACATTAGGAATATATATTTGCATGATCCATTCTAAGCGTTGTTATTGGGTATATAAATGCATACACCAGAGTTGATGTGTCTAACGTAGTCTTGAAATGATTTATTTGTCATATATTTAAGGCTAAAATTTTATAGTTTGGTTGCTGCAGAAAAACAAGGAAGAAAACAGACGATTAAACTTCTGGGTAACAACGCATCTTGGATCCTATGCTTTACTAATTACTATTGGTTATTTTGATTGCATACAACATACATGTAGGAATCCGTACCTGAATGTATTGCATTGTTCTAGTTATCGCTGGATCAGTCGTAATCCTCGTTCTGTCTTTTGTCATCTTCATAATCTGGTGTCACTGTAAGAGAAACCTTTTTTCCTATGTCTCGTCAAAAAACAAATCTCCAAACCTAGAAGACATAAGCCTCTCTTGTGGCGTCTCTTTTTTCTCCTGTAAGGAGCTTGAAGATGCAACCCAGAATTTTGATCCTTCTCATGAACTAGGGGACGGAGGTTTCGGAGCTGTTTTTTATGGTGAGAACTTGATTCTTCAAATAAAAATACCATTGATTGTTCAATTCCACTTGATATCTATCCACCTGATATTTCCATCTTTCTGAATAAGGCAAACTCAAAGACGGGAGAGAAGTTGCTGTGAAGAAACTTCACGAGCACAACTACAATCGAGTCCACCAATTCAGAAATGAGATTGAAATCCTCACCAAATTAAGGCACCCGAATCTTGTTGTTCTCTATGGTTGTGCCTCCAGACAAAGCTGTGAACTTCTTCTTGTTTATGAGTATGTTCCCAACGGCACTGTTGCCGATCACCTACATGGAGAACAAGCAGATCCGTACCTTCTCACATGGCCGATACGGATGAACATTACCATTGAAACTGCCAGTGCACTGGTGTACCTCCACACTTCTGAAATCATACACCGAGATGTGAAGACAACCAACATTCTTCTTGATCACAATTTCAGTGTCAAAGTAGCAGATTTTGGTCTCTCAAGGCTTATACCGAATAATGTCACTCATGTGTCAACAGCTCCTCAGGGAACCCCAGGATACGTAGATCCACAATATCACCAACGCTATCAACTAACAGATAAGAGCGATGTTTACAGCTTTGGGGTAGTCTTGATTGAACTAATATCATCAATGGTGGCTGTCGACTTAAACAGGTCTCAAGATGAGATTGGTTTGGCTAACCTCGCTCTTAACAGAATCCAAAGATGTGCAATTGATGAACTGATCGACCCGGTTTTAGGATCCAAGACGAATCCTGAAACTATGAACATGATCACATTAGTAGCAGAATTGGCTTTTAGGTGTTTACAGTATGATTCAGATATGAGGCCTACAATGAATGAGGTTTTGGATGTATTGACGAATATTCAAGCCACGGGTAGAGTAGTTGCTTATGACAGTATTAGAGACTTGCAAACCGAGAATGATTTCCTGCCTTCACCTGTCTCCGTCACTAGTGAATGGCAAAGCAATAACAATGCATCAACATCGCTAAGCAGCAATGGGGATAACTTGCCAGTGAGGAATGATATAAACCGATGGGGAACAAAGATGGCATGAGAGCCTCCTTTCTTCAAGAAAATCACGAAAGTAGTCATTAAGCATGAGATACATGTATCTACTTTTCTGGTGTATCAAAAGGAAATAACTTATATAGTTATATTTTAATAAAAAGGTCCGATCAAACCTAAACATTGGTTTTCACAGTTCTTCAGTTCTTATCTGTTGTTGCATCATTTTCAACGTTGAAGATTATCTTACTGTGCCATTACATTGTTAGGGGTGCAAACGAGCCGAGAGGCTCAAGCTCGATTAACTTATGAAAGTTCGAGCTCGGCTCCGAGCTTTGTTTTCACATGCCAGGCTCGAGCTCGGGCTCGATAAATAAACGAGCTTTATTTTATGCTCAAGTTCGACTCGGGCTCGATAAGGTTCGGCTCGTTTCAAGCTTTTTCTCGAGTCGATCTCGAGCAGCTTGCGAGCTGCGCGGCTCGTTTGCACCCCTAATTATTGTCAAACAAAGAGTTATTTGGATATAAGACTAGCTTGGTTTTATAATGGTTGTGTTAACATGTTGTTGGTTGATTCCATATTGATTGTGTACTTGTGTATAACGATTATAACATGTTCAGCTATTATGTTGTGATTCATGATGGAAGATAAAAATATAGATGATATGGAAAAATGGAAATATGTAAATATTCATTTATTAAGTTCATTAAGGGTAAAATAGTAATTAAATAAGAGTACTTTTAAATGAAAGGGATAAATATGTAATATGTACGGTTTAGGAAGAGGAAATACGTAATTGATTTTAATAATTGGGAAAATATGTAATAAGCCATCTTAAGAAGAAGGATAAATATGTAAAAAACCCAGGGGAAACATGTAAAAACCCTTTAAAAATTATACTTAATAATCCAATCTGATTAATAAGTTTGAAGAACTATATATAAAATTCTGAAAATTTTTGCATACATATAAGTTTAAAAAATTACATAAAAATTTCCAATCCAATTAATTGCTAGTGGGTACCCCACCGCCCGACTACCTCCTAGCGTTTTTTTGCAACCATGCTAATACTTATGAAAGTTCATTTTTGCAACCAGTAGCAAAAACCTGTGCACCACTACTACTGGCAAACGGGTTGGGTTGGGTCAAAACGGGTAATTGGTCAGAACGGGATAGGGTCGGAACGGATAGGGTCGAAATGGGTCAAATTAAAAAAGGGTTGTTTTGGGTCAGGTCAGAACGGGTCCGGGTTGGAATGGATTCGGGTCCAAACGAGTTCGGGTCAAATCGGGTCTAGTTCGAAATGGGTTTCGGGTCGAAACGGGTTGGGTTTTTTTCAATTCCATTTCTAAAAACATGATTTCATCATTAATATACTTTTTGTTCGAGTCGGGACCGAGACCAAAAAAACCCGACCAAAACGAAACAGAAAAAAAAAAAAACCAAAACGAAACCGACCAAAACGATACAAAAAAACTGAAAAAACCAACCAAAACGAAACAATACAACCGAAAATAAACCGAAACGAAACAAAAAAAATCGAAAATATCAAAACTGGAACGAAATGAAACAAAAAAAATTGAATAGATCGAAACCGATCAAAACGATACAAAAATTCAAAACTGAACCAAAACGAAACCAACCATACCGAAACAAAAAAACGGAATCTAACAAAACCAAACAAAAAGAGCTGAAAAGATCAAAAGCGGTTCGAAACGAAACCGGAAAAACCGATCACAACGAAACTAAAGATCAAAACTGAACCGAAACAACAAAACCCGAACCCTAACCGAAACGAAACAAAAAACTGAAAAGATCGAAATGAAACTGAAAAACTGATCAAAACGAAACAAAAAATCAAATTGAACCGAAACGAAATCGAATAAACCGACCAAACAGAAACAAAAAAAACCGACACCGAACCGAAACGGAGCAAAAAAAAACTGGAAAGACCGAAACTGATCCGAAATGAAACCGAAAAAAACCGATCAAAACGAAACAAAAAATCAAAACCGAACCAAAAAGAAACCGACCAAATTGAAACAAAAAAACCGAAACGAAACCCGTCTCTTGCGGAAACTTGCGCTCCTAAAGCCGTCCCGTGTGGAAACCCGTGTTGGCTTGAGACGAACCGACCCGTTCCGATCCAAAACCTGCCCGAAACTCAATTCGAACCGAACCCGTTATGATCCAAAACCCGTTTCGTGCCGTAACCCGTCTCATGCGGATACTTGTGCCGGCCCAAACCCCATTCCGATCCGAAACCTGTCTCGTTTCTTTAAGACACTAACCCACGTCGACCCATTTCTTTAAAGTTTGACCCGAAAATAACAAGATGTAATTTCAACTGACCATTGTGACCCATTTAGTTAAAATATTTTATCCACACTAACCCATATAATTTTAAAAGCAACCCAAACTAACCCACTTAGAATACTTTAGGTCAAAATTACCCCCTCTTACTGTCTTACAACTACCAAATGTTCCTAAAAGCTACTGTAGTACATGACAGAACAACATCAAAACACCTATTTACTTTAATTTAATTAAATTGAATTCAATAAAAAATAATTAACATCATTACAAACCTTAGATAAATACTGAGCAGCAACACATCCATTCAAGATTACACGTACACCGGTGAAGCTGCCTCCTCTGTACAAAACGACGTCGTAGATTGAACAGGCGTAACATCAGTTTGAACTCTACGAACATTCATTCTCGTGATTTAACCGATTCTTTCTGGATTTCACCGGACAGTAATCCAGCGCCTAGCATCTCCACTAAAACCCATGTTTACAAATTCTTGTTCGATCTTAAATACTAAACGGCAAAAGAAAAATGACTTGAATCACGAAATATAATGGTTTTCGGACGAATTGGATAGTTAATGAGATTTGTTTTTTGTTTAATTAGAGGGACGAAGAGTTGTGTGTGAGGGAAATGGATGGGGGAAGAGAGCTACCGGAATAAACACGATTAAAGGCCAAAAAAACAAAAAAGCCGATTAAATTTCTAACTTTTTTAACTAGTGGGAATCTGGCGTCTTTTCTTTTGAACGGCAAATTATTATATTCTGGACTTGAACCCAAGACTTCCCCGTGTTTAAAGTTTTTGTCTTTGTCAATGGGAACACCATCATTGGTAGGATTTTGGCATCTGATTTGTTACAAGTACCGACACTTATTATTATGGCAACCACAAAAATAAAAGGGGAAATCACGAAAATGGCCACTGCAACGCCGTTTTTTCAATTTTGGCCAATTGACACCCTTCGACGAGCCGTTTCAGCATGCTGAAACGGCACAAGATTTCCTTTAAACGGCCAGCCAACCGTTGATTGACACGTGTCCGAAAAGCCTGTAACGGCTTGAGAATCCTGCAGTCAACGCCACGTGTCCGACAAATGTTGAAAGATCTTAGCCAAGCCGTTACAATCGGCTCATGTTGAAAGATCTTAGCCGAGTTCCTTCAACGATACAAGCCGTGTTCTTAGGTTGTAGCCGAGCCGATACCGTACACACGTGGACCCCACTTCTGCCAGCCAAGCCGTTACAGCTGGCTCCGAGACGTTTCGCTTAACTGTTTGTGCCGTCTCAACTGCTCCGAGCCGTTTCAGCTGGCTCCGAGCCGGTACAGCTGCTCCGAGCCGTTTCAACCTATGGTTCGAGCCGTTTCCGCTGGCTCCGAGCCGTTTCAATGCTTTAGTTTATAGATTTATATTTGTATGTTTTTTTCTGTGTGTTTGTGCAACAGATTCATCTAAAGTTATCAAAACATTTAGCTTTTGTAGAAGGAACTTACCAACTTAAAATTATGAAGATTCGTTTGGTTGTATACAGCCGCGGAAAGTGGGAAATCGTTAACGGAAAGTTGGAGTATGTTGCTGATGCTGATTCAAGTAGACGTGGTTTAGAAATTGAACCCAACCTTTCATACACTGCTCTTCTAAGTAAAGTGTCAAACATGTGTACTTCTACAAACATTACGAAGTTATCGTATCGGTTGTCATCCTTTATTGATCCAATCGATATTATAAACGATGAAGATCTTGCAATGTTTTATAATTTTGCTCTGGAAAATATTTTTGAAATTTATAAATTATATGTCGTTGAAGGGTTTTGTGCTGGGTCATCTAGTTTTTCACCTCCAAAAAAATTTAAAGTTCCTGATTTGAATTTCTGTACTGATGAAGAAAATTATGATGTTTTAAACGACTACCAGCCAAATCCTGATAATTCATTTGAAAATTGTTTGCCATCTTCATCAATTACTTTTGAACAAGGGCACGTATTTAATAACAAAGAAGACATGAAACTTGAGTTGGGAAAAAAATGTTTGTTAGAACACTTTGAGTTTAAAGTAGATAGATCTTCTAAAACTCAGTACGAAGTGTCATGTTTGGTGGACGGTTGCGTTTGGCGTTTTCGTGCATACAGTTTTGGGGATAGTGGGGTGTTTTTTGTTAAGAGTTTTAACGATAAACACACGTGCTCGAAGACGCTAACGTACCCACATCTTCGTCAGGCAAACCCAAAGGTTGTTGCTCACTATTTAAAAGAACCTTTAAAAGACAGTGGTAGAATATGTCACACCTGAGCAAAATCCGCAACAATCTTGATTTATCACTTCACTCCCTTGTGCTTACTTGTCAAATTTCGGGACGAAATTTCTTTCAAGTTGGGGATGATGTGACAATCCGAACTTTTAAGGTTAGAATCTTTTAACCACGCGATCCTGTTTCTCGTTATTCTTCTTTCACATTCCTTACGACGATAAAAATTGGTAAACACACTTATAACTGGGACGTAGTGGCTGAAAGTATAACGTGATTGATTATGTCTGCTTGTGTGTGTAACTGTTTAATTACGAGAAATCGTTAACATGTTTCTTTGGCCCGGATTACTTAACACAAACCGTATCCAACCTATCTCTAATATGTTTGACTTAATCAAGTTACGATCCAACCTATCTCTAGTATGTTTTAAACAAGTCATAGGATTGGCAGCCCACATGAAGCCCAATCGATTTATTTGCATTGTGTGTGTATTGGGCTTGAGCCAATCAACATTCTATATGTATACGTATTAGAGATCTTTAAGTTAACCCTAGTTACAAGTCATAAACCATATCGTTTACCTTATTGTTCTTCATCGCACGAACTCAGCAGCAGACCCCCCCCCCTCGAGACATTCTGCTGTTGGATCCATCAACTCGGTTAGTGAAACCACCTTTATAAGGATTGTTATTTGATAATTTTGTTGTGTGCAATAGGATGTAATAAATCATATACGAAGGTTGACACCTGTTGATGTTGCATGCTTGTTAATGTGGAATCGTTTGTTACCAGTTACGATTGTGTTGATGGGTTTGTTTTATTATCACATATTAATTAATTGGTAAAGAGTAAAGGGATTGGCAGACCACAAATATGCTGAAATCATGACCGAATTAGATGATGTAGGATATGCTTGATTTGAATATTAATTTATGTAATACATTGTGACCTGTTATTACTTTGACACGTGAATGGTGATTTTTATCTCAATTGTGCGGTCCAATTATGGTTGATATTTGTGAACTGTGTATTAAAATTGTAGGTGTCAATAAATTACATATTAAACCATTGACTGTTCTTGATTCATAGTTCTAATAAGTCAAACCTTTAGGGCTTCGATGGTCATACATAATCACGTGGTTGTTACTGTCCATTAATTGACAGGCCATGTGATAATAAGGTCCAATAGCATGAGGTGGTTGAATGGTCCAATTAAAACGATTGCATGTTAATAAGTTATATGCACTATGTGGGCCGGGAATCCTGTTCGGTCAGATGGGCTGCGGGTTATCATAGTTGGGCCGTTTGAAGGATAAGAGTTCATGGGTTTAAATTGTTACCTAAGTACAAACTAGATGGCCAATATTTGTAGTATGGTACTAGAGTATGTGTTATGGCATGAAAACTGTTATGTGAGCAGCATGTGAATAATTTAACTGACATATGTGACAAATACTTTCTTGAGACATGATTTGTGTTGATTGACGGATACAACTCGTACAACTTATTTAGCGACTAGTGCACTATTTGTGTAGTATGTGCAAAAGTGTATAACATATGTGATTTATGTGCGTGGGAAACTGACTGGTATTGAAACTATACTAGGATTCGGGTATCCAACTGAAAACAAGTAATTAACCTTACCGAGCAAACCTAAGGTGAGTTCACTGCACTTTTCTAAGCATGCGTCCCGGTGGTTTGGGACATCTGGTAAACGTTTCTAAAGGGAATACTGGGTAAACTGTTATTTGGGATGTTGGTTATTGAACACAGAATCGATCATCTACCGTGTTGCCTGTAAGGCAATGGGGTAACTAGTTGATAGCGCTATTAGGTTTGACACCCTCACACCGGGCCGTAAGGACGGGCGTGATCTAGTTACCTGGACATCATTACCAATGCTTGGTTAGGGGCATTGGGGTTGGGCACACTCCCAGGTTATTTTGGGCACACTCCCATGGTATATATTGGACACACTTCCAGTATATAAGACTCTCCTACGTTGATAACAATCCCAAAACGAAACGATGAGTTGACTTAACAGATATCTGGTAACTACACACGTTAACAAAACCTTGAACTCACCAGCGTAGTCTGACACACTTGTTTACATGCTTGTAGGTAATCATTGAAGGAACTTGGGAGCTTGCCGTCTGATGCTGCTGGAGTGGTTGTGGTCATAATAAACAATTACATTGATTTGGTTTTGATACATTTATACGCTTATACATTTATGCTTCCGCTCAATACTTTGGTTTTGGTTTAACTTACAAACGATACATTTCTTTCAATTGAGTATTTCAATACATTATAACTTGTGTTTGATATGATTGGTGGCTCTTTGTTGGATCGTTGCACCTCCATTAGGGACATGCCCTAGGTGGTAAATTGGGGGGTGTGACAGAATATATCGTTGTAATGAAATAGTGAAAGATTTTAGACAAAGATTCCAAGTTGAGATAACCACTAGTCAAGCTTGGCGTGGAAAAAGTCTGGCACTAGAGGTTTTACAAGGAACAAGCAGAAATTCGTTTGCAGAACTACCATTTTACTGTTACAATCTAGAGCGGGCAAATCCAGGTTCTGTCACTCATATCAAGACAGATGACGAGCGTCGGTTTGAAATGGTCTTTGTCGCGATTGGTGCTGCTGTAAGTTACAGCAGTCTCTGTTTTTTTTCGTCAAAGTACATCTTGTTGACATTTTTTAAATAATTTTGTTTCAGATTCGTACCTTTATCTGTAATCTAAGACCGGTGGTGATCATTGATGCTGCACACCTAAAGGGTGAATTTAAAGGGACGTTATTTATAGCAGTTGGGATGGATGGAAACAACCAAATTTTACCTATTTCCTATGGAATAGGAAAATCAGAGGATGGTGAATCTTGGACATGGTTTCTGTCAAAGCTTAAAGAATGCATTGGTGAAATACCTGACATGGCTATAATATCGGATAGAGCGAATTCTATACACCTAGCTGTTAGAAACGTCTTTCCACATGCTTATCACGGGTTATGCTGTCGTCATTTAATGATGAACATACGTTTACCCTCTGATAAAACAAAAGAAAATGAGAAGCTATGGTGGAAGACATGCAAATCGTACCGATTGTCTGATTTTAACGAGTCATTCAATGCTCTTTGTCTTGCCGTTCCTAGACTACGTCACACTCTGACAAGTATTGGGTTCGGTAGATGGGCAAGGGCGCATTGTCCAGGCAATCGATATCATTATATGACATCTAACAGCGCGGAGTCTATTAACGCTTTATCTAGACACTCGCGTAAAATGCCGGTAACGCAACTCTTAGAGTTCTTCCGGCAGTCTGTACAGAAATGGTTTTACGATCGCCGTTTGCAAGGTATTCATGAAAAACATTTACTTCAATCGCCGGAGTCATCACGTCACGCAAAGATTGTAAAACCAACCACTTTTCTCGTACTTTAATGGTTATTTGCTATATAAGAAGAAAAAATAAATAAAAATAGTATACGAATTCAAATAAAAATCTATCTTTTATTCAATAATCCACAAACATTTTACCGGGCATGAAGGGGGGGTCCATGAAAGCTTCTTCCATCTCTTGGTCGTTTGGCATGTTCCCGAAATCATTTGGCATGTTCACGTGTCGGTTGAAGTCCATAGTGGGGGGCCCACAACTAATGTCGAAGAAGTGTGATTAGTGGTCCCAGATGGGTCAACGATCTTTCGGATCTTCAACCTTCGGTCTTCAAGTGCTTTGCTTCGCTCCAAAGTGGAGAAAAGTTTCAAAGTGGTTCAAAGTGTTTGGGTGTTTGTCACATGGGAGGAAACGGCCTCGTTCTTGTTGACCCGAATTCAATTTCGTCTGACGGGGAACAATACTTTATTGGAACACGCGCAGTCAAAGGGCTTGGCCATATGTTGGAAACGGCATAAAAAGCAACTGAAACGGCTCGGCATTGCAGCGGAAACGGCTCGGAATTGCAGCGAAACCGGCTCGGGCATGCAGCGGAAACGGCTCGGCATTGCAGCGGAAACGGCACAACCATGCAGCGGAAACGGCTCGGCATTCACTTTTCATTAAGTTGGAGCACGTGCACTGAAACGGCTCGGGGAGTTGCTTTTTACTTTATTGGAGCACGTGCGTTGAAACGGCACATGCATGGTGTGGTAAAGGCTTGACTTTTTTACTTTATTGGAGCACGTGCCTTAAAACGGCTCGGGCTGTTACTTGAAACAGCTCGGGCAGTACCTTTATTGAAAGGAGTGTGTTGACCGCTTAAAAAATTATTTTTTTCAAAAAAAATTTCATGTTAAATAAGATCGCAAAATATGGGGGAAAATATTCTTATAGCTCCATTGAGAAGCCTTGAAACTCCTTTGAAACAAATAATGGCTAACAAAAACAAGAGTGACGTATACTGCTCTCAACCAGTTAGTAAATCATCAACGTGGATTCTTAAGAAATGGAGAGCACCCAGACAGTCAGGTGAAACTTCATCGTCTGAAACGGCTGTGCCGCAGGTGCCGGAAGAAAACAACTTTGTAACTAATCGTTAAAGCTTACACCCGAACAGAGGCGGATGATGGGCAATTCCAGACGACGAATCTGAGAATTGGTCAAAAGATGTTGCAACATTTTACAGTAATGGGGACGCCCCATTCTATTATTTAGCTGTTTTCAGTCGTTATGTGGAGTTGGACAAAAAATTTTGGGGCACTCTGTTAGGCTATCATTGTAATGGCTACCTAACAGCAACGGTAATTTCATTAGAACTTTTTTTATTAACAAAATTTGTATTTTTACTGTTTATCACATGTAACTTGTATTAATATAATATTCATTAAACAACATATTGAGGGATGGACTGGAAGACTAATGGCTTGGAGAAGCAGAAACCTACAAAAGGATCCCACGTTAAATTTGCGGTGGACAATTCTTCCACCTCAATTCTATGACACGTTACTACAATCCGTTCCTAAGAGCGTGGTTGGTTATGGAAATGGTAAAGAAAACCCATTTCCTTCCTTTTTTGACGTGGATTTTGTGTTTATCCCACTGCCGATTGACAATACCGAATGGCTGTTGGTACGATTAGAGTTGGCATCCCAGAAATTAGTTTTGTACCATTTTGAAGCCTTTTGTGGACGACTAGACAAATTTAGAGCAGTTATTATTCCACGGTTGACGAAGCTTAAGGTGTATTTAACTGGTTTGCTGGTGCATTTGCAGTATTGAAAAAAGACAGGCAAACCAGAATGTTGCATAACTCATGAGCTAAACGATAACTACGTGATTTCTAACATGTCAATCGTAGGCAATGAAGCTGTCTATCTGTGTATGCTTATGGAGCATCTCGTTACGGACAAACCAATTAACATTACTGGAGACGTAAAACAAATATGTTTGTCATATAGACGATTCATGGCTGATAAACTGTATTTTTGGCGGTGTTTGCCACGCCCAAATGCTATTAAATAAAATAACTCTTTTTTTAATATGTTTTAATATTTAATATTATATACTCCCATTTAACCCCATTCTCATTTCAAAGCTATAAATACATAGATTACTCCTCCCATTTAACCCCATTCTCATCTCAAAGTTCCCACTAAAAAAAAATGGATTCTTGGACCGACGAGGAAGATATTGCTGCTGTCGTTTCGTACACTGCCGCTCGTGATCTTGGCACTTATTCAGTTTCCGATACTGCTTTCTGGGGGTAGGTTTTCAACTACTTCTGCATTCACTTACAAGAGACGTCCCGAAGTGTCGAGGCCTTGACGACTCGTCTTTCTTTTCTACGCTTTAAATGTAACCGTTTTTTAGGAAGGTGCAAAAATGTTAAAAAAACTAATCCGAACATGGAAGAAAAAGAGGTCGTTGAAGAGGCCCTACTCGACTACGGAATACTTTACGACGAGGACTTTGAACACCTTTCAGTGTTTGAAACTTTAAAAATTTATCTGTAATTCACGAAATGAATTTGTAATATTTAGGTTGTATCGTGCAACTTAATGTATGACTTTTAACCGTTTGTCTATGTGAACCGTGAATTTAGTTTTTTAACTCTTTTTACACATTAATTTTTATAAACATATTTAGGCCAAAACAGCCCACACGCTATATATAAACATGTTTGGACGGCCCAAACAGTTTAAAACTATTAAAAGTGAACGGCCCAAACACGCTATAATGTTTGGGCCAAAGAGCCCACAACGATTACCCAAAGCTAGTTTAAAACAAATAATTATAAAATTTATTAATTAATGTTTTAATTAATTAAACTAATTAATAAAGTTAAATAAAAATAGTTAAATAATAAAAAGAATTAGTTGATAAAATTAATTTTGTTAAGTTAATAAAGTTAACAAGGTTAGCTAACTTGGTTAATTAGTTATTAATAATCAAATTAACTAAGTTAGTTAAATATCCTATATAAAGACTAACTAGGTTAATAAAATTCAGTTAGATCAGTTAGTAAACTTATGAAACTTCAGGGGACTAAACTGAAAATTTTACAAAAACGGATAAAAAGGGGGGTTCTTCTTTAAAGAACCGGCCCCTTCATGGATCGAACCCGCGCCCTTCGTATGAAACCATAACGTCTTAACCAGTTTATCCTCCTAATAGGAGCTGATAGAATTCTTACCTTAATTAATCTTATACACTCGTTGGAAGTTCAAAAACGGATAAAAAGGGGGTTCTTCTTTAAAGAACCGGCTCCTTCATGTATCGAACCCGCGCCCTTCGTATGAAACCATAACGTCTTAACCAGTTTATCCTCCTAATAGGAGCTGATAGAATTCTTACCTTAATTAATCTTATACACTCGTTGGAAGTTAAAAAACGGATAAAAATGGGGGTTCTTCTTTAAAGAACCGGCCCCTTCATGGATCGAACCCGCGCCCTTCGTATGAAACCATAACGTCTTAACCAGTTTATCCTCCTAATAGGAGCTGATAGAATTCTTACCTTAATTAATCTACATTTAAACATGTTTGGACGGCCCAAACAGTTTAAAATTATTAAAAGTGAACGGCCCAAACACGCTATAATGTTTGGGCCAAAGAGCCCACAACGATTACCTAAAGCTAGTTTAAAACAAATAATTATAAAATTTATTAATTAATATTTTAATTAATTAAACTAATTAATAAAGTTAAATAATAAAAAGAATTAATTGATAAAATTAATTTTGTTAAGTTAATAAAGTTAACAAGGTTAGCTAACTTGGTTAATTAGTTATTAATAATCAAATTAACTAAGTTAGTTAAATATCCTATATAAAGACTAACTAGGTTAATAAAATTCAGTTAGATCAGTTAGTAAACTTATGAAACTTCAGGGGACTAAACTGAAAATTTTACAAAAACGGATAAAAAGGGGGGTTCTTCTTTAAAGAACCGGCCCCTTCATGGATCGAACCCGCGCCCTTCGTATGAAATCGTAACGTCTTAACCAGTTTATCCTCCTAATAGGAGCTGATAGAATTCTTACCTTAATTAATCTTATACACTCGTTGGAAGTTCAAAAACGGATAAAAAGGGGGGTTCTTCTTTAAAGAACCGGCCCCTTCATGGATCGAAGCCGCGCCCTTCGTATGAAACCATAACGTTTTAACCAGTTTATCCTCCTAATAGGAGCTGATAGAATTCGTACCTTAATTAATCTTATACACTCGTTGGAAGTTCAAAAACGGATAAAAGGGGGTTCTTCTTTAAAGAACCGCCCCCTTCATGGATCGAACCCGTGTTGACCTCCATTTCCTTCCTTCCTCGCTAATTGACAGCCAACCCGACATTGCCATATCTAGACCAATCAGTCTATGTTTTATAATATTTTTTATAGGAGCCAAAAATTTTTAAACGAAACAATTTTTTTTTATATTAATAACATAAACATAAAAAAGTAAACAAAACATAATAAAAAAAAATCTAAAATCAAATCCTAATTGCCTCCCACTCCGAGACATGCTTGAATTCATGTCCCTCGTAATGACGGTAGTTGTTCAGCGCCACCTCCTTCTGATCGTCCTCAACAAGGTCCGACATTTCTCTCTCCACCTTCTTGAAATAGCGGTCAAACCTCTCACATTCCAACCGCAGCACCCGAAACCTGGACGATAAGGCGTCGACGGTCCGGTTATGGTCAGGACCACGAAGCTGGGCAAAAATCTGTTGAACCTGAAGCCAAAGCCCCCCCTGTCCGCGTGGTGGAGGATTGGTCATTGCCTCCTCCCATGCTTCGCACAAAGCGATGTCTTCAACGTCTGTCCAAGAAGTTGCCATGTGAGTCGTTGACGGAGTCGGATAAGAATTCTGTTGAAAACGGTGAAGATTTTTGAATGGGGATGGCGTGGTGAAATGAAGTGGTGAGGGTGTTTATATAGTGGGTAAACTTGGAACGGCAACGGGTGGCTGTTACGTGGGAACTTGGAATGGCAACGGGTGTTTATTTATTTATTTATTTTTCCGTTAACTTGTCAAGTGAACAGCCCAACCATATAAAAAGCCCAAAACAGAATTAAAATTATTAAAAGTGAACGACCCAAACACATAAAAAGCCCAAAACAGAATTAAAATTATTTAAAATGAACATCCCAAACACATAAACAACCTAATTATATATCGAATGAAAAACAAGTAACTATTATTATTATTTAATACAAAATACATAAAAGATATAACATTTAAAAATACAAACATAACTTCGCCAAACCGCTGAAACGGCTAGTAGAGAAAAAAGCTCGGTCTCCAAGCAAGCAGTCTTCAGATAACAACATAACTTCGCCAAACCGCTGCTTCTGAATCGGCAGATAATGTAACAACCCTCGGTAAAACCAACACTCTCATAATATTTCCGACACCCTATTATATATTAAAATACCCTTATATGTCTTATATTACACCCTGTATGTGAAAACCGAGCCCGAAATAGGTTATAACATATAAAATAAATTAAAAACAATAAAAGTTAAGCCGAGGCGGGCCGCATAGACCCACCCCATGCTTTTACGCGGGCGGTATCAGGGTCTAAACCTGATATCGTTGAATCCTTTAGTTCAAGCGGGCCGCTTAAGAGTTCTAGATAGTTAACGCGGGCCGCGAGAGATCATGAAACGCGGAGACATCCGGTGCTGACACGTGTCGACATCGTGCCGGGTCTACTTGGTGACCAAGCTAAGCTATAGTGTTGACCAGGGTTGACGCGGGCCACGTAACCCTGGCCTGTGTTTTACGCGGGCCGCGAGAGAGTCGTATATCAGAACTATAAATAGATGGCATCAGTTTTCGTTTTCCGTCGCTCATTCTCAATTCTTAATCTCGAATTTCTGAAGTTATAAGCATAATAGTTGGGTATTATACCCCTAATTAGCAAGGTTCTGCTCCGTTGTAAGTATTATAACCCCTGTTTCGTAATAGTTACGCTGCCCGATTGATTTAGGGTTCCGTAACAACTGTCGTGGTTCTGCCCGGCGTAGTTGTTGGAATGCCGTCTCGGGGAGGGTATTATTAATATTTTCAAAGGGTTATGATACTAACCAATATACATTTGTATAAATTATAGATTATATCCAGGAAACCCTTACAAGAAGTCTAAGATAGCAAAGTGAGTTTATCCTCTTTTTGTTAATCTTTTTGTAATGTTTTACAAAACCTTAATTGTTTACAATGTGATTAAGCGGTGATTGAGTCTTTGTAGTTCTTCAATTACTGCCGGTATTATGGGGTTTTGTACACAAAATTTACTACTTGCAAGTAGTATGTCGATACGACAATCTGTTACAATTGGACAACGAGTTAGCCAATGTGTAACTTGACCATAGCCATAGATCCGGTCGAGTGACAAGTACTGAATGAGTAATTGTGTAGACATAAACAATGTGATCGCTCTCAATACTGTGTTAATTAATAAAATGTTTCTTGATTAAACTAGGATTCACTCACCAGTATTTTCCGCTGACAAAATATTTTTAAAACATGTTTCAGGTAACACAATGTGAAAGCCAACTGGGAAAAAGCCAGCTCGAGAGCACTGACGGCTTGGAAAATAAGTGGCTATAAAAGTTATCTAAGAAACGATGTTTTAAATTAAATAAAATATGGTTTGTCCTTATAAATGTATTCTAATAAGAAACTTGGGTTTTTCCCATGAGTTGATTAATATCAAATATGGTGGTTTTACTCTGATAAACATTTCCTAACTACGGTCCTGATGTAAATTCCGCTGCAAGATTAAATAACTGATACCACCACTACTGAGTTCGCGTCCGCCCGTTCTCGGGACAGATAAGGGATCGGGGGTTGCGACAGAAGGTGGTATCAGAGCCTAGCCATTGGTCTGAGCCAAAGAAGTGTTCTGCTGACACTTAAAATTTTAAAATTTTATGTTAGGAAATATATTATGGAAATACGTGCATAACTGTATTTATTAGTTATGTGTTATTTGACTATTTGATAGTATACAGAATGAGTGATCAAGGACTATCAGACATGAATCGTCAATTGTCTGATTCACCTAAGAGTGAAGGTACCTCTTCACAGCCTGCCCTCTCTGGGTATACTGCTGATCAAGAAGAAGGAATGTTTACTTTTAGAGCTCAGTCAGAAGAGCCATTCCCTCATAAGAAACGAGGATGGTTCAGTAAGGAAGCTTTTGCTCGTAGGAAGAGAATGCGAAAATTGCAACAGCAAAGAGTTCTAGCAGCTGCTAAGCGTAGAACAGATGCCAATACACAGGATATGCTTAATAGAAGCCTAGCTAATTTTCATATCCTAGCTACAACTGCTGCTGACCCAAGTCTGGAACAATTAGTAGCCCCACAACCACAAAACCCAGATCAACCTATGGAGATAGAAAACCAGGAAAACCAAGTGGAGATGCATGACTTTAATCCAGAAGAAATTCCTAGGATACCTGCACCAAACCCCCTAGACCCAAATTACGACCCCTGGTGGGACGACAATAGGGACTTTGTGCAACGTTACCCTATCCAGGAATATCCACCCATACAGAACATAGAAGCCTATCCAGGTATGGACCCTTTAGATCCCTATTACCATGATAACTATATTAGGGAGATTTTAGAGGATCCTTACCAATTTCAGGAACTGTCACCCCCATATCAGGAAATCGCACCCCAGATTCCAAACCCAGTCCGAGAACCTGCACCCCCAATAAGTGCAGAAAACGTGCAAGAACTTAGGACTTTTGGGGAGGAAATTTTAGAAAGCAGTGAGAGAATGCGTCAGGTGGGAGAACGTCTCGTATGGAAATACGATGAACGTAATATGGATTTCTGGATAAATCCATATCCGTGAATGTGAGAATGGAGGAAACGGTAGTAGTAATAATAAAAAATAAAAATAAAATAAAATATGTGTGTACGGATGCATATTACTATTAGTGTGATTCTATTTCTGTTGGTACTGTAATCTTTATTTCAGTACTAGTGTGTAATAGACGCATAGTATATGAAAAGAGTATAGTCGCAATGATTGACGTTTTTGGCAAAAATGCGTGTCATGTGATTAACTATATTAAGATATTATTTGTGATATTAATATGGGGTAATTGTTTAAAATTCAGATGGCCGACGAAGGAAATCAAGGAAATCTGAATAATGATAACCAGAGTAACATTAACGTGGTTAATGAAAATCCAAGCATCAATAACAATGGAAATCAAATGGATAATAGTGCTATCCAACACATAGTAGCACAGGGAATTATAGACGCAATGCCATTTATTCTACAAACTGTTAAAGATGCTGATAATAAAAGTAAGCATAGCAGTAAGCGACCAGTTGAACCAGAAAACAGCGTGAACAATGGACCTGTACTTCAATTGCCTATTCCCAAAAGAAGAAGAACCATGCCTTATGGTTGTTCTTATAAAGAATTCTGGTCTTGTAAACCAATGGAATTCTCAGGCAACGAAGGGGCCATTGCAACCTTACGCTGGATAGAGAAGACTGAGGCAGTCTTAAGGATAAGCAAGTGTGCTGAAGAAGATAGGATATTGTTTGCTTCTAACCTGTTTAAGAATGCAGCACTAGAATGATGGAACACTATCCTCCAGACAAGAGGAAGTGATCAAACCTACAATATGGAATGGGAAGAATTTAAAAACAAGGTAGAAAGGAAATTCTACCCTCCTAATGAAAAAGAACAGATAGCAAACAAATTCCTAAATCTTAGGATGACTGGTGTGGATAGTAAGGGATATACTAAGATATTCTTTGAATATGCTAGAATAGTGCCAACCCTTGCTTCACCAGAACCAGTGTTAATTTCCCGTTATATTTGGGGATTAATTGGAGAGATAAGACATGTAGTCAAGGCAGCTAGGCCTCAAACTATAGAAGAAGCATTAGAACTAGCCAATACATTGACTGATGAATTAGTCCGTACCCGAGAAGAGGATCAAAGGAGGAACCTAACCCAGAAATTGACTCAAGAATTTCGTTCTGGAAATTCTAACCGTGGAAGAAATGTAGGTTCTACCTCTGCACCCTACTGTAAGCATTGCAAAAGAAAGCATTCAGGAAGATGCTCCATATACTGTAACTTTTGCAAAATATCGGGACACAAGGAAGAAAATTGCAGGAAGAAAGCTAACATCCGGATATGTTACAATTGCGGAGAACAAGGTCACATCAAGCCTAATTGTCCGAAATTAGCTCCAACCACAGACAACAAGAATGCCAAAAATGCTAGAGCATTTGTTCTGACAGCAGAAGAAGCCAAAATGATCCCAGATGTCATAGCTGGTACGTTTTTAGTTAATGATTTTTTTGCTAAAGTATTATTTGACTCTGGTGCAAACCAAAGTTTTATCAATACTTCGTTTTGCAAAATTCTAAATCAGTCATTAACTAAACTACCACAAAAATGTCTAGTAGAGACAGCCAATGGAGAAACCGTTAGGATTTCTGAAATCTTGCAAGGAGCAAGAATAGAAATTTTTAACCAAATATTTAGGGCAAACCTATATCCCATGAATCTGGCAGGATTTGATGTTGTTTTAGGAATGGATTGGTTAATAGCCAATAAAGCCAATATTTTATGTGATCAAAAGTTAATTCAAGTAAATTCACCAAAAGGTAAAATGATCACAATTAAAGGAGATAAACCTTCTAGGTCTACTAAATTTATCTATGTGATAAAAACTGCAAGTTGTATAAGAAAAGGTTCCATAGTGTATTTGATTTCTATAATCACTAACACTAAAGGAAAGGATTTAAAAGATATTCTAGTAGTATCTCAGTTTTCAGATGTCTTTCCAGAAGAATTGCCAGGATTACCTTCGGATAGAGAAGTTGAATTTAGAATTCATTTGCTACCAGGAACAGCACCAATTGCCAAAGCACCTTACCATTTGGCACCTGCAGAAATGCAAGAATTGAAGAAACAATTAGATGAATTGTTGGAGAAAGGATTTATACAACCAAGTTCGTCGCCATGGGGAGCGCCGATATTGTTTGTTAAAAAGAAGGACGGATCAATGCGTATGTGTATTGATTACCGTGAATTAAACAAAGTCACGATTAAGAATCGGTACCCATTACCGAGAATTGATGATCTGTTTGATCAACTACAAGGAGCTCGATTTTTCTCTATAATCGATTTAAGGTCAGGATATCATCAATTAAAGGTACAGGAAGAGGACATTCCTAAAACCGCTTTTAGAACAAGGTATGGCCATTATGAATTTGCTGTCATGCCATTTGGTTTAACCAATGCCCCAGCTGTATTTATGGACATGATGAACCGAATATGTAAGCCATATTTGGATAAATTCATAATTGTATTTATAGATGATATTCTAATTTACTCTAAGAGTAAAGAGGATCATGCAAAGCATTTGCACGCACTTTTAAGTCTATTAAGAAAGGAAAAGCTTTACGCTAAATTCTCTAAGTGCGAGTTTTGGTTAGAACAGGTACAATTCCTTGGACATTTAGTTAACCATGAAGGAATTCATGTAGATTCAACAAAAATTGAGGCAATTACTAAATGGAAAACCCCTGAATCACCAACCGAGATTAGAAGTTTCTTAGGATTGGCCGGTTATTATAGAAGATTTATTCAAGATTTCTCTAGAATAGCCATTCCCTTAACTAAGCTAACCTGTAAATCTGTTAAGTTTGAATGGGGAGTAAAACAAGAAGAAGCCTTTAGAATCCTTAAGCAAAAATTAACCCATACACCCATATTAGCATTACCAGAAGGAGCTGAAGACTTCGTAGTCTATTGTGATGCTTCTAAATTAGGTTATGGATGTGTATTGATGCAACGACAAAAGGTTATAGCTTACGCATCTAGACAACTTAAAAATCATGAAGAGAATTATTCAACACATGATCTAGAATTAGGAGCTATAATTTTTGCTCTTAAAATTTGGAGACATTACCTTTATGGTAGTAAGTTTACTGTATTCACTGATCATAAGAGTTTAAGGTATATCTTCAAGCAAAAGGAGTTGAATATGAGACAAAGACGCTGGATGGAGATGCTTACTGATTATGACTGTGATATCCAGTATCATGAAGGAAAAGCAAATGTAGTGGCATATGCTTTAAGTCGAAAGTATCATGAAAAGCCAAAAAGGGTACGTTCTCTTAAATTAAATCTGCAAGTAGATTTAAATGATCAGATAAGAGAAGCACAAGAATCAGTAATCAAGGATGATTCTGAAAAATTAAAAGGTATGTTGAAAGAATTAAAACAAGGAACAGATGGAATTTGGAGATTCCATGAAAATAGAATGTGGATACCTAAATTAGGAAACCTACGTCATCGTATATTAGAAGAAGCCCATAAGTCTAAGTATACGATGCATCCAGGAAGTGATAAAATGTACCAGGATTTAAGGAAAAATTTCTGGTGGATAGGAATGAAAAAGGACATAGCAGCCTATGTTTCTAAATGTTTAACTTGTTTACAAGTTAAAGCTGAACATCAGAAACCCTCAGGTTTGTTACAGCAATTAGAAATGCCAGTTTGGAAATGAGAATTAATAACAATGGAATTTGTTACTAAATTACCCAAAACTAGGAAAGGAAATGATACAATCTGGGTGATTGTAGATAGACTAACCAAGTCAGCTCATTTTCTACCAATGAAGGAAACAATTAGTATGGAACAATTATCTAAATTGTATGTAAATGAAATTGTTTCTTTACATGGCATTCCTTTATCAATTGTTTCTGATAGAGATAGCCGATTTACCTCTCATTTTTGGTCAAGTTTCCAAAAAGCAATGGGAACCAAGTTAAAGTTAAGCACAACTTATCATCCTCAAACAGATGGACAAAGCAAAAGGATAATTCAGACAATGGAAGATATGCTTAGAGCTTGTGTAATCGATTTCGGAGGTAATTGGGATGATCACTTACCTTTAATAGAATTTTCTTATAATAATAGTTATCACACAACTATCAATGCTGCACCATTCGAAGCACTTTACGGACGAAAGTGTCGAACCCCAGTCTGTTGGGCAGAAATTGGGGAAAAGCAACTATCTGGACCTGAGATAGTACAAGAAACAACTGACAAGATAATTCAAGTCAAGGAACGACTGAAAGCAGCACGTGATCGACAAAAGAGTTATGCCAATAACCGACGCAAACCATTGGAATTTTAGGTAGGAGATAAAGTATTGTTGAAAGTCTCTCCTTGGAAAGGAGTAGTAAGATTCATTAAACGGGGAAAGCTAAGTCCCAGGTATGTTGGACCTTTTGAGATTATTAGAAGAATAGGACCTGTAGCCTATCAGCTACAACTGCCAGAGGAAATGGCAGGAATACATGATGTGTTTCATGTATCTAATCTCAAAAAGCGTTTAGCTGATGAATCATTGATAGTGCCTCTTAAGGATATAGAGGTAAATGAACAACTCAAGTTTGTAGAAAGACCTCTACAAATTGAAGACTGGAAAATCAAGAATCTCAAGCATAAAAGACTAGTTCTAGTCAAAGTGAAGTGGGACTCCAAAAGAGGAGCAGAGTACACATGAGAGCTTGAATCTGAAATGCAAAAGAAATACCCGCATTTGTTTCAATAGATCTCGAGGACGAGCTCTAAATTAAGGTGGGGAGAATGTAACAACCCTCGGTAAAACCAACACTCTCATAATATTTCCGACACCCTATTATATATTAAAATACCCTTATATGTCTTATATTACACCCTGTATGTGAAAACCGAGCCCGAAATAGGTTATAACATATAAAATAAATTAAAAACAATAAAAGTTAAGCTGAGGCGGGCCGCGTAGACCCACCCCATGCTTTTACGCGGGCGGTATCAGGGTCTAAACCTGATATCGTTGAATCCTTTAGTTCAAGCGGGCCGCGTAAGAGTTCTAGATAGTTAACGCGGGCCGCGAGAGATCATGAAACGCGGAGACATCCGGTGCTGACACGTGTCGACATCGTGTCGGGTCTACTTGGTGACCGGGCTAAGCTATAGTGTTGACCAGGGTTGACGCGGGCCGCGTAACCCTGGCCTGTGTTTTACGCGGGCCGCGAGAGAGTCGTATATCAGAACTATAAATAGAAGGCATCAGTTTTCGTTTTCCGTCGCTCATTCTCAATTCTCAATCTCGAATTTATGAAGTTATAAGCATAATAGTTGGGTATTATACCTCTAATTAGCAAGGTTCTGCTCCGTTGTAAGTATTATAACCCCAGTTTCGTAATAGTTACGCTACCCGATTGATTTAGTGTTCCGTAACAACTGTCGTGGTTCTGCCCGACGTAGTTGTTGGAATGCCGTCTCGGGGAGGGTATTATTAATATTTTCAAAGGGTTATGATACTAACCAATATACATTTGTATAAATTATAGATTATATCCAGGAAACCCTTACAAGAAGTCTAAGATAGCAAAGTGAGTTTATCCTCTTTTTGTTAATCTTTTTGTAATGTTTTACAAAACCTTAATTGTTTACAATGTGATTAAGCGGTGATTGAGTCTTTGTAGTTCTTCAATTATTGCCGGTATTATGGGGTTTTGTATACAAAATTTACTACTTGCGAGTAGTATGTCGATACGACAATCCGTTACAATTGGACAACGAGTTAGCCAATGTGTAACTTGACCATAGCCATAGATCTGGTCGAGTGGCAAGTACTGAATGAGTAATTGTGTAGACATAAACAATGTGATCGCTCTCAATACTGTGTTAATTAATAAAATGTTTCTTGATTAAACTGGGATTCACTCACCAGTATTTTCCGCTGATAAAATATTTTTAAAACATGTTTCAGGTAACACAATGTGAAAGCCAACTGGGAAAAGCCAGCTCGAGAACACTGACGGCTTGGAAAATAAGTGGCTATAAAAGTTATCTAAGAAACGATGTTTTCAATTAAATAAAATAGGGTTTGTCCCTGTAAATATATTGTAATAAGAAACTTGGGTTTTTCCCATGAGTTGATTAATATAAAATATGGTGGTTTTACTCTGATAAACATTTCCTAACTATGGTCCTGATGTAAATTCCGCTGCAAGATTAAATAACTGATACCACCACTACTGAGTTCGCGTCCGCCCGTTCCCGGGACAGATAAGGGATCGGGGGTTGCGACAGATAACCGAGAGCAAATTGAAAGTTAGGAGTGATTCAAATCTCTTCTTCTGGAATTCGAGTCAAAACGCTTGTAGCAATGATAAAGATGCGTCTTTTGCTCGAAAGTTCCATCCACACTCACTGGGTAAGTAGAGGTGGAATTTCTAAAGAGAAAGACACTCCAATATGAGAAATAATATCAAAAGCTAATTTGATAACTAAAGCCCAGGAACACGTCTTTTACACTATCAGATACGTGAGATTTCATAAATATTTCTTGGCGGTGATACACGAAAACATCTATGACAATCAAATGAAGAAAGCAAGATAACATTTTCTATGAGATTTAAGTGTGGAAGAGGGATTCGTTTAACAAGCACACAAAAAAAAACAAGTGGGTAAATATATAGTGGGAACAGACGGTCAAACGGCTCGAACAACACGTTGACCCGACTCGAAGTATAGGTTGAACCGGCATTAGACAGCTGTACTGGCTCGGAGCCCGTTGTACCGGCTCGGAGCCAGCTGTACCGGCTTGGACAATGGGGCGAACCGGCTCGGAGCCAGCTGAAACGGCTTGGCTTGCAGAAGTGGGGACCACGTTTGTACGGTATCGGCTCGGCTACGCCCTAAGCTCACGGCTTGGCTCGTTGAAGGAACTCGGCTAAGATCTTTCAACATGATCCGATTGTAACGGCTTGGCTAAGATCTTTCAACCTTGGTCGGACACGTGGCGTGGACTGCAGCAAGCTCAAGCCGTTACAGGCTTTGTCAGACACGTGGCACTCAACGGTTGGCTGGCCGTTTAAAGGAAATCTTGTGCCGTTTCAGCATGCTGAAACGGCTTGTCGAGGGGTGTCAATTGGCCAAAATTGAAAAAAACGGCGTTGCAGTCGCCATTTTCGTGATTTCCCCTAAAAAATCATGATATATACAAAAAGATATTGATACATGTTTTATTTTAATCAAAAACCATAAAAACAAATACCAGTACCGATAATACCAATATCGGTACTGATGTTGTGCAATTAGAATCAGTTCGGTTTGTCACAAGTGGGGTACCGGCATTTGTATAGCTTAGAGCGTTCACATCCCTTCCATCAATTCTGTGAGGGTGTTCTTTATATTATAAAAAATGGTTGTAAGTTGAGGAAAGAAAAAAATTACTGTTTATCTCTATATTTGAGGGAAATTGTTCACCGTCTATAAATTTTTAATATATTTTTAAAGTGGTTGTAAGTGGTTTCAGATGAACACGGACAAGGGCATGGTCATATTTACTCATTTAACTTTAACCAAATATAAGATAGTTTTTTTGTTCATGTTTGTTCGCTAAGCAAACAAACATGTTGGTGTTCGCTTGCTAAAAATCTAACAAACAGTTTACAAACGTAAACGAACACAAACAAACGTAAATTGGCGAACATAAATGATGTAAATGAAGAAACATGTATGAATTCAAATGAACGAACTTAGACGAATGGTTCACGACAGACATGTGTTCGTGTCTGTTAGACCGTCAGACGTTATTTTTATAAGAAATGGATAAAATTATGTCAACTATGAAAAAAGATACTATTAGGCGGGTCGGGGCGCCGCGCTGTGGCCCCAAGACCACGTGGAGATTAACGTGATACACCGCCGCCGCCAAAGACCATCACGCGTGAACATGAAAACGCGTTGTGGCCATGACGCGTGAAGATTGATGAAAGTTACCAATGATGAAGACTGCGATGATGAAGATGAGTTAATTTTGAACTAGTGATGGTCACCCCCACTAAAATCTATCACTAGTTATGGAAACAAGTTCGATGACATGGCGTAACATGATTGGGTGTGATGAGTGATGAAAAGTGAAGTGTCCCGACCCCTTAGGAACCTCCCTCTATTGCTAAATGATATTAGAATTCTTAGGTACAAGTAAAGTAATTTCTTATCCCATATTAGTTTTCAATTATCTAAAAAAGACGTTTACGAACGAAGCAACACAAAATAAAATATTATTGAGAGGTGATTTGAACACAAAGAAAAATGTTTTTTAAGTATAAGTACCAACATCTCATAACTTTAATCTATCTATACTATAAAAGGAGCTTAAAGCATGACCTCACTTTGCTTATGTGTCATCTTCTTAGATATGCCACATTGGATGCCACATAGACTCCGCTGATGTCATAACGCTGATGTCATAATTTCAATCTCCACCTTTAAAATATAATCTATCTATCTATCTATATATTTCAAAATTGAAAATAAGGTCAGAGTTTTTAGGAGGGAATTTCAAAAATCAAATTCAAATGGTAATTTTAATCTTTTATTCTCTCTCAATCAAATATAGTCCAGCTCATTTTCAAAATTGAAAACATAATCTTCACACCTCTCTCTCTCTTCAACTCAGAAGAACATCTTCGATCCAGTTGTCTGCAAGTAACATAAACACAACTTCATCTCCACATATCTCTAATTTACTCAACAGGTTTGTGTACATGTGTGTATGTAGTTTCTATTAATTCTTTTCTTCAATATCAACTCGGTAAATTGATGATGATGATTTCAGTTGAGTTTGTTGGAAAAATAGGGTTAAATCGTCATGATGATGAAGTAAAGAAGAAGATTTCAGCAGCATCAGCTAGGTCTCACACCAGACATTCCAAACCCAAATCTTCTTCTACTTTCTCTTCAGGTTTGCATCAATAGCCCCATCAATTTCATTCCATTCGTTGTTGATTTCATTCTGATTTTGCTTCTAGGGTTTGTGTTCTTGATCATAACATATGTTTGTAGAAATTTAGGAATTTGGAGTTTCTGTGATATGGGTTTTGCTTGAATTTGAGTTAAGATTGTGGGGTATTCAGTCAAACCTAAAAAAGATTTGATCTTGGCTGTTTCGTTGATTAGGTCAATATTTTGTTCATGATTATTATTTTGATGGTGTATGATATTATTTGAAGATGAACGAATTGTTTATAGTATCAATTTAAGGTTACAAGAGTTACTGCAGTATATTAGTTGATATGATTTTGTTTTATAATTTGAAGATTCAGTTTCTTAATGTAAAATTTAGGAATCTCGATTGATTGATGCTGAATTTAGTGTGAGGTGTGAATTATACAGTTTAGTAGTCCGATTCGGTTTTGTTTCATGAGGTTATGGGAAGTATGTTGTTTTTCGGATTTTGTTTCTTAGAAATTGTAGCTTTGAAACAAGTGAATTGTTTTCTTAATGTTGAAAGCTACTACAATTATGCTGTGATGAGATTTGTTGTATTCTAGGCGTCTAACTGGTTAATTTTTCAGTAGTAGAAATGTGTTCCAAATGTACACCAAGACAGAAATAGGTCCAAGAATAAAAAAGCATGTGCCGAGAAGGCATAGGGGTAGAAATTTTGATCTCCACCATAGAAGATATGTTAAGCCGAACAGTGAAAGTGCAAGGGATTCAAGGCGTGAACTTCTTTCATGGTACTTATGTAGATCCCAAAGTTTTATTTATGTTGCTCATACTGTCATATATCTGTCTTAAAGGTGGCAAATTTGACCTGTTTGCTTATGAATTAGTCCATTTAGGTTGGATTTTATCTTTATAGGTGAATGAGTCCCGACCCGCTTATTTTGTCACCTCTAAGTTGTTTATTTGATGTAAATTAAAATATGTAAAAGCAATTGTATGATGTTTCAATTTGATTGCTTGTATAGGGTGGAAACCGAGTCTTCGGGGTGGTTATCAGCCAAATATTGTTCAGTAAGGTTGGAAATAAAATTTGAAAAGAGCATTTAACTTTTTCTAATAAAAAAGGATTTAGGAGGTTTTAAAAAAGAGCATTTACAAGTCTTCTAAATGTAAATACTACTGTTATGACAGTTAATTTAGGAGCTTTCAACTTTGATACAAGCTAATTTAATCCAAATTTGTTGTTTTCGACTGCATATTACTGAATTGTGGGCAGGTAATTTTGGTTTTCTGTAAATGAATTGTGCCTTTTGTTATGTTCTTTTTATTGACTGAAAAGATAGAAAAAATTAAACCTTTTGTTCTTTTTATGATAAATCTTGGTGTTTGACCATCGTGTTAATAGAATTGGTGATTTTAGATCTTCTTATCATAAATTGCTAAATCAATCATAAGTTTATTGATTTTCCATCGTGTTTTGGATGTTTTTCGATTTGGGGTTAAAAAAGATTTGATTTTTAATATGCCCATGGATTATTGTTTAGGTAAAGCTATGGTAATTGTTGTGCAGCCTGCTAAAGATCCGAGAACGAAGAAGAAAGAAGTGACGATGAAACGAACATTGATGATTGGGCTGTCAATACTTTCCTATGGTAAATATTATACAGATTGCTGCAATTGTTATTAAAACTGTTATTAATTGTTTTAAAACTCGCGTGTGCTATTAATTCTATTAAAACTGTTAAGAGGAGTTGTTTAATCGTCAGATTGGTTTATTTCTGGATGATGAAAATTGTTGATAATTTAAATTGTGTAGAGTTTAGGTCATGAAATTAGGTATTTAGGTAATTTAAATGAGTTTTTCTATTTGCTCAAACTAATTGATGTCTCTTGCGTAGGTACATTGCATCTGATGTAAGATTGTTCACCAACTTCGATTTCATCTTAAAGGTATGAACCATCACATTCAAAACATTAAATATTATGAATCTTGTGTTTGTTGATTTTGACCATATTTGCCCTTTGAATCTAGCGATGGAGGTAGAAGACAGTTGTGTCATTACTCATGTTCAAGATAAGCTCTTTCGTGTTCATGTGAGCAAGAAGAGAGGAAGACACAAAGGAGGTGTGAAACATAGTTCAGATGATACAGGTTCAGGTGTCAAATCCGTATCATGTGAACTGTGTTTGAGACATCGTTTGTGTCTTTCTCTCTTCTTGCTCACATGAACACGAAAGAGGTTATCTTGAACATGATGTTATCTATTAAGGGAGCTTAGATAATGACATAGAATTGGCTACGTGTCAACTTCTCAGGTATGCTATGTAGTCCTCGCTGATGTCATAATTACGAAACGGTATCCTTTAGTGTTGTTTTCGCTAAAGTTTGAAACGGTATTGTTTAGTGTTACTCTACCTTCAAGGAAAGTCCTAAACCCTAAGGTATAATTTTAAATTTTGCCTTCAAATTCTTTCTAACAAAACAATAGAAACGTTGTTGATTATTTGATTTTTTTTTTCATTTTTTGTAGCTATGACAAGGTTTAAAGCTATTGAATGGCTTGAAAGTGTAGTTAGGCCATTGGAGATACCAAAACAACCATCAAACTTTTTGATAGGTCAAAGCTTCATGTTTCCAACAACTAATGGTTGTTCTATCGTAAAGACTTCTGGTATGTATCAAACGCGTGTACTTTTATATTGTCATTCATGGTGTAAAACAATGTGATTAGAGTAGAAGTTCAACATTGCTATGTTGTAACTTAGTTTCAGTTTGAATCTTTTTGTGTGTTTCCGAGGGCTTTTTTAAGCAAGCTGCATAGTATAAACTCTAACTTTTGGGTGTTGTAGACTGTTTTAGGTTGATTTCTAGGATTATTTAGGTTGAAGGTAGCCTTCATTAGGGTTTTTATTGTCACCCGTGTGCTGTAAATTAGGACGAAAATCATCTTAAATGACTACACGGTTGTTTTTCTCATTTTACCTCAACATGGTTTCATAAAATTACTTTCTTTCCTGTTATACGTCTTTTTCTAATCTCAGGGCTATAAAATTATTTTCGTGTTCAACTTCGTTTGTTATCAAAATATGTTGTTGAATAAACGAACATATATTAAAAGATATAAACTTGAGTCTATAAGACTAGCATATTGATTGCTGCTCCCACCAATGGACCTCTCGACTTTAGCCCTAGAATATATACAACTACCAAACAATCTTGTATAAATTAACTGTCATGTAAGTAGTTAATCTTGTATAATGTGCACATCATGCTCAGATACAGGACAAGGCAGAATTGTTCTTTGAATTGTGTTCATCAAGTTTTTAATTAAATACCTAATTAAGTTTTGATTCTGCAGGAGAGCTGGGAACGACCGGAAGTTGTGGTGGCTGTGTGACCGAGATATAATCGAATTGAAGTTTGTAGAAGTATTTTAATACATCAGCTTGAAAAGGTACTTAACTTTCGTTGAATTGAAGTTTTTCATAGATCTTAACTATTCATATGATCACCATCAAATGTAACTAACAAAGAATCAATAAAATGCTAATAAAACATTAGAATCAATTGATCAAACAACTACACTTGAGTCTGTAAGAGTACCATATTGAGTGCTGTTGTCCCTAATGTAGCTTTTGACTTTAGCCCCAGAATATCTACAAGTACCAAATAATCTTAATTTAATTAAAATTAAGGAAAAAGTTACCCGTGTTTGTTGAAAGTATTTCGCTTCCAAAATTGTTAAAGTCAGCACATAAATGAACATTAAACAGATCATCCATGGTACCAAACAACAATGTTAAGAAAAAAAATTTAGATGAAATATTTTCTAATTTATCGAAAATGGAAGACCGTCTCTTTATCTTCAAACTCATGAAAAGATGTAAAACTAAACTGTGATAAAAAAAACAATACTTAATAAATACTTCCTGTATTAAGAAAGTAGCAATTACATATAAAAAAGAAAACTAATCAGAGACATCTAACTCTAATTGCAAGAATCAAGGAACTTTAACTTCAACTCCATGGAGCACTGAACCTCTCTGTGTATCTCATTGATCTTTCTCATGAACTCCAGATCTCTTTCTCCACATTCTATATTACTCGCAACACACAGGTCACGAACGGAAGTAGTCGGCATTGCCCTCAAGTCCCTCGAAACTTGGTCTCTTGTCAGCAGACCAAGTTCCAGTCCGTTAAAACACCTCTTTAACTCTTGAAGAGTAGATCTATCAGCCAAGACTTGGTCTTCGATTTGTTTAATAAAGCGTTGCTTGAAATCGTAAGATTTTGCAGAAGTATATGACTCCATTCTAATATATTTATAAGAACAAAGGCAAAACAATAATAGTTGCACTTTTGTTTCACTGAATGAATCTGTTTTGATGAAAAAAAAATTTATTGGCAATGCTATTATATACTATATGTAACAGCCCAAAGGTCAGCTTTAAAGGCAAACTTTAAATTAACATTTATACTTAAAAACCATGTACATTTAATGATTTAAGAGTAAAAAACGTGTATATGGGAATTGCCTGTTCAGTTATCCTATTAAGCATTTTAATGCAAAACCTTTGAAAAATGAGTTTTCATGGGAAAACAAGTAAAATTAAATATGTAGAAAACCAAGGAACAAAATTGAAACCTTCAAAAAAAAGGTTATCATAATTAGGAGATGTCTCTTCATTTTCTCTATCAAAGATTTTAAACACTATAAAGCATCATTATTATTTTACTTGAAAACATCAACACTTCAGTTTAAAAAAAAAACATTCATCCTAAAACAAATTGTCCAAAAACACTTACATTCTTCCTAAATGGCAAGGAAAACCTTCTACCACTGGTCCGATACCACTGATCTTAAAATCGAATTTTCAACCTGGTCACTCCAAGAACAAAGAAACGCTGAAGAACTCAACCAAAAGGTTGCTATTGTTAGTGATAAATATTATAAGCAAACCTGGAGTAGCATTGCACTGCTAGATGAAGTTGCCTCTTCTACTCCAACAGAGTTTAAACAAAAAGCAGAAGAGTTTATTACAAATTTGCTGAAACAGGATCAGAAGACCTGTGATATGCTAGCAGATCTACAAATTAAAACAAAAAACGAAATTGCATGGAAGAAGGCGAGAGAACGAGATATTCTATTAAGTGTTAATTGTAATGTTTAATTTTTAATTTTTATTATTTTTCTAAATCATAATTTTGTAATACTATGGTTTATTATTGAATATTCAAAGTTTCACTGCTTTCATAATTTTGCAATTTTAGTTTTACCAGTTTCTTTTATCCAAGATTGCTACTGGTTGGTTAAAATTTTGGGTTTATGACGTGTTGTTTCGTTAAAATTTGGTTAAAATTTTGGGTTTATGACGTGTTGTTTCCTGTTGTAGGCTTACGTCAAGTTATTGTTGAAGGGGAACCGATGGTCCGAGCATTAAATACCATTGAGTATCCTCTGTTATGGTTGCTTCCATATCAACTGAGACCTACACAGTAATTGGAGTACAAGCATTCTAAGTTTGTTAATCTGATTATTGAAGGGAACCCATGGTCCGACCATTAGGTCGCTTTAGTTTTATTTGTGGGTGATTTTGTAAATGAATATTGAAATAAGTAACCCTATAATCTGAAAACAAGATTTGTAATGTGTACAGAATGTGCAAGGCGTTACTTCCAGTAAATGAAGAACATTTGACTGATGAAGCCATATGGGAGTCACTTCCTGTAAGTCACACTGCTTTTCTTATCACATTCAATTATTACATTTAATGTGCTAAAGAAGAAAATAGTAAAAAATAGAATAAAACAATTGTGTAGTTTTCTTGTGTTGGAAACTTAGTTTAAAAAAGCGCGCTTTAAGCTCGCTTAAAGTGTTAACCGTTTGGCAAAACGTTTTATTTGCTCTGAAGCGTCAAAACACGTGAAGCGTTTTGAGGCGACGCATCGGCCCAATCAGGTGCAAAAAACAACACTTCAGCATAGGGTTTTAGGTTTTAACGTTGTTTCAACATTAAAAAAAATGAACAGGGCGTGCAAAAAACGAACAAGGTCTTTATTAAAGGGTATAAGTGACATTTGATCAAGTTGAAAAACCTTGAGCTTAACTTGGTGCATTTGTTCTCAGGTAAAGCATGATCACACAGTCATCACTAATGACCTTTCAGCATCGAAAAACATCAACTCCAAAAATCTAATGTTTTCTTTGCTTTTTAAGGGGAACATAGGTGCTTCTCTCCTAGGGCATACAAAACACAGGTTATTGGCGGCAGCCCGCCATATTTAACATATAAAAAAACTTTATATGTTAAATGTGGCGGGCTTCCGCCAACAATCTGTGCTTTGTATGCCCTATGGAGAGAAGCACCCATCTTCCCCCTAAAAAGCAAAGAAAACATTAGGAAAAAGCATTATGAAGGTTAAGGTGGCCTGAATCTACGTAAGTGGTAGGTTTATTATATTTACCGATTTCAAATTTTATTTCCAACCTTTCTGATTTAGGTTTTTTGCAGACATTGACAATGCAAGAAAGGCTGCACCAAAGCCAGAAACACTGTTTGGGTTTTCCTACGATATTGTACGAAAGGTTGCTGCTAAGTATCCCAAACATCCCTGGATCTTGGCATGAAAGTCATTAGGTTCAAGGTAATGGTTAGATTTTAAAACTGTTATTAATCATGAGTTAATTATAATTGTGATAAAGTTAAACCTTTTAGTTATGTTCGTTCTAAAATGAAATTCATCCCAATTGGTCGCTAAGAGTTTGTAGAATATAAACTGATAAGTTATAGAGATAATGAATCTCTATCATAGGGTACATGCTGAGATTATTGAATTTTGACTGACATACCCCATATATAGCTTTAACATCGTTTATTATTATTATTATAAACATAGTTTAACATTAAGAATTGATTGGAGTATTAAATGTATTATTTTGAACTTTTTGAACGAAATTTTATTCATTCATGTGCTAAAAACTTAGACTTTATTTGATGATGTTGATGTTGATGCAGATGTGTTTTTACATTCAACTGGACTTAAAAATCAAGTGCATATTAAATGCTCATTGTGAAATGGATTTGATATTGCTTGGTGCTTATTTGGACAAAAAAAATCAACGTATTTGTCGGAAAGACGATAATAGATAGTATAGGGGGCTAATATGTAACTTGGTGTTCTATATAAACACCATTCTTTGTAACCCTATTTTTTTTTTATGAATACAATTCTAAAACCCCAATTGCTGCTGTGTTTGTTCTCTACCCTAGACAACATGGTGTCAGAGCAGTGTTTCTGATTCTGTGAAACGCTTGGCTCATCATCTACAACCCATCCCAAACCCAATCTCAAACTAGAAAATCAAACTCAAACCAGAAATTTTTTTCAGCCGCACACCTTGTTTGTTTAGCAGATCTGTGCTCTGTTCTGCCGCACAAAACCCTAAACTTTTTTCTTTAGCCACGGCCTTCTTTCAATCACCCAAACCGAACCATAACCCAACCTAATTCCTAGCCGCTGCATCTACAACAACAACAACCACAACTTTTACTTATAGCGGATTTGTTGAAGTCCGGCGACCTTAAATCTTGAACGAGAGTTCAAGTTGCCCGGCGTATTTGGTAAATACGCCGGTAAGTCGACGCCTGTCCGTGACGTTATTCTCGCGTTTTTTATATGCGGCCAGCGTTTTTATTCAGAAAGAGTAGAAACAGATTATATTTCTTTTTGAATATTAGGGTCGGAGATACTCTCCGACGCCGCTGATCTCTGATTCCGGCGATATTCTCCGGCGCGCTGACCCAATGTCGTCCCATCATCATAAACCAACCTTTTGTTATGTTTAATGAAAAGGAGTAGAAGATAAGCTTTGTGTGTTTGGCGGCTGAGAAGTTTGAACATTAGGGTTTGGTGTGTTCATGTAAGAGAGTGAAAGGAGTATAGTGGTGGAAAGTTAGAGGGTGAAAAAAAAAAACAGTTCTCTCATATTTAAAAAGGGAATATTGAATTGATTGATTAAAAAAATATTGAATTGATTGATTAAAAAAAATCTAAAAAATGGAAATCAATCATGGAAAGAACAGTTCTTGGATATTCGATTCTGGTGCCACTGACACCATGACGTTTGAACCATTAGACATACGGTCAATGTCCAATCCTCAAAAAACTCAAATCCACACCGCAAACAACGGAACGATGCAAGTGAAAGGAGGAGGAACAATTGAAATTTCCCCAACTATGAAATTATCAAATTGTCTTTATGTTCCGTCCTTATCACACAAATTACTGTCAATCAGTCATATTACCAAAGAATTAAATTGCACGGTACTAATGCACCCTACTTTCTGCCTCCTACAGGATATCAGGACGGGTGTGATTATTGGACGTGGTACTGAGCGTCACGGATTGTACTACGTGGATGAAGTGACTCAACAGAGTACTGTAATGTTGGCACATGGAACCGAAAACCGGGAAGCCTGGCTATGGCATAGACGCTTGGGGCATCCATCCCATGGCTATTCGCACCTTTTGTTTCCAAAACTCTTCCCCTCGAATGGAAAAATAGATTGTGAAACCTGTCTTCGTGCTAAAAGCCATCGACAATCGTTTAAACCTAGCAATACGAAAGTTGCTTCACCTTTTTCACTAATCCATTCTGATGTGTGGGGTCCTGCTCCTGTGATGGGGGGCAGGGTCTTCGGTACTTTATACTATTCGTGGATGATTGCACTCGCATGACATGGGTATATTTTTTGAAAAACAAAGCCGAAGTTTACGAAAAATTTATCACGTTTTATGCTATGATTCAAACTCAATTCCAAACCCAAATCCAAATCTTTCGATCCGACAATGGGGGAGAATTTGTCAATACGTCCATGAAACAGTTCTTTAAAACCAAAGGATTAGTTCATCAAACCTCTTGTTCTCATACCCCCGAACAAAACGGTGTTTCCGAACGGAAAAACCGTATTATTCTTGAAATGACTCGAGCTCTTTTGATCGAATCTCAGGTTCCTAAATCTTTCTGGCCGGAGGCAGTTGCAACCTCTGTGTATCTCCTGAATCGGCTCCCCACAAAAGCTCTTAAATTTAAGACTCCCTTAGATTGTCTGTCTAAGTCTGCCAGTATTCCCCATCCTCTTACACTTGAACCTCGAATTTTCGGGTGTACCGCATTTGTTCACATACCCAAAGTCAACCGAAACAAGCTTGGCCCATGTGCTGAGAAATGTGTGTTTGTCGGCTATGGGATCGACCAAATAGGTTATCGGTGTTATAATCCAAAAAGTCGTCAAATGTTCACCACAATGAACGTTGACTTTCTTGAAACAAAATACTTTTATGACACCCAACTCAGTGGTCAGGGGGAGAACGAATGTATAGACCCTCTGAGTTGGCTAACCCAACTTCCCTCGTCTGAAGAAGTAACAACAGAACTTCCTCACAGTACTGCGAGTCCTTCAAACACAGAAACACAATCTGCGGAGCACAGTACCACTGAAGAAAGTCCATCCAACGTGATGCCTGAGGTAAGAAATACTGAAAACCCTAAATGTTCTACGTCTTATAACTATGAGACAACAGGGGAACACATAGAACCGACAACTACAGAACATGTTGATGCAGTTGTTGAACAGGTTGATCCAGTTGTTGAACATGTTGAACCAGTTGCAGCAGAGACTACCGGAAGATACTCTCTTCCACCTAGAGCCAATAGAGGGGTTCCTCCAAAACGGTACTCCCCAGAGAGGGAAACCAGAAATTCAAGATATCCTGTAGCTAATATGGTCGACGGGAACTTATCTAACAGTGCGAAGGCATTTGTTACTTCACTATACACTGAACAAATACCTAATTCCGTAAAGGAAGCTCAAGGTAAGAAGAACTGGGAAGAAGCAATGGAAGTGGAGATGTGTGCTCTTATGAAAAACAATACATGGGAGAAGTGCATTCTTCCTAAAGGAAAGAAAACAGTTGGATGCCGGTGGGTGTATTCGATTAAATATAAACCAGATGGTTCCATTGGAAGATACAAAGCCCGGCTTGTAGCCAAAGGGTACACTCAGACGTATGGGATCGATTACTCTGAGACATTTTCTCCGGTTGCAAAAATGGATACCATCGGAGTCCTCTTTTCCGTGGCAGCTAATAAGGATTGGCCCCTTCATCAATTTGATGTTACAAATGCATTTCTTCACGGAGACCTAACTGAAGAAGTTTACATGGAAGCACCTCCAGGTTTTTCAGGGGGTTTTAAAGATGGAGAAGTTTGAAGAAATCTCTATACGGGCTAAAACAGTCTCCTCGGGCATGGTTTGGAAAGTTCACCTTGGCCATGAAAGAATACGGGTATCGCCAAAGTAACACTGATCATACCTTGTTCCTCAAAAGAAGGAACGGCCTCGTAACTTGCTTGATCATATATGTGGACGACATGATTATCACCGGAGATGATGTAGAAGAAATAGCCCAGCTGAAAAGGAATTTGTTTTCAAAGTTTGAAATGAAAGACCTTGGGAATCTCAAGTATTTCCTTGGAATAGAAGTTCTCAGGTCTAAACGGGGGATTTTCATCTGCCAAAAGAAGTATGTTCTTGATCTCCTGGCAGAAACTGGGTTGATTGATTGTAAACCAGCAGATACGCCAATGGTGGTGAACCACAATCTTCACATGGAACTCGATGGAAAGCTCGCAGACAAAGAAAGATATCAACGGCTTGTGGGCAAGTTAATTTATCTCTCCCATACTCGCCCTGATATAGCTTACGCTGTTGGAGTAGTAAGTCAGTTTATGCACCAACCACAAGTTGCCCACATGGAAGCTGCTCAGAGAATTCTAAGGTATCTCAAGGGAACCGCGGGCCATGGAGTGTTGTTCAAAACAAATGGGCACTTAACTGTTGAGCTCTACACTGACGCAGACTGGGCAGGAGACAAGGGAAACCGAAGGTCTACATCAGGGTACTTCTCCTTGGTTGGCGGAAACCTTGTTACCTGGAGAAGTAAGAAACAGAAGGTGGTTGCTCTGTCAAGTGCAGAAGCAGAATTCAGAGGCATAGCTCGAGGGTTAAGCGAAGTTCTGTGGATCAGGAAGCTTCTAGAAGATATTGGTTTCTCCCAAAGGGTTCCCAGTAAAATTATGTGCGACAATACAGCTGCAATACAAATCTCAGAAAACCCAGTTCAACATGATCGAACGAAACATGTAGAGGTTGATCGGCATTTCATCAAGGAAAAACTGCAGGAAAGGATCATAGAGCTCCCGTATGTAGCATCAAAAGATCAACTCGCAGATATCCTCACAAAGGCAGTCAACGGAAACGCGTTTAATAGCTGTTTGAGCAAGTTGAGTATTGGTAACCCCACTACTCAACTTGAGGGGGAGTGTCGGAAAGACGATAATAGATAGTATAGGGGGCTAATATGTAACTTGGTGTTCTATATAAACACCATTCTTTGTAACCCTATTTTTTTGATGAATACAATTCTAAAACCCCAATTGCTGTTGTGTTTGTTCTCTACCCTAGACAACAATATTTAAACAGGTAAATTTACACAAGGCTTATTTATGATAGTCTCTGGTAACTTGATTCGTATTAACGATTAGATACTTCCTATTGAGTTTACTCTATAGGTATTGGTGTAGTAAAAAGAGATTTAATTATAATTGAAAAACTAACATAAGGACTTTGTTATAAAAGTGCAGCGAACCAGACCACATTGTCATGCGTCCTACGGTTTCTGGAGCAAATCCTTGTGTTGGGGCAGCAGCGATTTGGGTTGTTTGTGGCTGCGTGGGTGGTGCCTCGATGCTGTAAACAGTGGTCAAATAACATTGGATAGTAGGGGTAACGAGTACCATAACAAAACAAGAAAAGGAATACCAACAACATGCAATTAGGTACAGTTTTGGGACTGGTAATGCTGTTTAAACAACCGTTATAAGCGATGGTTGCGGCTGCCAAAACAGTGAGCAAAGAGGAAGCCATGCTTAAATGATTCTGGGTCGGTTTTCGGGTTGAATCATAGTTTACAAATTGTGAGTTCGTAAGGTATTTTTAGGGTATGTTAAAGGTTATCTCTATTCCATGTTTTGTATGTAGAGTCTAATTTGATATGTAATAGAAAAAAATATGCAAGTTTATAAACATGGAAGTGAAAACACCATGATCAATATTTCTCTTTTGTATGTGTTCGACTTCTTGACTTATTATTTAAGAGTTTGTTTTGACCTTAAAAATAAACAATCATTGTTTAGGTGCTGATGTTAAAAATGGTTAGAAAACATTTAGAAATGATTAATAATCGGATTCATTCATATAATCTGATTTTTAGATACAAATGGTTAGAAAACATTTAGAAATGATTAATAATCGGATTTGTAGACAACATATTATCAATTACTTAGATTATTTCTATATCAAACCTGAACAAATAATTTTTTGAGAAAAATTAAAGCTTAAATTGTATATTAAATCTAATAAATGCAATCTAATAATCAAATCTTTTTAAAATAAATGCAATCTAATAATTATGTGTATACTATATATAACAAATTATTAAAGCCTAAATTGTATATTAAATGTAAAGTTTTAATACATACAATATAGAGAAAACACGTCATACCAACTTCGTAGACTTGACAGGACTTACAGACTCGATAACAAAAGACCGTAACATACAATACAGAGACAAAATGTCGTATCACCACAAGCAATTGTGGATCCTTGCTGATGGGTGCACTTCGGAATGTAGCAGATATGAATGAATATAATCCCAGTGTAGGTAATTACATATCTACCACTTGGGTTATATTCATTCATATATGAATGAATATAACCCCAGTGTAGCTCTTCGATTTTCCTTGAAATTCCAGAGCTCGCTAATTACATATCTGCCACTGGGGTTATATTCATTCATATACAATTAATCGTTCTGATCAATTACTTCCTTATGTGCACCGCACCATCTTCTAGGAGGTTGTCAAGTGTTCTCGCCTTCGTGCTTGGTTTTTTGCATATCTTTACATCCGCAGCCATTCTGTACAATAAAACACATTCAAATGAGCAATATAAACACATTCAAATGACCAATATGAGGAACCCATATCATCGAATCAAACCAAAAATCAATATGAGGAACACATCAATCCGAAACTGATCCGATCAGTTCATTTGTATAAAATTTAATTCTGATTTAGTTCATCTTATTAAACAATTCTCAAATGACCAATATAAACACATTCAAATGACCAATATGAGGAACACATATCATCGAATCAAACCAAAAATCAATATGATGAACACATCAATCCGAAACTGATCCGATCAGTTCATTTGTATAAAATTTAATTCTGATTTAGTTCATCTTTTTAAACAATTCTCAAATAACCAAAAATCAATTTTCACATTTCAAGTATCAATATTGATGTGTTCAAATAACTACACACTGATGCGCTTTATCAATTTCCATCATTTGTTTCTTCGCATTTGATTCAGAAATTAAAACCCACAAGTATCATAGTTTCAATAAACAACCTAGATCTGTGCTCTAATTGTTTTTAAAGAAAAACACACAAGAATCAGCCAAATAATCACATGAGATCTGAAACTATAGAAATCAATGATACATTTTGAACAATATACTCAGTTGATACCCGAGACAAAAACCCACAAGAATCAAAACCAAAACACAGTTGATCTCATATGAGGAACCGAAAACACATTCAAACTCTCTGTTTTTCTACCCGAGACAAAAACCCACAAGAATCAAACAAAACCTCTGTTTTGATACCCGAGACAAAAACCCACAAGAATCAAACAATATTTTCATATAAAACCTGAAACAAACCTTCATAATAAACAAAACCCAAACCTCTGTTTTGATACCCGAGACAAAAACCCACAAGAATCAAACAATATTTTCACACAAAAACTGTTACATTCTAGCATATCAAAAACATAGTGTCAATCATGTTTTAGGTATGTGATATTACCTTCGATTGTTATAGAAGATGAAGATGAAGCTGATGATCGGTGGAGATTACAGAAGAGGAAGATGATTCCGATGAAGATGATTTCGATGAAGATGAAGATGATCCGATGAAGATGATTGAAGATGAAGATGAAGATGAAGTTCTGTGTTTTGGGACTTGAGAGAAGATGAAAATGATTTTATTGAGAAGTGTGAATGTTCTAATCATATATGTTTATCATTAAGATTTGAGGGTATAAAAAAGACATTTTATAAAGATATGTATTCATTTTAAACAACATATTAGTTCATGTTTTCATTTTAGACAACATATTACCAAGTACTTAGCTTATTTGTATATCAACCATGTACACTAACACATAATTTCATTAACATTGTTTTATAAAGATATGTAACTAAATGCAAAGAATTTAAATCATATATTATAATCTGTTTTTAGTATTATCGAATTATACAATAACAATGGACCTTTACTGAATTTTACACTAACAATGTGTCAAAAAAAATTAACATCATATATAAGAAGTTATTAGACAACATAAAATTAGGTCATGCTTTCATTTTCTACAAAATATTATCAATTATTTACCTTATTTCTATATCAAACATGTACACTAAAACAAATTGTCTTTAACATTGTTTTATAAAGATATGTAACTAAACATAAAGAATTGATTTAATATATTATAATATGTTTTTTAGTATTTGCTTCCGATCGTTATTAAAACAAACCCGTGTGTTCACACGGGTGTACACCTAGTATGTTATTAAAACATACTTTCTACGCATTATGAAATAATTTCTTTAGAGTGTGTTTTGCTTTTGGACACTTATTTGTTGTTTAGGAGTCAATGAGTCAAGTCTCTATAGTTTGTCTTCATCATAAACGATATTTTCATTAATATTGATATGTTTGGCATATATATACTAGTTTCACTCAACTTGTTCAAAAGACCTCATTTATACCAAATAAAGAAAAAATATATGGAGTTTGGAATCTTGATTTGTCTTTTTTTTTTTCTTTTTTCTTTTGTTTAACTTTAGAATTTGTTAAGTTGAGACGTGTTAAAGAAGGGGAAAATGGGAACCACATGAAACTTTCCAAGTCCCATTACCGTTTGAAAGGGGTTAAGTATGAATGCAAGTCAAAAGTCTTGAGTGTCTTAGTCCATATTGAAAAAAATCACCAAAGTGATGGAATTCCTATTGTTTTTGGCATCGAAAAGGGGGGAAAAGTTGCTTTTGTCAATGTGAAAGCTTATTAAGTGTCTTGAAGATATTTGTAAAAAAAACATTTAGAGATAGAAACTATGAATGCTCATGTATATAATACAACAGTGGAGTCTGAAGAATGCAGGTAATAAGTTGGGTACGTAGTTTTCTAATCTCTTCTGTTGGAATTTGAAATGAGTCTCGTCTTCTTTTTCTTGTCCGCTATTCTCTCTTGTCTACCACTAATTCACTCTGCTACACACAGTAACAATTCTATGCCTATCTGCCCAGAAAGTTTCAGTTGCCCTGGTCTGGTCCCGTTCAAGTACCCGTTTTACAATGTCACAGACACACGATGTGGGTTGATCAAGGTCAATTGTACATTGATAGGTGCAGAGATTCAATTTGGAGGACAGCCGTATGAGGTTTTAAGGAAGTTTGATATTGATTATCATTCTAGTATTTTAATTTTCTTCAACAGAACATTTGAGAAGCTTGTGAAAAATAACAGCTGTGAGGCGCTTACGAATAATATCATTTCTCCAAGTCCAAGCCCTCTTTTGTATTCAATTTCCCTATTTAATTCCCTATATTCCCCTATCATCACTCTCTTCAAATGCACAAAAAATGTAACTTATTTTGAACAGCATAATTACAAAAGCTACAACAGTTGCAAAGATCACACTTTCTACTATAACTACCGGAAACGAACAGTTCCAAGTGACCACCTGCTCCCACGGACATGTCAAGTAGTGCAGCTACCTGTGAATCCCCATGAGAGTCCAGAAATTAATGAAACCGATATATTTTCTCTACTCTTTCCTGGTGCCTTCATTTCTTTTAATTTGTCACATTCGTGTAGCGAGTGTCAGAAAAAAGGCTACCTGTGTGATACTAAAAATGGATCACATGATGTTCAGTGTTTGGAAGTCAAAAGGGGTATTTACAACTTCCTTTTCCTCTTCCATTTTGCTTCATTTTTATATGGGTACAATAGAACATGTATTTACATAGACATGATTTTTTTGCATTTCCATCTTCCTATAATATTTACTTTCGTTGTTTGGTAGCTGCAGAAAAACCAGGCACAAAACAGGCATCAATTCCGTATAAAGGTAACTGCATCTGCGTTCCTGTTCAATAATATAAGATGTATAGATGCATCTGTGATGCGTCTAACAGAGTCCTAATGTTTTTTCTCGTCTTATAATATATACATTTGTTTGCTGCAGTAAGCCCAAGCAAGGAACGAACACATCTGGGTAATTTGCATCAGTGAACCTATGCGTTATTATTGAAATTATCTGTCATATATTATATAACTAGTGTTTTATATTATTTTCCTGTTTGATTACTGCAGAAAAACATAACAGTCATAAGACGATTAAGATTCTGGGTAATATGCCTCTTTGATCCTATGCATTTATTTAATAAATCTGATTGCATACATGCATACATACATTGATACATGTACGATTCTGTACCTAAATGTGTTCCATTTCCTCGTTCTAGTTATCACCGGATCAGCCTTAATCCTCATTCTGTCTCTTCTCATCTTCATAATCTGGCGACTTTGTAAGAGCAACCCTTTTTCCTATGTCTCATCAAAGAACAAATCTACAAACCTTGAGGACATAAGTCTCTTCTGCGGCGTCTCTTTTTTCTCTTATAAGGAGATTGAAGATGCCACCCAAAATTTTGACCCTTCACATGAACTAGGGGATGGAGGTTTCGGAGCTGTGTACTATGGTGAGAACTTGTTTGTTCAAAAATTGTCCATTTTCACCTGAAATCTCCCCACCTGATATTTCCATTTTCTGAACAAGGTAAACTCAAAGATGGAAGAGAAGTTGCAGTGAAGAAACTTCACGAGCACAATTATAATCGAGTCCAACAATTCAGAAATGAGGTTGAAATACTCACCAAATTAAGGCACCCAAATCTTGTTGTTCTCTACGGTTGCACCTCACGACAAAGCCGGGAACTTCTCCTTGTTTATGAATATGTTCCCAATGGCACTGTTGCTGATCACCTCCATGGAGAACAAGCAGATCCATACCTGCTAACATGGCCGATACGGATGAACATTGCCATTGAAACTGCCAGTGCACTGGTCTACCTTCACACTTCTGAAATCATACACCGAGATGTAAAGACAACCAACATTCTTCTTGACCACAATTTTGGTGTCAAAGTAGCAGATTTTGGCCTCTCAAGGCTTATACCGAGTAATGTAACTCATGTGTCAACAGCTCCACAGGGAACTCCAGGATACCTGGATCCACAATATCACCAACGCTATCAATTAACAGATAAGAGTGACGTTTACAGCTTTGGGGTAGTCTTGATTGAACTGATATCATCAATGGTGGCTGTCGACTTAAACAGGTCTCAAGATGAGATTGGTTTGGCTAACCTCGCTATAAACAGAATCAAAAGATGTGAAATTGATGAACTAATTGACCCAGTTTTAGGATCTGTTACAAATCCTGAAATCATGAACATGATCACATTAGTAGCAGAATTGGCTTTTCGGTGTTTACAGTATGATTCCGATATGAGGCCTACAATGAATGAGGTGCTGGATGTGTTGATGGATATTCAAGCCGTTGGTAGGATAGACACTTATGATAGTAACAGAGACTTGCAAACTGTGAAGGTGACGCCTTTGTCTGAAACCAATGATGCGGTGGTTTTGTTGAAAGATTTCCTGCCTTCTCCGGTCTCTGTCACTAGTGAGTGGCAAAGGAATAACAGTGCATCAACTATGCTAAGCGGCAATGGAGATAATTTGACAATGAAGAATGATATCAATACATAAAAAACCCCATGGGAACAAGGATGGCATTAGAACCTCTCTCTCCTTGTTTTTAAGAAAATTATGATAGTAGCCATTAGGCATGATGTAACACCCCGAAAAATTTACGTCCTATAAGGTGTTGACACGTGTCATAAGCTTGAATGTGTGAAAGAATACCCTAGAGGGACTAAAGTTGACAAACTTGAAAAGTATATGAAAATACGAGTTCTAAATGTCAACAGTGAATAAATATGTTGTACATTAACCCTACATGATGCTCATACCTTCAAAAGAATGAATCATGGATCATACGAAGCTAAAAGGGAGAGATTACAAACTACAGGGGTTAAATGTGTCAACATGTTAAAGATATACCTCTGAGTGACCTTTTGACAAACCCGAAGCTTTGTAAATGTAAATTATGCTCACTAGAATGCACGATTAAAATTTCATAAAGTTTCGTTAACGTATGAGAAAGTTATGATCAAATTCGTGTGCGAGGGGTTAAAAGCGTCAACGTTGAAATTTATGACTTTTCGGGTAACCATAAAGTTACCCAAGGACTTAACAAAGTATGTTTATGTCTTAAGGCCCATAAAAGTCAAGTTAGAGGGCTCGAAGTGCAAGAAAGCATGTTAAGATCAAGTGTAGAAGGATCAGGGACTAAAAGCGTCAAAAAGTGCATAAGTTTGCATTTTCGCGCATAACCTACATTCTGAATACATCTGGTCATCCAAAAAATTTATGTAAGCACTAAAATATTTTATTTTAGTGTTCGCCATAAGAAAAATCCATTCGTCGCGTCATTTGGATCGTTTTTGGGCACTTATGCGCATTCCGTCGTAATTAAGCGAACATCGCGTTCGTACGACCAAACGAACCATCACCCGGCACATTTTTGAGCATGTTTCATGTCCACAATGTTTAGGTAATATTTTAGGGCCTTAAAGTTGGCTTTACGGGCCTTAGAAGTGTCGAAAAAGGCCTTAAACACGTGCAGGGACTGAAACTGTCATTTTTCAAACTTGTTGTCTGATCAGGACCCTCAGGCGGCCCGCATGAGTTTAAGGGCATCCTGAAGCGGGCCGCATGGCCCCTTCTGACCAGATTAAATGCATCAAACAGCTGGTTTCAGCTGTTTGGCACTCCAAATCTCAATGCCACATGTTGATTTCCTATGGTTAGTGGCAATTTAGGCACCATAACCTTCCGACAAGTGTACGGCCTTGATCGTGCCCTCTTCTCCAAGAAACGATCCTAACGGTGGACCGAAATCTATAAATACCCATCACATTTCACTTCATTTCTCACACTTGATCTGATCATAAGCCTTCTAAGTTGAAGTTATACTTCATACCTGAAGGTAAATCGGATCGAGAGCTTTCGGGGACCCTTCGTAAGTATTCTTTCGTTCTTTTATTGCTTTACGGGTCCGAAAGTCAAACTTTTCTTGACTTTCTGCATTGACCAGTTTAAGGTCGATGCGAAGTTCGTTTGAACTTCATAACGTGAGCGTGATCACGATGGTTATAGTCCCTAGTGACTATACCTACTGATTTCCACGTTATCTAGGCTCAGTGACGAGCCGTAGTTTCGGCCAGAATACGTATTCTTGAGTATTTTGTAACCAAACTACTTATGGGTATCAAAACCGTTTGTTTTGATACCAAACTTGTTTTCTAACTTAGTTAAGCATGTTTCAACATGCTTAGCTCGTCACTTTAGTTTAGTGCTTATATAGGGTCGTAAAGGTAAGTGATCTAAACAATCGCTTATACTTTCGAACCCGACCCGTTTGGTTGATCATTAGGATCCGACCAAACACATTAAGTGACCTTATGATCACATCGTTCGAGTAGTTGTATGACAGGTAGTATATATGCCTTAGGTAAATGACCAAAATACCCCTACGGGGCTTAAATTGAGATTAAACTCGTTTTGGGCATAATGGAAGGTATCCTACTGATACCACAACATATTTAAGGCATATTAACTTAGGAAACCTGTTCGTGATCCATTCGGTTACCCGTTACGCTTATTACGCGATCGGTTCGGTTTATGTAACAAGTTTACATAAATTAGCCGAAACGGGTCAAACCTTATCCGTTTTATCTCAAAATCCAGAATGTGTTTAGTTTACCCATATTATACAAGTCTTCAAACTTGTCGGGTCTAAACCACATTCTATTCCGGTCTTCGCTTAATCATGCGTTTGAACCGTAAACCTTCCTTAAAACTAACCGGTCTAAGTTACGACTTAAATAAGACCCGTTAGGAATCTAATAGGTTAATAAAACCTTCGTTCCAGATTGAGAGCCCCAGTAGAAGTACTTGTGCTTGCTGATTAAGATATACGGCTGAGTGTAAATTGCATTGCTAGCTCAGGTAAATACTTTTAACTTATTTTCCCTTATACGGGCTTGGGATACGGTATTATAAAAATACCGCTTGGTCGGGTGTAGAAACCTTTTAATCGGAAATGATTAAATTGCATAATCCCGTTTTAATCTGTATTGATTGATAACAAATAACATTGGGGGTTAATGACCGTGTCCTGGATATCCTTGGCTCATTTTAAAAAGTGAATGGTCACGACGTAAGCACAAGGTGTAGGCAAAACACCTCCTGTTGCATATGTATAACGTATACTCACTCGTAAGGGTATCTTCTTGTGAGATTATATTTGTGGTGTGTCGATTAATCTTGTCCGGCTTGTATTGTATAATCACCGGCCCTAAATGTTGGACAACCATGTAAATCGGATACAAGATTTTTATTAATAAAATTGTCCCAAGTATAAAAGATTAATTTTGCCTCTGTGCATTTTAATCAATGTGTCAAGATATTTTGTGCCGTTTGCACTCAAATCACTTTTCAAACTCTTTTACCAAAATGAGTCAGTTAATTGTATTTACCAGTGTAAACTGACGTATTTTCCAAAAAGGTTAAGTGACAGGTACTATGCGTAATTGGCTGGGAGCTCAGGGCGTCACTAGGGAATCTTGCAAGTTCTAGATGCCTGAAGTCTGTTGAACAGTTTTAGTATCTTTTGTTTGATCCGCCTGTGGATCCCTTACCTTCCGTTGTAATACTTTGACATTACTTATATTCGGAATGTAATATATTTATCTTTTGCTTCCGCTGTGCATTATTATATTGTGTTGTTTGACCATGATGTTGCCAACCACGTCACGATACTCCCCCACCGGGCCCACCGGTGACACGTGGAAAATCGGGGTGTGACAGGTTGGTATCAGAGCCAACATTGAGTGAATTAAACACTAGCTTTTTTGTGTTTAATCTCAATGACACAATTGCACATTCCTAAATCTTCCGAGTCTAGACTTAACATAGGAATATTCTCAATCCTAATCTGGAAAAATTTTACTTCCAAATTTTTATTGGATACGTCGTCAAGCGAAGAAGCCGTAATAGGAGTTCTCCACACCCGGAGCCCTGAAATGCTGAGCTTCGTACCGCGGCTAGAATGAAACGAGCATCCAAGGAGAATGCATTCAGAAATAAAATGAAGAAGAAACTCCTTTTACTGAAGATCGTTTCCTTATTAGTCCCTATAAGGACATATTTATCTTTCAGTCCCTTTAAGGACACTTTATCCTTTCAAAGACCCGCTTAGGGCAACTCTGTACTTCTATTTTCATATAATGGATTGATTAAATTAAGTTTTCATTCTAAACATAAAATATGAAATGAATGGAAAATAACTTCCCTTAGAAGGGAAGTGCCTACGGGCTATAATTAACGTCCTCTGAGACTAAAGACGGTGGTAGCCTACAGCACCCTGTCAAGAAAAGGTAATGAACTTTGATTCACACCTAAATGCCTCGATCCCAGACGATCATGGCTTATAAATTAAACTTGTCCAAGTGACTAAGCCTTTTGTGCTATTACTAAATGCCTCGATCCCAGACGATCATGGCTTATAAATTAAACTTGTCCACGTGACTAGGCCTTTTGTGCCATTACAAATTCATAAATTGCCTGATTCTCTGAAATCTTGGCTTATAAATTAAACTTGTCTACGCGACTAGGCCATTTGTGCTATTATTAAATTATAAATTAGGATTTATGATAAAAATCCTGAATAAAATAAATATCCTTCCTTCCCTGCCAGTAGGCATTTTAAAAAAGAATCTTAAAGGTGAAATCTAGCCTATGCGGCCAAGATGGTGAAACCTACCCAAGAGATTCAAATCCTTGTTAACACCTAAGAACGTGTTAGCACTCCTGACAAATGTGATTCGATAAAATCACAACAGTCATCCTTATATTAGATTCTTCCAATTTTCCTTATCTAGTCTATTGATTTAGAAATCATGGCTTGTGTCATCCTATAAGATGATCACATTATAAACATCCAGAAGTGATGAAGTGCCTTCGGGCTAAACTTGTTGTCCGATAAGACAACGACAGTGGTGGTCTATGACCTCCTGTCCAAAAATGTTGGACCAGGTCCAAGCATAATAGTCGGTAGGATCCATACGATCTCGACTAATAGCATCTGAGAAGATGATCATATTATAACCATCCCTCAGAAGGGAAATGCCCACGGGCTATATCTATTGTCCCAAAAGACAAAAGACAGTTGGAGTCTACAACTCCCTGTCAAGAGAAGGTAATGAACGTGATTCAAACCTTAATGCCTAGATTCTCTGAAATCATGGCTTATAAAATTTAGAACTGTCCTTGTGACTAGGCCTTATGCGCCACTCTAATATCCTTAATGTTTATAACTAGGATGAATTATAATGGAAAATACTAATTTAATATAACTAACAAGTTAACCAATATGGTTTATATTACCATGGTTGATAAATCGTCAAAGATGATGATTCCATATTAATCTCTGAATAAATCATTGTTAATATTTATGTAGCAATCAGGCTACATGGCTGGATTAGATGAAGTTAACAGTCACTTGAAGGAGAGCAATGATACTACCAGAATTAATGTAACTGGAGCAGAACTACAGGCAATAATAGATTATGCTGTTACTCGAGCACTTGATCGGCAGTATGATGAGTCTAATGATACCCGCTCTAAGACTCTATCTGCGGCTAGTTGTAAGCCCCCTCTTAAAACACATGAGTCAAGGGAGGACGATGTTCATGACTTGTCAAATCAAAGGAGTATTCCGTCTAGACAAGTTGTGTTTCATCAAGAGGCACCAGTTAAGACCTGTTCATATAAATATTTCGTCTCCTGCAAGCCCAGAGACTTTACAGGAAAAGAAGGAGCCATCGATTGCATGACATGGCTCGATGAGATGGACGCTGTTGTCGACATCAGCGGTTGTGCGGAGCAAGATGTTGTGAAATTTGTTTCACAATCATTCAAAGGGGAAGCGTTGGCATGGTGGAGATCATTGCTCCAAGCCACGGGAAAGGTTCTACTCTACAACTTATCTTGGGAGCAATTCGTTGCATTAGTCAAGGAAAACTATTGCCCCCAGCATGAAGTAGAAAAGATAGAATCAGATTTCTTGACTCTGGTCATGGAGAAATTGGATTGTCAGGCATATGTGACAAGTTTCAACACTATGTCCCGCCTAGTTCCTTATTTAGTCACCCCTGAACCTAAACGCATAGCACGTTTCATTGGAGGCCTAGCACCAGAGATAAAAGGGAATGTTAAAGCATCTAGGCCAACCACATATAGGTCCGCGGTGGACTTATCCTTATCTCTCACCTTAGACGCAATCAGAATTAAGTCTGTTAAGGCTTCTGGCGAGAGAAGAAGTGAGAGAGAGGAGGAAAACTCTCATCAAACTAACAAAAAGAAGAAGAAGGGAAGCTCGGAGAGCGGGAAGGATTCCGAGTTTAGGAAGAACTCGAGTCAGTCTGATAGCAGACCCAAATGCAGTAACTGCAAAAAGCAACATTTTGGAAAATGTACAATAGACCCACGCGCTAAATTGTGTGGAATTTGCAAGACCAAGGGTCACAAAACCTTAGAGTGCAAGGGGATGAAGAACGCCACATGTTACAATTGTAACGAGGAAGGGCACATCAAAACCAACTGCCCAAAGCTTATAAAGAAGCCGGGAAAGGCCAGGGAAATAAGCGCATGAGTCTTCCGGGTGAACGCCAGGAGATGGTGCAGAAAAATAACTATATAGCAGGTACCTTTCCTTATCAAGCAGTTGTGCAGAAATTTACTTAATACTGACACATGTGATTCAATAATGAACGATCACTGTTGAGAACTGTCGTCTCCGTCTTGTAGGACTTCGGTCATTTTATACGAAGTAGAAATTGGCCGATGATACTTTAGAAATTGCTCCAACAAACCTTAGATGGATATTTTATATCTAAATAGGAATCACTCCTTTCTGATATTCCTATGGCAAGCTTTCAAGCTACCTAAATTCTTTAATATAATAAAGACAGATGTGACGTTTTGATCCTCTGTCAGAAAAATGACGGACTAGGTCCAAATCTTTAATGCCATTGATGGTCTTTTGCGACCTAGGCTAAGTAATATTAATATATTTTAAATAACGTTCATTAAGAATGATAGTGTTATAATAGCCTGTATAGGTTATTGACACCATGGTTAGTATGTACTAAGGCCATCAGAATAAAAATAGTAGTTGTTGGATTTCAACTAAGAAATTGTTTTATTGGTATTAGGAACCAATATCGAGTATGACAAACTCGGATAAGACAACAGTCAATCGCGCCATTGATGACGCGACGCAGACTAATGATGCTGAAATTGTAAACCTTAGAATTTCCAAAGATGTTCTTCAAACTATGATAGACGCAGCCGTTGGAAAAGCTGTGAAGAGAGCTGTGAAAAAGTTAAATGAGAACCATGCTGCTCGGTCCAAATTTTATCTAGGACCACACTTCCTTACTCATAAGAAGGATCTCGTTCATGCCTCTGATGCAAAGGATGAACTAAAAAGGAAAAGGGAGGTAGATAACTCCCAGAGTTCTAAGAAAAAGAACAAACAAAAGTCCGACCAGAAACCAGTATGTGAGACCTGCAAGAAGCGCCATTATGGGAAATGCAGGTTCGAACCAAAATCCAAATCACAGCCCAGGGCTTGTGGGATCTGCAAGTCTAAAGGACATAAAACCATGGATTGCAAGAAGTTGAAGGATGCAACCTGTTATGGTTGCAACGAGAAGGGGCATATCAAGACCAACTGCCCTAGGAAACAGAAGAAGCCCGAGTAGGCCAAGATGACAAACGCACGAGTTGTCAGGATGAACGCCCAAGAGATGGGGCAGAATAATAATAGTATAATATGTACCTTTCGTTATCAAACAGTTTATGTAGAAACTTAATTAATACTGGCACGTATAAATATATTATGAATGATAAAGGTTGAGAACTGTTGTCTCCACCTGATTAAGACTCCGGTCATTTAATGCCCGGTAGAAAATGACGATGTTACGTCGAAAATGCTCCAACAAATCCTATATTGATATTAATATCTGTTAGAAATCATTTTTCTAATATCCTTATAGCAAACTTTTGATTGCATACTTAAGGACTCAATATAGTGATAAAAATCGATTGGTTGCCTTAAAAATCAAGTCCATATTGTGAGTGATAAGTAGCAATTAATTATCAAGACTCCTTATGAGACAACCCTCATAATTACACGTGTCCGTACGATTAATTAATATTAAACATAAAAATGGTGGAACTGACCGTCCCCGGAATCGAACCCGGGTCTAGGCCGGCCGCACCCTTTCGCGCGCCTAGCCAACTGAGCTAGGTGCCTAGTTTGTGAAAATCTCCATTCTAATTAAATATAAGCACATATAGTTGATATCTCTTTAATCTCTATCGATTTCGAATACCAAATAGTATGACAAAAGCGCTATATGAGGATTGGTGTAACTTAATAAATTCCATAGATTGCTTCCATGCCTGATCAGTATGGAGGTTTAATGCATGGGACCACAAAGATATCTCGATGGTCATACAGTACTAAAGTCAACTAATGGTATTCAAAGGAGATGTCCAGAATGGAATTGTCCAAGTAAATATTCCCGATTTAGGAAATTGTGGACTAGTAACATGAATATGTCATTTATTTGACACAAGCAATTATGGATGAACTGGAGCCCGAGATATGGAAAACTCTCTGTAACCTCCTTGCATCTTGATTATCTTCTCCTAATAATAACCTGTTTACCCCTGAGAGGCAGGTAGAGCTAAGGTTTAAATTCTGTTTAAGGTTGTGTTATTATGAAATCTCCAAAAATGGCTAGTACTATCATTGGAAGAATCGAAACCCTGGTTAATTAGGATTTCTTAATAAAGGGTTCATATAGCTTAACTCAATATCCTGGAAATCCGGTATAGTTAATTAAGAAAGACGGTTCATCTTGCTTATGCATTGATAACCGAAACCCTATTTACACAACAATTAAGAATTGCTATTACCTACCCAGGATCGTCGATTGGTTCGACTAGCTGTAAGAATTAGCTATTCTTGGAGAGTAATTAAGCAGTAGTTGGAATAACCATCTCATCATAGAATAAGTTTTCTATAACAATTATTATGTAAGTGATAAGGTTACTCCTTTGGAGACTTAGTATAGATGGAATGTTAAACATCTATTGTTAAATAGAGAATTGGTAAGTCCAATTATCAAGATCTGAAAGTTGCCTGGGGGACAACAAATAAGATTATACAAATCCATAATCGATTGTAGGTTGCCAGTATATGGCAAGAAATCGAGGAGTTATGAAAATAGCAAACTTCCTAAGTTCTTGTTAAGGAATATGGTTTAACAAAAGATATCACCCAGGAAGGGTGTATCAAATTTGTGAAATTATCAGGCTAGTTAAGCTCTGAATAAAGGTAAATCATTCGAAGGAAATCGAATGTATCAAGATCAAGTAGCTTGTAAGCTAAAACCTACTTAAGGAGTTTGACGGAGCTCGCAATACATTGCACAATAGTGACTGGAGGATGTGTTCCGCCAATAAGTCAAGGAGCACTATCACAAATTGGTATGCGGATTTACGATGTGATAAACATCCTATATTGATTAAGGATCGACAGGTAAGAACGCTTCGAAGGAAGAATATACCTTTTGTAAAGGTCAAATGGGATGCCCGAAGAGGTCCCGAATTCACGTAGGAAGTTGAATCCACGATGAAAGAAAAGTACCCTTACTTATTTCCGTAAATCTCGGGTCGAGATTTATTTTAAGGGGGTGAGGATGTAACACCCCGAAAAATTTACGTCCTATAAGGTGTTGACACGTGTCATAAGCTTGAATGTGTGAAAGAATACCCTAGAGGGACTAAAGTTGACAAACTTGAAAAGTATATGAAAATACGAGTTCTAAATGTCAACAGTGAATAAATATGTTGTACATTAACCCTACATGATGCTCATACCTTCAAAAGAATGAATCATGGATCATACGAAGCTAAAAGGGAGAGATTACAAACTACAGGGGTTAAATGTGTCAACATGTTAAAGATATACCTCTGAGTGACCTTTTGACAAACCCGAAGCTTTGTAAATGTAAATTATGCTCACTAGAATGCACGATTAAAATTTCATAAAGTTTCGTTAACGTATGAGAAAGTTATGATCAAATTCGTGTGCGAGGGGTTAAAAGCGTCAACGTTGAAATTTATGACTTTTCGGGTAACCATAAAGTTACCCAAGGACTTAACAAAGTATGTTTATGTCTTAAGGCCCATAAAAGTCAAGTTAGAGGGCTCGAAGTGCAAGAAAGCATGTTAAGATCAAGTGTAGAAGGATCAGGGACTAAAAGCGTCAAAAAGTGCATAAGTTTGCATTTTCGCGCATAACCTACATTCTGAATACATCTGGTCATCCAAAAAATTTATGTAAGCACTAAAATATTTTATTTTAGTGTTCGCCATAAGAAAAATCCATTCGTCGCGTCATTTGGATCGTTTTTGGGCACTTATGCGCATTCCGTCGTAATTAAGCGAACATCGCGTTCGTACGACCAAACGAACCATCACCCGGCACATTTTTGAGCATGTTTCATGTCCACAATGTTTAGGTAATATTTTAGGGCCTTAAAGTTGGCTTTACGGGCCTTAGAAGTGTCGAAAAAGGCCTTAAACACGTGCAGGGACTGAAACTGTCATTTTTCAAACTTGTTGTCTGATCAGGACCCTCAGGCGGCCCGCATGAGTTTAAGGGCATCCTGAAGCGGGCCGCATGGCCCCTTCTGACCAGATTAAATGCATCAAACAGCTGGTTTCAGCTGTTTGGCACTCCAAATCTCAATGCCACATGTTGATTTCCTATGGTTAGTGGCAATTTAGGCACCATAACCTTCCGACAAGTGTACGGCCTTGATCGTGCCCTCTTCTCCAAGAAACGATCCTAACGGTGGACCGAAATCTATAAATACCCATCACATTTCACTTCATTTCTCACACTTGATCTGATCATAAGCCTTCTAAGTTGAAGTTATACTTCATACCTGAAGGTAAATCGGATCGAGAGCTTTCGGGGACCCTTCGTAAGTATTCTTTCGTTCTTTTATTGCTTTACGGGTCCGAAAGTCAAACTTTTCTTGACTTTCTGCATTGACCAGTTTAAGGTCGATGCGAAGTTCGTTTGAACTTCATAACGTGAGCGTGATCACGATGGTTATAGTCCCTAGTGACTATACCTACTGATTTCCACGTTATCTAGGCTCAGTGACGAGCCGTAGTTTCGGCCAGAATACGTATTCTTGAGTATTTTGTAACCAAACTACTTATGGGTATCAAAACCGTTTGTTTTGATACCAAACTTGTTTTCTAACTTAGTTAAGCATGTTTCAACATGCTTAGCTCGTCACTTTAGTTTAGTGCTTATATAGGGTCGTAAAGGTAAGTGATCTAAACAATCGCTTATACTTTCGAACCCGACCCGTTTGGTTGATCATTAGGATCCGACCAAACACATTAAGTGACCTTATGATCACATCGTTCGAGTAGTTGTATGACAGGTAGTATATATGCCTTAGGTAAATGACCAAAATACCCCTACGGGGCTTAAATTGAGATTAAACTCGTTTTGGGCATAATGGAAGGTATCCTACTGATACCACAACATATTTAAGGCATATTAACTTAGGAAACCTGTTCGTGATCCATTCGGTTACCCGTTACGCTTATTACGCGATCGGTTCGGTTTATGTAACAAGTTTACATAAATTAGCCGAAACGGGTCAAACCTTATCCGTTTTATCTCAAAATCCAGAATGTGTTTAGTTTACCCATATTATACAAGTCTTCAAACTTGTCGGGTCTAAACCACATTCTATTCCGGTCTTCGCTTAATCATGCGTTTGAACCGTAAACCTTCCTTAAAACTAACCGGTCTAAGTTACGACTTAAATAAGACCCGTTAGGAATCTAATAGGTTAATAAAACCTTCGTTCCAGATTGAGAGCCCCAGTAGAAGTACTTGTGCTTGCTGATTAAGATATACGGCTGAGTGTAAATTGCATTGCTAGCTCAGGTAAATACTTTTAACTTATTTTCCCTTATACGGGCTTGGGATACGGTATTATAAAAATACCGCTTGGTCGGGTGTAGAAACCTTTTAATCGGAAATGATTAAATTGCATAATCCCGTTTTAATCTGTATTGATTGATAACAAATAACATTGGGGGTTAATGACCGTGTCCTGGATATCCTTGGCTCATTTTAAAAAGTGAATGGTCACGACGTAAGCACAAGGTGTAGGCAAAACACCTCCTGTTGCATATGTATAACGTATACTCACTCGTAAGGGTATCTTCTTGTGAGATTATATTTGTGGTGTGTCGATTAATCTTGTCCGGCTTGTATTGTATAATCACCGGCCCTAAATGTTGGACAACCATGTAAATCGGATACAAGATTTTTATTAATAAAATTGTCCCAAGTATAAAAGATTAATTTTGCCTCTGTGCATTTTAATCAATGTGTCAAGATATTTTGTGCCGTTTGCACTCAAATCACTTTTCAAACTCTTTTACCAAAATGAGTCAGTTAATTGTATTTACCAGTGTAAACTGACGTATTTTCCAAAAAGGTTAAGTGACAGGTACTATGCGTAATTGGCTGGGAGCTCAGGGCGTCACTAGGGAATCTTGCAAGTTCTAGATGCCTGAAGTCTGTTGAACAGTTTTAGTATCTTTTGTTTGATCCGCCTGTGGATCCCTTACCTTCCGTTGTAATACTTTGACATTACTTATATTCGGAATGTAATATATTTATCTTTTGCTTCCGCTGTGCATTATTATATTGTGTTGTTTGACCATGATGTTGCCAACCACGTCACGATACTCCCCCACCGGGCCCACCGGTGACACGTGGAAAATCGGGGTGTGACACATGATATACGTGGACTCCTGTATCTACTTTTGCTCGTGTATCTTACTTTTTTTCATTAATGCAAACTGTATCTACTTTTGCTAGTATATTCGACCCATTGATACATACAGTGTCCAATAAATAATATAACAAAAGATCTTTTGTACACTGTAAAGTAATGAATACTCAGAGCTCGCTTTAGGTTTCTAGCTAGTTTGTTTAAGTTTAAACTCACTAAACCTCTACTTGAACAAACTTAGACCACCTACATGCTCTAAATAAAAGATTGATTTGTCTTTGTCAAGGCCAGCCTTTTACCTTATAACGGTCTTAATGTGCCACAATTGTTATAGAATTCTGCACAGCAAAACAATCATCCCTCATGAAAGTATCTTCATTCAGAGCATGTCTTTGCATTATTAGCTCCCTTAAGATATATATATATATACACTTGTCCTGACAAGTATCGAAATTTTCTCTTTTATGTTTTCTTCGTTGTTTACATTTCATCATGATATGAGAGCCTGTTTAGGCCTGATCAATCATTTCTTCATACAAACAACAAATCTCTATTCTGGATTCAAAGACCATTTATTTCAAGTTCAAGAACAAAATGCTTCACAAATCGAAGATTCCAAAAGGTGTAGTTGGCACTTACACTCTTTCTTAGAATCTCTATTTTGGAAAATTTAAGCCCAAACATATCAAATTTAGGCCTAATTATTCAAATCAATTCATATTGTGTTGGGCGGTTGGTTCAGATGCTACTACTTCTGCGATTTATTTTGGTGGGAGCGGTGTACAAAAATGTTTTCTGGTCAACAAAAGTCAAAAACTGGTTTTTGCCCAAACCGGTTTCCATGTTTTTGGTTCCAAACTAGTTTCATTTTTTGCCTGGTTGGGTTCGGTCAAACTGATCCCAATTCTCTATTTCCGATGAATTCAAACTGGTTCCTCATGTTTAGTTCTCGGTTTCAGTTCAGTTTTCCTTACCCGTTTTTCCCACCTCTAGTTCGTTTTCTCCCTTTTGAGAAGGCCAGTGTTGGAACTGACTCACAAAATACTAGCTCAAATAACCCACGTTAAGTAACATCTGGTTGACTAGTTCTCCTTTTTGTCAGAGAACACGCTCTGTTTATGGCTTGGTATAAGCCCAAACACATCGAGTTTGGGAAATCTAATCATACTTGGCTAACCATTGTTCATTGTTTAACACTCTTCCGTCTACGCTAATGTAACAACCCGACTTTTCGGATTGTTATCCGTTTGCTACTTACTTCGATTTGTAACCGTTTTGTACTACGAGATCCGATATAAATAAACGGTTATGTTATACTAAATACATTTTCATCACACAGCACCACTGCACGCTTAAACGCTTTATATTCGCAAACGCTCAAAGCTAACGCAACATGAATCACAGAGAAATATGCTACTTTACTTGCCGAGTGTGTTTGTTTGTTCGGTAACCACTCTCGCCTTCGCACTCGCTTATCGCGTTAAATCGCAAACGCTGTTAATAGTAGTAATGTTATGCTGTGTGTTCTTATATGCTTTACTTGTGTGTGCTTTATATGTTTATGGATTACACTCGCAACTTAGTCTATCACGCAAAAACAACGCAAACTCGAAACACAGATTCACTTATGTTACTTGTGGTATTGTGTGTTTACTTCTTTAGTATATTATGTGGTTATCAACGCAATCGCTTAAAACGCTCCATTTGTGAGGGTGAGCGACTCGTCTCGCAACTCAATTATCACACCAAAACGCAACGCGACGCAATACTCACAATCTCGCTAAAATACTTAAAGTACTAATACTAACTAACGCAACGAAACACATTAAACGAGCATCCTACACGTGAAACGAGTTAAATACACCAAACTGGTACCTTCGAATGAAGCCAGCAGCACTGCCTTCGTACGAAGGCAGCCAGCTTCGAACAAAGGCTGCCAGCCTCCTCTATAAATACCTAGCCCCTCCTCATTCATTCTAACTTGCTGCCTTTTACTCCGAAACGCTGCTGAATTGTTATCCGAGTGTTTTCAAGTAAGATTTATCATTTTTACATGATTACACAACGTTTTCCACTACGATTTTCCACAAGATTCACTTCGATTTCATCCAAACTCTTGGGTCACTTAAACTTCAACTTTTTCCTCTAAACTTCTCTATTTTCATGAAAACCTTCATCCTTTTCATCGAATCTTCTTATTTTATCACGGATCTACACTTAACCGAGTGTATTGGGCCTAGCTTCGGCTTCCCAAGTTAGAAATCTAAAGATTTCACACTCACCAAGTGTTAGATCTAGGTAAAAACCCTTAAAAACCCTTTAAACTTGATTTTCACACTAAAACAGACCTAAAAAGACATGTATTTCGTTCACTGGATAGTGGGACGAGGTAGTGTCGAAACTGGCTTGAATAGGACTCGAAATTACATCTGATTCAGGCGAAAACACAACTCCAAACGCCAGGAACAGGCACGAATGCGAGCTGGACTGTTCTGTGCGAAGCCCGGCTTCGTACGAAGTGCCTTCGTACGAAGGAACTGACTTCGCACATCACAGCCCAATTCTTACCCGTGACTCAATCCAAGACCTCTCCGGCTTTAAGTTTACTCAGTAGCTTAAGGTTGGAGGGATGAACACTCGATTTTTCGAAGACAGACGCGAAGAACACTCGATTTTGGACAACGAAAGCAACACGTGTAAGAAGACTACCACCTTCGTCGAAAGCACGCCTTCGTACGAAGGCACAGCTTCGTACGAAGCTTCTGTTTCCCACCCGACACTTCGATTTCGACCGTTTCAGCACTTTGGAAGACTGACGCATTCTGTCCCCGTACATAGGCTGATCCGGCGCTCCCTTCAATCCATTTCAGGACGTGTTTACTTGCTAGACATGCACTGTGAGTATACTCGAACCCTTTTTCGCTTAACGCACTTTTGGGTGTTACATACGTTCTCTATCAAAAACACAACACACAACGCTTAACACTTTCATAAACGCTAACCGCTCCAGCATGCTATACGTGATTAGTTGAATGCTTGTTGCTATGCTTACATAGTGATCACTTGCTCGACCGCCTTTAGCAACGATAGTACTATAGTTTGGACTCAGCACCTGTTTGTTCAGGGGTTGCTAAGGATCACATACTTTACTTCACGTGTTCGCTTCAGTGAACATGTGTCGCGCATACTCTACTCGCAGTCATGTGGTTAGGTTGTATCATTGTGGATAGCTTACTTGATTCGCCCGTTACGTGTTACATGCTGGTTATGCGTAAACGCTTTTTATACTATATCTATGCAAACTTGTGTACTCAACTTTACATTATTGTATTGACTTTATTTTAACGTATGTGACAGGTTGATGGTTTGTTTGCTGCAAATGGATAGGAAGTCTAGAAACCCGCAATAAAAATCTAGGTTGTCGGATTGGATTTTGTTTGAGAGATGTGAACTCCGTTATGACTGTTTGTTGAAATATTTGTTTATTAGTATCGGATAATGAACCTTTTAAATATTGTCATTAAATTGTTGTTATGGATTCTCTTGAGCAATCTGGTTCGCCTAGTGCCGCGCCCCGATGATTCCACCATCGGTTGGGGTGTGACAGCTACACTTCGCTGCAAATGTCTAGCTTGAAAGGAGCATTCATATCAATTATTTTCTTTATAGCAACTCTTGAAATTATCTCTATATATAGAGGTGCATTAAGTTGTTATGATTAATACATCCATATTTTCGTTGTTTTTCTTTTCTTCATCGTTTGCAATTCGTCACAATGAAAAAGTCTAAAACAAGTAAAAAAATATATAATTTCTTTGGGGATTTATGTAGTTTATAACCTTGTTTAACAATTAGTGTATATTACTAACTCTTATACACATATAGACATGAAATTTGAAAACATGTTTTTCCAAGTAGATTAAGTTTGATAGAGAGCACCAGAATCCATATGGTATGCCGGGAATGACTAGTGGTTGGTTGTGTTTGGACAAACTTTGGATAATCTAATTGTCTATAGAAGTAAAGTCAAGAAAACAACAAATATAACTGCAATATCATTTTATATATATATATATATATATATATATATATATATTTTATTAATTGTAGGCATGTTTTGTGACTTTAATATGGGACTTTTGTTGGCCTATCTTAATAGGAACAATGATGCATGGGGGAGAGTTATATATAATAGAAAAAAGGACAAAAATCGCGAGAATGGTAGAACGACATCACATCACGTCAGGTGTCTAATAAGGGAAGGGTAAAGGCGTCTAAATGAAAACAAATGAGTATGCACATGCAAGTTCCCCCATCAATGGTCGTAACTTATTTTTATTTTTGCGTCATTCAAAAAATTATAACATACTGTAGGTCCGGCTAGGGGAGGATCTAGTCGCCTAATCCTTGTGTACAAACCAACCCGGTTGTGCGGAATCCAACCGAGATAGCAAACCGAGACAGAACACGCAAATAATCAACACACAAGACTCAACGATTAACACCACTTGTATTAAACGTATGAAAGGTCCAGTTACAGCTCAATGTTTACAAATCAGTCTTGCAAACTCTCTCTAGTTTGTGTGTGTGTTCCTTATCTGTCTGAGTGTCTAACTATGTTCTAACTATCGAAATGAACACAACACACGGGTATTTATACCCAACACAGCAGGTTTGGTCGAAGGATCAAGCAGACTGGTCGAACGATCATCTGTCGACCAGAAACAGTTCGAAAGATCCAGATGTACCACGAAAGATGTGATCTTTCGTGGTCCATCCATCGAAGGTCCATCTTTCGAGCTCATCATCATCGAAGGATATGAGTGATCCTTCGATGACCATCCTTCGACTCAAACACATATCAAACACAATGTTGACTGTTTGGCCAAGTCAAACCAGGAGGATGGTTGACTTGGTCAAACCTACAAGACTAACATGACATCGTTTTACATTGTGACCGAATACAGACAAAGTGCAGACATAAGTGCACCAACAAACTCCCCCTTGGCTGTAGCTTTGTCTGGCTGTAGCTTTGTCTCGATCTTCATTCTTGTAAGTTCACGTGTCTTCAAGTCTTTGACTTCTATTCAAGTCTTCAATGTCGGAGGATCTTCAAAGTTTTCACGTCTTGAAAGCAGAAAGTGTACCAACAAACTCCCCGTTTCATGTAGGAAGTGTGTTGACAAACTCCCCCTTAACATAAGCTCCCCCTTGAGTTATGCTCGTGAAAGTCTTTATCTTTATGAAGTGAGATCCTTGTGGTGTTGATGATGGTCAGCGGCAACTCGATCATTTTCATCATTTGAGTGCCTTCACATCGTGTCTTCAATCCGAAGCTTGTCATCGACCATGTTCTCCTTGCCTTTAGAATCTGCACATGCAAGAAATCTAAACGCGTAATGAGAACAACCGCTTGGAATATCATAAGCAAACGACACACATGTGACCATTGTTTAGGCAAACACCGTCCGACAGTTTGAAAGTTTAACAAATTTTATCAATTTCAATTTTAACTTTCAATACTTTGCAAATTTCGACCGTTTATGAAGATTTAGTCGTTTTCGGTTTTCGTTCAGGTTTCAGGTAACGAAGACTCGAGCTCCAACATCGTACGATCGAAAATAAAATAGAAATAAAATCTTTTTGGCTTTTATAAAGTTTATATCAAAACACACCTAAAATCTTTTTGGTATTTTTGAATATTTCAAATATAAAGACTGAAAGCAGTAAATAAATATACAAACATTCTTTTTGCGAGTTTCGAGGGTAAGAGAATCATATCAGTGTACGGTCATGCCAAAACGCTCTTGTTGTTCAGTTAGTTAACATTAAGATAAGCATCCTATAACAATTATCGGTATTGTTGTCTACTTAAGCTCAACTTATCAGATGTAATCATGGCGAGGGGATACGTTAAGGTATGATTTATACTTACCGACCGGTGTTCATCCACATCACGACACATTCCCGTATCAAGGTATGCACGAGGGTTCATCTTACCGGTGAGTATACCGATTATCATCTGTTTGACCGTATATGATGTGAGATTCTCACTTATTTTGAATTGAAAACAAGTCCTATGTGATAGAATCACTTATTGATGAGGAACTTGATTTTCGATGCATGAGGGCACAGGAGCAAGTCCGTGAACAGGTCAGTACTTTCGTACAGCAGAGAGACGAACTTGACACCCGGAAAGAATTTGTGATATTTTATCACTTATTTTGATTGGGACATGTGATTGTTGATCACTTATTGAGGTCGTATGCAATATGTACACGTATGTATGGTATCATGGAAGATCTAGACTTGCGTCCCCGTTATTTTTCGGTAAAAGATACAACCATGATACCCAGATGATAAGCAGCATAAAGACCGAATATCTCAGAACCTCGGCAATCTCTCAAACGAAATTTCGGTACTAAGACCATATGCCAATGAATGGTTCCCACCCAGTCTTCAGTCGATTTAAGTTTATATCACCCTGCACACTTTAAAATGATTGTGAGCCTACCGATACATCTTATATAGAGCTGCTTATCGCTTTTTCATTTAAGGTTTAAAGAGGTTTAGACAGACCACTGATGTACTATCATTTTCTCTTTTGCTCGCCAGGAAACTCATTTTTGTTTTTCTATTGTTTTTGTGTTTTTGAAATTTTTCAATGTTTTTGGATTTTCAAATTTTTGGATTTACTCCCCCTAAAATCAATAAACTAAGACAAATTTAAAACACAAAGGTATTTACAAAAATGATTTTCCGATGTTGGTTTTACTCTTGCTTGACCTTAATGCCGTTTACCAATAATAAGTAGTCAAATCTTGATTTGTCAAAAGCTTTGGTAAAAAGGTCGGCACGTTGGTCATCGGTGTGGACGTAAGCAACATCGATTAACCTTTTCTCAAAGCAATCACGTATAAAGTGATACTTAATTTCGATGTGCTTAGTCTTTGAATGCTGCACAGGATTTTTAGTGATCTGTAAGGCAGCAGAATTATCAACGTAAATAGGAGTAGTTAGGAATTCAAAACCGTAATCACGCATTTGTTGTTGGATCCATAGGACTTGAGAGCAACAACTTGATGCAGCAATGTATTCAGCTTCGCATGTTGATGTAGCGACGCACGTCTGCTTCTTGCACTGCCATGTGACTAGGCGATTTCCCAAAAACTGACATCCAGCCGTTGTGGATTTGCCGTCGATTTTGCATCCGCCAAAATCAGAATCACTGAATGCGATCAAGTCAAAGTTATTATCCCTAGGGTACCACAGACCGGTGTCAGGGTAACCCTTCAAATAACGAAAAATCCTTTTTACAGCTGCAAGATGTGAGGCCTTCGGGTTCACTTGATATCTGGCAAGCAGGCACGTTGGGTACATTATATCTGGTCTTGATGCTGTGAGATACATAAGAGATCCTATCATCGCGCGGTAGTATGAGGGGCTAACATCTTGACCCTTCAAGTCTGGAGTAATTCCGTGATTTTGTGGCAATGGGGTACCAATGGGCGTTGCATCAGACATCTGGAACCGGCTCAAGATGTCACCAACATATTTAGTCTGATGGATGAATATCCCAGACTCTGTTTGTTGTACTTGTAGGCCCAAAAAGAAGGTCATTTCCCCCATAGCACTCATCTCGAATTTATCCTGCATAACACGCTCGAAATCCCTACACAAAACATCATTAGTAGAACCAAAAATAATATCATCAACGTATACCTGTACCAGTAGAAGATCTCCATCTTGTTCTTTGATGAAGAGAGTACAATCGATAAGACCTCTTCGAAATCCATTCTCCAGCAGATAATTAGATAAGGTTGCGTACCAAGCTCGCGGTGCTTGATGTAGACCATATAGAGCTTTGTTGAGCAACCAAACCCGATCGGGATGGATAGGATCTTCAAAACCTGGAGGCTGTTCGACGTACACCTCTTCTTCCACCACACCATGTAAGAAAGCACTCTTCACGTCCATCTGGTATACCTTGAAACCTTTGAATGAGGCATAAGCCAGAAAGATCCGAATTGCTTCTAGACGTGCAACAGGTGCATAGACTTCGTTGTAGTCGATTCCTTCAATCTGACGAAAACCTTGAACGACTAGCCTTGCTTTGTTCCGGATAACAATCCCACGGTTATCCTTTTTGCATTTAAACACCCAACGGGTACCAATCTTCTTGTAACCAGCAGGTTTCTCTACCAGTTTCCAGACACCAAGCTTCTGGAATTGTTGCAGTTCTTCCTGCATCGCTTCAACCCATGAGCTATCTTTCAAAGCATCTTTCCAAGTTCTTGGTTCTTCCTGTGAGACATAACACGCGAAAGACCAATCATTCTGTTGACCAGATTCTCGGATAGTTGCATACAAGCCTGCATTGTTGTTGTTTCGCAACATGTTTCTTGTTTGAACGCCACTTTGAACATTCCCGATGATGTTTTGTTGAGGATGGGTATTATGAATCCTTGTTTCTGGATTATCTTGAACTGGAATATTTGTACCCAGATTGTTGAGATTCAGATCAACAATCAATTCAAGGCCCGGAATTGACGAAGAGGATGATGCAGAAGTTTCAGCTGTTCGAGGGACATCCACTGGAGGAGTACCCTCTGAAGTACCATGAACTGCTGTTGGAGCTTCTTGATCTGCATCTAGAAATTCATCATCCTCTGAAGATTCGTTCAATTCGGTAGCATCTTGAAAATCCTCATTGTCGAGAGCATTATAGTTCACAGAAGATGGTTCTTGATTGACTATAATGGGACGAACCAACGGTGAATCTGTTGCGTTGTCGCTCTCGAAAAACATCCTTGCCGCAGCACTTTCTTCAACGGCTTCAACATTGATCGAATTGAAAAAGTCATCGTACTCAAACATCCAAGGCTGACCAGGATTTCTGACTGGTAAAGTGTGCCTTTGTACTCTGACTTCAGACCATTCCTCGACCCTTTTAGTCTCTAGATTCCAGACTCTTAAGTTTGGGGTGGAATACCCAAGAAAGTATCCCTCAATGGCTCTAGCCCCAAACTTTCCATTTGGATCGATAATTGTGCAAGGAGCTCCAAACGGTTCAAGATAGGACAAGTCTGGTTTCCGTTTGTTGATAAGCTCAAAGCAGGTCTTGTTGTGCCTTTTGACTGTAAGGACTCGGTTCAACGTATAGCATGCAGAGGACACAGCTTCAGTCCAGAATGGAATGGGTAGCTGCGACTCTACCAACATAGTCCTAGCAGTCTCGATCAATGTGCGGTTCTTACGTTCAGCGACGCCATTCTGTTGAGGAGTATAAGCTGCACTAAATTCGTGAAGAATACCTTTTGAAGTGCAAAACTCCGCCATGGCATGATTTTTGAATTCAGTACCATTGTCGCTACGTATCCGCCTAACCTTCAAGTTATAAAGATTCTCAATCTGAATGATCAAGTTTTTGATAATACCGAAGGTTTCACTCTTGTGTGCCATGAACGCCACCCAAGAAAATCTTGAATAATCATCAGTAATCACGAGGCAATATTGATCATTCCTAATGCTTTTGTGCTTGACAGGACCGAACAAATCCATGTGCAAACGTTCAAGAGGAACAGCCACCGTGTTGACTTTCTTTGTAGGGTGTCGCTTCTTAGTTTGTTTTCCTTTCTGGCACGAAACACAGACGTCTTGAAGATGGAAATTTTTAAGAGGAACACCATTCACCAATTAATTTGACACCAAATGATTCATTTTGCGTAAGTGAATGTGACCCATTCGTCTGTGCCAAGAGATTGTGTCTTTTTCTGTGGCTTTGGAAACGAAACAAGTTGCTTGTGCAGACGTTGTGATAGCTTGGCTCATATCAAGGACATACAGATCATTTATCCTTGGAGCCGACAAGAGAATCCATTCTTTTGGAATTTTGAAGCCGGGTTTCAGCACATAACATCCATTAGCATCAAAGTGTACTGAGAACTGCTTGTCACAAATTTGAGAAACACTAAGAAGATTGTGATCAAGTTGTTGCACAAAGTTGATCTTGTCAAAGCTAACAACCCCGTTGGAAATCATTCCTTCACCCGTTATATATCCGCCCTTATCTCCAGCAAAAGCAACATAACCTCCTCTAATAGATTTGACGTCGTAGAGAAGCTTCATGTAGCCTGTCATGTGCCTGGATGCCCCACTATCAACAATCCAATGACTACTGATAGTTCCTCCTGGAACACCCTGCACATAGACTCAATTGATTAGTTGGAGATGGGGACCCAAGCCATTGTGGTCTTGGGTCTTCCATTTTTATCAACAACAATAACTTCCACCTTTTGATGATTCGGAAATTGTGATGGTCCCCCTGATTCAATAACAGATTTTGGTTTCCAGGTCTGTTGAGTTTTACCAGCTTGATTGTTAGAAAATTTAACTTCATGATTGTTCGAAGTTTTTGAAAATTTGGAGTTTTCTGGTTTAACTGAAACAGATTGCTTTTGAACCACATCAGTTTTAATCGCCTTCTCAATTTTCTTGACCTGTTGGCGTTTCTGTTTCTTTTCCCTTTCTCTTATGAGTCGGGGATCTTGTTTTACAGAAACAGATCGCTTGCGGTCAATGTGGTCACGGGGAACATCAACTATGTCTTTTTGTTTATGAAGATACGGGCAATTACGAATGACATGCCCAATTGTACCACATTCAAAACATGATCTTCGTTCAACAAAACCCGAAGTATCATGTGATCTTCTTGCGGATGATGAACTTTGTGATCCCGAGGTACTAGGTTTTGAACAACTTGGTTCATTCCTTTTCATCACAGTTGCTTTTTGGACAAAATCTAAATTAGATTGATTTGCAAACTTTTCAATTTTGTCCGTTCCCTTCGACTTCACAAAGTTCACATTCTTCTTCTTCTTCTGATTCGGCTTCTTTTGAGTTTGAGTCGGTGCCTTACCATTTGTTTTGGTATGGTTTTGCTGTTTTGGCACTGTTGGTAATATCTTGTTCCCAAACTGTTTCCTAACTTCAGCCTTTGGGATAGGAGGACACTGTGTGACTGTAACATGTGGTCCTGTCTTTCCCAAAAACTTACTTGTAGAATTTTCAAAGACTTTACTGATTAAAGATTGATTAACATTTTTAATAGGAAAATCTTTGTCTGAATAGATTTTATCGTCACCAACAAGAGTGTACAGCAAATCCACACTCTCCGACTCTTTTGCAGATGTGGACTCGGTTGGAACAGTCTTAGCAGGTTTTGTGGGAGGATCACATAGGATATGATTCTCAAGAGGTATGTCCTCTTCTTTGATTACTACATCAGACTTTTCCGAATCAGTATCATCAGACTCATCATCAGAAGAATCAACATCCTCAACCACCACTGGAGGATCCTGATTCTGTTCAGCAGTAACAAATGTATCTGCTGACACATCTGAATCTGACGATACTTCTTTCTTGTATCCGAGCCCTGCTGCAAATTCCTCAACATCCAAAGGAACAGATGGCTCAAAGTGAGTCCTATACTCCTCATCAGGCAAAGCATCAAGATTGTTTCTCACGGGTGGTGGACATTTCTTGTAACCTATGCATGTGACATCCTTTTTCTCTTTCTGAACATCAATGATGTGATCCAACACATAGCTAGAACTCAAATAACTGTCTAACTTGAGTCGGATCGCCTCACTTTCTGTTTTAACACAAGCCATTTCTTTTTGCATCACCTCAAGACGAGTGATATACAAATTAATGTCAGTTTGTTTTCTGGAAACCATTTTTGTCAGTTCTGTTTTATCTTTCTTTAATGTTTCAATCATCCTTTTAAATTCCTTTTCATGGTTTTCATAAAACATGTTGGCTTCAGTGCACTTTGAAAGATCCACTGTTAATTTCTGATTGTGAATGAATGTCACATCATATTTCTCTTGCAAAGCCTCGTGTTTGCTTTGCAATTCACACCACCTATCATTCACAGAAACATGTTTGTCTTGCAATTCAAACAAACTAGCTTGTAAAGCATCGTGTTTGCCTTGCAACTCAGACATGTTTGCTTCCAACTCAGCACATCTAACATGCAAACTATCACAGTTATTATAGCTAACAGAAGTGGGTTCGTCGACACATACCTGACTTGATGAACTGTCGACATTCGCCATAAAGGCTGAATGGAGAGAAGACGAAGAATAAGCAGCTTGATCCACCAAAATAGATCTTCTTTGAATTCCTGCTGCAGCTTCCTCCAAAAGTTCATCAAAATCAGTAGCATCGACTGACGCACTTGTTGTGTCATCCACCTGATCATTGCCTGAAGTTGAGGATTCTTCATCCGAGCTTCCACTATAACCGGAAGAGTCTTCATCCTCAGAAGATACATCACCATTGGTGGAAGATTCTCCACCACTGGCGTGTTTAAGATCATTAACCACTTCAGCAAAACAAGCGGTTCCATCTGGTGCATCGTTTCCCAACTGGATTGACCAATCACAACCTTCGTCTACCTGAACCACTAGTGCCTGGTTGGCATTAGATGGTCCTGCTTGACTCTGGTTATTGACAGGCACCAGTGTTCGTTCGTTGTTCCTTCCTTGGTTCTGATTTGCCCTGTTGCCTTGACCTCGGAAAGGATTCTGGTTCCCATGTTGAGATGGCCTTGTACATTCACGCTTGAAATGGCCACGTTCACCACAGTTGAAGCATTTAACAGCTTGTTTATCGAACCCATACTTGGTGTCTTTCTTGCTTTCCAAGCTGGTTCGGCCCGTTCTTTCCATGAAATCCTTTGCTCGCCTAACAGCACTGGCAAAGGCCCACTTAATGTCCATCATCTCCATCTCCTCTTTATCAATCTGCTGATAGTCTTCTTGAGTCAGATTAATATTACCAATCTGACCTTCCACTAATCCACAGTATGCGCTCACCACAGTGTTTAGCAGCTCCATGTGTTCCTTTGCTACTTCCACACTGACTTTAGAAAAGCTTGAGGTGTCGAGCCGTACTGTATCTGGCTTTGATTGCTGACCAGCAGATGATGTGCTTCCATATCAAGCTTGCTGTTGAGGAGGAAGCGGATTCCCATACATATCTGTTGTTGGTAAAGGATTTCCGAACATATCAGTTGGCCTGAAAGGTCGTTGCTGTTGTGGTGCTGATTGAGGGACTGGTTCCAGCAGATTACCATACATGTCTGTCTTTGGGGGCACAGGAACTTGGATAGTATTGCCATACATATCTGTGCTAGTCACAAAAGCTGTTTGGATTGGAGCATGCGAAGAAGGTTTTGGAGAGGTGCTAGAGGTTCCAAAATATATTTCAGGATTTTGAGGCACGGGAATTCTTTTTGCCTTCAGAGTTTCTTCCTGATTCTTGTTTTCTAGAATTTGAACAAAGTCGTTGAAGCTTGTTGTAGCCAAAGTACCATTGTACTTCATGATTTCCAAGAACGTATTCCACTGAGGTGGCAATGCATCTGCAAACCTCTTCACAATCTCTACAGGAGTTGTAACAACCCCAAAATTTGTCAATTCAGTCAACAAGTGATTAAATCGACTTGTCAAATCACCCAACGACTCATTCTCCATACACGTAAAACCATCAAACTCTTTCTTCAGCAACTCTTTTCTCAACTGACGTGTTGCTTCATTTCCTACGCCCCTTGTTTTCAACGCGTCCCACAACCTTTTTGTAGTCTTATAACTGACGAACTGATGATAGATATCTTTACTTAAGGCCTGAGTGAGAATGGCGTATGCCTTCTTTTCTAGATCATAGACTTTCTTCTGATCTTCCGAGAGATCTGCAAACGTAGCAGCAGATGATGCGGCAACCTCTATTGTTTGATCGAAATCTGTTGTGAACCGCAACCACAATTCTGTATTTTGACCAAGAACGTATGTATGAAATCTATCAATCCATCCTGGATATTCATATAAATGCATCAACTTTGGAGGTCTATTCAAACTTCCAGTTTCGCTTTCGCTTAAAAGAATGCTTTGAACACTTGGAACTTGATTTGATACAAATGCCCATTGACCGGTAGAAATTGCATTAGCTTGTGAAGATACCGGTGCGGAAGATGACGGAGTACCAAAATACATATCTGTATTTACCAAAGTATTCCACCTTGGATTCATTTTTAATCAGCCGAAGGATACCTGTCGAAAGACACTTGAAAAACACAAACTGTTAAGCACAAACAGACTGATGATCGAAAGATCCACACCTGTTCGAAGGATCAACAGGGTTCGAAAGATCTCTGTTGAGTTTCGAGCAATGTTTTCGAAGGATTCTCCAACCGAAGGATCCTTATCCTTCGAAAAAGTACTGTAGACCGATAGATGGAATCGAAAGATGACTTCGAAAGACTCCCCAATCGAAGGATCCTAGTCTTTCGAAAATGATCAGAAGACCGAAAGATATATGTTTCGAGAAGATTCCTTGGTTCGAAGGATGATTGATCTATCGAACCTCCACTGATCGAAAGATGGTCTTTCGAGTTCGAAGGATATCTTTCGAACTTACTGACACGGTTGACAAATGACAGATAGGTTGGTGAAAAAGTTGACGGGTTGGTAGAAACTTTCTGCAGAAAGTATGGTCAGACCATATCTTTCAGGTCTGAGCATGCAGGTTTTCACCAACCAGGTAAGGTCCGAATATTTTAATCAAATAAACAACTTCCAACAACAAACAAGTTTCAAATTTTAAGATCAAAAGGTGTATTTCAACAAGAACCAACTTGAAATATGTCAAGAACACAGCCCAGATATGCGAGTTTTCTGATGAACCGAAGATTTTCGAAACTCGAATTTTGCTAAAATGTTTAATAAAAACCAACAAATAATATGTGAGCTTTATTTTAACAAGGTTTTTAGGCAAACATAATGCAAAACAACAAGATTACAGCCGATTTTAACAAGTTTTTCAGAAAATATGAACTTTTCAAAAACCCGAAAAACAGCAAGAACACCTCGGTTTTAACAAGGATAAGAGCCAAGGCTCTGATACCACTTGTAGGTCCGGCTAGGGGAGGATCTAGTCGCCTAATCCTTGTGTACAAACCAACCCGGTTGTGCGGAATCCAACCGAGATAGCAAACCGAGACAGAACACGCAAATAATCAACACACAAGACTCAACGATTAACACCACTTGTATTAAACGTATGAAAGGTCCAGTTACAGCTCAATGTTTACAAATCAGTCTTGCAAACTCTCTCTAGTTTGTGTGTGTGTTCCTTATCTGTCTGAGTGTCTAACTATGTTCTAACTATCGAAATGAACACAACACACGGGTATTTATACCCAACACAGCAGGTTTGGTCGAAGGATCAAGCAGACTGGTCGAACGATCATCTGTCGACCAGAAACAGTTCGAAAGATCCAGATGTACCACGAAAGATGTGATCTTTCGTGGTCCATCCATCGAAGGTCCATCTTTCGAGCTCATCATCATCGAAGGATATGAGTGATCCTTCGATGACCATCCTTCGACTCAAACACATATCAAACACAATGTTGACTGTTTGGCCAAGTCAAACCAGGAGGATGGTTGACTTGGTCAAACCTACAAGACTAACATGACATCGTTTTACATTGTGACCGAATACAGACAAAGTGCAGACATAAGTGCACCAACACATACAATCGAACACAAACATCAAGTGTAATTTGACACATAGGTACGTGTCAAACACCATGTATAAAATAAAACCTAGATAAAACATCATATATAGATATATAGATGGGTGCCAAGGTGTAAAACACCATGGCGAGTTTGGAACCCAATATGTAAAACACCATGTGTAATTTGATACCCAGATAAAATAACATTTGTAAATTGAGGCCCGGGTATACAACACCATGTGTAAATGGGCTGAGTGTATAACGCCATATGTAAGTTGATGTATAATTGTAAAACACTTTGTATAAAAATGTTAAAACACCATATTTCTAATGCTTAGGTAGATAAAACACATGTACAAAATCTAAAAAAAAATACCATGTACATATTTTGAGGGTTCTGAGGACTTCTTTATAGAAGACGTTTTCCTCTTTTTTTTGTAAAAGTTGTTGTGGGTACCTCCGGGATGGGTTTCTCCCCTTGGTCAGCAAGAGCAGTGGGCTCAGGATAGTGTATCGATAGTGTACCTCAACTGTTGGCATGTGTAGGAATTGCTTTGTACTGGCTCAACTTCTTCTTCATTAACATTTGGCACATTTTTTATTTTTCTCATCCTTGTAAAAGTTTGAGCTAAATTAGATTTAAGAGTAAACTATCATTTTGGTCCCTGTGGTTTGGGCAGTTTTGCCATTTTAGTCCAAATCTCAAACTTTTTAAATCTGGGTTCCTGTGGTTTGCATTTTGTTGCCATTTTAGTCCAAATCTCAAAAACTCTCATTTTTTACTGTTCCAACATGCCTTTTTTGTCTTTTTGTGCAGGGGTATATTTGTCCAAGTACATTTCATTAAAACATTTTCTTAATTAAAAAACCCCAAAATAAATACCCTCCTTTACACACCCTCTCTCACTCTTTGGTACCTCACCACACATCCAAACCCCCTAAACCACCCCTCCCTTTGATCTGTGTACCGGCCGACCACCACCACCGTCTGGTGGTGGCACGACGAAGAAACGGAGAGAGAGAGAGAGAGAGAGAGATATATATAGAGAGAGAGAGAGAGACGGCGAAGAAAGAGAGTGACGACGATGAGAGAGAGACCGGAGCAGGGGAGACAGCGGAGCCACGCCGGCGACACGGTTTTTGGTCCGACGAGTTGTTTTACCGGTAACACTTCTCTCTGTTTCCCTCGTCCTTTTTCATTTTTTCTGAAGATTGATTTCGGTGTTCTGCTGGATAACAGGTCAATGATGATGTTAGGCTACTGGAGGTTGAAGATGGTGGAAGTGGTTCTGCACGACGGAGGGTTCTGATCAGATGATGGAAAAAAGGGTGTGCGGCTGATGAAGGATTTTAGGGTTTTATCTTTTGACAGTTTTTGTATCGGATGCGGTTGTTTTGATGCAAAATCATATGTTTCCGGTGTGTTTTCGAGTTTGTTGTGGTAGTTTTCACTCTGTGAGGACTCAAGAAATCACAAAGCATCTCCGATTGTAGCCCACACCGTAGATCTGAAAGGTGCCGATGGGTGTGACGGGTCATTGCAGGTGGTTAAGTTTTGACGGGTGGTTGCAGGTGCCGTCGGCGGTGGGATTGGTGGTGGTGCGGTGGGGATGGTGGTGGTGGAGAAGATGATGGTCTGGTGTGAAGAAGAAGTTGGTCTGAAGAAGAAGATGATGGTATTTAATGTATTATAATAATTGTATAATAATTCCAAATGACCAAAATGCCCCTACACAAAAAGACAAAATAGGCATGTTGGAACAGTAAAAAATGAGGGTTTTTGAATTTTGGATTAAAATGGCAATAAAAGTGAAACCACAAGGACCCAGATTTAAAAAGTTTGAGATTTGGACTAAAATGGCAAAACTGCCCAAACCATAGGGACCAAAATGGCGGTTTACTCTAGATTTAATGAGAAGAATCTGACCCCTTTTGTAGACTTCATCGGGCAATTCTTGTTCTAAGATTGTCATAATGAGCCTGGGGTATATCAAAAATTTTGTAGTGGATGTGACATTTGAACACAATTCTTTGAAAATTGATTTGAAACTTTAAAGATTGATAATGTTAAAATTGACTAAGCAATGAACTGAGTTGTTATTCCAAGAACCAGATTTACTTGAGAAGCACTACATTAGAGTATGAAACAAAAATTTCAGCCTAGCAGGACAATCCTTCCTCTAGTAGGAAGCATACTTTGTTGAGCCATAATACCCTTATTCAATGAACTCCTAATCATCTCCAAGTTAGAGTTTGAGTGTTAAGACTTCAGGAGTGATCGCTATAGCTCTCTTTCCCACAGTTGCAATAATGGCCAACACTTTTCCTTTGTCATTATGGGTTAACATTGCAGTACGTGGACCAAAACTCAACAAGAGTGGTTTTGTAAATAGGTGGACTAACAGTGAGTGCATGGTGGAATGGTGATTTTGTAATAAGATCTATGATGTTGTGGTATTGAAGTTGATCATCTTCCTTGGTAAGATAAGAAAGAAGGTTATGGATTGGGCGAAAAGCTAGGTTGGCCATGACCAGTTGAAGTGATCCATATCTTTGAGAGAGTATTTATAGGATTTGTGTAACGATTAGGAGAAACAACTAGATTTTAGCAAACTGCTATATCTGAGCACTTTTAGGTCAAATGACGAAAAATCAATCCCCCTCAATTTTTTCAAAAGCATTTTAACACAAAATTATTATATATATATATATATATATATATAGGGGAAGGTTCATTTGAGAACAAAGTTAATGTGAGAAGAAAAAGAAGAAAGGACATATTAGTAAAATGATATTTCATTTATAACTCATATCATTAATTTTTTCTCTTTAATTAATTAGTCAACTAATCATTAATTATCCTACATATAATCTACAAAAGCTACACATATCAAAATTTTCCTACATATACCCTACACATTATAGAATTTTATCCTACACAGTCGAAATTTATCCTACACACCTCGAAATATATCCTACACAACTCGTAATTTATCCTACATAACTAGTAATTTATTATACACTTTAAATTAAGTTGTTTTTTTTTAATTTAGAAAAAATATATATTTTGAAAATGAGTTACAAATTTAATTTAGCTAGTTATTAAAGGGGAAGAATACAAATTAATGATTTATGCAAGTTTAACAATATACCCTTATATTAAAATTAACTACAAATATTAAATGAAGTAAAATGAAGCATTCTTATTGGTTGAAACTTCTTCTTTTTTCTTCTTACAAAAAAATTCTTATGATTTGAACCCTCCACTATATATATATATATAATTTTGAAAGAGCCTTGTTAGTTGTATGATTTTGGAACCCAGGCTTGTGAGCTTGCAGGTCTGCTTCTATTTGAGCTTGACTGGTCACTTTGACCATTATTTTGACTCCTTGACAAATTTTGTACCATCTTCATGAGTGCTTTTTGGTTCTCTGCTAGTGCCTTTAATTCAGCACTTTGATCAGACCTCGTGTCCTTATACTAACGAGGGGTAGATTTGTGAATTTTTGTTTTGGCCATTTGTTGGCAGGTGTATCATCAGTTACTTGAACTGGTCTAGTGAGTTTCTTGTGGTTCAAGGCCCTTGTAACTTCAGTTTCAATTGTGTTGAATTGAATACTTCAAAAGATCCAGTTGATTCACAGTAGCTGGATTCACTAAATGGATAGAAAACTGACTTCTCTTGAAAGTTTTCCAAGTTCATCCTTGTACTTTGCTCATAGGCAATGACCATATGGCAATCATCTGTGTTGTGATTTGTTCTTTCACAAATAGTGCAAAATAGTGACCCTTTTTGCCTTTTGTGTTTTTTCCTCTTTTTGAGCTAGACTTTGATTTGGCTTTATAGTTTAGCTGGGGAAGCAGTTTTTCGTTTTCTTGAAAACTGCTGGATGGATAGCAATTGGTGCTATTTTCCCTTCTAAAGTCACTAAGGTCATTAGCTTGAATCCTTTATCAACACATGTCTCATCAGGCCATTTGGAATTGTGTTGTCAAGAAATATTTGTAAGGAAACCTAATTTGTGCTTACAAACTCCTTTGAAAAGATGGACTCTTTTCACTTTGAGTTTTGGGAGTGTAATCACTTGGTCCTTGTGTGTAATTGTATCCTAAGCAAAATTTAACACTTTGTGTCTACTGGTTTACAAAATCTCAAAACCTTTACATGATCTACCCATTTTTGACAATTTACTTGGGTAGATTCAAGCTCTTTCTGACATGTTTGATATTCGCCAACAATGACCCAATCTGTGCATTGTGAATAGTGGCTGCATGTTTTAGATTAGAAATGATTTGTTGCTTTTCTTTAAGAGCTTTATTGTGATATTTGATAGTTTGATTCAATAGTTTTTCTAATTTTTCACAATATTCTCTTAACATTATGTTCACTACTTTGATATCCCTCAATGCATTAACGCTTTGCTCAGAAAATAGGTCTATTAAAATTTCTAGGGATATATCAACATTCTGTGAAGAATCGGTACTTGTTGAAATAGCATGTGGTATAATGCATAAGCCAGCAGTTTCACTAATGCTTTGGTCAGAGGTCTCACTTAAGGTTTCAAAAGAAACTAGTGCTAAGTTCTTGGTGTCCTGATCCACAACAATCATGCCAAAATGCTCATCATTCAAATCCTTATGCAGACTACTCCAATCTACAAAGCTTTGAGTGAAAAAAGCTTTGTTGAGTAGTTTCTGGTGCAGAGGAACTAGTAGTTTGGGAAACTATTGGTAATTGTGCTTGGGATTGAATCTGTGAGTGTGAAGGAGTTTGGACATGTGCTTGTGGCATATGAACTTGTGCATATTGATCTTGAGGTGGTCTATTAGCACATTGATATGCCATTTGCACGGGTACATGTGCAAGATGTGCAGTGTACTGTGTAGATGGACTAGGGACAGTCTGGGAAAAGTTCTGATATGCATTTGAAAATTTTTCAAGTCTCATTTGTCCTTTTGTTAAATTCTCATTTGCATGATAACAAAAGTTGTGAAAGTATATAGTATCATTTAGTTCTATCTTATAAATGTTTTATCCAGATATTGATAACAAATAATATGAGAGATTAAGTTAAGGGTGATGTTATGTTGGCTATGCAAACCTCGCAACTGTGATAATGTAGCTTAAGTATCGATACTGAATTCTGATTAATATCCAGAATGTATAAGGTATCATAAAGCCTAATTAGAAGACAATTTATTATGGTACTTTTAGCCTTGAAATTTAATTTTGTCACTAACTCTCATGTTAGTTTTTTGTTGATTTCTGATAAAGAAACGTATAGAATCAGACTCAACTTATCATGTGTAAATTGGAATATTAAGATTCGCAAACTTAAATATCGTTAGAAGGCAATTACCTAATTAGTTTATCTAATTGTTCTTTTGAATTATGGATAATCCCGTTGCTTATGCCTAGTCTAATGACATAATTATGCAGTGAGAGTCTCCCTTGAAGAACCCTAGTGTTAGAATCAATACTTGTAGTTTGACTATGGACCTTAGAACAATCCTCTTTTTAGGTTTTAATGGTAATGAGGTGAATTACATGTTATTTTCCAGTTTTAGGCATTTCTTTTCCTGTACATATGTTGTTGATCAACACACTCATTTTCTTTTGGTACTTTTGAGTGTTATTAGTTGATTTTAAGGCATCAAATTGTACTAGTGGAAAAATTAGTATATAATACACTGGAAAAATGTACTTATGTCCATGTGTAAGACCTTAATTTACGGGTTATGGTTTTGTACATTATGATGTATTCACGAATGCCATTTAACCTTGTAGTTTAGTATTTGAAATGAAAACATGCGTCTTAGGAGTTATTTTGATTATTCCATAGAAATTAAATTAGTCTTAGGAAAAACTTAATATGGAATAAATCTAGTGACAACATTTATTTAAATGAGTTCTTGATCATCCTAAGAGACATTAGTTTTGACTTATCCCTTTTGTCATGCTCTAATTTTTCTTCTGCATTACTTTTATCAGAAAAAAAAGCAGTAGGACTGTCGTGCCTGAAGAGATAATCAAGAATCTAATTTAAGAGAAAATTTTAAAAAACTCTTTACTAAAGCAAAACATATTAGGTTTTGACATTAGAGTGGATGATATAGAAGAGATACTAATTTGTATAAAAATGTTGTAGTGAGTAATGTAATGGGGTATTAAAAGAAGACGAAATATGATCATAAGAGTAATGAAGGATCACTAAGTGAGGATCATTGTTTGAAAAAGTTGTGATATGTCTATTATTAACATCAAACTAATAGACTAAGCTTATTTGAAATTCTACTTAAATAAAGACGAATCACCTTTGGACAAAAACGTGACAATTATCTTAGTTACACACGGGTTAGATATGCAAGATATGAATACATCAAATCACCTTTGGGTAGAAGTGAGACATACATGTATTTAAGGCATAAATAACATAGCTTGTAAATTATACTTGAACGATAAATAGATGTATCAAATCACCTTTGTGCAGAATTGAAACATCAAAAGCTCATTCAAGTTAAGCTATTTGGTTTTGTGAAATTATTTAATTTTTTTTAAGCGTTCACAAAATCATTAAGTTTTAGTTCACGTCAATAGTTCATGAGATAATGAGTTTCGAGAAGATTGTGTTTTGGAGAACTTATGAGATTTGGACTTCTCTAATCAAAACTTGAGTTTAAGTGAGATTTCGAGTAGTTATGAGGATATTTCGACTTATCGTATGAAATCTCGAGATCTTATGAGATTTCAAGCTACCTTGTAAATTCGAGTCAACTTATGAAATCTTGAATTCTAATGAGATTTTGAGTTAAACGATGATCTCGAATTCTAATGAGTTCTCGAGTTAGATGCTGATTTTGAGTTCTTTATGATTTCAAGTTCTCTAATGAAATCTCAAGTTCTTATAATATTTCGACTTCTAAAGAGATTGATATCTAGTTTTATGAGATTTCAAGATCTTATCAGATTTTGAGTTTAATTATGAAATCTCGAGGAAAATTATTTAAATCAAATTCGAAAACTATTTTTTATCTCTTATGAACTTGTGATAAGTATGAATGATTTTGAAAAGTTATAAATTATCTAGTTCCCTAAATTTGTGCTTAGATAATTATTATCCTTTGATTTCGAAATCTTTTACCAATAAACTATATCTTTATTTCGAAAATATTATGGATAAAAGGATTATTAAACTTAGAAAAAACATAATCTTTTAAATCGATTCATCCATAATATTAGAAATTCTTTGAATTTTATGATGAACATGAAGAACATTATCAAAGAATTTTATTAACTCTTTATCAGGAATCAAAATCTTAAACTTAATTTTGTGTGTGGATTTCGATTTTTAACAATGATTCGGATTTTAACAAAGTATAACCCGATTAAAACTTATTATTTTTCCAGATTTCTTGTTGAGAAAACTTGAACATTATACTTCAAATCGTTTTTCATCAAAATTTTAGTTTTTCAGTTTTAATTCCAGATTCAGGGAAAGCTAATAGGACTGATTTGAGCAACATCTGCTCTGATACCACGTGTTGATCAGTCTTGTAAGTATGTAACAGAAAACATGTAAATACAATACCTGTTACAGCATTCAGGTTAGCAGAGAATCCAGAGACAGATGCAACCGTGGAGTTCGACATGTCAGTCAACTTGATCTGTTCCCATTTAGGATGTATATGATTGATGGTAGTTCCAAGTTCGTAAGGGTGAAGAACGTAAGAGTGAAGAACTCATGATTATGGAGAGAGATGAGGTCGAGATTATGTGTAATGTTATTGTTAATGTCTAACCTAAAACACTCTCTAGTCATCTCCTTAAATACACTTAAGAGGAAACTTTCATTAGTTAATAAGGGTAATATTGTCCATCAACAATTACCAACTAATATATTATAAGGTATAAGTTATATTTTGATCCAATATAAAATAAATGATTATAATGGTCAGGGTGGGGTTAGTGTAAAAATGGGTGGTTTGTGAGAAGTGTAAGAAGTGTTTTAAGCCCTTAGATCTTGTAGTTAATGGTTGAGATCAAGAAGAGCTTGAAATGTAAATTATGTTTTATTTTCTTGACTGATTTGGCTAGATTAGGGTTAATAGTGTCTTTTTATATTATATTTTTAAATAAAGAAACTCCCATCAACTTTAATGCACATGCAAGTTCCACCCATCTTTTTTGAACGTCAAAACCTTTTTATACGTAACATTTTTTTAAATAAATTACACCATAATAACGAGATTTTTTTATCTTTAAAAATTACACATAGCATGATATGAAGCCTACTGGAATGCAGGTTTAAAATACCATATGAAGAACATATACTGGAATGCAGGTGTAAAACACCAAGAATGCAGGTGTAAATGTAGGTTTAAAACACCATGCGAAGAACATACGAATAAAACATACTAGACCGTAGGTTTAAAACACCATGAATGTAGGTTTATACAAAGAACATACGAAGAATACATACTGGATTGCAGGTTTAAAACACCATGAATGCAGGTTTAAAACACCATACGAAGAACACATACTGGACTGCAGGTTTAAAACACCATGAATTCAGGTTTAAAACACCATACGAAGAACATACGAATAACACATACTGGACTGCAGGTTTAAAACACCATGAATGCAGGTTTAAAACACCACACAATAGATTTTCGCACAGAACCGAAAAGAAACTGTATTACAATGATGATGATAACTTCTTGCGATCTTGAAGATTTATACGAGATGACAAATAAATAACAGATTCTTAAAGGATCTTAAAAAAAACAAATCGGAATCCTAAAATAACTCTCAGGCGATTATAGGAATATTTATCATTTAATTGAATTATTGAGTAAATTACTTTTTACCCTTTTGAATTAATATAACTCAAGGTCACATGTCGCCCCGTAATATTTCTCACACTTCTCACACTTAAGCCCCTTTTTAAAGGATCCTCAATCTATATATATATATATATATATATATATATTAAATATAATAAATATATTTAATCTTATAGGAAAATGTCCTTTAGGGGGCATTATCTATTACCAATGGTCTAAGCTGAAGATTTATGTTAGCATGTATCTTACAGGATTATTAGAAAGGAAACTCTAGAAGTGACAAAAGAGACAGAGGTGAAACTCGTAACTTGTTGGAGACTGTTAAAGTTCACCATAATTTAAGTTCTTTGTACCCACTACTTGAGAGTTATTGAGTTTTCCTTATAAGTTTGAAACATGATACATATCGTCATTAAGTTATTTTTTGCTACTAAATTTTGAATCAATCGGCCACGTAACTCTCTAGGGTAGGGGTGTGACATGTTGCATCAAGATTGACATGCACATTAACCTCTAAGACAAGTTTTAATTCTCAATGCCATATTAATACCGAAATCGCCAAATTAGTAGGCTTGTAAATGAACAAAACGAATACGATCTTAACATGTCATGTTCTCTTGTTCAACTTTAACTAAACAAATGATCGGACATGAACAATTAAACAAACAAGATTTTCTTGTTCGTATTTGTCCGTTAAGAAAAAAAATGTGGCCGTGTTTGTTCGTTAGGAAACAGAAAGCAATCGTGTTCATTTGTCATAGTATAAAGAACGGTTCACGAACGTAAAAAAGCTAATAAACGAATATATATGAACATAGATGAACGAACATAACTAGACAACACCAATTAGAAATTATATAAACATGAACAGCAACTTAAAGGACCTAAGATATTAATAAAACAATGGATGATATTTTAAATTATAGGGTAAATTACATTTTCCGTCCTTTATGTTTGTAGCGGGTTGCAATGGATGACCTTTAACTTCAATAATTACAGTCACAATCATTTATTTAGAAAACTCATTACACCTTTCTTCCTTTAACACTAACTAGTTTAAAAATTTAAGTTAAATCCATTCACTTAAGGGTATCATGGTCATTTCATGCTTTTATGTAATTTTTCTTAATAAATAAAACAAAAAATTACATATATAACATATCTCCCCTAATTCCTAACCCTAATCACTCAGCTATCTCTCCGCTTCTTTCTCCCCCCCCCCTCTCTCTCTCTCTCTCTCTATATATATATATATAGGATAAGGTTCATGCGAGAACCGCGAGAACCAACGTGAACACAACGTAAAATAGCTAAAAAAACCCTAACTCCCCCCCAAGCTAAATGCTAAAAACTAAAACCCCCCAAAAAACCTAAAAAAAAACCCTAACCCCCCCCCCCACCCCCCAAAAACCTAAACCCCCCCCCCCCCAAAGCAAAAATGCTAAAAACTAAACCCCCAAAAAACCTAAAAAACCTAAAAAAAAAAAAAAAAACACACAAATTTTTTTTTAATATTTTTTAAGTTAAAATCGCTACTTTTAGTAGCCAAATTTTTTTTTTAAAAAAAATTAAATTTTTTTACTACTAAAAGTAGCGATTTTTTTTATAAAAAATATTAAAAAAAATTGTGTATTTTTTAGCTATTTTTAGGTATTTTTGGATGTGTTCACATTGATTCTCACGGTTCTCGCAATAAAGGGTGGTTCCTAACGGATCCTTGTCCTATATATATATATATATATATATATATATATATATATAGGGGACCGCTAAAATGAAAACCACCTCCAGTTGTAAGAATCGCGAGAACCAGTTCCTAACCATTAGATCAAGAAGATGGATGGATAAGATTAAAAGTAACTAAAATTAATATTAAATACATTTTGTCTTATTATGTTTTTAATATTTTAATCCAAAAGGGTAGTTTAGTAAAATTACTCTTTTTGTCTTTTTGTCTTTATTATTTTTTTATTACTTTTTTGTTTTATTATATTACTTTTTATTTTTTAAAAATATTTTTTTTATTAAAAGCATTTTTGAATTCAAATTTTTTTAACAAAGACAATTATTTTTGCGCGCCGGTTTTTGAACGCCATTTTTACACCCGGCTTTTTCACGCATTGTTTTTTACGGGTCGTTTTTGCACGCCGTTTTTTACGCTCGGCTTTTTCAAAGCGTCGCTTTTTTATCGCCTCGTTTTTTACGTCCCGTTTTAACGCGGCGTTTTTTACATCCCGTTTTTTTTTCGCGGCGTTTATATTCGCCGCATTCACGCCCCTTGTTTACGTCCCGTTTTAACGCGGCGTTTTACGTTAAACTTTTTACGTTTTAATTTTACATTAAACTTTTTAGGTTTTACGTTTTTACATGAAACTTTTTACGTCTTACGTTTTTACGTTAACCTTTTTACGTTTTACGATTTTACGTTACACTTTTTACGTTTTACGTTTTTACGTTAAGCTTTTACGTTTTACGTTTTTACATTTTACGTTTTTACGTTTTACGTTTTTACGTTATACGTTTTTACGTTTTACGTTAAACTTTTTATGTTTTACGTTTTTACGTTTTACGTTTTACATTAAACTTTTTACGTTTTATGTTAAACTTTTTACGCTTTACGTTTTACGTTAAACTTTTTACGTTTTACGTTTAGCGTTAAACTTTTTACGTTTTTCGTTAAAAAGTTTACGTTTTACGATAAAAAGTTTACGGGCTAAAATTTTTTTACGGCAAAAACTTTTTTACGCCAAACATTACGTTAAACTTTTTACGTTTTAATTTTACGTTAAACTTTTTACGTTTTGCGTTTTTACATGAAACTTTTTACGTCTTACGTCTTACGTTTTTACGTTTTACGATTTTACGTTTTTACGTTACACTTTTTACGTTTTACGTTTTTACGTTAAACTTTTACGTTTTACGTTTTTACATTTTACGTTTTTACGTTTTACGTTTTTACGTTATACGTTTTTACGTTTTACGTTAAACTTTTTATGTTTTACGTTTTTACGTTATACGTTTTTACGTTATACGTTTTTACGTTATACGTTTTTACGTTTTACGTTTTACATTAAACTTTTTACGTTTTATGTTAAACTTTTTACGCTTTACGTTTTACGTTAAACTTTTTACGTTTTACGTTAAAAAGTTTACGTTTTACGATAAAAAGTTTACGGGTTAAAATTTTTTTACGGCAAAAACTTTTTTGCGCCAAACATTTTTTTAAGGAAACATTTTTTTTACGCGAAACATTTTTTTACAGACCCGTTTAAAAACTTTTTTTACGCCAAAATTTTTTTTACACCCGGCCACGATATGTGAAAAAACAATATCATAAACATTTTAACCTGCAGATCCAAAATTACTAATATCTCACTAATCACAAAACAAACTCACTAATCACAAAACAAACAGTTATAAAATTCAATTAAACAAACACCACTCCTGTACCTAGTTTGATCCCTCCAAAGTGCCTAAGAATTAACAAATATATCAAAAAAATATATGTTAGTATATGCTAACATCATAGATCATACACTATCAAAATGAAATATAACCAAATGTAGCATAAGAACAAGTCCACTGTTTTCTCAGTTAAAGTGACAAGCATATTATTTTTTATAAGGAAGATGATAGAAACGAACATGAGATAATTTTTACTAACCGAAACCTAAAGTCGTCGGACTCTACCAAACAACCACTGCCATCCACCACCCACCGTCGAACCAAGAACAGAAAATTCTTTACCATTTTCAATCATAACTGAAAGGTTCTTCAAACACATAAAACCTCGCCATCAACTCTTGAGTCCACGGTTTTGTTCGTTTTTACACTTGAAAATCGCCACCATCGCCGTCTCCGCCACCGTCAGATTTGGCTCCGGGTCCGTCGCCGAATTCATATAATTCGGTTTTCTCCGTTTTTGACATCGTTAGGGTTTCAGATGAAGGGATTCCGTTAAATTTTCACCACCGCCGTCGACCAACTCCCACCAACCACCTCCCCACCACCGGCTTCCGACCAACCACCTCCCACCACCGTCTTCCGTCACCAACCAATCACCTCCCACCACCGTCCACCGCCGCCGACCAAGCACCTCCCACCACCGTCTGGTTATTTTTTTTGAAGATGTGAGTTTGAGATCCGGTTATTTTTGTTTTTTGAAGATGTGAGTTTGAGAGAGAGAGAGAGAGAGAGGAGATAAGATTCAAAAGTGTGATGTGATAAGAAAAGTCTGTAGACTTTAATAAGGCAGACAGAGCGACAGAGAGAGGTGACATTTTGAGTAAATGACGAAAATACCCTTAAATGTATAAAATAATAGTGCACTAGTGGCAAAGTCTGATTGGTGGAAAGTGGTTCTCGCGGTTCTTACAACTGGGAGTGGTTTTTATTTTAGCGGCTCCATATATATATATATATATATATATATATATATACTCACACACACACACACAACCAACCTCCACCACCACTAATAAATCCAGCCACCACCACGGTATCCCACATTTCAACTATGTCTCACAACTTGCCACCTGAAGCCTGTCACCATCTGAAGCCACTCATTGTCGCCGGATGCCACCGCCGCTAGTCGCCGCCACCGGCCGTTTTTCAGATTCACCATCGTTTTTCCGATTGTGGGCGTCACCAGCCGTTTTTCCGATTCACCATCTGAAGCCACAGTACAACAAATGATTCCAACAGACAACAATAATCTACAAACCTTAAACAAAACAAAAACCCTAGATTCCAGATTCAATTAAATAGATAAAGTGAAAGTTTGATCTAATTAACCCCATCAAGTTGACTCAGAGGTGAAGACTGAGTTGACAAAACAACTCATACATCTGACCCAGATCAGCCGCGTTACCATGAGAGTAGAGAACCGTTAACTTCGCAGCTGGATTCTTAACATACACCGCCACAATCTTCGTACCCCTCTTAGTCTTAATCTTCAAAACGTCGACGTTTCCCCTCTCGGGGACATCGGTCATCCTGAGGCTCTTGGAGTGGCTTCAGATGATTGTATATATATATATATACATATATATATATAGAGAGAGAGAGAGAGAGAGAAAGAAGCAGATAGATGGCTGAGTGATTAGGGTTAGGAATTAGGGGAGATATGTTATATATGTAATTTTTTGTTTTATTTTTTAAGAAAAATTTAAATAAAAGCATGAAATGACCATGATACCCTTATGTAACACCCCGTGTTTCAAAAGTCAAAGTCAAAGTCAAAATTGAAGTCAAAGGGAGAAAAGATTGCTAATTGTGATATGTCTCTCCTTGCTCAAATCCTGTTTTGACTTCTTTGACTTGTAGATAGTCTTTTTATGCTTTTACGTTAGTTATATTATGTGGAGTACTTATTAATAATTGAGGTTTAATCGATGTTTATCGCATGTTTTATCGCTTTATCGCATCGCAATCGCATTCGCAACTCGAATTATGCATTCTGGATATTGTTTTACGTGTGTGTGCTTCTTATGTGTTACTTGTGCATGCTATATTTATGTTTATGTTGTGGTGGTTAATCGAAACACAATCGCAACGCTATCGCAATTGAATCGCAAACGCTAAACGCAAGTTAATTATGATGATTGTATGTTAGATATAGTAGTTGGGAAAATAATTTGAATGGGAAACTCTATCGCATCGCAATGCACTAAACGCGAATCGAAACAACAAAACTCGTCGCGCCGAACACACCAATTGAGTGGCCAACCGATCGAGTTGCCACCCGATCGGGCCGCCACCCGATCGAGTTGCCACCCGATCAGGCCGCCACCCGATCGGGCTGCCACCCGATTGGGCTGCCACCCGATCGGGCTGCCACCCGATCGACCAGCCACTTTCCCCCACTTTCCTTTTATGGAAACCCTATAAATACCCCTCATATGTCAACATCACTTGATGTTGACAACTCTCGCTCGACCAGCCCACTCCAGCCTCTATTTCTTTCGATTTCTGACGATTCTTGTAAGTTTTCAACCTAAATCTTGTACTTTCTTGATCTACACGCACTCCTACACCTTTCTATCTTTTGAATCTTAACTTTCAACTTTGAAATCAGTAGATTTGAGGTGTTCTAGGATGATGTCATCATGGTGTTCTTAAGAACTTCATGTTTTGGCTTCAATCCTTCAAAAACAACTTAGATCTGAATGATTTCCACATAAATAAACAAAGATCTTGCATAGATCTGAACATATACATGGTGAAAAGGATTGAAAGTTGGTTTTCTAACTTTCTTTCAACTCTTTTACACTCAGTGCACTCAAAACCGATAGAATCGGAGCTTGTCTTGATCTTCTACTCCTTCTTGTTGATGTGTTGGTTCAAGATCTGGATTCTATCCAAGAGATTACTGATTTCGGGTTAAACATGAAACACCGTCTCGAACAGTTAACTGATCGGACTAGGGTGGTTCATGTCCGATCGGGTCACTAATTCTTGACGATGTTCCTGTTGTTTAGCACGTTATCAAATCATCTCGAGAAAACCGCAAAACTACCAGAACAACCAAGTGTAAGGAAGATCAGGTCATCTGGGACGGATTGCCGACCGATCGGATTATCGTCCGATCAGATTGCCACCCGACTGGACAGCCACCCGGTCGGCCTGCCCCTTGGCCCCACACTTAACCTTTTAATTCAACTTTTGAGGTTTTGAACATCGAACGGATTACCGTCCGATTGGATTGCCACCCAATCGGATTACCACCCGACCATGTGATGTTTGGACTTCAACACCTAAACAATTTTCAACGTGTTCAGTGTGGATTGCCACCCGATCGGATTGCAATCCGATCGAGTGACAAACTGCTGTGAACTTGTTCTCACTAAAGTGTCCTACCAATCAGATCGTGTTAGTGCATGGAATGTCTGTTGACTTCGTCTGCATTAGGTCTTGTGTCTAGATTGATTGAAAGATCACACATTAGGGTTTAAATTAGGGTTTTATGTTGTAAAGATGAGATTTCGCTTGAAAGGGTATTGTTATGCTTGAAGCGAAATCAACATCACATGATTTCGCTTCAGACATCATCAAGCGAAATCATACACCCTATATATAGGGGTGAGGTCATTTGAAGCGGAGAACTTAGTCATTGTACGTGTGACGAAGTGCTGACGGATCTGTATCAGAAAACCTTGTACAAGCACTCAAATCAATCAGAAAAGAAAGATTAAAAGGATTAGAGCTGTTATGACTTAGTTTACTTTGATTCCGCCTCTGTAAACTGAGATGAACTGCCTTGACTGACATTTTAGGGTCATACAACGGTCCAACAAGTGGTATCAGAGCTCAGGACGAGGAGTTCATACCATAGCAGCTTGATTCTACTGGATTATCTTCTTTCTACTCACTTTTTCTCTTACTTTTCTGATCTGAACAAGTTACAATGGTCGAAATGGTCTAATTTTCGAGTATAACATGTAAAACGTAGTATTAACAAAGCCTACAAAGATTCGGACTGAAATTCAGCGTAAAACATATTAAAATTGACCTAAAACTAGGTTTCGCTTGAAAAGTGTTCGAAGGTTATACTTGATTTCGCTTCAGATCTGACTGTTTGGACTGGTTCGCTTGTAACTCCTGAAGCGAAATAGTAGGTTTCGCTTGAAATTCCTGAAGCGAACTTGTGTCTACTGGATTTCGCTTGAAAACGTCCTGAAGCGAAATAGAGGATTTCGCTTGAAACCATTTGGATTGAAATGTGTATAGTTGAAGCGAAACAGTTGGTCTCGCTTGAAATCGACTGAAGCGAAATAGAGGATTTCGCTTGAATCAGTTTTGTTGATTGATTTCGCTTGAACAGTTTTATTAAACTGTTTTCGCTTGAAGTTGCTGAGTGTTCAAAATTGAAAATTTTACTAAGTGTTTGCTTGTTTGTTTTGTTTGCAGGTGATCCGAATTGATTTTACAAAGCACAAATACAAAGAAGTTAAAATGTTTGACGAACTGGAAAACATTAAACTTGAAAGAGTAAACAATTGGACTTGTTGTTCTCTTCTTGAGAAAAAGGAGGTTTTGGTTGAAAGATTTGAACATTTTATGTGTAGGAAATATGAGAATTTTAGTGATATGTATAAGCGATATGAAGAATTACATAAAAGTTTTGAAATGCATTACTTAAGGATATCAAATGCTGAAAAGATATCTAAGTTTGCAGATGCGTTACCTTCAGATTGGGATGAATTTTTAGAAAAATTGAAAAAGGATTCTAGATTCTCAAAATTTGGTTATTATGATTTCATCAGAGAGCTTAGAAAACGCAATGATGAGAATGAAGAGAAAAAGAAGGAGGTGGTAGAGAAATTAAAACGAGAATCAAATTGGTTAAGTTTGGATGTGTTTCTTGAAATAATCAAAAGAATTGAAAATGGTATTGATGTAAGAAGAAAGATGAAATATGATTACAAGAGAGGTTGTTTTTTAAATGAAGATTTGAATCCTGCTGATATGGTTAAAATTTTTCTTGCAGGAACATCAAAGATTGAAGAATCAAAGAAGGATGAAACTTCGAAAAGTGAAGTTGTATGCTCACAATGCGAAAAATCCGAAGCAGAAAATGTCAATCTCTTGAAAGATGTGGAGAATTTGACATTGGAAAACAAAGCTTTGAAAGACGAGAAGAAATCTGATGATGAACAGATTCTGGAGTTGCGCTTGAACTGCGAAAGACTAAAATCTGAAAATGACAAACTTTTGGAGAATGTTGAGAGTTTGTCATTAGAAAACAAAGATTTTAAAGAAAAAGAAAAAGATTTTGAAAAGATTAAAAGTGAAAAAGAAAATGTTTTTTGGATCAAATCAGAAAATCAAGTTTTAAAAGAAAAAGAAACAGAATTTCAAGATCAGATAAGAGTTTTGAAAAATGAAAAATCTGTTCTTGAAGAGGACAAAATGGTGAATGAAAAATCAATCAAGTCTCATCTTGAAAGAATATCTCAGCTTGAAAACGAAGCTGAAAATTCAAGAAACAAGATTGATGAACTTGAAAAGAAGTTGAAAGGTTTTGTGACTTCATCAGATAGTTTAAATTTTTCCTGTCCAAAACCAATCAATTCTGTTCCTATAAGTGACAATGTAAAATTTTTTGACAAAGTCAAAGTCAAAATTGAAGATTGTGATGAAATATCTGATGATGAAAAAGAAGAGAAAAGAAAAATATCTTTGAAATTAAATGAAATGTTTAAAAATACTGTTTTACATTCTACTGAGAAAGGTGAATGCTCAACGCAAAAACCTGTAAAGAAGAATGCAGAACAGAAACAATCGGATAAGTCATCCAATCGTTTTGAAAAATTACAAAAATTTAAAAATCAAAACTCAAAAAAAATTGGTAATTCGTGGTGCAGGTTTGACCACAGTGCTAAAATGCCAAATCAAGGATACAAGAGGAGAAATGACTACCACAAGGCAAATCAATGCATCGATCTAAGTGTGTGGTATGAAGATGGTGTGTGCTATGAAAGTAGTGAAAGGTACGATAACAGAATGTGTTACAGATGCGGTTATCAAGGACACATTGCTGTTAACTGCCAAAGTCAGAGATTCGAAACGAGAAGATGCTATGAATGCCACATCATAGGACACATTGCCAGATATTGCCCAATGAGATCAAAGGCACGATCGAGGGCTGATTCTCAAAGAATGGCAAAGAAGACAGTCAACGTCAAGCCCGATGAACAGAAGGTTTTAAAACCTAAAGTTCAGGATCAGACAATTCAAGAAAAGAAAGTTAAACTTTCTCAGGGGCAGAAAGACAGACTGCGAAAGAAAAGGAAGAAAGCGAGAGAGTATCTCGAGAAAATTTTGTCCTCGGATACAACTGGTAATCCGAGAAAAAGTTCTGATGAATTGCTTTCCTCAACTAAAAAGGCAAGTAAAACGAATTCATCAGATGCAAATCTGAGGACAAAAGAGAAGAAAAAGGAAGTTGTTGGCAATGAATTTGTTTCTTTGGAAACAAAGGAGCCACATGTTGGCAATGAATCTGACAGGTCAAAGTCAGACAAGCCATGTGCAGGCAATGATTCTGGTTTGTTAAAACCAGAAGAGCCATCTGTTGAGGTAAAAACTGTTAAACCCAAGGCTGGTCAGGCTTGGGTAGATTTTTTCAAATGAAAAACCTGACTTGCCGGAGTTCCCAGGTTGGTAAGTGTGGAACAGGAATCGGCATCATTCTTGAGAAATTCACAGGATGGTAACTGTGATATTTCGATTTACAAGTGGTAAATCAGGGACATTAAGTTGTACTTGATTTTCTACTAGTGTTTGTTGTTGATAAGGGTCTTATTTGTTAAAATTTTCAAAATGGTTAAAGGTAAACAATGTGATGAAACCCCGAGTTTGTGAAAAGACAAACAAAACTAATTTTCCAGAAAAACCATTTGATTAAAACAAACTTAAGTGTTTTGAAATCTAAATGGGAAAATAGTTTGTTGTCAGGGGGAGTTCTGATTGTTTATGCCGAGTGAATGGCGAATTGAAGCGATTCGATATCAGTTTGTCATTTTATTTGTACAGTTTGTTTTCAAATTTTCCCAGAAAATCAAAATTGAAACATATTTTGATTTTAGGGGGAGAAAAATTTTATAAAAAATTAGAAAATTTGAAAATGTCAAAAACATTGAAAAAGCAAAAATGAGTTTTGTTGAGAAAAAGAGGAAATGATAGAAAATCAGTGAACTATCACAGCATGCTAGGGATATGAAATGTCAAATGTGATAAACGGTCTCACTGATGATGTGTCAGTAGGTTTTTGCACATTTAGTAGATTGTAACGAGATATAAACCAAAATTTCAAACTTGCTTATATCGTGGGTAACATCTCTAGGATATATGGGTAACCCCCGAAATCTCGTTTGAAAGGTTTCGTATTCTGATATACAGGTCTTTATACTTAATGATGTCTGGGGTATTATTCCAGGACTTCTGCTGAACGGTGGTTCTGACCTAGTCCTCGAATAATACTTTCTGCAAATGCTTGAAACATAGCATCACCCTCAGCATAAATGATAAGACAATAAAATTGCTTAGCAAATGCTGTTGTAAAAAAAGATCCTCTAAAGGGGACACACCCAAGTTGAGTCATGATCTCTCTGCTGAACGGTAGTTCTGACCTGAGCTCTCATGATTCTTAAATTATTAACCCCTTACAGATATCATTTGTGTTTTAATTGCCTGTAAGACTGAATATTGGGATCTGGATACGGGAGTATATTCTGAGGTGGGATACGCGAATAAGTTTAAGTATCTAAGACATTAAACTCGTATCTCGAAGCAGTTGAACTTTGTGTGAAAATTTAAGTGGATCAATATACTGACAATCTAAGTGAATCATTTAGAACTTAAAATGATTAAGGCTTAATGGTGCTAGTGATTTGTTTCATGAACTGATATGATCCTCTTACACAAACTCACAAAAATATTGTTTGTATATATTTGTTTACTGCATTTCTTTAAAATCAAAATTCAAAAAGATTTTAGACAACTGATGTTGAAGAGCTGATTTTCAAAATTCCAAGTGTTAAACTTGATGAACAGGGTTGGGAGAGTTTGTTGAAAACTTTGAATGCTATATACAAATGTTTTGAAATTTTGTGTGTTTAGTTAATCAAGATCATTCATTTGAACTTGATGTAACTAGTATGTTTGATGAATGAATGTTGTCTACCAGTAAGTTTTTTTAAATTTAATGGTTATAAATTTGTGAAACTTATGTAGTGGTAGAGGAAGTGCAGGTTAAACAGGTTTGGACTTCATTATGCCCAACGGCAGCTAAATGATAAAATTTGAACCAGATTTCTCAGATTCTAGCATATTGAGAGGGGGAGTCAATGAAAGGGGGAGTCTGGATCAACAATCAAAGGGAAGATTGAAGAATGGAGTCAGGATGTGATCCTAAACCTGTGAAGATAGAGTGTTTTTGTTGAAAAGACAGAGTTGGAGAAAAGACCAAGACTGAAGACTCAGGAGCTGAAGACTACGTCAACATCCAAGGGGGAGTCTGTTAGTGCATGGAATGTCTGTTGACTTCGTCTGCATTAGGTCTTGTGTCTAGATTGATTGAAAGATCACACATTAGGGTTTAAATTAGGGTTTTATGTTGTAAAGATGAGATTTCGCTTGAAAGGGTATTGTTATGCTTGAAGCGAAATCAACATCACATGATTTCGCTTCAGACATCATCAAGCGAAATCATACACCCTATATATAGGGGTGAGGTCATTTGAAGCGGAGAACTTAGTCATTGTACGTGTGACGAAGTGCTGACGGATCTGTATCAGAAAACCTTGTACAAGCACTCAAATCAATCAGAAAAGAAAGATTAAAAGGATTAGAGCTGTTATGACTTAGTTTACTTTGATTCCGCCTCTGTAAACTGAGATGAACTGCCTTGACTGACATTTTAGGGTCATACAACGGTCCAACAGATCGTCGCCCGATCGAACCACCGTCTGATCGACCGACCTGAAGGGTAGAGATACTTCTCTGTTTTCAAAATGCTAGAATGAAAACTTCAAAAGGCATGCCATCATACACAAACACATCCATCCCAAACGAGGTAAAAATATTCGGTCACCCGATCCGATGACCATCTGAACGGATTATCACCCGATCGGATTGCCACCCGATTGGATTACTGTCCGATCCATTGACACTTCACACCATTTTACGCGCCGCTTATCTTTTGTGCTATCGTTCTGATTAGGCTAATCTCACTCTAGCGCTCCCTTCAATCTATCATCACTGTGAGTATACTCGAACCCTTTTTGCTTTACGCACTTTTGGGTGTTACATACGTTACTTATTCTAAATCACATCGAACACACTACGCGATACTTTAACGCTAACTGATACCGCATGTTATACGTGATTTAATGAATGCTTGTTTGTTATGTTTACACATGGATTGCTGTCTACCTGCCTTCGCAATGATAGTACTATAGTTTGGACTCAGCACCTGTTCACTCAGGGGTTGTTAAGGACAATTAATTACATGCCTCACAGTGGTGAGTGTGTATTACGAACTGCCTCGAGCAGTCAACCCGCAGTCATAGGTATTAATAGGATCATGTCGATAACTTACGTGCTTCATTTCACACTGTGTACGTGCTGGTTATGCGTATTGACTTGTAAGCTCACCTTTACACTATGTGTATTGACTTTTACTTTAACGTATGTGGCAGGTGCTTAAGATGTTTAAATGCTTGGATTGCTGTGAAATCGAGGCTAGGAAAGGTCTAGAAACAAATAAATGAATTGTCTGTACTTAAATTCTGAGTTGTCAAAACATAACAATCTGACTTGATTTTTTCTGTAATAATTATGCTACCTTTTATGTCATGGTATGGGACGTGATGTTTTAAATAATTGGTAATCATAGTTGTTATGGAAACTTCTGGACAATCTGTTTCGATCAGTGCCAAGCCCCGATGTTTCCGCCATCGGTTGGGGTGTGACAGATTGGTATCAGAGCCGTAACTATAGGGAATTAGGCAAGACTCGACCTAGTCCGGGTCGATGTCTTAGAAACGAGCTAGTCTATGGTTAGGTACCAACAGACCGACTTGTGCACACCCTTAGGGGTTTTGCCCGAGCTTACTTGCTATCTCTCGCTGTTGTCGCTTACATTAGTTACATTTATATATGAAAAATCAAGATCTGGTAATATAACGCAAGGTCTTCCAAAAGTGGAACAGGTGTTAGAAGTGCGTTCAATTGATTCAATATCGATGAATCTTGAAAAGAGGATTGAGGGTTGGAACAAATGTATAACAAGAATTCTTGGAATTCCTTGGGCATTCTTTATTGGTGCTAAGCTAACTATAGTGCAAAGTCGTATCTCTTTGGTTAATAAGGTCCAAAAGGTTTATCGATCCCAGGGGGTGCAGATACATAATAGGCATATAGAAATTATTGTACGTCAAATAACATCAAAAGTGTTGGTTTCAGAAGATGAAATGTCTAATGTTTTTTCGCCCGGAGAACTAATTGGATTGTTGCAAGCGGAACGAATGGGGCGCACTTTGGAAGAAGCGATCTGTTACCAAGCCGTCTTATTGGGAATAACAAGAGCATCCATGAATACTCAAAGTTTCATATCCGAAGCGAGTTTTCAAGAAGCCGCTCGAGTTTTAGCAAAAGCAGCTCTCCTAGGGCGTATCGATTGGTTGAAAGGCCTAAAAGAAAACGTTGTTCTGGGGGGGATGATACCTGTTGGTAGCGGCTTCAAAACACCTTCAAGCGAACCTAACAACATTCCTAACAACATTGCCTTTGAACTCAAAAAAAAAAAAAAAGAATCTATTAGAGGGGGAAATGAAATATATTTTGTTCTACCATAGAAAATGATTTGATTCTTGCCTTTCAAAGAATTTCCATGATACACAAGAACAATCATTTTTTTAGGATTTTTAGGATTTCATGATACCTAAGAGCAGATTCACCCCTTTCTTTTATCTTTTACTTTCTTTTATCTTTTAAAAGGATCCGTTGGTTTTTCGGTGCAGTCATTTGATTTGGTAATAGTAATAAAAAAATAACAAATAGAAAAGAATAATGGCTTGGGCTGTGTATCTATGCCAATCTACGGTAGAAGAGAAGGTTCCATCGGAACAATTATTTATTTAAGTGTACCTCTTCGCTTTTTTCAAAAAGGGGGGGCAGTATGGGGAGAAATGACAAGAAGATATTGGAACATTAATTTAGAAGAGATGATGGAAGCAAGAGTTCATTTTGGCCATGGTACTAGGAAATGGAATCCTAAAATGGCACCTTATATCTCTGCAAAACGTAAAGGTATTCATATTACAAATCTTACTAGAACTGCTCGTTTTTTATCAGAAGCTTGTGATTTGGTTTTTGATGCAGCAAGTAGGGGAAAACAATTCTTAATTGTTGGCACTAAAAATAAAGAAGCTGATTCAGTAGCATGGGCTGCAATAAGGGCTCGGTGTCATTATGTTAATAAAAAATGGCTCGGTGGTATGTTAATGAATTGGTCCACTACAGAAACGAGACTTCATAAGTTTAGAGACTTGAGAACTGAACAAAAAAACAGGGGGGCTCAGCCGTCTTCCGAAAAGAGATGCGGCTATGTTGAAAAGACAATTATCTCATTTGCAAACATATCTGGGCGGGATTAAGTATATGACAGGGTTACCCGATATGGTAATCATCGTTGATCAGCACGAAGAATATACGGCCCTTCAAGAATGTATCACATTGGGAATTCCAACAATTTGTTTAATCGATACAAATTGTGACCCCGATCTCGCAGATATTTCGATTCCAGCGAATGATGATGCTATATCTTCAATCCGATTAATTCTTAACAAATTAGTATTTGCAATTTGTGAGGGCCGTTCTGGCTATATAAGAAATATGTGATTAATAATAAGATAAATAACTTATTTCATTTCGGAACCTTCATAGATTTATCGAATCGGTTACTATTTCTGAATCTCAAAAAAGAGAGAAAAATAACAAGGAATAGAATTTGATTAGTTGGTATTCAAAATATACGATTCAAGTAGTCAAGTCGAGAAAGAGATGGTTGAATCAAAATCATTTTGTTTAAAGTTCTATTTTTGTCAGAGGGCAATATGAATGTTCTATCATGTTCCATCAACACACTACATGGACTATCATTGCACTCTAATTTTCGAAAATGAACGAGCGATTTGGTCAAGATTAGGTGTGAAAACCGCAAACTCTCGACTAAATTGCTTGTTCGACCGGCATTTTTATCTATAAACGGTAGAATTCGCGTTGAATCAGGATCGAAACCCATACTTTGACGCACAATTCTTCCTTATTTTATTAAAACAGGAACGAAGTTGTCAAGTCAGGGGTGAAACCTGGACCTTGACAATTTGTTCCGATCTATATTTTGGTTATTATAAAACTCTCACCAAAGTCTCGACGGACTCCAACGACTTGAAGTCACGCTGAAACTGGAAGGATGCGTGCCATTCGCCCAAATTCAAGGCGAGAGCACAGTCCCGAAGGTCAAAGTGGGTGCTAAAAGTCCCTCTGAATAGTCGAATCACTTTGGGTAGTCGATGTCTATCGAGCCTGAGACAATCTATTCTTGATTTTTATGTGTTTCGATTCTGAGCTCGCTACTGCCGACTCTGATATTTGTCGTTTTTATGTGGAATTTATGTGTTTTACATGGCTTTATCTGTTATGTGTTACCATTTTTGTTGATTTATTCGCTTTTCGCTATCGCTTTGATCGACACACACGACTCGCACTGCACATCTATCTCAATATGCTAACAAATCGCTACTTGTGGATGATCGCATGTTATGTTACTCGCTTATGCTATACTATTCGTTGTGTACTCGCTAATCGCGATCGCTATTCTCGAACGCTCGCGGACTTTGAATGATAGGTTTCTGTATTCTGACTGCCTCTATGTGCCTCTATGTGTTTCTATGTGCTTCTGTGATTCTGTGCCTTACATGCTTACGTGCTTTTGTGCCTACGTGAATATGTGATTATGTGTTTATGTGTTACGTAATCGTGTTCCCGAGCTTTAGTAGTATTAGGCGTGTGAGGTGAGATTCGATTATATTGTGTTTGAGTCCTATGGCGATGTCTGTTGCAGACAATGTCGTCATCTGGATCCTGTCACTCGCACGCTGCTCGCCAGAGCCAGAAAGACAAACGCCTTGCTGCTCTCGTCGCTAAGCAAATGGCGAAAGTTGTTCCTCAGATCATGAGTAAACTATACGAGAATGTGAGCAAATCTTCTGAAGAGTCCAGGACTGAAACTCCTAAAGCTGCTTTCAGCTTCAAGCAGTTTAAAGCTTGCGGACCGAAAGAATTCATTGGCGAAGATTGCCCTACGGCTTTGTTTCAATGGTTCAATTCGATCGAGGTCACCCTGCGCCAGAGCGGTTGTCCTGAAAATCTCCGCACTCTGAATGCTACATAAAGCAGAAGGATGGTGACAACGTTGCTCTAACTGCTTGCTTCAAGCAGCTCAGTATAATCTGTCCTGATCAAGTCAAGACTGTTGATATGACGATCAAGAAGTATATCCGAGCTCTGCCAGATTGTGTTGCAGATTTTGTGCATGCTTCAAAGCCAGCAACAATCGAAGAAACTTACCTGCTTGTTTCTAAGATCAATGAAAAGCGAGTCAAAGCTGGTTTTTGGGATAAAGCTTCAAAGAACCTGCATCAAGCTACCACCACCGAACCAACTGCTGAAACCGCCACCGCTCCTCACTCATCAAAGTCCTCTCATCGTAAGAGGAAGAACAACAACAGCAACTCCAGCAACAAGAACTGTGTTGTCAACACTGCTGCCCCACTACAAGCTTTACCAGCTCAGCAGCAATCTCAGCACCGATCAGCTCCAGCACCAGTTACTCAAGCACCTCTTGCAAAACGTGCCTACACTGGTCCTCACCCTGCTTGCCCGACATATACCTACCATCATCCAGTGGGTATCGCTTGCCGATTTTGTGTGCATTGCAACATGTACGGCCACTTCACCGCCAACTGTCGCACAGGTCCTCGACAAGCACCAGCTCAAGCTACTGCTCATCAAGCTCTACTTCCAAACCCTCAAGGTCAACAAGCGGCTCAGGCACCCGCGATCAACGCTAGAGTCTGCTTTGCGTGTGGTGATCCCAACCACTTCGCAAACATGTGCCCGAACAGGGTTGTGAAACAAGAGCCCCAGTAGCAGTAGCCTCAGCAGCAACAACAACAAGTCGCCCGTGCCAGAACTTTCAACATCAATGTGCGCCAAGCCCAGGCTGACAACAATGTGGGGAGTATCGTGACGTAGTTGATATCATCATAGTCAAACAACACAATTTTAAATGCACAGCGGAAGCAAAAGATAGATTTATTTCAACCGAATAAATTGTAATATCAAGTATCACAAAATAGTTGAAAAAGATCCACAGGCGGATCAAATAAAAAGGAAACATAGTTCATCAGATTTAAAAATGCATCCAAGCTTGTGAGACTCTTATTGATGCTAAGGAGAGGCCAACCTATTTCGAGTAGTACCTGCACTTAGCCTTTTTTTGGGAAAATACGTCAGTTTACACTGGTAAATACAATTAACTGACTCATTTTGAAAAGGTTTAGAAAATTGATTTGAATGCACAAGGCACAAAACATTTTATAACTTGGGATAATTATTTATATATAAACTTGTAAAAGAATTACATGTTTCTTATACGTTCAGTAGCCCGGATTGACACCGGGTTAAAGATTAATAGACACACCACATGATATAGTCCCGCGGCGGGTTATTCCCGAAACCGGCAGTTATACCTTATTATTTATATATGCACTTTCGGGAGTACGCCTACATCCCCGTGCTTAGGTCTTGGCCATTTCTTAAAATGATGCCAATGATATCCGGGACATGGTCATTAACCCCCCAAAGGTTTTAAGCAAACAAAACAATTTAAACGGGTCATTTCAATAAAGTAACCTTCATACGATTAAAAATTCAATGCCCGACCAAGCGGTATTTTATATACCGTACCCCAAGCCCGTATAGGAAAAATAAGTTAAAAGTATTTACCTGAGCAAGTATAGTTCACAAATAGCAAGTGCAAATAGCTTTTACCGGGTCTCCTAGTGTAGAACAAAGGTTTTTAATAACCTATTAGATTCCTAACGGGTCTTTAATTACGCCTAAACTTAGACCGGTTAGTTTTAAAAGAAGATACTGTCACACCCCCAAAATACCACCCGTGGAAAACCCCGCCAGGCGTGTGACAAACCAATAACGAGCCACTACTCATGTTGAACTCATTACAAGTTTAAAAATGAAATTACCAATTATTAATGAAATGTACCAACAATGAGTTTATATGTAAACCAACATGTTCAGCGGAAGCAAATAAACGAAATCTTAGTTTAACTGTTTCAAAACCAACGTATAATATCAGTCATTCCATCACATGTATCCATCCAGTTCGACCCATGACCACTCCAGCTATTCCAGACAGCAAGTCCCAATCCAAAACATCTAACGACCTGCGAGCATGCAACAAGTGTATCAGACAAGGCTGGTGAGTTCATAGTTTTACGAAAACGTTGGTTACCAAGTGTTTAGTTTAATCCATTGAGTTCAATTCCGAAAGTGATGTTGATAATATCTCGATACTGAACAAGACGGCTCCTGATGTATGTTTTGCCCTTTCCCCAGTGCTCCTATCAAAGCACTGGGCCCGACTGGGTAATTAGTTCACAACTGTCCTCCCCGGTAAGGCGTGAGGGTGCTAAACCTAAGTAGCGCTACCAACTAATACCCCACTACCACCCACGATAGCAAAAGATGGGACTTAAAAGATAGAGAGTGAGAATATTATCCAACATCCCAGTTTTACCCAAAAGATTTATCCCTCCCCGGGATACCCACCGACTGTCCCAACCACCGGGACGCATGCTCAAGAGATGAACTCACCTTTGGTTTGCTCGGTAAGATTAAAGTATGTGTTCCCAGTTGGTCAACTAACCCCTATTGTGGTTACCAAATCAGTCAGTATTGTGCAAACATAACACATGTGTTCTTTGCATTCATTACACAGCTTGCAATCAAGCAAAATATATTTCATCACGCAAGTCACAGTAAGTATCAGTATCATTAAACACTGTATTCATAACATAGTGGCATTCGATTCATAAGTGATCTATATTACCAGTCCACACAACTCATGGCAACTTAATCCCCCCAACGATTACCCTAGTGTTTGACTTAACCGAATTAACGACCCAAATACAATTTATAATTCGACTTTAATATTAATACTAGTTTACCAAATTAAGTCTAATAACAGTCCATTTGATTTCGGCCCACTTACACTCCCAAACCCAAGAAAACATTTAACCTAGTGGTGGGTTTTAATTAACAAATGCAGCCCAACCTAGCAGGCCGTTAATATTGTTTAATCCGTTGACCGGCCCAGTTGATGTTGTGTGATCCAATTAATGTACTGATTTGTTCTAATAGTTATTCCCTTATGTTAAACTTCAATTAATCGGTTCCACTACTCTTCTATATTCACATTATCATAAACAGTATTGCAATTACATAACATTCAACATAACAATTATCATAACACTTATTATCCTCACAACCGAATTGGATCCATTATATTATGCCACACACACTATTGTTTCTAGACACCCTCATCAAGATTATCAAAACAGTAGACACCAATCAACAATATTATGCCACCCTAATCATCAACGAACAGGAATACTAGGACATTATAATAAATCAATTAACAACCCTAGTGCACCCGTGATTCCTTACCAATTATTCATGCAAGTAGCCAAGAACCCTTATCAATTGATTATATTAATTGTTATACCTTAACTAATGTTCGGCCCAGCAACCTGCACAGCCCATCCGTCAAACATCTTAGGGACTGTGCGGCCCAACTTATATGACTCGCGGACCAGTGTGCAGCCCACTCGAGCCCATTAATTCGGGTGCGGATCTAAACAGTTTTAAGGCCCACTTATACGAGTCCAATCTAGCAAGGCCCAACTTATACACACAAACTATACCAACCCATTTATCATATTAGGGGTCATCACCTATCTGATTATTTTTATGACAAATTTTAGAAACCATAATTCTCAATCAATCACCTTGACTACTACCATGCACCATCAATCATATATTCACATGATACTTTGTCGGTTGAACATATCCTTTCAATAAATGCAATACTCTTATTGGACCACTATACTTCCCACTATATTCACATGCAATTGACATTCCCAAGATACCTCTTCAATTAAACCGATTATTCATTGAAATCAAATTATTGTTACTTGAAATCCATTGGACCGTGACTAACTTTTCAATTTATAAGTATGGCCGACAACATTCTAGCATGACAATCAAATATAAATTATCTTAGGGGTAGGTATACTAACCGTTATAGGAGGTGTGCAAATGGGAGACCCCGAAGATGAAGGAGGGAGGGCTGCCGTCGCGATTTAAGGGAGGGGTGAAGGTGTTTAGGGTTTGTGATAATATGATTGCTAATTCAAAATCATGCACAACAGCCATATGTGCTCGTGCATATATCCTTTTTACAAAGGCCGGCCCAAATTCCAAATGCACGAGATGGGCTTAACTTGAAACATGTGTTATTATGATATGATAAGTTATGTGGGCCTAGGGTAGAGTAACCAAACGTTTGTGCGAGTGTTAAGCGAGTTTGCGGCCCATACCAGTTAATTTTCATGATTGCCTAAACGACACGTAAAAGTGTTTAGCGATTTCCTGTAAACATACACATCTAACCAACTAATAATACACGAGGTAAATAATTAAACACAGAACACACGCTAAATGTTGTGGGATTTCAAGCAGTGCTAACCTTAATTATCGGGGTTGTCACATCATCCCCAACTTGAAAGAAATTTCGTCCCGAAATTTGACAAGTAAACACAGAGAGGTGAAGTGATAAATCAAGATTGCAGATTTCCTTCAGGTGCTACATCATCCCCAACTTAAAATGGAATTTCGTCCCGAAATTCACCAGTAGTATCAGAATTAGATTGATCATCAGGAAATAGTTGAGGATATTTGAGCTTCATCTGATCTTCGCGCTCCCACGTGAATTCCGATCCACGTCTTGAGTTCCAACGAACTCTTACAATTGGGATTCGACCACGCTAACGAATCTTGATATTCTAGTCCATGATTTCAGTAGATCCCTCAACAACTGCAACCTGTCATTAACCTCAGACTTTACTAAGGGTAGCACGAGCGTTTCATCGGACAAACACTGCCTTAGATTCGAGACATAAATGATATCATACACATTATCCAATTCATCAGGTAACTCGAGTTTGTAGGCGGCGTGACCAATTCTTTCCAGAATTCCGAATAAGTCACCGTAACGTACATTAAGCTTGCCACGCTTCCCAAGCGTACCACACCCTCCCAGGGTGGGATTTTTAACATAATACGACCATCTACAACGAACTCCCAGTGTTTCTTAAGCTTATCGCCTTTCCTGATGGTCACTCGATGCTGCCAACAATTTCCAATCCAAGTAATCTTCCCAAGAGTTTCGAGTACAAGTCCTGGACCCGTGTTTAGGTGGTCATCCACCTCAATCCACGAAGATATTGGCATTATCATCCAAGCAATGCCCCAAACAGAGCTGTCTGAATACTAGAAGGGTAACAGCTACGGTAGAACTCAGCCAAAAGTATACGTCCTTCCAATTTACACCAAGTTAATCTCACACATGCTCGCAGCATGTCTTCGAGTGTCAGGGGGGTTTGTTTACTCAAACCGTTCGTCCTATGATGATAAGTAATGCTCATGTCTAGACGTGAGTCAAGGGTGTTGTCTGTCATAAATCAAGCATAGATCAAAATCAGAGGTAACAGGAATTGGCACCTCGTGCCTAAAAGCTGCCTCTCTCAGAGGAACATTCACAGCTGTGAAGACTCGTCATTTTCCTTGGTTGCAAGAAAGTATGTTGGTTACGTGAGACAATCAACGATTGCCCAAGTGATATTGTTTCCGTTTCGAGTTGTAAGCAGACTAGCGGCGGAATCCATAACAGTCTGCTCTCATCTTCCATATGGGTGTTGCTGGTTGCTGATACTCCACCTTGACTTTCCCACAAGTCAAACATCATACACATACATTGCTAGGTTGGTCTTCATGCCCGATCATCAACACAAGATTCATAGATCCTAATATCTCTCATTAAAATCCAGACGACTAGAATATCGAAGTCGGTGTGCTTTGCTCAACACAAGTTTCCTAAAGTTGCCGTATAATGCGATCCACACTCGTTCCTGGGGGTAGCGAATATCATCCGCCCTGCCAGAGGTTGCTTCCCCATGCCCCGCATGGGTTCAACTCGAAGATCCTCTTCTTTCTGTTCTCCAGTTTGAACAGATCGAGTCTAATCAGGTAAGTTAGAGTCGATAGTGAGCTGCAAAACTCGTGTATATTCAAGTTTCCCCATCGTAATCATCCAAAAGTTCCATCCAGCGATGCCATTAACTGATTTAGCTCTTCTGAAACAAAGGTACACGGGAGGCCCTTGTGATCGGTCTAAATAGTGCATTCGGTACCGTCCAAGTAATGCCTCCAACTTAAATCCAAGGGCCACGGTTTCCACCGCAGGTTATGTGTTATGCAGTCCCTCGTTGTAACTCCATTACGTACGCCATTACTCTCTCCTGTTTGCGTCGGTGTGTAGCTGGGACTCTGATTCGAATCATCATGGTATACCACTAGATCGCCCGTACTCTTAGGTAAAGACGAAGCTCAGTGCATTGCAGAGTTGGGATTTGAAAACTGAAAAGACGTCCTCCTGTTTGTCTTCCACGAACACAACACCCTGCTGTGCTAAAGAGATTTAGGCTACACAATCCTCGAAAATCCTGTGATGAATCTGTGATAGTGTCTAGTGAGGCCAAGAAATTGCTGTATCCCTGGAGAAATCCTTGGTGTCGATCAGTTTCTAACAAAATGGATCTTAGCGAGATTCACGTGTATTCCCACTTCATTCTTTTTATGACCAACATGTACCTCTCGAATCCAGAAGTTACCTTTTAACAAGACTTTGCACGGTGTGACTCCTCCCTTAGGAGCTCTAGAATAGGATACATATGCCGCCCATGTCGTTCCTTCCTCCTGGCAATGATTCAAAACATCATCAACAAACACGGTCGATTCTTGTGGTCCATAAAGCTGCTGGTGTGTTGATCAACTCAATGATCTTGGTGTACAAAGTCGAAATGGCCGCATTGCATTTGATATGCCGTGCTACGAGCATTCTCCCCTTGGACTTCCATTTGATGGTAGTTCGTTCATTAGTCAATCCTCAAATGAAAGCTTGTCCCTCGCAACTGGTCGACCGGTTTTCAATACATGGTCGAAGCAAGCGGTTCTTAATTGTTACCTTGTTAGGTTCTCAATAATTAGTACACATATCCAACGATACAACCTATCTTCCTGGATATAACTGGGGCTCCCCAAAGAAAAAACTAGGTCCGACAAAGCTCCTATCCAACAGTCCCTGTTGTTGATTTGACAACTCTCGCAACCCTCCTGGTGCAAGACGGTAAGAAATACGAAGAATCGAGGCTGCCTCTGGCGTGAGATCAAACTGAGAGTCTGTCTAATAGTTGTGGGAGTAAACCTGATAGTTCCTCTCGTAGCATGCTTAGTGGAATCACAAACAATTGGAGGATCCTCGATCCTCTTTTCTTAGCCCAAACATTAGTAACGGTTGCCAACATAGCGGGGTAGTCCCTCCGTAGACGCTTTCTGGCTTTCATTGCTGATATGATGCTAACCTTCACACCACGTATAACTGCGCGATATCTAGATAACCAATCCATACTAACTACTGCATCGAACTATCAAGGATGGCAGAAAGAAGGTCGACGTCGAACACTTGTCCCGCATGGTCGAGTTTACATCCCAACAGACATATAAGGCTTCATTTGACTTGCCCTTAGTTGATTCCACAACAGGTTCGGTTTCAAGAAGCATCAGGGTTAAGCAGAACAGTGACGAAGTGATTAGTTACCAAGAACATGTAGGCCACCATGTTGTTATAATCCTGGCGTCGCCCACGCCAATCCCAAATGTCCCTCCATGAGCATAATTTCCCGTGTTGTTGTACTCGTTGCGAGGATTTCCAGTACAGCCGTCGTTCCCTTGGTTGTTGTCGTTTGATTTAACAACGGCCACTCCATGTCGTAGGCACCTTCATTTTCCATACTGTTGGTTACCATTACAAATACCTTGATGTTGCCGTGACTGTTGCCTCTAATGTTGTTGTTTGAAACGGAGCTCTACGATCTTTCACCGACAGGGTCGACCTCTTCACATTCCATGGTACGTGCTAAGGCTCTACTCACTGTGCGGGGAGTTTCGCATTCCATTCTACAGTCAGTTGTCATTGCTTATGTCCTGATTGGTTCGTAAAGGTTGACTCCCATCAGTCACTGACTAGGGTTGGAGATTCGATTGCAGTCACTTTGCTGGTGTTCGTTGCTGGTAATCAGGGTTGTCCAATTACTGAGGTTGGTAAAATACAACGCTCACCCTTTTCTCCATCGATCAAGCAAGTCGATTGAGTAATACGCGGTATGTTGCGAGAGTGTTGCAGAAGTGATCACACTTCGGAGTCTAAGACGTCAATACCTAGAGTTCCATCAAACGAAGAGAAGCGAGAAAGGTATAAACCAACTCAAGGACGTTCGTGCAAGCACCTAACATTCTACACGTTTCGCTAGGCGTTCAGATGTGTGTTCAAGTAATACTCGATAGCATCGAGATTCGTAAGGGTTCAGGAAGGAGTGAAAAGATCACGTTCGAGTAATAGACAATCACTGCTATGACTCCTATAGACTGTTATGTTTCACATCGATCAAATAATGGAAACGGAACCCCTTTTTCACTTGTTAAGCCTCACTGGGACTCGCATGCACCCCCACATTATTATTATGTGTGCACCCACAATAATGTTGCGATTTGCATGCTCATCTCAGCTCCTCCAAACTCATGTCAAATGGTTCCTCAAACTCGAGTGCCAAACAGAGGTTATCAAAACGATAAGATCACAGAAATCCCAAGACTATGACATACTACCAATGCATCATAATGTAAGCAAGCAATTTATGTAATCATGCTATAAGGATAAGTATGTGTCCGTACACTACATCTTAACAAATGTGTACTAGTCATGTAATGTATGCAACAAGCGAGGAAAACGAACCTTGCAATCTGGAGCTGAGTGTCATGGTCGTATTCACGTATTCAGAACTGTTCGGTTATAGTCTGGTTTTACAAAAACGTTTTAAAACCAAGTTCACTATAACCAGTGGCTCTGATACCAAACTGTCACACCCCCAAAATACCACCCGTGGAAAACCCCGCCAGGCGTGTGACAAACCAATAACGAGCCACTACTCATGTTGAACTCATTACAAGTTTAAAAATGAAATTACCAATTATTAATGAAATGTACCAACAATGAGTTTATATGTAAATCAACATGTTCAGCGGAAGCAAATAAACGAAATCTTAGTTTAACTGTTTCAAAACCAACGTATAATATCAGTCATTCCATCACATGTATCCATCCAGTTCGACCCATGACCACTCCAGCTATTCCAGACAGCAAGTCCCAATCCAAAACATCTAACGACTGCGAGCATGCAACAAGTGTATCAGACAAGGCTGGTGAGTTCATAGTTTTACGAAAACGTTGGTTACCAAGTGTTTAGTTTAATCCATTGAGTTCAATTCCGAAAGTGATGTTGATAATATCTCGATACTGAACAAGACGGCTCCTGATGTATGTTTTGCCCTTTCCCCAGTGCTCCTATCAAAGCACTGGGCCCGACTGGGTAATTAGTTCACAACCGTCCTCCCCTGTACGGCGTGAGGGTGCCAAACCTAAGTAGCGCTACCAACTAATACCCTGCTACCACCCACGTTAGCAAAAGATGGGACTTAAAAGATAGAGAGTGAGAATATTATCCAACATCCCAGTTTTACCCAAAAGATTTATCCCTCCCCTGGATACCCACTGACTGTCCCAACCACCGGGATGCATGCTCAAGAGATGAACTCACATTTGGTTTGCTCGGTAAGATTAAAGTATGTGTTCCCAGTTGGTCAACTAACCCCTATTGTGGTTACCAAATCAGTCAGTATTGTGCAAACATAACACATGTGTTCTTTGCATTCATTACATAGGTTGCAATCAAGCAAAATATATTTCATCACGCAAGTCACAGTAAGTATCAGTATCATTAAACACCGTATTCATAACATAGTGGCATTCGATTCATAAGTGATCCATATTACCAGTCCACACAACTCATGTCAACTTAATCCCCCCAACGATTACCCTAGTGTTTGACTTAACCGAATTAACGGCCCAAATACAATTTATAATTCCACTTTAATATTAATACTAGTTTACCAAATTAAGTCTAATAACAGTCCATTTGATTTCGGTCCACTAACACTCCCAAACCCAAGAAAACATTTAACCTAGTGGTGGTTTTTAATTAACAAATGCAGCCCAACCTAGCAGGCCGTTAATATTGTTTAATCCGTTGACCGGCCCAGTTGATGTTGTGTGATCCAATTAATGTACTGATTTGTTCTAATAGTTATTCCCTTATGTTAAACTTCAATTAATCGGTTCCACTACTCTTCTATATTCACATTATCATAAACAGTATTGCAATTACATAACATTCAACATAACAATTATCATAACACTTATTATCCTCACAACCGAATTGGATCCATTATATTATGCCACACACACTATTGTTTCTAGACACCCTCATCAAGATTATCAAAACAGTAGACACCAATCAACAATATTATGCCACCCTAATCATCAACTAACAGGAATACTAGGACATTATAATAAATCAATTAACAACCCTAGTGCACCCATGATTCCTTACCAATTATTCATGCAAGTAGCCAAGAACCCTTATCAATTGATTATATTAATTGTTATACCTTAACTAATGTTCGGCCCAGCAACCTACTCAGCCCATCCGTCAAACATCTTAGGGACTGTGCGGCCCAACTTATATGACTCACGGACCAGTGTGCAGTCCACTCGAGCCCATTAATTCGGGTGCGGATCTAAACAGTTTTAAGGCCCACTTATACGAGTCCAATCTAGCAAGGCCCAACTTATACACACAAACTATACCAACCCATTTATCATATTAGGGGTCATCACCTATCTGATTATTTTTATGATAATTTTTAGAAACCATAATTCTCAATCAATCACCTTGACTACTACCATGCACCATCAATCATATATTCACATGATACTTTGTCGGTTGAACATATCCTTTCAATAAATGCAATACTCTTATTGGACCACTATACTTCCCACTATATTCACATGCAATTGACATTCCCAAGATACCTCTTCAATTAAACCGTTTATTCATTGAACACAAAACACACGCTAAATGTTGTGGGATTTCAAGCAGTGCTAACCTTAATTATCGGGGTTGTCACAGATACGGTTCAAACGCATGATTAAGCGAAGACCGGAATAGAATGTGATTTAGACCCGACAAGTTTGGAGACTTGTGTAATATGGGTAAACTAAACACATTCTGGATTTTGAGACAAAAATGATAAGGTTTGACCCGTTTCGGCTAATTTATGCAAACTAATTACATAAACCGCACCGAACGCGAATAATGCATAACGGGTAACCAAATGATTCATGAACAGGTTTCCTAAGTTAATATGCCTTAAATATGTTGTGATATCAGTAAGATATCTTCTATTATGCCCAAAATGGATGTAGGGGTATTTTGGTCATTTTAAAGGTTATAAAAGAGTTTAAATAATAATATGATTTACAGGTCTGATATAATCAGTAAAAATACTTAATTTAATAAGTTATAACAGTAGGGTATTACATGTATGTGAAATTTATCATTTATAACCAAACTATGCACCTTGGGGCGTATTGGTAACTTCACATAGGCTTAAAAGGTCAAAACTGGAAATCTGAGTTTAAAACTTTTGCTTACTGTTAAAATATAAAAATTTACTGAAAATATCATTAGGCATCAAACCTTATATGTTTAAAATAGTTTTAATACATACTATGCGTTAAAAACGCTTAAAAAGGCGATTTTGAGCTATTTCCGGGTTTTTAAAGGAAAGCTGATATTTTTATTATTCCAAAAGGCTCAAAATAATTTATTTATCATATTAGATCAGTAGAAAAAGGTTTGGTATCAAAATAATTTGTAAAACTCATTTTATAGGCCAAAAGGGCAAAACCGACAATTACCGAATCAAGCTTAGAACTCTATGTTATGTTCAGCCTAAAAACAAATAAAAATCTTCAAAAATCCCAAAATATTATATTACATCAGTGGGTAAAAATTTTGGTACAAAAAATTGGGTTTAGATAGGCTTTATGCTAATTACGCCGTTTAATTAATAAAAAGCTTTTCATTTACGCTAATGAGCTTAACTCCTAATCTAGACCTCAAACTGATGTCAAATTTTAGGGACAAGTTTATAAATCAGTAACTAAGGTTTCTATTCTTTTACATTTTCAAAAATCACGTTTTAAGGTCATATGGGCCTAATAGTCAACATATAGGCAATAAACGGAAACATGCATATGAATCGGATTACTAATGAACCAAGTTGTATAATCACAGAGGGTCAAACTAACATGAAACCTGGTCCAAATAAAGCTCTAAGGCATTTCTAAAATATGCTACATTGGGTCAGAACTGAAAGTCAAAGCAAAAGTTAAATTATGCGACTTTCGGTTCCGAACCAAGCCTAAACTGAAAATTATCGGTTGAACATGTTTAGACATGTTCTTACATTAATTACCAAGTTATATTAGTGATAAGACAGGTTTCATGGGTTCTACATTGTTAATTATGCGTTTATTTGAAAATAAGCTTTCTGTTAACTTTTTATGATTAAATTTGACCCGACAATTTACCTAGTTAGAGTGATAATTAGTAGGTGCCCTCTCAGGGGTTTATTACCTACATAATTACCAACTTATAACTACTTTTAATTTAACTAATGACTGGACCATTAGTGATTAATCACGAAGTCAAACTTTAATTACGATAAGTTTGACTTATGGTCATTAAGCTAATTAAAACTGAAATTAAGAGGTTAAGGACACTTACAAAGGTCCTAAGTACGATTAGGTAACTTAATAGAAGTAGCTTGAGCTCCAGGAACTTCAGAGAAAACTTGAAGTGAGTTTGAAATGAGCAAACAAAATGGTTGCAACTCAACCTCTTTATATATTGATCCTAAATGCATAAGATCATGCCAACATAGTCTATAAGTGTAGTATGATGTTCCCAGGTGTCCCTATAATGCCAAAAACCAATTACAAAGCCCCAGAAATTTGAAAACCACTCTCCTAAGGCGGTGTAACTGGCTGAATAGGCATCTATCCATTTTCTGCTGCCAGCGACAGCCTTACAGACCGTAAGCAAGAAACCTTGCGGTCCGTATCCACCTCTTACGGACCGTAAGCCCATACAGATGTGGTCCGTAACCGACCTTGAATTGTATCGCCCAGTTGCAGTGCTTGCGGACGTAAGCCTAAGGCCATACGGTCCGTATCCGATGACCAGAAAACAAAAACTTGTAAATTTCCAAGCTTTGACCATGCAATTTTCGTTAATCTAGGGCCTTTAGCAATAGAATGGGACCACTTGATCAGGTCTGAAAAGTTATAAAGACCTTACCATGCACTTACACATCCTTTGACATATCTAAGAATGCTTTTAATATGAAATTTTGTCGCAATTGCACATAAAATCCCATCTTTTGCATACTTGAATTATATATTATTTGAATTGACCGAATTTGAGCATATCAGATGTTTACAAAACAGATTAGGGTCTTGGGATTTATAAATAGGTCGCTCAGAGGTGATAATTAACATGTCGACACTTTTAAATCCTACCACACATCTTTAACTTGACCCGGGTTATAACATGTTTGCCTTACATGATACGTGTCCAAATTTTATTGGGTATGATTTTTTTTCGAGGTGTTACATCCTCACCCCCTTAAAAGAAATCTCGACCTCGAGATTTACTGAAATAAATGAGGGTATTTTTCTTTCATTGTGGACTCTACCTCCCACGTGTACTCGGGACCTCTGCGGGCATCCCATTTAACCTTGACAATTGGCACATGCTTCCTTCGAAGCTTCTTAACCTGTCGATCCTCGATCGACAAGGGTTTTTCAACAAACTTCAAGCTCTCATCAATATGCACATCTTTATGTGACATGACTAGCGATTCATCAGCTAGACATTTCTTCAGATTGCAGATGTGGAATACGTTGTGAATACCACTGAGCTCTTCAGGCAAATTTAACTTATAAGCCACTGTTCCGACACATTCGATGATCTCGAATGGTCCTATGTACCTTGGGCTTAATTTGCCTTTCTTACCAAAACGCATCACTCCCTTCCAGGGTGATACTTTAAGCAACACTTTGTCACCAACCTCAAACTTTAGAGGTTTACGCCTTAAGTCCGCGTAGCTCTTCTGCTTATCCCTGGAAGCTTTTAGACGATCTCGTATCTGAACAATCTTGTCTGTCATCTCCAGGACTATATCAGGTCCTGTTAGTTGGACATCTCCAACTTCTGCCCAGCAAACGGGCGTTCTGCACTTTCTTCCATATAAAGCTTCAAATGGTGCAGCTTGAATACTGGAATGATAACTATTATTATATGAAAATTCGATCAACGGAAGATGTTCGTCCCAACTTCCACCTAGGTCAATTACACAAGCCCTTAACATATCTTCCAGCGTTTGAATTGTACGCTCACTCTGACCATCCGTTTGAGGATGATATGCTGTGCTGAAGTTCAATCGAGTGCCTAGTGATTGTTGAAAACTTTTCCAGAAGTGCGATGTATACCTTGTATCCTTATCAGAAATGATAGACACCGGCACTCCGTGGAGAGATACAATCTCATCCACGTATAGCTGAGCTAACTTATCTGAGCTATGTGTTTCCTTAATAGGTAGGAAGTGAGCTGACTTAGTTAGTCTATCCACTATCACCCAAATAGTATCATTCCCTTTCTTTGTCTTTGGCAACTTGGTGATAAAATCCATAGTCACCATTTCCCACTTCCAGGTGGGAAGTTCAGGTTGTTGTAGCAAACCTGACGGCTTTTGGTGTTCAGCTTTAACTTGCGCGCACGTCAAACATTTGGCTACATAGGTAGCTATAGACTTCTTTAAACCTATCCACCAAAAATTTGCCTTCAGATCCTGGTACATCTTATCAGCTCCAGGATGAACGGAGTACTTAGAACTGTGGGCTTCCTGGAGGATCACATCCCTAAGTCCTCCATAAATTGGAACCCATATTCGTCCATTTAATCTCAGGATTCCGTCTTTGCCATAGGATAACTGTTCAGCAGTTACTCCTAGCTTCTCATCAGGATAGTTAGCTTCTAGTACAGCTTCTTTCTGCGCAGCTAACAACTTTTCATTCAAACTATTCTTTAATTCAATGCTCTTGGCATTGATTCTTATGGGCTTCACCCTTTCCTTTCTACTTAAGGCATCCGCGACTACATTTGCCTTGCCTGGATGGTATCGGATTTCATAATCATAGTCATTTAGAGTTTCCATCCACCGACGCTGCCTCATATTCAAGTCCTTCTGATTAAACAAGTGTTGGAGGCTCTTGTGATCAGAATAGATCACACACTTTGTCCCATACAAATAATGCCTCCACAGTTTTAGTGCAAATACAACGGCATCCAACTCTAAGTCATGGGTGGTGTAATTCTTTTCATGCACCTTTAACTGACGTGAAGCATAGGCAATGACCTTGCCTTTCTGCATAAGCACACACCCCATACCGGTGTGTGATGCATCACAATACACCAAAAATTCATCAATTCCATCAGGCAACGTCAATACTGGAGCGTTGCTCAAGTTCTGCTTCAGAGTATCAAAGGATTCTTGCTGCTTAGGCCCCCAGTCAAACTTGCTATTCTTTCGAGTTAGCAAAGTCATGGGTGCTGCAATTCTTGAGAAGTTTTCAATAAAACGCCTATAATATCCTACCAAACCCAAAAAGCTACGAATTTCTGTGGGCGTCTTTGGCTCTTGCCAATTCATAACGGCTTCAACTTTAGCGGGATCCACTTGGATACCACGCTCACTAACTATATGTCCAAGAAACTGGACTTCGCGAAGCCAAAATTCACACTTTGAAAACTTGGCATAAAGCTTCTCCTGTTGAAGTAGTTCTAGAATACATCGAAGATGCTTCTCATGGTCGACCTGATTCCTTGAATAAATTAGAATGTCATCAATGAAGACGATAACAAATTTTTCCAAGTATGGCTTGCAGACACGGTTCATGAGATCCATGAATGCTGCTGGTGCATTAGTGAGCCCAAAAGGCATCACTAAGAACTCGTAATGACCATAACGAGTCCTAAATGCAGTCTTGTGCACATCTTCATCTTTAACTTTCAGTTGATGGTAGCCTGACCTCAAATCGATCATGGAGAAATAACTCACCCCTTGAAGTTGATCGAACAGATCGTCAATCCTGGGCAATGGATATCTATTCTTGATAGTAACTTTGTTAAGCTCACGATAATCGAATCGTCGCATCGATCCATCCTTCTTCTTCACAAACAGGATTGGTGCTCCCCAAGGAGATAAACTAGGACGAATGAAACCTTTTGCCAACAAATCATCTAACTGAGTCCTTAACTCCTTTATCTCTGTTGGTGCCAACCTGTAAGGTGCCCTTGCAACAGGTGCTGCTCATGTAATAATGTCAATTCTGAATTCTACTTGCCTATCTGGTGGCAAACCAGGTAGTTCTTCAGGAAATACTTCAGGATATTCAGAAATGATGGGGATATCTTCAATCTTAGGCTTTGGCTCAACAATAGTCACTTGAGCCATGTAGATGACACAACCGTTCTTCATACACCTTGATGCCTTAAGCATAGACACTTGCTTAGGCAACCCATACTGGGTATCTCCCTGAATGGTAAGTGGCTCACCAGACGGAGTCTTGATCACCACTTGCTTCTTGTTGCAAACAATCTGGGCCTGGTTATGAGATAACCAGTCCATGCCTATAACTATATCAAAACCGGCTAACTTCAAAGGAAGTAAGGACAATGGAAAAGAGTGGTTCCTAATGGATATGAAACATCCATCTAACACGGTTGATGCGGTTTCTATGGTGCCATCGGCTAATTCAACCTCATATTTTATGCTTAGGGTTCTAACAGGTAGGTTTAACAACTTACAAAACTTATCATCAACAAATGACTTATCTGCTCCAGAATCAAATAACACCCTTGCATATACATCATTAATAAGGAAGGTACATGTTATGACATTATCATTCTGGATCGCCTCTTGTGCGTTCATCTGGAAGACCCTAGCATTGGTCTTTTTCCCATCTTCAGCCTTCTTTGCAAACTTTGGGCAGTTGGACTTAATGTGCCCTTTCTCGTTGCAGCTGTAGCACATCGCATCCTTGATTTTCTTACAGTCCAATGTCTTGTGCTCAGAAGATTTACAAATCCCATAAGGCCTTGGCTGCGATTGGGATTTTGAATCGTGTCTGCACCTCCCAAAATGGTGCTTCTTACAGATTTTACACTTGGGCTTATCGCCCGACTGATGACCATCCTTTTTAGTTCCAGAACTCTTTTTGTGGGCATTGTTTCCCTTATGCTTCTTGTCTGACCGTCGTGAGTTGTCATCCTCACGCTTTCTCTTCTCAGCATTGGTGTTTCTGAGTGATCTTTGCCTGACTGCGTCCAAAGTAAGAGACAATGATATATCAGCTGCAGACCTAAAAGTAGCTGGTCTAGAGGCCTTCACACTGGCCTTGATTTCTTGGGCCAAACCCCCAATGAAATGAGCTATCCTCTTGGGTTCTAGAGTCACCAGATACGGAACCAGTCTTGACATAGTGTTGAAGCTAGTAAGGTAGGCTTGACAATCTAAGTTTTTCTTAACCAACGACAAGAAATCAACTTCAATCTTTTCAACCTCATGCTGAGGGCAGTAATTCTCCTTAATCAATGTCACAAACTGCTCCCAAGACAGATTGTACAATGTGATCTTCCCAGTGGCCTGGATCAAAGACCTCCACCAGGCTAGTGCCTCACCCTTGAATAACCGATATACAAACTTTACCACATCCTTATTAGCGCAACCACTAATATCTACCACAGTGTCCATCTCGTCTAACCATGACATGCAATCAACTGCTCCTTTTTCCCTGGTGAAATCCTTGGGTTTGCAGGAGACAAAGTATTTATAAGTGCAACCTTTAGCACGTGGTTCTTGATTTAACACAATTCTCTTAGATGGAACACTCCTCTGGTTTGATGAGTGATGATAATCACTTTTGTGAACAGTATGAGTTCTTGAAGGTTTCGTATGCGGTACAGATTGGGTCCTTACATGGGTACCACTGGATTCATTGAATTGCCTATCCAAAGCTCTTGTAACAGCATTGTCTATCAATGCCTGTAATTCTGCTCCTGCTACGTTGACTCTGGAGGTTTCATGATTATCTCTGGGGTGACTGTTGACTTCGTCTGACCCAGGCATGTAGCTTGATTGCTACATAAAATAATGATTTTAATTCATTTAGAAGTCTATAACAGTTTTATCATTCTAAATGATTTATTAATCATGGTATTAAGAAACCATTTTGATTAATTTGTTAAGTATATATAGATATTCAGGATTTTCATTATAATAATCCTTAGTTAAAATTAAAATATATCAATGGCAAAAAGGCCTAGTCATATGGACAGTTTTAAATTTTTAATCTTGATCTTTTAGGATCAAGGTATTGAGGTTTTATTTATAATTTATTACCTCTTCTTAACAGGGGGTCGAAGACCACAACTGTCTTTTGTCTTATATGACAATGAATACAGCCCGTAGGCATTACATCCCTACTGGATATCTAATATAATAAAAGAAAATGGAAGAATTTAATGTAAGGATGACTTATGTGATTTTATCGAATCATATTTTGCTAGGAATGTTAACATGTTTTCAGATGTTAACAAGGATTTGAACCTTTTGAATAGGTTTTACCGTCTTGGCCATATTTAGAATGACATGTGGCTAGGTTTTACCTTTAAGATTCTTTTTAATTTTTAACGCATAAAAATCCTAAATTGAGATGTTAATAAGGACCTGAATCTAATTTGAGGAACTACCATCTTGGCCCTGTCTTACAATGACACATGGCTAGGTTTTGTCCTTTTAGATTTTTTTATTATTTTATTATAATGGTAGGTCTTATAAAAAGGAATGTTATTTTTCATTTATTTAACATATTATATTTATGCATATAATTTAAAAATCAAAATTTAAACTAACCATTCCATTAATAATTTAAACAAGTACAAGTTTGCCCTAAACAGGACTTCTACAGAAATAACACGCCCACGTAGGGGCTAAACTAACAAACATACCCACGCAGGGGTCAACAGGAAGACATGCCCGCGCAGGGGCAGAATACAGAAACAAATGTCCACGCAGGGACATGATACCAACACTAAAAACAAACAAACAAATAAAGGATTTAATGATCCTTCTTGCTCTTTCCCTTGATTAAGTTCGCCAGACCCTTGAAAATTCCTCGGTTTTGCCTACGCCCTTCCCGAACCTAATGCTGCACCTGACTCAACCTTTGAAGAATCTCCTGATGCTGCGGTGGTGATATTACTGGCAGCTGCGGGGGTTGCTGATACTGCGGAGGTTGAGGAGGTGGAGGTTGGTGATACCCATATGGTGGGTACCCATAGGGTGAATAACCAGGTTGATATGGGACTCCAAAGGGCCCCTCGGGATGGAGAGCATTGTAATCCCATGCTGCCTGGTACGGGTCAACACTAGCGTAGTTGTAGTTGGTGTGGGCCGGCTGCTCAAAGGGATTATACGCCACCGCACCGGTGTATGTACGAATTGGGTCGCCAAAGCCCAACGGTGGTGGCGCGACAGGCGCAGAGTTTACTTCCGAGACGGGGTTTGAAGGCCCACCCATCTACGGGTCTTCATGGAGTGGCGGGTAGCGGCTACCACTTGAAGGTTGAGGGGTGCTGATACGCACTCCTCCTCGCACAAACATCTGTGCGGTTGTTCTCCTACACCTTGGTGGCTCCGGAGGCTGTTGCTGCACTGGTGGTGGTGGCGGAGTAACCGCGACAAAACGAGAATCCTCGGAGGGATCCTGCTGCTGCTGCGATGAGTTGTGGTAACTGGGAGTAAACACCCAGTCGATCTGTCGGAACCTTTCCTCATAGCTGTCGGGACCATTATAAGGTGATCCAACAAAAGGTGACCCATCCAAAATTTCGATGGGGTGGTTAGGGGTTCCGGACGGTGGTTCTGCGGGATCGGTGTCCTCGTCCATGTCTATTGCATGGTCGCCCGAGAAGTGGTCTTCAGGTCCTAGTGGGTTAAAACCCACTGGTTCTTCAAGGTAGTTTTCCGGATTGAACCGGCTCTGGAAAAAGGACGTTGGGTCATCAAAAGGTGAGTTGTGGCCCTGGAGAGGTTTATAAGATTGGTGGGAATTATGGGGCTCGTTTTCAGACTGAGGCCCAAAAGAATTTTGAAAAGAAGGGGAGGAGCTCAGCGAAACTGAGTGCCTTGCGGGTTCAATATAGGTCCTCCAGTTATCTTGAGGACCCCGGCTAAGTGAATCTGACGGTGTTCGCCGGTGTGAAGGCCCGACCTCATGATCATTCGGGGCGACGAGTGGCCCCTTGCCTCTTCCTCTCCCTCTCATTCTTGGTGGCATCTTGTTCAACCTGTCAAAACAAACAAAGGATACAACAAGAAAAAATATAAAAGACAAAGTTAGAAATAAAACAAATTTGGATTAATCCTAAGTTCTTTGTCTAGACTCGAGAATCGAGGAATGTGCAACTGTGTAACTGAGATTAAACACAAAAGGCTAGTGTTTAATTCACTCAGTGTTGGCTCTAATACAAACCTGTCACACCCCGATATTTCCACATATTACCGGTGGGCCAGGTGGGGAGTATCGTGACGTAGTTGATATCATCATAGTCAAACAACACAATTTTAAATACATAACGGAAGCAAAAGATAGATTTATTTCAACCGAATAAATTGTAATATCAAGTATCACAAAATAGTTGAAAAAGATCCACAGGCGGATCAAATAAAAAGGAAACATAGTTCATCAGATTTAAAAATGCATCCAAGCTTGCGAGACTCTTATTGATGCTAAGGAGAGGCCAGCCTATTTCGAGTAGTACCTGCACTTAGCCTTTTTTTGGGAAAATACGTCAGTTTACACTGGTAAATACAATTAACTGACTCATTTTGAAAAGGTTTAGAAAATTGATTTGAATGCACAAGGCACAAAACATTTTATAACTTGGGATAATTATTTATATATAAACTTGTAAAAGAATTACATGTTTCTTATACGTTCAGTAGCCCGGATTGACACCGGGTTAAAGATTAATAGACACACCACATGATATAGTCCCGCGGCGGGTTATTCCCAAAACCGGCGGTTATACCTTATTATTTATATATGCACTTTCGGGTGTACGCCTACACCCCGTGCTTAGGTCGTGGCCATTTCTTAAAATGATGCCAAGGATATCCGGGACATGGTCATTAACCCCCCAAAGGTTTTAAGCAAACAAAACAATTTAAACGGGTCATTTCAATAAAGTAACCTTCATACGATTAAAAATTCAATGCCTGACCAAGCGGTATTTTATATACCGTACCCCAAGCCCGTATAGGGAAAATAAGTTAAAAGTATTTACCTGAGCAAGTATAGTTCACAAATAGCAAGTGCAAGTAGCTTTTACCGGGTCTCCTAATCTGGAAGAAAGGTTTTTAATAACCTATTAGATTCCTAACGGGTCTTTAATTAAGCCTAAACTTAGACCGGTTAGTTTTAAAAGAAGATACGGTTCAAACGCACGATTAAGCGAAGACCGGAATAGAATGTGATTTAGACCCGACAAGTTTGGAGACTTGTGTAATATGGGTAAACTAAACACATTCTGGATTTTGAGACAAAAATGATAAGGTTTGACCCGTTTCGGCTAATTTATGCAAACTAGTTACATAAACCGCACCGAGCGCGAATAATGCATAACGGGTACCCAAATGATTCATGAACAGGTTTCCTAAGTTAATATGCCTTAAATATGTTGTGATATCAGTAAGATATCTTCTATTATGCCCAAAATGGATTTAAACACAAACTATGCCCCGTAGGGGTATTTTGGTCATTTTAAAGGTTATAAAAGAGTTTAAATAATAATCTGAGTTACAGGTCTGATATAATCAGTAAAAATACTTAATTTAATAAGTTATAACAGTAGGGTATTACATGTATGTGAAATTTATCATTTATAACCAAACTATGCACCTTGGGGCGTATTGGTAACTTCACATAGGCTTAAAAGGTCAAAACTGGAAATCTGAGTTTAAAACTTTTGCTTACTGTTAAAATATAAAAATTTACTGAAAATATCAGTAGGCATCAAACCTGTTAGGACCGGTTTGACTCCGAACGATTGCAAACCGACTCGTGCGACGTGCGGAATCCGTGCACGAGCAAGACCGAACACACGAACAGTAAAATAACTGTGATTCTATATAAGATCTGAAATTGTACAATCACTTGAATCACCTCTTTTGCACTTTCTCTCTCTACTTTCTCTCTCTAGCTCCTATCTCCTCAAATGTAACAAATAGCAAAAGTTCCTAAATGAAACCCTAAGGCTTCTATTTATAGGCCAAGGCTTATAAGGAATTTCCCCTTATTTACAATAATGCCACCTTGCCTTTTTCTATCTAATATTACAATGTAAGTCTAAACTTAAACTATTTCTGCTACGGTCTTGAGATGACGGAGGCGATAGACATACTGTACTAACAGACTCCCCCTTGGATATTGCCGCAGTCAATCTCAAACATTTAGTCAGACTTGTAGCTTTAGGTTTTTCTCTCTCTCTAGCTCGAACAGAATCCCCTTGGATCTGTCTTCAGCTTCAGCTCCCCCTTTCGGTAGACTTTTCAGGCTCCCCCTTTCGTCAAGCTTCCGTGCTTTGGGATCGACACCTGGCTTTCCGGTTACAAGCTCTTTTGGGAATGTATCCTGGCTCCTATGCACGTTTCCCCTTGTGTTGAGCTCGTCTTCAGACTCCCCCTTAGACTCGGCTGTCGGGATCGTAGTCTGGAATCTGCAATCCTCAAACATTTATAAGTAAAACATTTTTAGATTTCCAGGTATCGTAACCTAGCTCCATCAAACTTTCTAAATCAAGATCCTGGGACTAAGATATAATAATATGAATATATCCAGAATTACTTGATACTCTCCCCCTATCAACAATCTTCAAAGATTTGGCAGTTTCAACGAACCGGATCGGAAACTAGCTCTTTTACAGATTTTAACAATATGAGCATCCAAATCCCTCACAGTTAATCATCCAAGTCCAAATTAATGACCCTGGAGATATCACAAACTGTTTTTGATTTTTGATTTTAAAACATCAAGTTTCAAATTAAGGAACTTGTTTTATTTTCAGAAACACAATCAGCATACTTAGATTTTGAAACTCAGTTCTCAGACATCGGTTGTCGAAAATAAAACAGAATAAAAAATCTTTTTGTATTTTTCTGAAAATAAAAAGTAGTAAAGAAATATGTACAAACATATTTACAGACAATATTTTTGTTTGAGTTTGCGTTAGAGGATCATATCAATTTTTGACAAGTCACAAGTACCGTTGAGCTTAGTTACACATTAAGAATTAAACAATTCACTTAGATTGTCGATATATTGATCCACTTAAATTTTCATACAAAGTTCAACTGATTCAGGATACGAATTAGGTGATTTAAGAACTTAAACTCATTCATGTGTCCCACCTCTTGAATATACTCCCGTATCCAGATCCCAATATTCAGTCTTACAGGTGAGTATACCTAGATGATATCTGTAAGGGGAATAAATTATGAAACCATGATAGCTCAGGTCAGAACTTCCGTTCAGCAGAGAGCTTGGTTTGACTTTAGGTGTGTCCCCTTTAGAGGATCTTTTGTATTACAACAGCAATGACTATCAATTTTATTGTTTCATCAATTTACTGCGGGCGGCGCTAAATTTCAAGCAATGCAGAAAGTATTCTCCGGGGACTAGGCCATTGCTTCCGCAAAATCAGAAGTCCCGGGATAATACCCCAGATATCACTAAGCATAAAGACCTAGTATCTCAGAAAGAGGGGTCCTTCAAACGAGATTTCAGGGGTTACCTATATATCCAAGTAGTGTTCCCCACGAAATAAGCAAGTTTGAATTTAGGTTTATATCCCGAAAAAGTTTACTAAATGTATAAAAATCTACCGCCATATCATCAGTGAGACTGTTTAATACTATATAAACAATACATTTCTTTAGCATACTGTAACTGTCTACTGATGTACTATCATTTCCTCTTTTTACACAAAAACTCATTTTTATTTTTTAATGTTTTTGTCTTTTTGCCAATATGTTTTTATCATGTTTTTGTCATTTTCAAATTTTCTAATGTTTTTGGATTTTCTGAAAATTTCTTACTCCCCCTAAAATTCAAAACCATTCTAAAGAAAATTTGACAACCAATACTGATAGCTTTGTCTCGCCATCCATTTTCTGCTTTTCATGCACTGATTTGCAGAAAATATAACGTACCCCCATGATTTATAACCCATTGATTTTCGACAGTTTGAAAACCGTTTTTCAATCTTGTGAAAGTAATCATGTTTGTTCAGCCGTGAGGGTTTCGGCGTATTTAATCAACACATATTTTTGTATTTTTGAATATTTTTGACAGAAATAAAACATATTTTTGGTTTTTCAAATTTTTGACAAACTGAAAACATATTTTTGGTTTTTAAATTTTCAATTTTTAGGGTTTTTGAAATATTGTTTATTTATTTACAGAAAACAAACAAACTCCCTGTTCAACCAAACCAGGGTTCAGCAGCCTCTTCTTCTTGTGCCAGGCTGCTCCGATTTCCATTCTCACAGTCTTCAGTTTTCTTGAGCACCTGCACATTTACACTTACTCAATCACTTGAACAATTTAGCCCAGGTCTGTTTGACCTTAGGCATTTCAACACAATATGCATCAGTTAACTTCGGAAAATCTTTGTCATTTTGCACAAAGACTTTTTCAATTTTAACTTCAACTTTTTCATCATTTACCGAAGTCATTTGTTTCTTAATAGACCATGTTTGACCTTTCGGCGTGCCTCTTTTATAAAAATGAGACTCTTTTTGAACACTTTGTTTTTGAACAACTTTTGGTTTCCAAAACTCTTGTGGTTTTGTCATATCAACAGTTGTTTTCCAACTTTGAGTTGTTCTGACTCTGGGTGTGTGAGAATTCCAGGTCTGTCTCGAATCAAACCTGTTTGAGTTTGATTTCCAATTTTGATTCGAAGCAAACTTGTTTTTGTTATACCTCCAAGTTTGTTTTGAGTCAAATCTGGTTGACCTTTGTCTCTCATTCTCAGATTTTTGTTTCTCAGCATCAATCTTCTTTTTGTCAACATCCACAGGTTTTGGATTAGGATACTTGCGTGCAAGATGTCCTTTTTGATCACATTTGAAACATGTTCTCATGGACACATCTTTGACCTGTGGTTGTTGCTTTTTCTTTTTAGCAAAGAACTCATCATTAGACTGTCTCATTTTGAGCTCTTTTTCTTTTGCTAAACTGTCTCCTTGAACAAAACTCATTTTTCCTGATAATTTGGCGTTTCATTTTTGTTTCGATTCTGTTTCTTCTTATAAGCCAACCCAGCCTTCATATTTTTCTTCTTGTAACCAGGTTTGTTATACGAACCTCTATGACTCTTACCAGCAAACTTTGGAATTTCAGATTTATCAATCTCAACCATTTTGAAAACTTTATCAACCTTTTTTGAAATCACATTCTGAATCGGGAATACAATATCTAAGAATAATTTGTCCGATCCAATCATGGTATAAACCAATCCTTTTGAATCATCATTCAAACTTTTCTCGGATTTTGTGTTTTTCAGATAATTATCATGAAGATTTCCTTCATCTTCATCTTGTGATTCAGATTTACCTGTATCAACCGACTCTTCTTTCAACACACTTTCAATGACTTTACCTACCACCTCTGAATCATGAGAATCATCAGATTTGGAATAGGTTATATCAATGTTGTCTGGCAATTGATCTACCATGTTGAAAGCTTTTTCGACCTTTTCCTCATCATAAAACACAAACTTTCCCGGTGGTGGAACTTTATGAAACTCTGAGCCAATGCCTTTCTTGTTTTGCTCAGACTCACCATCCTCCGGTTTTATGTTGAAAATACGTTCAAGCACATATGACGATGCGTGATAACTTTTTAACTTGTTATTATCCTGTTCTAAATCAGCAATCTGACGCTTTAGCTTAGCAACATCCTCAATGTAAGAATTAACAACTTGTTGCTTTATTTCATACATTCGTTTATACTCATTAGTTGTTTTAGAACAATATTTCAATCTTGATTGAACAAGTTTCATTTCACTTTTTACTTTTTCATATGATTCTTTTGTAATGTGATAAGCCAATTTTATCGAATCATATTCCTTTTTCATTTCCTGAAAAGCATTCTCTTTTTGATCACATTCTCCTGTCTTTTTCGAAACATTTTCTTTCAAAACTTCATTTTCTTTTTCTAGATTTTTACATTTTTGAGAAAGTTTTTCATCATTTTCTTTTAAAACCTTTTCATTTTCTAACATTTCTTTGCATTTTTCTTTGAAAACATTTTCGATTTTAGTGAATTCAAGATCTCTTGTTCTGAATTTTTCATCTTTTTCAATACAAGCACTACATGGTGCCATGCATTTCTCGCACTGTTCATCAATTTTGATTACAGTTTCAGAATCAGAATTTACCTCAGTGATTGGCACTTCGGTGTTTGCTTCAGTTTCTTTCTGATCAGCTTCTTTCTGCTGCTTCTCATCAACAGCTTTAACAACATCATCTGTTGAACTTTCAACCTTCACTTCTTCTTCTGCTTTCTTCACATCTTCTCCAACCTGCTGTTCTTCAGTAACAGCTTCTTTCACAACTTCCACATTCACCATCACTTCTTCTTTCACTTCTTCAACAATCTTCACATCTTCTTCTTTAACTGCTTCTGCCTTAACCTCTTCAGCAACTTTCTTCAGATTGTTTACCATCTCTTCAACATTTTTCTTCATTCTTTCTTCATTCCTCTTCCTCAGTTTTATCGTCATAGCATCCCTGATGATTTTATCCAGCCGTTTCACATATGTCTTGTCTTTTGCAACATTGGAATAATATTCGCCGGATCGAGGAATTACTAGAAGAACATCATCGTGAACTATGTCACTTCTGGGAACAACTGGTTCACCTTGTTTGTTGACATAACATTCTTGCTTTTTATCCCATCGTTTGTTCGCAACAGCATTCTCATATTCTTCCTCCATTTTCTCCATTCTGCACCCTACAATGAATCTTTCTCTTGGAGTTTTTTCTTTCAAAATCTCTTCTCGAGTTTTCTCTTTGACCTCAGCAGCAACATTTTCTTCTTTGTTTTCTTCATGAATTTCAGCAACAAGAACATGATGTTGGGCTTTTGATGATTTTCTGCCCTGAGCTGTTACAGGACGATCTTCATCTGGAAGAATTGTGCTCCAGTCAAAACCTTCATCATCGTGGATTACAGCATAAGCTCTGGACTTCTCTCTGGGTTTATCTTCGATCATCTTTGGCTCTTCTCTGCTACGGTGGTAAATTGCCTTTCGGTAATAATCGTCATTGAACGGACGTTCATTTCCTTCAGCAACTTCAGAATTTCTGCATTCTCTTTTGAAATGACCCTTTTGCTTGCATCTGAAGCAGGTCACTTTGGACTTATCAAATCCAAGTTTTGTAGATGCACCACCGAGAGATTGCTTCCCAGTAATTTCCATATATCTTTGAGCTCTGCGGATGCAGCTTGCCAAACACCAACGGATGTCAATGAGCTCCATCTCTTCCGGATCAATCTGATCGTAGTCTTCTTTGGTTAACTCAGAGTTACCAATCTTGCCTGCAACTAGACCTTCATACGATTCCAGAACAGATGCAAGGAAGCTCATTTGTTGTTTAGCTGCATTGATGCTCATCGTCGGAGAATTCTTCAGTTTGAGAGCAATGTTGCACAAAATCTCCTCAGTTTCATCAGAACTTGATTTTGAAGATGAATGATATCCAGAATGATAACTTGAAGAAGTTGTTTGTGGTTCTTTCATCTTCTCACCACTGAATGCTGTCTTTGGTGAACTTCCAACTTTCTCCGAAGGTACACTGCCTTTGTAGTATAGACCAACATTCTGATGATGAGATGAACCACTCATCTTGTTTTGCTTTTGTAATTCTAGATCATGACTCTCAATCTTTTCTAACAATGCATCAAGAGAAATTGTATCAAATTTATCATCATTTTTCAAGATAAAAATAAACGTTTGCCACTGATCAGCTCGTGGTAATGCTTCAATCACTTTATCAATTATCTCTTCTCTTGTTTTCAAAATTTTAAATCTTTCAAGTTCAATCTTTAAATGGAAAAACCTCTCAATCATTTGCCTCACAGTCTCTCCCTTTAAACTATCAAACAAATCAAATTCTTTTTTTAATAAAGCTATTTTGTTTTTCTGGATTTGTTTACCCCCCTTAGCTTTAACCTTTAAAGCTTTCCATACAGATTTAGATGACCCATCATGAACTAATAATGAAAAGATGTCATCACGAACTGATTGCTGAATCAAAGCAATCATCTTCTGTTCATAAGAAAATTTCTTTCGATCATCCTCTGAATAATCTTTGATCAGAATTTCTTCTCCTTTGTCATTTGTTGGGTTCTCATAGCCAAACTTTAAACAAAACCAACTCTCATGTGCATATGCCTTCGTCCAATTGACAAACCTCTCCTTCCACCAAACATAATCCTCAATGTTATTCAGCTTCGGAGGTTTTGAATATGTTCCATAGAAGTTGTCATTGTTAATGTTGTCTTTGATGGTTTTCGTTATCGCTTTGGGTGTATCGTTTGAACCTTCCACTGTATCAGAGGTAAACGCATTGTAGAAAGTATTGATAAATTCTTCAGCCATGATGTGATCTTCTCGATTAACAGCACCTTTTAATCACCTGAATCACAAACAAGCAAACACAATGAGTTTGAACAATATCAAACAAATGAATCGGACGGGTATCCGATCGAGTGAGTCAACACAAGTCAATAGTGAAAATAATCTCGTGACAACGCTTGTCCGTTCGAGTGAGACTGCTATTCGTTCGGCTGAGATAGTATCCGGATGAAGATCCGTTCTGATGGAGATCCGGATGATGATTCGTCCGGATGGGGATCCGGGGTGACTAAGGTGATCCGTACGGGTGGGGATCCGGGTGACTAAGGTGATCCGTACGGGTGAAGTTGACTACTTTGACTTCAATGAATCAACAAACTCACTTGCAACAAGACAAAAAAACCTTCACGTGAAAGCCATTATATCACATGCATATCAACAAAGTTGTATAGACAACTATTCTTGGGCAAAATATGATCACGTGATAACTTCAACTTCACATGCACTAGCACATGGGCTATCAGACTTTTAATCAGATTCTTGTGAAATTAAATGCACCGATTGAATTTAATGTTTCACATGCTAACCGAATATGTTGACTGACAAGCTGAAAATGTTGACTAAGTTGTATGAACAAGTGATATGCTTTGACACGAATTGCTATGACGCGGATTGCTTAACCGTCCGGATAGGTCAACAAAGGTCAAAGCGAATTGTTTATCCGCGCGGGCGACTTATCCGGATGAAACGTTATCCGTGCGGGTGGCAGAGTCAACAAGTCAACACGGATTAATGAAATGTTATCCGTGCGGATGGCAGAGTCAACAAGTCAACACGGATTAATGAAATGTTATCCGTGCGGGTGGCAGAGTCAACAAGTCAACATGGATTAATGAAATGTTATCCGTGCGGGTGGCAGAGTCAACAAGTCAACACGGATGGCTGAAAGTAATCCGTGCGAGTGGGTTGCTATGACACGGATTGTTGTCCGTGCGGGTGGGAAATGATGCTATCCGCACAGGTGGGTGCTATCCGTACGGGTGACAAGTCAACTAAGGTCAACACGGATTTGTTATCCGTGTGAGTAAATGATCCGCTTCTCTCGACAAAACTTTTGTATGAGCGAGTGACAGATGATTCTATGACTTCAAGGCAAAATCACATGCAACCAACAACATTTTTTTAAATCTCTAAAACAATCACATGCACTCTCAATTAATAATGGCCGTTGATATTGATCACATGCAAAACAATTAATGAAGTTATATGTTCACCGCTTTGACTAACAAGATAACAGTGTTGACTAAAGTTGGATAGGGTATTGAGTCGCGGATTACTATCCGTGCGGACAAGTGTCCATGTGGATAGGTCAACGAATGGTCAAAGCGGATACTTTATCCGTGCGGGCGACTTATCCGGACGGATAGGTCAACAACAAAGTCAACACGGATATGTTATCCGCACGGATTGCCATCCGTGCGAGTAACATCAAGAACAACAGCAACAGTTTTCAACTTTTTCGCACCACAAAGATCTAATTTTCTCACAAATGACTTAGAGTTATGATTTGAAACTTTGTAGGCTTTTAGATTAAGTGTTTTCGCACAACATATCCGAAAATTATCAATTTTTAACCGTAAAATCCTGGTTAATTTTGCGTTTTTCTGTTTAAAACGTGACAGAGATGAAAGATGAAGAACTTAGACAAATCTGAGTGAAATTTCGATCTGAATCTGCTGAATTCAAGTGCGAAATCGTGTGAATGATCCGAGCAATCGAGCTCCAGCTCTGATACCACTTGTTAGGACCGGTTTGACTCCGAACGATTGCGAACCGACTCGTGCGACGTGCGGAATCCGTGCACGAGCAAGACCGAACACACGAACAGTAAAATAACTGTGATTCTATATAAGATCTGAAATTGTACAATCACTTGAATCACCTCTTTTGCACTTTCTCTCTCTACTTTCTCTCTCTAGCTCCTATCTCCTCAAATGTAACAAATGGCAAAAGTTCCTAAATGAAACCCTAAGGCTTCTATTTATCTATGTAGTTAATAGCGGTGCTATAGCGGGCTATAGCGGTGTAGCGGTGGTCTGGCATCATAGCGGTCCAAATAGCGGTTGGGCATAGCAGTTCCGCTAATAGCGGCGCTATAGCCCGCTATTTGACCGCTATATGTAGTCTTTTATAGCGGTTGTAGCAGTGATATTAGCGGTCAGTAAAAAAAGGCCCAAGTTAATGAAAAGCCCATTTTTTTTATAAAACCCATTACAGTAAAAATGGCCCAATGTTTGATAAAACCCATTACGACCAATTAAAACCTAGACGACCAATTTATTATGTTCAGCGACCTTTATAGCGGCTGTTCGATTCTTCAGTCTTCGACATCATCAGAGTTCAGAGCTGTTCGATTCTTCATCTTCAGTCTTCGACAGTCACAAGGTATTAGTGTTCTCTTCGGTCTTCACTTTTACATTACCACTAATATTTGGAATGATAAAACTATGAATTTTGATATTACTATTAATATTTTTCAAAGACATATTTATATATATATATATAAAAGTATATAAATTATGCATGGTATAAAAATTACCGCTATATCACCGCTATAACCTATATATCGTATAGCGGACCTTGACCGCTATCCGCTATTTTACCGCTTTAACTACTTAGCTATTTATAGGCCAAGGCTTATAAGGAATTTCCCCTTATTTACAATAATGCCACCTTGCCTTTTTCTATCTAATATTACAATGTAAGTCTAAACTTAAACTATTTCTGCTATGGTCTTGAGATGACGGAGGCAATAGACATACTGTACTAACAAAACCTTATATGTTTAAAATAGTTTTAATACATACTATGCGTTAAAAACGCTTAAAAATGCGATTTTGAGCTATTTCCGGGTTTTTAAAGAAAAGCTGATATTTTTATTATTCCAAAAGGCTCAAAATAATTTATTTATCATATTAGATCAGTAGAAAAAGGTTTGGTATCAAAATAATTTGTAAAACTCATTTTATAGGTCAAAAGGGCAAAACCGGCAATTACCGAATCAAGCTTAGAACTCTATGTTATGTTCAGCCTAAAAATAAATAAAAATCTTCAAAAATCCTAAAATATTATATTACATCAGTGGGTAAAAATTTTTGTATCAAAAATTGGGTTTAGATAGGCTTTATGCTAATTACGCCGTTTAATTAATAAAAAGCTTTTCATTTACGCTAATGAGCATAACTCCTAATCTAGACCTCAACTGATGTCAAATTTAGGGACACGTTTATAAATCAGTAACTAAGGTTTCTATTCTTTTACATTTTCAAAAATCACGTTTTAAGGTCATATGGGCATAATAGTCAACATATAGGCAATAAACGGAAACATGCATATGAATCGGATAACTAATGAACCAAGTTGTATAATCACAGAGGGTCATACTAACATGAAACCTGGTCCAAATAAAGCTCTAAGGCATTTCTAAAACATGCTACATTGGGTCAGAACTGAAAGTCAAAGCAAAAGTCAAATTATGCGACTTTCGGTTCCGAACCAAGCCTAAACTGAAAATTGTCGGGTTGAACATGTTTAGACATGTTCTTACATTAATTACCAAGTTATATTAGTGATAAGACAGGTTGCATGGGTTCTACATTGTTAATTATGCGTTTATTTGAAAATAAGCTTTCTGTTGACTTTTTATGATTAACTTTGACCCGACAATTGACCTAGTTAGAGTGATAATTAGTAGGTGCCCTCTCAGGGGTTTATTACCTACATAATTACCAACTTATAACTACTTTTAATTTAACTAATGACTGGACCATTAATGATTAATCACGAAGTCAAACTTTAATTACGATAAGTTTGACTTATGGTCGTTAAGCTAATTAAAACTGAAATTAAGAGGTTAAGGACACTTACAAAGGTCCTAAGTACGATTAGGTAACTTAATAGAAGTAGCTTGAGCTCCAGGAACTTCAGAGAAAACTTGAAGTGAGTTTGAAATGAGCAAACAAAATGGTTGCAACTCAACCTCTTTATATATTGATCCTAAATGCATAAGATCATACCAACATAGTCTATACAGATGTGGTCCGTAATCAACCTTGAATTGTATCGCCCGGTTGCAGTGCTTGCGGACCGTAAGCCTAAGGCGATACGGTCCGTATCCGATGACCAGAAAACAAAAACTTGTAAATTTCCAAGCTTTGACCATGCAATTTTCGTTAATACGAATCTAGGGCCTTTAGCAACAGAATGGGACCACTTGATCAGGTCTGAAAAGTTATAAAGACCTTGCCATGCACTTACACATCCTTGGACATATCCAAGAATGCTTTTATTATGAAATTTTGTCGCAATTGCACATAGAATCCCATCTTTTGCATACTTGAATTATATATTATTCGAATTGACCAAATTTGAGTATAGCAGATGTTTACAAAACAGATTAGGGTCATGGGATTTATAAATAGGTCGCTCAGAGGTGATAATTAACATGTCGACACTTTTAAATCCTACCACACATCTTTAACTTGACCCGGGTTATAACACGTTTGCCTTACATGATATGTGTCCAAATTTTATTGGGTATGATTTTTTTCAAGGTGTTACAGTACGTTTCTCGTGAATGGTATTTATGCTTTGTGTTTGTTTGATACTGGAGCTGATAACTGTTTTATATCGTTTGAGTTGGAAAAGCTCCTCAATCATAAGCACTCCCATCTCCCCTCGACGTTCGATGTTGAAGTTGCCACCGGAAGAACCGTCGCTGTTAATTCTGTTCTTCGTGATTATACTCTCGAGCTCAACAATCACATCTTTCCTATTGACCTTATTCCGATGTAGCTCGGAAGTTTTGACATCATAGTAGGCATGGACTTTCTTCGTGAAAACCATGCTGAAGTCGTGTGCTTTGATAAGATGATTCGATTCTCGCTCAGGAATGGTGACCAATTGTGTGTTTATGGTGAAACTCCCTCGAAAGGTCTCAAATTCATGTCATGTGTCCAAGCTAGCAAGTATCTCCGCAAGAAATACAGAGCTTTCTTGGCTAACACTGTAGTAGCGGAGAAGGAAAAGAAAGGGAAGACAGAAGTGAAAGATGTTCCTGTTGTTTGTGAATTTCCTCAGGTATTCCCTGATGATCTTCTCGGACTTCTGCCAAGTCGTGATATTGACTTTCGTATCGACCTCATTCCTAGAGCCAACCCTGTTGCTAAAGCTCCTTATCGACTTGCTCCGTCCGAAATGCGTGAACTCTCGAGTCAACTCCAGGAATTACTTGATAAAGGCTTCATTCGCCCGAGCACCTCTCCATGGGCCGCACCAGTCCTTTTCGTCAAAAAGAAGGATGGGTCATTCCGGATGTGCATCGACTACAGGGAATTGAATAAGCTGACAATCAAGAATCGTTATCCCCTGCCTCGAATTGATGATTTGTTTGATCAGCTACAAGGTGCTAAGTGTTTCTCCAAAATCGATCTACGCTCAGGCTATCACCAGTTACGTATTCAAGAGGATGATATACCCAAAACCGCTTTTCGCACTCGTTACGGCTACTATGAGTTCGTTGTTATGCCTTTTGGTCTAACCAACGCACCCGCGGTTTTCATGGATCTGATGAATCGTGTGTGTAAACCTTTTCTTGACCGCTTCGTCATCGTGTTCATCGATGATATCCTGATCTATTCCAAGTCGAAAACCGAACACGCGCAACATCTACGTGTGGTCAGCTCAAAATCCACGAGAAGAACTATACAACCCATGACCTCGAGCTAGGCGCAGTTGTTTTTACATTGAAGATTTGGCGACACTACCTTTACGGTACAAAGTGTACGGTCTTCACCGACCATAGGAGCCTACAACACATCTTCAGCCAGAAAGAGCTTAATATGCATCAACGCCGATGGGTAGAACTTCTCAATGATTACGACTGTGAGATTCGTTATCATCCTGGCAAAGCAAATGTCGTTGCCGACGCTCTAAGCCAACGAAGCTATTTGCATAGCACCCACAATGTTCAAGCCCAGCATCATCTCGAAACCCTCATCCGCGAAGCCCAACATGCTTGTTTTACTGAGCGAACTTTGAAGAAATAAAGGATCCATCACAATGGAGCCCATCTTGTGAATAAGTCGAATGGGATATTCCATTATCTGGACCGAATTTGGATCTCTAAACAGACCGATTTACGACAGATTTTGATGGACGAAGCCCACAAATCTCGATATTATATTCATCCCGGCGCCGACAAAATGTACCAGGACCTTCGCTACAAGTACTGGTGGCCGGGCATGAAGAGGGATATCGCCCTCTATGTTTCGAAGTGCATGACTTGCTCGAAAGTCAAGGCCGAGCACCAAAGACCGTCTGGCTTACTTGAACAACCCGTGATCCCTATATGGAAGTGGGAAAGTATAGCTATGGACTTCATAACGAAACTTCCACGTACGCCATCAGGTCACGACAGCATCTGGGTTGTCGTTGATCGTTTGACCAAATCTGCTCATTTTATGCCGATACGAGAAGACTACAAGGTAGAAAGATTAGCCCGAATCTACACCAACGAGATCATTTGTCGACATTGGACGCCTCGCGACATTGTCTATGACCGTGATGCTCGGTTTACCTCGCGTCTTTGGGAAATGTTTTAAACTGCACTCGGTACTACGCTTAATCTAAGTACCGCTTTCCATCCCCAAACCGACGGTCAGACTGAGAGGACGATTCGTACCCTTGAAGACATGCTCTGTTTGTGTGTCATAGATTTCGGTGGTAATTGGGACGCGTACATACCTTTGGTCGAATTCTCGTATAATAACAATTATCATTCCAGCATTCAAATGGCACCGTTTGAGGCATTATATGGAAGAAAATGTCGATCGCCTATTGTATGGCACGACATCGGACACTCGCAATTAACCGGTCCTGAGCTATTGCAAGAAACGACTGACAAAATCCTCCAAATTCGAGACAATCTGCTGAAAGCTCGGAGTCGTCAAAAGAGTTACGCCGATAGATGACCCAAGCCCCTTGAATTTGACGTTGGCGACCATGTACTCCTAAAGGTATCACCTTGGAAGGGTGTGATCAGATTCGGGAAGAAAGGGAAACTCGCGCCTCGATATGTTGGACCCTTTAAGATTCTGGAAAGGATCGGAAAAGTGGCCTACAGACTCGAACTACCAGAGGAACTTAGCAACGTCCACCCGACTTTCCATGTTTCAAACCTCAGAAAGTGCCTAGCTGAGCATGATTTGTATGTACCGCTTGATGATCTTCAAGTAAACGAAACACTACACTTCGTGGAGAAGCCTGTCGAGATCATGGATCGCCAAACCAAGCAGCTCAGACGCTCGCGCATGCCCATTGTGAAGGTTCGATGGGAAGGCAAACGAGGCGCAGAGTTCACTTGGGAACTCGAAAGCGACATGAAGGCGAAGTACCCGCAGTTGTTTGTTACGGCTTCGGCCTAGATTTCGGGACGAAATTCCCTCAACTAGGGGAGGCTGTAACACCCCGTGTTTCGAAAGTCAAAGTCAAAGTCAAAGTCAAGATTGAAGTCAAAGGGAGAAAAGATTGCTAATTGTGATATGTCTCTCCTTGCTCAAATCCTGTTTTGACTTCTTTGACTTGTAGATAGTCTTTTTATGCTTTTACGTTAGTTGTATTATGTGGAGTACTTATTAATAATCGAGGTTTAATCGATGTTTATCGCATGTTTGATCGCTTTATCGCATCGCAATCGCATTCGCAACTCGAATTATGCATTTTGGATATTGTTTTACGTGTGTGTGTTTCTTATGTGTTACTTGTGCATGCTATATTTATGTCTATGTTGTGGTGGTTAATCGAAACGCAATCGCAACGCTATCGCAATCGAATCGCAAACGCTAAACGCAAGTTAATTATGATGATTGTATGTTAGATATAGTAGTTGGGATTAAAAATAATTTGAATGGGAAACTCTATTGCATCGCAACGCACTACACGCGAATCGAAACAGCAAAACTCGTCGCGCTGAACACACCAATCGAGTGGCCAACCGATCGAGTTGCCACCCGATCGGGCTGCCACCCGATCGAGTTGCCACCCGATCGGGCTGCCACCCGATCGAGTTGCCACCCGATCGGGCTGCCACCCGATCGAGTTGCCACCCGAACGAGTTGCCACCCGATCGGGCTGCCACCTGATCGACCAGCCACTTTCCCCCCCTTTCCTTTTATGGAAACCCTATAAATACCCCTCATATGTCAATATCACTTGATGTTGACAGCTCTCGCTCGACCAGCCCGCTCCAGCCTCTATTTCTTCCGATTTCTCGCGATTCTTGTAAGTTTTCAACCTAAATCTTGTACTTTCTTGATCTACACGCACTCCTACACCTTTCTATCTTTTGAATCTTAACTTTCAACCGTGAAATCAGTAGATTTGAGGTGTTCTAGGATGATGTCATCATGGTGTTCTTAAGAACTTCATGTTTTGGCTTCAATCCTCCAAAAACAACTTAGATCTGAACGATTTCCACATAAATAAACAAAGATCTTGCATAGATCTGAACATATACATGGTGAAAAGGATTGAAAGTTGGTTTTCTAACTTTCTTTCAACTCTTTTACACCCAGTGCACTCAAAACCGATAGAATCGGAGCATGTTCTGATCTTCTACACCTTCTTGTTGATGTGTTGGTTCAAGATCTGGATTCTATCCAAGAGATTACTGATTTCGGGTTAAACATGAAACACCGTCTCGAACAGTTAACTGATCGGACTAGGGTGGTTCCTGTCCGATCGGGTCACTAATTCTTGACGAGGTTCCTGTTGTTTAGCACATTATCAAATCGTCTCGAGAAAACCGCAAAACTACCAGAACAACCAAGTGTAAGGACGATCAGGTCGTCTGGGACGGATTGCCGTCCGATCGGATTGCCACCCGACCGTACAGCCACCCGGTCGGCCTAATCCTTGGTCCCACATTTAACCTTTTAATTCAACTTTTGAGGTTTTGAACATCGAACGGATTGTCGTCCGATCGGATTGCCACCCACTCGGATTACCACTCGATCATGTGATGTTTGGACTTCAACACCTAAAAAATTTTCAACGTGTTCAGTACGGATTGCCACCCGATGGGATTGCAATCCGATCGAGTGACAAATTGCTGTGAACTTATTCTCACTAAAGTGTCCTACCAATCGGATCGTCGCCCGATCGAACCGCCGTCCGATCGACCGACCTGAAGGGTAGAGATATTTCTCTCTTTTCAAAATGCTACAACGAAAACTTCAAAAGGCAAGCCATCATACACAAACACATCCATCCCAAACGAGGTAACAATCCAATCGAATGGTCACCCGATCGGATGACCATCCGAACGGATTGTCACCCGATCGACCGGCCACCCGATCGGATTATCACTTGATCGGATTACCGTTCGATCCATTGACACTTCACACCATTTTACGCGTCGCTTATCTTTTGTGCTATCTTTCTGATCAGGCTAATCTCACTCTAGCGCTCCCTTCAATCCATCATCACTGTGAGTATACTCGAACCCTTTTGCTTTACGCACTTTTGGGTGTTACATACGTTACTTATTCTAAATCACATCGAACACACTACGCAATACTTTAACGCTAACCGATACCGCATGTTATACGTGATTTAATGAATGCTTGTTTGTTATGTTTACACATGGATTATTGTCTACCTGCCTTAGCAACGATAGTACTATAGTTTGGACTCAGCACCTGATCACTTAGGGGTTGTTAAGGACAATTAATTACATGGCTCACAGTGGTGAGTGTGTATTACGAACAGCCTCGGGCAGTCAACCCGCAGTCATTGATATTGATAGGATCATGTCGATAACTTACGTGCTTCATTTCACACTGTGTATGTGCTGGTTATGTGTAAACGATTTCGAACTCTATTATATCTATTAAACTTGTATGCTCACCTTTACACTATGTGTATTGACTTTTACTTTAACGTATGTGGCAGGTGCTTAAGATGTTTAAATGCTTGGATTGCTGTGAAATCGAGGCTAGGAAAGGTCTAGAAACAAATAAACGAATTGTCTGTACTTAAATTCTGAGTTGTCGAAACAGAAAAATTTGACTTGATTTTGTCTGTAATAATTATGCTACCTCTTATGTCATGGTATGGGACGTGATGTTTTAAATAATTGGTAATCATAGTTGTTATGGAAACTTCTGGACAATCTGTTTCGCTCAATGCCACGCCCCGATGTTTTCGCCATCGGTTGGGGTGTGACACCTTAAGTGAATGGATTTAACTTAAATTTTTAACCTGGTTAGTGTTAAAGGACGAAAGGTGTAATGAGTTTTCTAGATAAATGATTGTGACTATAATTATTGAATTTAAAGGTCATCCATTGCAACCCGCTACAAACATAAAAGACGAAAAATGTAATTTACCCTAAATTATAAAACGAAAAACATTGTAATGCGTCTAAAATATTGTAGGAACCGTTCGCGTAATTTAAATAAAATAAAACAAATTTTATTAATACAATTACAATCAGAAATAAGAAAGCAAAAATTACAATAACAAATACAACTGAAATAATTAAATACAAGAATGGAGTAGAAACAGAGGGGCTGAGTCACGTGTTCAACACGCTTCCCTTAAAACAAATTCTGAGTCTCCCAAGAGTACTCGTTTTGTTTCCCAGGGTACAACAGCCGGAGCAGTAGTACTGCCGGAGTTCGCCTACAACCCGAAGGTTACCTTGAGAACTGCAAGAAAAGAATCAGAATGCTGTGGAGAGAACAGTTGAAATGCTGTTGTGTAGCTGGTATCAGTCTGTTGTGGGCATGGGGCTGTATTTATACAGCTCCTAGGTTGAAACAGTCAAAAGCAAATTAAAGAGAGGTTTAAATTGCATTAAACGTCTTCAATGCAATTTAATACGTCATTTAATTCTCAGTCAAAGCCCGTTAACTCGTCAGTTACGAAGCTGGACTGAAACTGCTCTGTCATTCAATGCTGGAAGCTTCTATGCGCGAGACACACTGGTGCGCGCGCCCAGGTCTGTACGCCCATATGCGGTGCGTCCTCTTGGCTCACTGCCATGCGCGTGTGTGCCACGTCACCTGTGAGCCTCTACGAGCACGCCACACAGTCGCGCTTCGAACCTGCACTCCATCCACTTGGTCCCTGCAGCCTATGAGATCCACCACGCGCACGTGGTCAAAAATACAAAGGTGGATCTCAAGCGGCTCGCGGCGATGCGAGCGTGCGAAGTGCAAAGTGCGCCATCAAAGCGCCACATTGCGCCTCATCGCCCACGCCACACGCGCGCGCGCGAGCGTGTTTGAGTGCGAGTTAGGGTGCTCCGCACCCTTCGCGAGTACACTAGTGAGTGCTCCCATGAAACAATAAGGATGGAGAGTTCCCACTTAAATACCCCTTTAAGTTCCATCTCTCATCCGATGTGGGACAAGGTGCTACTTTCCCTTTTGTTTCAGCATTGAATGTTCCAAACACCCAACTTTGAGCATCGATATCTCATTCATCTTAGCTCCGTTTTGGACGTGGTTTAGTTCGTTGCGAAGCTCTTCCAACATAGAACACAAACCCACAAATCAATATATAAAACCCGCTCATTTTATTATATTTATTTCTAGTCCAAAATAGAAAAAAAATCATTTTCCTATATTTGTGAAAAATGCTATTTTCACCTATTTTTCCAACAATCCCCCACATGAAAAATGCTATTTTCATCAAATTTCCAACAATCCCCCACATGTATGGAAATGGATCTTTTCCTTACACTTTTCAACGATAAACTTCGACAGTTGAGTATTGCAAGATAGGTAGGTTGAAGCCTTTGAACCTTCTTTTGTGAAACATACTTAGCTTACTAGCGGTTTGTAGATGCGATGTCCTTGAACATACCCCCATTTGTGTAAACGACAATACACTTCACACAATACTCTCCCTGGTTTGGCCAACTCCTCATTGTCGTGTCCTATTATGGTCCTGGAACACTAGCCTGGTTCTGCGAGAGCTCTAGGATTTGCGCACCCCACAAATCCATTTGAAGCGACCCCACTTCTCTCTAACATAGGTGATTCCCCTGAATCATTAAAAGCATCATGGTTATTTGATTTCCTAAAGCCGTTAACCTTAATATGCTTAGCCTCACATCAATGTCACTGATTGGAATGGACTAGGAAGTATATTTAACTCCCTTTTTGTTTTGTTTGGGGTACTCCCCCACAGTGACTCCGTTTTGGTAATATGATTAAGTTGTCCTATTGAACTTAGATCTTGGGATCTCCAGTCAACTAAGTTAGGTTTCCCTCATATTCCCATTTACCACGGGCTTTAGTCTCATTCCTCTTGACAACGTTTCTACTAACTCTCTGCTTAAGCCTTTTGTAAACGGGTCCGCAATGTTATCCGTTGATCTCACATAATCAATTGTGATAACACCCGTTGAGAGTAGTTGTCGTATCGTGTTATGTCTACGTCGCATATGCCTTGATCTGCCATTGTACATCAAGGTTTGAGGTCTACCAATCGCTGATTGGCTATCACAATGTACACATATGGCTGGCAAAGGCTTTGTCCATCTTGGAATATCTTCCACGAATTGACGTAGCCATTCCGCCTCCTCGCCTGACTTATCCAAGGCGATAAATTCGGATTCCATTGTGGATCTTGCTATGACCGTTTGCTTAGAAGACTTCCAAGCAATAGCAGCTCCTCCAAGTGTAAACACTTGTTGATTTGGAATCTTTATTATCCGATATCCAGTTTGCATCAGTGTATCCTTCGATCACTGCTGGTTGTCGGGTATAATGCAGTCCATAATCTCTTGTGTATCTTATGTATCTAAGCACCCTCGTGATAGCCTTCCAATGATCCGCGCACGGATTGCTGGTGTATCTACTTAGCCTACTCACCGCGTAAGCCAAGTCGGGTCTAGTACATGTCATTAGATACATTAGACTGCCAATAATTCTTGAATACTCTAACTGAGCAACTCCATCTCCCTTATTCTTCTTAAGATGTTGGGAGATATCAACTGGAGTTCGAGCTACACTCGTATCTCCCGAGTTGAATTTTTCAAGAATTTTATCCACATAGTGAGATTGACTTAACACAAGACCATCTTGGGTTCTTATGATCTTTACTCCAAGAATCACATCAGCTAAACCCATGTCTTTCATGTCAAATCTCGCTTTTAACATGCTTTTAGTAGCTTTAATAATTTTATCATTACTCCTAATGATAAGCATATCATCTACATAAAGGCATAAAATTACATAACCTTCATTTGTGTCTTTGAAATAAACACATTTGTCGCACTCATTTATTTTGAAACCATTGTCAATCATGACATGATCAAACTTTTGGTGCCATTTTTTTGGTGCTTGCTTCAAACCATACAAAGATTTGACGAGTTTACATACTTTACCCTCTTGACCTGGGGCAGAGAAACCTTCAGGTTGCTCCATGTAAATCTCTTCTTCTAAATCGCCATTTAGAAATGCGGTTTTAACGTCCATTTGGTGAACTTCCAAATTTCTTAAAGCTGCCATAGCAAGAACCAATCTAATCGAGGTTATGCGCGTCACAGGCGAGTAGGTATCAAAGTAATCTAGACCTTCCTTTTGTCTAAATCCTTTAATCACCAACCTAGCCTTGTATTTATCAATACTTCCATCAGTTTTCATCTTCCTTTTGAATATCCAACGATATCCAAGTGGTTTGCAACCAGGTGGAAGATCTACTAACTCCCAAGTATGATTTTGCAATATAGAATCAATTTCATTCCTTATTGCTTCTTTCCATTGAGGTCCTTCTGAAGAAGAAACCGCTTCGCGATATGTATTAGGCTCGCCCTCAACCATATAGCTAACGAAGTCTGGACCGAAGGATTTTTCAACCCTTGGCCTTTTGCTTCGCCTACGGTCACTTTCTTCAACCTCAGGTCGTTCATGTATCTTATCATGAACTACCTCATCAACTGGTGTAGATGAACTTTCACCTACTTCAAAATTAGGTGTTGATAACGTTGCATGTGTTTGTCTTCTCAAAGGAAACACATTTTCAAAGTAAGACACAACGTTAGGATTCACCTCCATGATAGTGTTTACGTGTACATCAGGATTCTTGGACTCATGTACAAGAAAGCGATGTGCACTACTTTGATGCGCATACCCAATAAATATGCAATCAACAGTTTTGGGTCCTATCCTAAGAGCCTTAGGAGGTGATACAATCACCTTTGCTAGGCACCCCTACACTTTCAAGTATTTGTATGAAGGTTTCTTCCTTTTCCATAACTCATATGGAGTTTCGTCTCTCTTTTTGAGTGGTATCTTGTTCAAAAGATAATTAGCCGAGAGAATGGCTTCCCCCCACATTTCCTGGCTCACCCCAGAACTTATCAACATGGCGTTCATCATTTCTTTCAATGTGCGGTTCTTTCGTTCCGCCACGCCATTTGATTGTGGAGAATAAGGAGGTGTACACTCATGTACAATGCCACTTTTTGCGCATAAATCGGCAAAAGGTGCAACATATTCGCCTCCTCGGTCGCTTCGCAAAGCTTTTATCTTCTTTTGAAGTTGATTCTCAACTTCATTTTTATACAAGATAAATTTACTTATTGCTTCATCTTTACTTTTTAGTAAATATACATAGCAATATTTAGTACTATCGTCAATAAACGTGATGAAGTACTTATTTCCACCTCTTGTGGGTACCGCTTTTAAATCACAAATATCGGTGTGAATTAAATCAAGGGGTTCGGTTATTCGTTCAACCGATTTTGATGATTTTCTTGTAAGTTTGGATTCAACGCATGTTTCACATTTATAGTGTGAATCAATATGGAATGTTGGTATACAATTTAAATTGATTAAACGACGTATTGAATTAAAATTTACGTGACCTAATCTACCATGCCATTTATTCGAATCAGAAAACTCAAGCATATAAGTAGAAGTAGTAGCAATTTTATTCATGTTCTTTTTCACAGCCATTACATTCAATTTGAACATACCATTTTGGGCATAGCCCTTGCCTACATACATTCCTCATTTAGTTAGTACAAATTGATCGCTCTCAAAAACTAAACGAAATCCAAACTTATTAAGCAACCAACCCGAGACTAGGCTCTTGCGCAAGTCTGGGACATATGACACGTTGCTTAAAGTGAGCTCCTTCCCTGACGTCCACTTCAAAATCACCGTTCCTTCACCCTTGATGTCCGCGGTGGCTGCATTTCCCATGTACAACTTCTCATCTCCCGCAAGCTCCTTGAAGGTGGTAAAGAGGCTCCTGTCTGGGCACACATGACGGGTCGCTCCCGTATCAATCCACCACCCTTTTGGAGTGTTGGTCACAGCATTGACCTCATCCAACATTGCGGTTTTGTCGGAAATCATTGCCACCAAAGGCATTCCGTCTTCATCCACCATGTGCGCGCGCTCGCGCTTTGGTTTCTTGCATTGGTTAGCCCGATGCCTTGGCTCGTCACAGTTGTAACAAGTCCCTTGGAACGTTGGAGGTTTCTTTTTCACAACCCCTTTCTTTGGTCCAAGTTTGCTAGCCTTTGCTTTCTCTTTGTCCTTTTTCCCCTTACCCTTCGCGCCCTTAGAGGATTGCCCAAGCTCAACCACGTTTGCACTGGCACTAGGCTGCACAAGGCTGCCTTTTAGGGCCATTATATTCTCCTCTTCTATACGAAGACGAAGAACAAGGTCCTCCACCGACATTTCCTTCCGCTTGTGTTTAAGATAATTCTTAAAATCCAACCAAGCAGGAGGTAATTTCTCGATCATCGCTGCCACTTGGAATGTCTCGCTAAGTGTCATGCCTTCCGCAAGGATGTCATGTAGTATAATTTGCAATTCTTGGACTTGATTCATCACAGTTTTAGAATCAACCATTTTAAAATCCAAGAACCAAGCTACCACAAATTTCTTTGTGCCAGCATCCTCCGTTTTGTACTTTTTGTCCAAGGCATCCCAAAGGTCTTTGGAAGTCTTGACATTATAGTACACATTATACAATGCATCCGATAGGCCGTTTAACACATAGCCTCGACAAATGAAATCCGAGTGCTTCCAAGCCTCTACCGCGCTCAGAGCCTGAGCGCTGGTCTCCCTTTCCGCAGGTTGGGGAGCGGATTCAGTTAAGAACCTCGCAAGGTTCATGGTGGTCAGATAGAAGAACATCTTCTGCTGCCACCGCTTGAAGTGTAGACCCGAGAACTTCTCGGGTCGTTCAGCGTGATTAGCCACTGTGGACGCTCCCACAGTGGTGGCGTTAAAGGGGGTTCCCATCACAACATTTGTGGTGTTGTTAATGTTGACATTTTCGTTCGACATGCTGAAAAAATTAAAATTTAAAGTTTAGTAAAAATTTCTGATTTACGCAAAAACCAGAAGAAACTAGTAAATTTTAATTTGTTACCACAAAATTACTGTTTCAGCTTCTAAGTCCAACTTTGAAGACTAAAACAGAAATTTTATAATTATTAGAACTTACTGATTGGCTTCTAAGTCCAACTTTGAAGACCAAATCAGAAAGTTTTAGCAAGTTTAGGACAAAATCTAAAAGTAACCAGAAAGGTTTTCAACCAAAGTCGCCCCTTTGAAGATGAAAACAAAAAAAAAATCTGTTTTTAAACACAAACTGAGTGAAAACAAAACTGGTTTGAATCACTTAACAGAATGGTTTTGATTACACGAACGGTGTTTAAAAATTTGTTTTAAGATTGTAGGAACCGTTCGCGTAATTTAAATAAAATAAAACAAATTTTATTAATACAATTACAATCAGAAATAAGAAAGCAAAAATTACAATAACAAATACAACTGAAATAATCAAATACAAGAATGGAGTAGAAACAGAGGGGCTAAGTCACATGTTCAACACGCTTCCCATAAAACAAATTCCGAGTCTCCCAAGAGTACTCGTTTTGTTTCCCAGGGTACAACAGCCGGAGCAGTAGTACTGCCGGAGTTCGCCTACAACCCGAAGGTTACCTTGAGAACTGCAAGAAAAGAATCAGAATGCTGTGGAGAGAAAAGTTGAAATGCTGTTGTGTAGCTGGTATCAGTCTGTTGTGGGCATGGGGCTGTATTTATACAGCTCCTAGGTTGAAACAGTCAAAAACGAATTAAATAGAGGTTTAAATTGCATTAAACGTCTTCAATGCAATTTAATACGCCATCAAAGCGCCACATTGCGCCTCATCGCCCACGCCACGCCACGCGTGCGCGAGCGTGCGCGAGCGCGAGTTAGGGTGCGAGTATACTAGTGAGTGCTCCCATGAAACAATAAGGATGGAGAGTTCCCACTTAAATACCCCTTTAAGTTCCATCTCTCATCCGATGTGGGACAAGGTGCTACTTTCCCTTTTGTTTCAGCATTGAATGTTCCAAACACCCAACTTTGAGCATCGATATCTCATTCATCTTAGCTTCGTTTTGGACGTGGTTTAGTTCGTTGCGAAGCTCTTCCAACATAGAACACAAACCCACAAATCAATATATATAAAACCCGGTCATTTTATTATATTTATTTCTAGTTCAAAATAGGAAAAAATCATTTTCCTATATTTGTGAACAATGCTATTTTCACCTATTTTTCCAACAAATATTTAAATGAACATATCAACAATGTAAATGAACTAACCTAAAATACGTAACCTATCGAACATAAATGAATGTAAACGAATTTAATGAACGAACTTAAATGAACGGTTTATGAGGAGGCATGTGCTCATGTACGTCATCTAACTAAGTGAACAAAAAAAGTTTGTTCGTGTTTATTTCTTTATCAAATAAACAAACTATTGGCCAAACGATTCACAAACGGTTCGTTTAGTTCTTTTACAAAACAACAAATTAGCATATGGTATATATACACCAAAACGTATAATTAATTAAACCGAAAAGTGAACAAAGGAAATTCATATTTCGAAAATTTTGTCTTAGCAATGGCATTTTAGATACATAACAATCAAACATCTTTCCACTGGCTTTCAACTCTTCCTCCGAGATTACTTTTATAAGAAATAGATAAGATTATGTCAACAATGGAAAAAGATACTATGAGGAACCTCCCTCTATTGTAAGTTAATATTAGAATTCTTAAATTCAAGTAGAATACTTATAATTTCTTATTCAATATTAGTTTTCAAATATTTAAAAAAGGACACTTGTGAATGAAGCACACAAAATAAAATTTTATTGAGAGGTGATTTTAACACAGATTTTTTTTATATAAAGTACCAACGCCTCATAACTCTAATTTCCACGCGTATGAAATGATTTTTTAGAGTATGGTTTGCTTTTGGACACTTGTTTGTTGTTTACGAGTCAATGAGTCAAGTCTTGATAGTTTGTCTTCATCATAAGGGTGTGTTAGGAGTGGTTAAATATTTGAGAGTAGCAAACTAAAAAATCAACCAATCAGAGTGCGCCACGTCAATTAGTGAAAACTGTTTAAACTTTGGTGAAAAGTGTTGGCAATGGTTTAGACATTTGGTGAAGTGGTAAACTTAAAAAAAAAAGAAAAATGTGTGATTGGTTGAGATTGGAATGGACCCCACCCCACCCCACACTACCCTCTCTCTCTCATACACTCCCTTCACCGCACGGCAAGCACTCACCGAATTGGCAAATGTTTGATCGGTAAACTTCATTAGCAATGGTTTACCACTCTTTGCCACTTCGGTAAAGTGGCTTTGCCGACTCCCACCTCTAACACCCTAATAGGACATTTTGACCAAAATTGATATGTTTGGTATATATATACCAGGTTCAGTCAATTTGTTCGAAAGACTTGATTTTTATATAAAAAAAATAAACAGAACCTTTCAAGACAACTGCTGGGTTCCCAATTTTACATTGTAAAAAACACAAATTAGACAAGATTTTTACCATCAAAGATTTTCTTCCAGCTGTGCTGCAAAGGTTTGTGATGGTATAATTTCAATTTAATAAAATGGAGTTTGAAATCTAGATTTGTCTTCTTTTTTTTTTTAACTTTAGATTTTGTTAAGTTGAGACGTGTTAAGAGGGGGGAAATGGAAACCACATGAAACTTTCCAAGTGTGTCCTATTAGCGTTTCAAAGGGGTTAAAGATGAATGGAGGACAGGAATCAATAAGTCAAAAGTATTGAACGTCTTAGTCAATATGGAAAAAATGACCGAAGTGATGCAATTTCAGTTGGTTTTTGCATAGAAAATGGGGACAAGTTGCGTTTTTCAATGTGAAAGCTTATAAAAAGTCTTGAAGATGATTGTATGAACATATAGAGGTAGAAACTATGAATGCTCATGTATATAATGCAATAGTGGAGTCTGAAGAATGCAGGTGATGAGTTTGGTATTTCTCAAATCTCTTCTGTTGGAAATTAAAAATGATTGTAGTCTTCTTTTTCATGTCCCTTATCCTCTCTTGTCTACCACTCATTCACTCTGCTACAGAAAGAAACATTTCTAGGCCTATCTGCCCAGAAAGTTTCACTTGCCCTAATTTGTTCCCATTCAAGTACCCGTTTTACAATGTCGCAGACAAACGATGTGGGTTGATCAAGGTCAACTGTACATCGAAAAGAGGTGAGGTGCAATTTGGAGGACGGTGGTATGAGATTGTTTGGTGGAATTTTGATTTTGATCATAATTCTAGTCATATAGTCATCCATAACAGAACATTTGAAGATCTTGTGAAAAATAATAGCTGTGAGGCGCTTATGAATACTTTCATTTATCCTACAAGTCCAAGCCCTCTTTTGTATACAATTTCATTACATCCCAACATCACTCTCTTCAAATGCACAAAAAATCTCACTTATTTTGACCCACATTATTACAAGAGCTACAACAGATGCAATGATCACATTTTCTACTATAATTACTTAAATGGAGCAGGTCCAAGTGACCTCCCAGATACATGTCAAGTAGTGCACCTACCTGTCAAATATCCAGGTCCAGGAGATGATGAAACAAACATATTTTCTCTTCTCCCTTCAGACATCTCAATTTTCTTTGAATTGTCACCTCATTGTATTGAGTGTCAGAAAAAAGGCCGCCTGTGTAATACTGAAAATGGAAATGATGTCCAGTGTTTAGACGTCAAATGGGGTATTTACAGCTTCTCTTTCCTTCTTCTCTCATGTTTACCATATTATGGGTACACCAGAATAATATGTATTATCAAGAGTTCAAACGTTTTTTATCTCGCCCTATAATATATACTTATTGTTGTTTGGTTGTTACAGAAAAATCAGGGAAAGAACAAAGCAGAGATAGGACAATAAAGATTCTGGGTAATATGCCTTTTTTATCCTATGCATTATCATTGGATATATAAGACTGCACACACCCACATGTAGGAATCGGTACCTGAATGTGTTGCCTTTTCTTGTTCTAGCTATCGTCGGATCAGCCTTAATCCTCATGCTGTCTGTTATCATCTTCATAATCTGGCGCCACTGTAAGAACAATCCTCTTTCCTATGTCTTGTCGAAGAATAAATCTCCAAATCTTGAAGACATAAATCTCTCTTGTGGCGTCTATTTTTACTCCTATACGGAGCTTGAAGATGCCACCCAAAATTTTGACCCTTCTCATGAACTAGGAGATGGAGGTTTCGGAGCGGTTTATTATGGTGAGAACTTGATTGTTTGAATAAAAATATCATTTAATGTTGGTTTTCACTTGAAATCTCCCCATCTGATCTTTCCATCTTTCTGAAACAGGTAAACTCAAAGACGGGAGAGAAGTTGCAGTGAAGAAACTTCACGAACACAACTACAATCGAGTCCAACAATTCAGAAATGAGGTTGAAATCCTCACCAAATTAAGGCACCCGAATCTTGTGGTTCTATATGGTTGCACCTCTAGACTAAGCCGTGAACTTCTCCTTGTTTATGAGTTTGTTCCCAACGGCACTGTTGCCGATCACCTCCACGGAGAACAAGCAAATCCATGCCTGTTAACATGGCCGATACGAATGAACATTGCCATTGAAACCGCCAGTGCACTGGTGTACCTTCATGCTTCTGAAATCATTCACCGAGATGTAAAGACAACCAACCTTCTTCTTGATCACAATTTCTGTGTCAAAGTAGCAGATTTTGGTCTCTCAAGGCTAGTACCGAATAATGTCACTCATGTGTCAACAGCTCCCCAGGGAACCCCAGGATACCTGGATCCACAATATCACCAACGCTATCAATTAACGGATAAGAGTGACGTTTACAGCTTTGGGGTAGTCTTGATTGAACTAATATCATCAATGGTGGCTGTCGACTTAGATAGGTCTCAAGATGAAATTGGTTTGGCTAACCTCGCTCTAAACAGAATCCAAAGATGTGCAATTGATGAATTAATCGACCCGGTTTTAGGATACGATACGAATCCTGAAACTACGAACATGATCACATTAGTAGCAGAATTGGCTTTTAGGTGTTTGCAGTATGATTCTGATATGCGGCCTACAATGAATGAGGTGCTGGATGTGTTGATGGATATTCAAGCTGTTGGTAGAATAGACACTAATGATAGTAACAGAGACTTGAAAACCGTGAATGTGACGCCTTTGTATGAAACCAATGATACGGTGGTTTTTTTGAAAGATCTCCCGCCTTCGCCTGTTTCCATCACTAGTGAATGGCAAAGTGCATCCACATCGTTAAGCAGCAATGGAGATAAATTGTCAATGAAGAATGATATCAACACATTAAAAACCCATGGGAACAAGGATGACATGAGAGCCTCCTTTCTTCAAGAAAATCATGAAAGTAGTCATTAAGCATCAGATGCATAGAATTTTGTATTTACTTTTGCTCGTGTACCATAATTTTTTTTTGTATTAATGCAAATATATGTAAATACATGGTTTCCTTCCATATTTTCTCGTGTATTCTAGCCCTGGGATACGTAGGATGTCCAATTACCTTTATAATAAAAGTTGTTTTGTACGCTATGAAGTTATAAAAGCTCGCTTTATATTTCAAGCTTGTTTTTTAAACTCGTTAAAAGCTCTACTTGAACTAATTTAGACCGAGTTCGTTAAAAGATTGACTAGTTTTTTTGGTTTAGGCCTTACACCTGAAAAAGGTCTTAATGTGTCACAAGTGTTACAGAAATCTCCACATCATATACAATCATGCTTCATCATTGATTTAGAGCAGTTAAATCATTCATGGCATATTTTTGTATCACCTCATAGTCATACATAGACAGTTTCTCGGTTTTCCTTTTCGTCATTGTTTGCATTTCAACATGATATGAGAGCCTGTTTAGGCCTGAATCATTTCTTCATACAAACATCAATGTGAATCATGAACTATCAAACAACTAGGCATCATAAACCGAATCAACTTCACTATGTTGCTTCTTCATATATGAGGAATGTTATCTCATTGACCTAATTCTCATATATCTGTTCGGATTTATCGTAAAACCTAATATTAATTTAGCCGTTGCTGATTCCTGTGTAACCGATGCTGATTAGACGTTGCATTCGGTCTCAATTATACACCTCTGAGCATGCGATTTGGCTGTGAAACCATAGCCTCATATATGACCAGTTTTCAGTCGCCCCATGAGCTAGAGCTACTACCCTTCTTCTGAATCGCTCTTTATGGAAAAATTAAGCCCAGGTACATGTCGAATTTGGGCCTAATTATTCAAATCAATTCACACCATGTTGGCCTGAGCTACCTTGCCCAGGTTTGAACATGAGACCTTAGTTTTTCTCGGTTCAAACGTTAATACTTCCGCGATTTATTTTGTGGGGAGGCGGTGGGGGATAAGGGTTCAGTTCGATTTAGGTCCCTGGTTAGGTGCTAAACAAACCCAATAATTATATATACTAATGTCCCCGTTAAAGTCAAAGCTTTCAATATACAATCAACATCGTTCGATCATGCTCACATGAGATCTCAACCGTTTAAAATAGGGGAAAACTTCTAGAAGCGGAGGTTATCTGCCAGTTTCGGATTTGACCTTGTATCTCAGAAATTTTGGGAAATAACTGATTATGCTTCCACCCCACGTCCCTTAACCGTCCCCATTATAAACTCCTCACCATCATCACTGCTCTCCCAAACTAGCGTCTACTTCCCCTTCTTCATCATCAACTCCGTCTCCATTTCTCTGCAAATACCTTTTTCCCAACATCTGATCTGAGAATCATTCAACCTTTTGCGAATTTGTGATTATGATTCCGGCCACCAATCCGAAAGCTGTATAATCAGTTCCTCCTTAGCAACGAACCAAGGTAAGATCTCTAACTCCGTGATTTTGTTTCATTTATCGTCATGATTTTGTAATACAGAGTGAACCCTAACCTACTTCAGTCCTTAATCCTATTCATGTATATGTAAATTTAAATTCACTGTATTCTAAATGTGGTTGTACTCCTCATTCATCATAATTTAGGTTTCGCATTATTTTAATGTATTTTGAAAGTAAATTGCATCATCAGGATTGTGAGAATGCTTCTTCTACTGGATTTTTCATTCTCTGGTGAGATAACCAATTGAACTTGATTATTTTGACCCCTAATGTAATCAAAATCATAATCACTAACACAGTAACACCTATTGTTCTTTGTGCCCTAATTTCTGGACTTTTCTTTGTACTTTTATCACTTAATTTGCACATTGCAGATGACAGTAGGAGTGCCACATTTGTCTTAGGAAATCAGTGTATCATTCAGCTTCACTCTTCGACCTTCCCGCTTTCGTGGAGTTGTACAAAACTTACGCTGACAATGTTCTGATCAAAACAACAGATGTTGGTCAGGTAGGCAGTGTTTGCCTTTTCTATATCTGTTTACAAATTAACATTATTGATTCATTTATTAATCTCATGATAATTGTATAATATCAAAGATGACCATGGTCAATGAAGAGGGTGACAGTGATCCTCCACCAGATGTATTGGAGTGCCGCCATAGTGTTACCCCTCCTATGGGCTACGAGAGATGCTAGAAGGCGGAGATTTCACATGGAACCTGATTTAAATGTATGATGTTTTCTCACGTTGTAAACTTTAAGCGACAAACTGTAGAACATTGATGATGGTAATGGGCTAGCTTATGCGTTTATAAAGCAGTCCAAAGCAAATAAGGGTGCAGTCTAGCTTATGAAGGTTTTTATTTTTATTTATTTATTATTGTGGGACTTTTCCATTTGTAAATTACTATATCTTTTGTGCAGAGCTGGCTGTTCTATTCAGGCGTATCATTCTGGAAAATGCCACAAATGAAAGTATATTTTTCAGTTATTTTATTGTTTTTTTGTTAGAATAAAAGACTAAATCTTGATTGATGACTTGCCAAGTTCATTTTTTGTAAATTTCAGGCTCTCTCATTCTGTCCCATTTGAGAAAATGATAGTTCTTGATCTATATGCCGACGTAAAACCTGTATGGGAATCATCATCTCAATTCTATGGCGTGGCGCCCTCTATACATGGTAACATCATCATTCAAGTATAAATCACTTTTAGCATACAAGTTTTTCAATTGTTTGTAGATTACATCCTATTTTGCGATTTATATATAAATGAGTAGTATGTTACACAATTTTGGAGGGAACATTGAGATGTATGGCGTATTGGATACACTCGCATCAGGCCCTATTGTTGCACGTGTTTGTAAAATTTTCAATTACTGTATATTTATTTATTTTCAGGTAGACAGATAATATAACTTGTAGATAATAACTTGATTATTAGAACAGTTAAATTATATTTTTTGATGTTGTGTTTTCTTTCTTTTTTTTATTTAATTTAATAGAGGTTGGTGTTGGGATGTGCATGGAAGGAATAGAACATGATCCACTTATGAATTAATGTCTCAAATGGCATATAGAAAGGATGACGTTGGTGTTGAGGGGATTGATGCTTAGACTGCGGGGTATGGTGGGGCTTGGGTTGGGCGTGGGTTGGGGCAATTGCTGACACCTGGATATTGAATTCTCATAACCCAAACCCAAGTTTTAATGGGGTATGGTGGGGCTTGGGTTGGGCGTGGCTGGGCCGGCGTGGCCTAGCCACATCACCATTTTTTTTAATATATATTTAAATTAATTAACTACATAAAAAAAACTTATTTTTTTTTAAATACATAAACAAACATAATAATTATTAAAATAAAAAACAATCATTCTTCGTCGTCTTCGTCGGTTTCGAACCCAGGAATCGTTGAAACATGTTCCACCAAATCAGATCGAAGGTTGTGATGTATATCCCTTGACTTGATCCAAAATTCATTAACCGCTTTATCTTGGTCTGTTACGTTACCTGGTTGGGAATCATCGTCATCATAGTGGGTAACGACCGCTCTACCTTCATCCTCCAAAATCATGTTGTGAAGAATGATACATGTGTACATCACGTTTCCAATCTGATCCTTGTCCAATAGTCGACAAGGCATTTGTAATATTCGCCACCTTTTCTTCAAAACAACGAATGCTCGCTCGACGTCTTTACGTGCAGCCATCTGTACCCTGTTAAACTTTAATCTCTTTGGATCTGTCGTATCGTGTTTTGCGAATGATTTTACAAAAACCCCCCACTCTGGGTAAATCCCATCAACTAGGTAGTACCCATACACGTACTCAACCCCGTTTACAAAGAAAGTTCCTTTGGGTCCTATACCATTTACTCGATCATTGAAAAGGGGCGAGTGGTTTATGATGGTAATATCATTATGTGAACCAGGCATACCGAAGAACGCATGCCATATCCAAAGATCTTGGGACGCAACCGCTTCAAGCATGATGGCTGGACTCCCGTGAAATCCACTCGTGTGAGCGCCTTGCCATTGGGTAGGACAAAGTTCCCAAGCCCATTTCATACAATCTAAACTACCTAGCATCCCGGGTAGCCCATGATAATCTGCGTGATGTTCCAATAATTGTTGCATGTCATTGAACGAGGGCTTTCTCAAATATCTTTTCCTATAGAGTTCTAGAATACACGAACAAAAGTTGTGAAGACTTTCTCTAGCTACACGTGCAGACATTTTTAAATAGTCATCCATAATGTCCGAACTATTGCCGTACGCTAACTGCCTAAGTGCGGCCGTAACCTTTTGCCACGTAGTAAATCCTAATTGCCCGGTTACATCGGGTTTTTGTTGAAAATAAACATACTTCTCCTCAAGATCTCTAGATATCCTTAAAAATAAGTTTCTACTCATACGAAAACGACGCCTAAACATTTTTTCATCATACTTAGGTTCAGCTGAGAAGTAATCGCTTACCAACAAATTGTTAGCGGTGACCCGTTCACGAGCGATGTACCTTCTTCTGCGTTTAGGTTGTTGACTCTCTTCCTCCTCCTCTTCGTTTTCAACGATAGCTTTCACCACCGTCGCGATCGTTTGTAGAAATATTTCCGCCCCATCGTCAGATGATGATGACGATTCAGTATAACTTGAAGAACTCATGGCGAGATTGTGTTTTATGTGTTTGATTTTGTGTGAGAAAAATGATAAATATTGTAAAGTATTTATAAAGGAATTTTTTTTTTTTTTAAATAGACCAACGGCTAGTTTGGTTTGGCCATTCACAACCCGCCATGTCAGCTTGGCCAGACCGCCCCACGCCCGGCTTGAAACCCATGCCCCAAGGGCCACGCCGAAACCCATGCCCACCCGGGGTGGTGGCTTGGGCGTTTTCCCCCTACCCACGCCCAAACTCCCGCCCCATACCCCGCAGTCTTAAACATCTTTTATTGTTTCGATCTTTGTTTACAAAAAAATTTGCGTGACAATAACTGATAAAGGTAATTTGTTTGATGTCTTCAAGCCTGTGCTTTGGCTTTCATTTGTTATTGACTTATTGTTTATCTAATAGACAAAGTTCTTTCATTGAATAAAAGTGCATCCCGTTCAAAAAAAAAAAAATCGTAGGCCCGGTTACTACCAATGAATGTGATTAATTTGGGTGAATATGTTTATTGATTTTGAATGTTATTATTTTTGGAAACCGGACCGGTATAAAACTACTTGTGTCATTTAACTCTAAATATGAACTCTTTTGACAAAACATTCTACACATTTATGTTGGTTTTAAATAAATAAACTTTTTGTTTAGAATACAAAGAATAAAATAGTTATATCATTATACCAGTAATATACCCGTCCACCGGACGGGTATAGAACTAGTTGATATGATATATTGATAAAGGCAAATACCTAATCTATTTAGTTTCAGTCAGTATTCGAAAGACGTGCTAAATAATTTTTTTTCTTCCTTTAATTTTTGTTTGTCCATGTAAAATAACGTCACATTCAATAGAAAATTATTTAATTGAAAATAATAAATTTCTCGCCATTATAAGTTTAGGGCTATAATTAGGTCGTTTCTCCCTTTTGAAAAGGCGAGTGTTGAAAGTGACTCTAAAAATACTAGCTCAAATGACCCACGGTAAGTGATATTTGGTTGACTAGTTCTCGTATTTGTCAGAACACTTTATTTTTGGCTTGGTAATTTTAAGCCCAAACATATCTAGTTTGGGCCTTATTATTCATTCAAAACAATTCATATTTGGCTAACCTTTGTTCGTTGTATTAATAGAGGTGCACAAACCGGTTAATTTTAATAACCGGTTCGGTTAACCAGTTATACCGGTTAATTTGACTTTTTTACTTTAACAAGTTATTGCTTTAACCGGTTATTACTTTAACCGGTTATTTTTTTAATTGGTCCGGTTAATTACTTTAACCGGTTCGGTTAATTAACCGGTTATTTTCGGTTATTAACCGTTTTTTTTGCCTTTTTTTTGAATTTTTCGGTTATTTTTTCGGTTAACCATTCTATCGGTTAAAGAACGGTGAGAACGCTTATGAATCGTCTGATCAAAACAATCTATGGACTAGATTGGCGCGGTGGCGTTTTCGTAAGTAACATCAATTTTATTACGTGGACGCGCTTCATTAAGGGTAAAAGCGTCTTTTGACTACTCCAAACAAAACGCAATCTCATGAAAATAAAACACCAAACAAAAATCACACACCATTCTAACTAAAAACGTCATTAGATATAAAATGACAAACTTAATTATAGTAAAATCCCGCCTAAAAAAACCCCCAAAAAAATCCTATATATACAACAACTCAGACCTTCAATTAAAAACACACACAAAACCCCAAACGCCATATTTAATATATACCATTCGTCTGATAAAACGCCAGAAAACCCAAACATCAAATATATTGTTGTCAATAAAGTGTAACTGTATGGGGTGGACAACATTGTCAGTTATCTTTCTTAACTGAGGATTAACAATGTTATCCATCACCATACAACAACACTTTATTGATTTTAGCATGATCAAATTTACAGTTTTAAGATGGTTTATTTTGTGGCGTTCTTTTTCTCGGTAAAACGCCAAAAAATATAACATTTTGGCTGAAAGGGTGTAAACTCAATAACATTTTGCTGCATGAGATGGACAAATATTATAGAAAAAGAGGCTGATTTCAGACTTTGTGTTTGCAAACGGCGACAAAAAAAACTACTTCAAAAAACAAAAATAAAAAAAAATCATACGAAAGTCGAAACAGCCAGTGAAGATGCTTCAAAAGAAGAAAGAGACCGGTGACAGTGAAGATTTGGAAGATCAATTTTTATTTTGTTTAATTTTCATTTTCAGTTGATTGTTATATAGAAACAACGCCATATCTAATAAAAACGCCAAAAATCCAAATGTCTTACACCTTTGGCGTTTATCAAACCATCATAAAATTACTTTGGACAAGTATTATAAAAAACCAAAAAAATAAAAAATAAAAATAATAAAATAAATAAAAAACAAACTTGAAAATGTAACTAGAAACAGTAACTACAAATCAGTAATACTGAAGATAGGGAAACTTTATTAAATTAGAATCTAAAACGCCAAACTTGAAAGATGAAACGTGTTAGAGACTTTAGAGATAAAGTTTGTCAAAAAACAATAATTACAAACAGTAACTGAAAATACTAATACTTTATTATAATAACGCACCGCCTAACTTAGACGCCAAAAAGAGATCCTATAAAATGATACGTCTCAGCAACTTCCATTTGATCAAACCAAAAAAACAAACGCCAATACTACTAAATACCACTCACTGTAAAACGCTAAAAAAAATCAAAGATGACTAATATGCTTTCTTGGATATTCAGTATTGTTATTCGTGAAGTTTCTCTGAATGAATTGTTAGCGGAGGCGAGTAACTCAGTAAGATTTTGCTGCATGAGATTGACAAAAATTCAAGAAAAAGATACTAATGCCAGTCATATGGTATTTTGTATTTTTTGTTCTTGAAGAAGACTTGGATGAGGAGAAGAGATCAACGCACTGAAGAGTGGGATGATTATAAAGATGAAGATCAACATGAAGAAAAAACGAAAAACCCACCCACACATCATAGATCTATAACCCCAAACATCCACACAAAAAAGCCACTTCAACAGACGAGCAGGCAAAACAATCAAACCGATAGGTTTGTTAAGTTTTACATAAAACACCATATTTTTTGTGACAGTTCCTGTACTATTAAAGAAAGAGAGACTAATGATAGTGAAGATTGTGAAGAGAGATCCGATTAGGATTTTTAATTTATTTTCTTCGGTTGTATTTTTTTTATTGTGGCTGAAATATAACCTAACAATTGTAAAACGCCAAGATACCACAAACGCCAAAATGTTTATAAAAAATAATAGAACAATGGGCCATCTTTTTAAAACGCCTTGAAAAACGCCATTCAGATAGATTTCCTGACCACCCTGGGTTCCAATGGCATACGATTTGAATAAACGCCATAAACACCAAAATGTTAATACGATGAAACCATTAAACGCCATTAATTATTGAATTTGGTTAACGCCAAAAATCTTAGACCCCAAAAATTAAAACAACATTCGGAAAAGCGGAACTAAAAAAGCAGAAGATGAAAGGACAAAAAAGCCCCTCCGCCCTTCTCTATGTCGCGTGACACGTGTTGGGTCAGGATGCGTTCTCACCGTTCTCACACTTTTGAGCGTTTTCTCCTGATCCCGTCTCTCTCTCTCTCTATATATATATATATATATAGAGAGAGAGAGAGAGAGTAGGAGTTGGGTAGAAAGTGGGTTTTTCCTAAAAAGTCTAGGAAGCAATCAGAATGCGACATGCGGCATTGAAGATTTTTAACTAGAAGGGCAATTGTGTACTTTCACATTCTATTTTTATTTTTGGAATTTATCTTCATTAACTAACTATCCATGTCCATATTTTGTAACCGTTTTTCTCCATGATTTTCTGAATAATTTGTTTTCGAAATCTAAACCAATCGCATATTCCATTATTCAGAAGATTACTGGAAATTATCTGCATGTTCTTGGTGCTGTGTTTTAACAGCATGTTCTTGGTGCCCTGAATGATAAACATTTTCATCGGATTGTGTTTTATTTTGATGTACCACCCCACATTTCATGTGATTTTCTCTCTCTCTCTCTTCCTTATATCCTTCATGAAGAAACACATCAAGAAAACACATCGTATTAATCTGCTTGCTAATCTGCTTGCTGTTAAAACACAGCGTCAAGAAATCCTCCAGCATTACCAGCATGGATGGTAAAACACAGCGTATGAATCTGCTTGCTGTTAAAACACAACTGTATGAATCTGAATGCTAAAACACAACTGTATGAATCTGCTTGCTGTTAAAACACAACTGTATGAATCTGAATGCTAAAACACAACTGTATGAATCTGCTTGCTGTTAAAACACAACTGTATATCTGCTTGCTGTTAAAACACAATTGTATGAATCTGAATGCTAAAACACAACTGTATGAATCTGTTTGCTGTTAAAACACAACTGTATGAATATGCTTGCTGTTAAAACACAACTGTATGAATCTGAATGCTAAAACACAACTGTATGAATTTGCTTGCTGCTAAAACACAACTGTATTAATTTGCTTGCTGTTAAAACACATCGTCAAGAAAACGGAGATGATACGAACAATATTTGAATGGTGATGATGAACTCGGAGATGGTGGAGATGGAGAAGTGTTTTAATTTGATCCGGTGCTCTCCATCCTTTCTAAAGTTATCTTCTTCCATGATTGTAGTTATTTTTGGTAGGGATTGGGGTTTCGAAGATGGGTTTGGAGAGAGAGAGGGAAAATCGCGTGAAATTAGGGACTGGCTTTGACTGGCGGTTATCTAATTGATTTAAAACACGATATATTGACAAAATTGCCCCTAGTCTTTTAAAACAATGAATTAAATAAACTAAAAAATTACAAGATTGCCATTGACTTCATCTTAACCATTAAACACACCCATTGGATGGCCCAGATCGCTTTCTAGACTTTCTAGGAAAAACACACTTTCCGCAGGATCCCTACTCTATATATATATATATATGAGAAAGTTTTACGCAGAACACTAATTATTGCGAGAACATACAGAACAAAATGAATCATCCATTTTTTTCAATCCTAAAAAACTAAAGAGTAAGTAAAAATCTCACACTAGAATTCAAAATAAAATATGAAAAATTTTCAGTTTTTATATAATCTACACATATGTAGGTTATGTGTAGGTTAAATTACCTACTTGAATATAGGTTATGTGTAGGTAAAAATATATGTTTTTTTATGTTCATATAAGAGCATTTGCATTGATTCCTCTAAAAGAGTAGGTTACTTATATTTATAAAAAATGGTTGTTAGTGGTTTGAGTGGTTGTAAATAGAGGAGAGAGAAAATATATGTGAATGTTACTGTTTATATGTAAATATACTTCTTATATTTTTAAAAGTGGTTGTGAGTGGAAGTGAGAAAAAAAGTATAAAAAATATTATTTAATTGAAAAGAAGAGATAAAAAGTAGTTGTTTTTACTATAATTATATGACTCTAGATTAAAAATCAATTGTGAATGCTCTAATACACATATAAATGTAAGAAACATAAAATTTAAAAAAATATGAACTTTAAATCCTAAAATTTTGTGATTTAAAGTTGTTCTTTTGTTTTCGCAAAAATTAGTGTTTTCTAATGATACCCATCCTATATATACACACGCGCGCGCGCGCGCACACACACACACATATATATATATGTGTGTGTAGGGTTTGTTTCAATGGAGAACATTAAAAAGTGAGGAATCAGGGAAGAGTGTATTTAACATGTTATATATTTCATAAAAATTTAATTTAAATGTTAAAAGTTTTTTTTTTTTTCAAAATATTTTCGGAGCTTTAGCATATGAATACATGTAAAAGATTTTTTAATAAAAAAAATTCAAAAACTAACAAAATTAATTTGTTTTTTTAAATGTTTAAAAACAGTTAGAAAAGGTAAAAAAATTTACAAAAATGATTTTTTATTGGAATTGGTTCTACACATCTTTATATGCAAAAAAAAAAAAAAAAAAAAAAAAAAAAAAAAAAGAAAAAAACCTCCAAAAAAATATTTGAAATACATAATTTTTAGCATTTTAAATTGAATTTTTATGATATATTTAAAATGTTAAATGCAATTTTCTCCGGTATTCCACTCTTTTTAGTGTTTCATTGAAAGTCACACTATGTATGTATATGTATATGTATTGTTAAAGAATTTCATCTGATTAATTTCTTATTATCGTTATTCATTTTTTATTGTTTTCGTTGTTTAATTTTTCCTGATATTTCAGTACACATAGGTCATTACCTTTATAAAATTTATTTAGGTTGTGCTGCAAAAGTTTATGTTGTAAATTTAACAAAATGGCCTCTAGAAGTCTATAATTTTTGATAAGTTGAGACGTGTTAGTGGGAAAAAATGGGAACTTCATGAAAATTTCCAAGTGTCCCCTATTGGCGTTTGAAAGGGGTTAAGGACGAATAAAGGAGAAAAAAGTGACCGAATTGTTGGACTTTCTAATGCCTTTGGCATAGAAAATGGGCCAAGTTAGTTTGTCAATGACTCAATGTGAAAGCTTACTAAATGTCTTAAAGATTTTTGTAAAAGAAAACACTAGAAAGTATGAACACTCATGTGTACAATGCAAAATTGATGTGATGAGTTGGGTAGTTCTCTAATCTCCTCTGTTGGAATTTGAAATGATTCTCGTCTTCTTTTTCGTGTCTATTGTTATCTCTTGTCTACCACTCCTTCACTCTGCTACAGACCACAACCACTCTATACCTATCTGCCCAGAAAGTTTCAAGGGTCCAGCCTTGACCCCCTTCAAGTACCCGTTTTACAATGTCAGGGACACACGATGTGGGTTGGTCAAAGTCAACTGTACGTCGGAAGGTGGGGAGATTAAACTTGGAGGACGGCCGTATGAGATTTTTAGCAAGCTTGAGATTGATCATAATTCTAGTTATTTATTCCTCGGGAGCGGACCATTTGAGCAGCTTGTGAAAAAGAATAGCTGTGAGGCGCTTATGGATAATTTTACTTCTCCAAGTCCAAGCCCTCTTTTGTTTTCTGTTTCCATATCTTCCTTCATCACTCTCTTCAAATGCACAGAAAATGTCACTTATTTCGAGCAACATCATTACAAGAGCTACAACGGATGCAAAGATCACAACTTCTACTACAACTACTTGAATGGAACTGTTCCAAGTCACCTCCCACATACATGTCAAGTAGTGCACCTACCTCTGAAAGTGCCAGGCCCAGGATTTGATGAAACCAACATATTTTCTCTTCTCTATTATGGTACCTCTGTTTTTTTTAATTTGTCACATTCCTGTAGCGAGTGTCAGAAAAGAGGCCGCCTCTGCGATACTAAAAATGGCAATGATGTTCAGTGTTTTGACTTCCAAAAGGGTATTTACAACGTCCCTTTCCTCTTTCTTAAGTTTTCCTAATTTATTATGGTACAACAGAGTGATATGCCTACCATAGTCCTAATGTTTTTTTCTTGCCCTATAATATATACATTCATTATTTGGCTGCATCTATGATCCTATGAGTTATTATTATTAAATTTAATTTCTATCATATAATATATAGCTAATATCTTTTATTATTTTCCTGTTTAATTGCTACAGATAAAGAAAGCAGCAATAGGACAATTAAGATTCTGGGTAATATGCCTCTTTAATCCTATGCAATATTATTATTGACTATATATGATTGCATACATACACGTAGGAATCAGTACCTGAATGTGTTGCATTTTCTAGTTCCAGTTATTCCTGGATCAGCCTTATTTCTCATGCTGCTGATTGTCATTGTTATAATCTGGCGTCGTTGTAAGAACAAACCTTTTTCCTATGTCTCATCAAAGAACAAATCTGCTGACCTTGAAGACATAAGTCTGTCATGTGGCGTCTCCATTTTCTCCTACAAGGAGCTTGAAGATGCCACCCAAAATTTCGACCCTTCTCGTGAACTAGGGGATGGAGGTTTCGGAGCTGTTTATTATGGTGAGAACTTGATTCTTCAAAAAAATATGTCATTGATTGTTCAAATAAAAATGTCACTGATTCTTCATTTTCCCTTTTAAACATCACAACTTGATCTTTCCATCTTTCTAAACAAGGTAAACTCAAAGACGGGCGAGAAGTTGCAGTGAAGAAACTTCACGAGCACAACTACAATCGAGTCCGACAGTTCAGAAATGAGGTTGGCATCCTCACCAAATTAAGGCACCCGAATCTTGTTGTTCTTTATGGTTCCACCTCTAGACAAAGTCATGAACTTCTCCTTGTTTACGAGTACGTTCCCAACAGCACTGTTTTCGAACACTTGCATAGAGAACAGACAAATCCAAACCTGCTAACATGGCCGATACGGATGAACATCGCCATTGAAACGGCCAGTGCATTGGTGTACCTTCATGCTTCTGAAATCATACATCGAGACGTAAAGACGACCAACATTCTTCTTGATCACAATTTCTGCGTCAAAGTAGCAGATTTTGGTCTCTCAAGGCTTATATCGAATAATGTCACTCATGTGTCAACAGCTCCCCAGGGAACCCCAGGTTACGTGGATCCACAATATCACCAACGCTTTCAGTTAACAGATAAAAGTGATGTTTACAGCTTTGGGGTAGTCTTGATAGAACTGATATCATCAATGGTGGCTGTTGACTTAAACAGGTCTCAAGACGAGATTAGTTTGGCTAACTTGGCTTTAAACAGAATCCAAAGATGTGCAATTGATGAACTAATCGACCCGGTTTTAGGAGCCGATACGAATCCTGAAATCATGAACATGACCACATTAGTAGCAGAATTGGCTTTTAGGTGTTTACAGTATGATTCAGATATGAGGCCTACAATGAACGAGGTGCTGGATGTGTTGATGGATATTCAAGCTGTTGGTAGTATAGACACTTATGACAGTACCCGAGACTTGCAAACTGTGAATGAGCCGCCTTTATCTGAAACAAATGATGCGGTGATTTTGTTGAAGGATTTCCTGCCATCCCCTGTCTCCATCACTAGTGAATCGCAAAGGAATAACAGCGCATCGACATCGCTAAGCAGCAATGAAGATAAATTGTCAATGAAGAATGATATCGCTAAATAAAAAACTCATGGGGACCAAGGATGACATGAGGGCCATGTTTTTAAGAAAATCATGAAAATAGCCATTAAGCATGAGATCATGGAATCGTATAACTACTTTTGATCGTTTGTTTTACTATTTTTTAATTACTGCAAAATATGTGTAAATACATTGTTTATTATCATCTTTTCTCGCATATTCTAGCCATGGGTCCAACTATAAAGTAACTAAAGCTCGAGAACTCGCTTTACATTTGGAGCTCACTTGTTTAAGTTAGAACATTTTAAAAACTATACTTAAACAAGCGTAGACCACGTACGATAAAAGATTGACTCGTTTTCAGTCTAGGCCTTTTACTTGATAATGTAGTTAATGTGCCACAATTGTTATTGAATTCTCCACAGCAACACAAAAATAGCATATCTTTGTATCACCTCATACATAGTTTCTATGTTTTTGTTTTCTTCATTGTTTGCATTTCATCATGGAAAAAAATTGTTGTTGTTTGGAAAAAAAATTGAAGAAGCGTACCTGTTTTCTCTTCAAACAGAGAATCAAAGAAACTTTAGAAGAAGTAAACTGGTAATGTCATTTGTCTCAAACAGCAATGCTAAATAAGGATCATAAACGGAATCAACTTCAGTATGTTGCTTCTTCAAGTATTGCTCTTATGCAAAACATACGAGGAATGTTATCTGGTTGACTTCTCAAATTCCGGATCTTCGGATCCCCGTGGTACACTTAAGGGTCCCTTTCTCCTGAAAAGAAGGTTGTTGGACCTTAAAATTACAAGCCCAGTGGCCCAAGTTAACTGTATCTAGTTGACTAGTTCTCTTTTGTCAGAGTACGCTCTATTTTAGGCTTCGTTATTTCAAGCCCAAACATATCGAATTTGGGCCTAATTGTTCAAATATATTTTTACCTAATGGGCTAACGATTCTCCGTTTTTTTATACGATGGACAAAAAAAAGGGGGTTTGGATTTCCCCGACCCAATTTTCACTACCTAACCGGTTTCAACCCAACCCAACCCAAACCGTCAGTTTGTATACCAGTTCCCCCTCTCGTCAACCAAATTGGTTTCAACCCGAACAGGTTTCAGCCAATTTGGCATCAGCCCGACAAAAACAATTTATTTTTTATATATTGGTTTTGGGTACCGGTTAATGACCCAAACTAGTTTCAACTTGACCTAAACCGATTTGAATAGGGTTCGAAAATAATTCACCCAAACTGGTTTATGACTCGAACCGCTTTCTCCTCAAACTGGTTTTGACCAAAGTTGATCAAACCAATTCGGTTTACAACCCGAATCGATTTTGAAAAAAAACAAAACCCAGTTTGTACACCTCTATTTGATACTCTTCCGTCTAAGTTAGGCGTCGCTGAAAATGTCCTTCGAAAGGGCATACTTGGATGGTTATCCGTTATTCTATCCATAGCAATTATTTTCTTCATCACAACTCTACCTATCACCTCTATATAAAAAGGTGCATTAAGCTCTTATCATTAATATAAATTCATCGAAATCTTCTCTATCTTTCTTTTCTTCATAGTTTGCAACTCGTCACAATGCAACATAGGTCTAAAAAAAGTAAAACAAGGTATATTTTCTCCGGGGATAAAAAGTTGTAGTTTATAATCTTGTTTCACTAAATATTGTATAGAGTAAACTAGTAAAGTACACTAGTGGTCCATGTGGTTTACCAAAATTTTGGATGTGGTCCCTAGCTTTTCCAAAAGTACATAGATGGTCCCTGTCATTTGCACTTTGTAACACATTTAGCCCTAGCCAACAAATCTAAAGGTTTTAGCATGTCTAAGTTATGGACTAAATGCGTTACAAAATGCAAACCACAATGACCGTCCATGTACTTTTAGAAAAAAAAAAACTGGGAACTAAATGTGTTACAAAATACAGATCACAAGGACCTTCTGTATAATTTTGGAAAGCTAAAGACCAAATTCAAAATTTTGGTAAAACACAGAGACTATCTATGTACTTTACTCTATTGTATATCGCTAAACGTTATATATACTATATTATAATGCATGAGATATGGGCATTTTAAGATATCTAAAAAATAAGAATTTTTTCCCTCTTAATTTATAATTACACCCCTAAAATAAGGGTAAATTGGTCTTATAAACGATAATTATGTTTTAGCCTCTCATCTTATTACACTTGAATCCCTAAGTTTTAACATAATTATGGGTAATTAGTTACATTTTTCTCCTTGCATAACAAATTTATAATTCTTTCACGTATTCTTATCATATTGTATAAACTATAATGTTTTGGAAAAAATCCAAAAGTACTGTGATGACCTACTCATTTTTGTCGATGTTTCGATAGTTGTCTTGGTCAGTATTGACGTGTGGATTAAAAGGTACAAGAAGATGATTCCTTGGTGTACAAGTGATTAAAGCCCAACGTACTTAGTCATTATCCTAGAATGTTTAATAGCTACAGTGATTAACAAATCATAGATACTTAGTTAGTAGTTACACTTCATCCACTTATAATTAAACTAACCCCCTTCCCCCACGATTTTTAAACTATCATAATTTTTGTTACATATATATATATATATATATATATATATATAAAATTACACCATATAAACTATAACAACCCTCCTGAAAATTTTCCGACACCCTAATATATTTTATAATATCCCAATATGTCCTAAAATACACCCCGTATGTAAAAACCGAGCCCAAAATATGAAATATTATTAAAAATAAAATAAAAACAAGAAAATTGAGGCTGTCGCGGGGCGCATAGCCTTTGGCTACTGCTTACGCGGGCCGCGAGCGATAAAAAACGAGGCATCACCCGGTGTTGACACGTGGCAGCACGTGTTGGACCTATACTCGTGACCCGGATCAGCTACGACCTAGACACCCTACTACGCGGGCCGCGAGAAACCCGATTTCAGGCCCTATAAATGGGGAGCTCGGGCTTCAGTCCCAAATCGCTCAGTCTCTTTCTCTCTCAACGAATTTCTGAATAGATAACATAATTTTCGGGCATAATACCCCCTAAATAACGAGGTTCTGCTCCGTTGTAAGTATCATAACCCCTGAATACGTATTAGATACGCTGCCCGATTGATCTAGGGTTCCGTAACGGCTGTCGTGGTTCTGCCCGACGTAGTCGTTGGAATGCCGTCTCGGGGAGGGTATTACTAATGTTAAAATGGGTTATTATACTAATGTTAGGCCATATAGGTTTATGGATTAGTAGATTAATTGCTTAATGGATCAAGTTCTAGAAGTGGGGGTATTAGAGTGGGCTTTAGGGTAATTATGGGCCTAGGGTTTAGGGGGAAACCCTCCCTATAAATAGATGTTAGAAATAAGGAGCTTGGGTTGGTTCATTTTGTTTGAGAAACTTGTATTAGACAAATCCAATTTGTATGCAAGTTTAAGCATTTGAATCTTCAAATCTTCATCTTCTGGTTCTTGATTTCTTGAATATCATCAAGTTTGGATTCCGCCCATCCTTGGTGATCATTTGATATCGTTGTTTGATCCGAATTTTCGGGACTTACAATTGGTATCAGAGCCAGTTAGATATCAAACACTCAAGAAATTCTGAATTTTGGTTGAAGATCTTCGTAGTGTTCTTCGTGTTCTTAATCGTGTTCATCGTTTTCTTAAAAAAATCATCATATTTTGCTTCAGTGATTTGGTCAAATAGTGTTAAAATTAATCAAAAAATCATCATCATTATCTTCATCATATTTCATTACATCATCTGTCATCATCTCATCAGTATCATAGTATCATTCATCATCACTGTTCAAACATCATCATCAGCAGCCGACAAGCCGACAACATTAGATCATCTCGGATCAACAACCTTCATCTGAATTCATCCGAGATTAATCCGTGATCATCCTTTCATCATTCGAAATCATCCGCAACGTATCTTCAAACATCCGCAATCAAACAACATTCAACTTTCATCCGAAATCAAACATTCTTCCATCCGAAATCATCCAAAACACATTTCAGTTTCGTCCGACATCATCCGGGCTCGTGCGTTTCATCCGAAACCCATCTTATTATCATCTTTCCTGCTCGTCCGTAATTCATTTCGAATCTTCATCATTCCATCCGAGATCTGTACACATCTTCATAACACCATCTGTGATAATCGCCCTCACAGTCTTAATCAATCTCCGGTCATCTTCTCCGGCTTCCGACGACCACCATCTGTAACTTCTTCATCGTAGTCACTGTTCACCGTCGCCACCTCCTTCTACAACGCTCCGTTATCTCCTTCGACCACCCTCCTCACCTCTGGTCTCTAACCAACTGGGGTAGCCCAGTTGGCCACCGACACCCACCTCTTCCCAGAGGTACCGGGTTCGAGTCTTGGGAGTGGCATATGTCGCCCAGGGTAAGAACTCGGCATGGGGAAGTCACCGCGGAGCTAGCTTGGTCGGGTAGCGGCTCCCGGAGTGAGATCACTCCGGCGGTTGGGAGGACCGTGTACTATCCCCCCCCCTCCTCACCTCTGGTCTCCGGTTATCTTCTCCGGCGAGCATATCATAACCTGCATCACTTCACATCATCTTCGGTCTTCTCTTCATCACCACCTCCGACCACCGCCATTCTCCGAGCATCTTTCATCTCTCATTTCCGTTCACCTTGTTTCTTCAGGTTTACCATAATCAACACCTGCAACTACATCACCTGCCTCTCTCCGTCCATTACCGATCCAACATTAGTCACCGCTTGTGTCTTCACCATCGTTCTTTATCGTCTCATCATCGTTCATCGTCTCATCGTTCTGTGGTGGTGGCGGCTGCGATAACATTAGGGTTGTTGGTTCGGTGTTTAGACGAAGAAGAAAGACGACAGTGAAATTGTCGTTTTGTTTTTTTTTTGAATTAATTATAAAATATTAATTATTAGGTAATCATTACTAAATCATTAATATATATTAATATTAAAAGTTTATATTAAAATATATAATTATAATATTATAAATAGTTTATTTTATTATTATTTTAAAAGGTTTTATATATAATATATTAAAAATTATTAATTATTATTTTTTAAAAAGTTCAATTTTTTTTAGAAAAATCTAAAAATTAAAAAGGGGGTTATAAAATTAAAAAAAAAAGGTTTGTTCGTTTTGATAAGTCTTGACAAGTTTTTGACGAGCGATACAGGAAGGGGGTTCATACGTCTGCGGAGTGCTTGAGTTAGCAAGTTTACAGGTTATTGCTTGATTCAACGATGGATTCTCCAAGCACTGTATCTCAACGTGAGTTGGTCTGGAAACAACTCGATAGTTTCGGATATATTGAGGGTGAAACCGTAGAAGACGTGATCAGAAGGTTTACGCAACTGCTTTCTGAAATCGAGAAGAGCGGATTGAAAGTGACACTTGGTAGGATTAACAGGGCTTTTCTATACGGTTTGTCGCGTAGCAAGACATGGGACTATCGTATTGCAGTTATCATGGGGACTTATAATCATTGTACAACGGAAACTAAAGATGTGATCTCCTTAGTCAATGAATATGTCCAGGAGGACAAACAGAGGAGTCAGATCATACAAGCACATCGTCACCTATGTCTAACTGTCAGAAGGTCGTTGCTACTGATCCCAACGCTGCTCTCAACGCTGCTCAGATTCCCTCAGCTTCACCGTCACGTATGGCTGCTACATCATCTGATTTGAAGGCCCCACAATCAACAGTATCTCATCCTGATGAAGTGGCCAAACCAGCACCCCAAGCCCAAGTTCAAACTCAGCCAGACAAACCAAGATCGCTCATTGACACTGTCAACTATCTGTTGTGTACTGAACCTTGCAGGAATAGGGTTGCACAACTTAGGGCACTCAATTCTAAAATGATGGATGATTACAACAGTGTCATGGCAAAGTACATCTGTCTTCGAGAGAACAATAAAATTCTCTATGAAAAGATTGACGCACTTAAGAAGGACATAGCTCAACTTCACAGAGACGTGAATCAACAACAATGTTGGGTTCACGACTACAAACATAGACTCACAGTTAAAACTCTTGAATGTGACTCTGTGAAGGGTGAGCTAGAGCTCCTCACTGGAAAATATAAACAAAACGAGTTAAACATTAAAAAGTTTGATACTTCCAGTGACACTGTTCGTAATCTGTGCGATGTGCAACTTGCTTATAAAGAAAATAAGGGTAAGGGTTTGGGCTACAAACAGGTTCCACCGCCATATAATCATAATTACTCAAGATTGCCCACTACTGAGCAAGAAATGGAAAATTATGATAAAATGATTTATGGTAAACCAGGTGATTATGTTCCATGGGAGCCTTTCAAACCAAAGAATGCCAGACCCCCTGATTTTCAAAAACCAATGAATTTTGTTAAAAATGCGGATCAAAATTGCTCAAACGAATCGGTTGGCAAATCTGAAAAAGAAAATGAAACAGAACCAGTAAAAACGTCAACTGAGGAGCACCAAGAAATTATGTCATGTTCTGATTCCGATTCTGTAGATAACATTAACTGTTTTAGTACATGTGCAGAATCAGTGACAGTTGAAGAGCAGTCTTCTGTGGATGATGAACCACATTCAATCGTTGGTGATGTTGCTGATGATTCGGATGCTACCAAACCCGATCATTACGCTTGGAACTGTGTTATGTCTTGGTATGCTGAGAGTCGGGGTATTCCGATTAAAACTGATGATTCAGGTGTTGTGGTTTTAGATTATGAACGTGACGAAAATGCTTTAACAGGGAAATCTGATGTTTTGTCTGATAAACTTGAAACACCTGTTTCAAGTGACTCAGAAATCAGTTCTACTGATTCGGGTAACTATTCTAGTGTACCTGAAACATCAACTGATACATCAGAAACTTAAAAACAGGATAAAGATGAGAAAGTTGATATGTTTAACTGTGTCAGTAAAGAAATTGATGAACAGGGATCATCTGATGAACCTGACATTCAAGTTGCAGATTCTGGTATGTCAGATAATGAGCGTAGCACTTCTGGGAATTTTGAGTGTGACAAACACTCAGAATTAAGTAGTGCAACGCCCGAAGAGAGTCAAACAGTTTCAAATATAGACTGCTCTTCGTGTCAGAAACCAGAATTAGCTGATGTTAGAAACTCAGAGGTTGATGAAGCTGAAGAAGAGATATTCGCAGAAACCAACTCTGAGGAAAATCATGAGATCTCGGAGCCTGAAGAAAAGGGATCCACGGAAATCAATTCAACAGTTGATTCAACTGATGAAACTGAAGAAGAGATATCTGTGGAAACCAATTCTGCAGAAACTCCTAAAAACATAGTTTCTGAGGAAAAGGAATATGTGGAAGTCAATTCAACAGATGATTCAACTCTTGATCCCAAAGGATCAGATTTGGAAGAAAGCATTTCAAATAAAGCAAAGTCTACCGAATCTGCTCCTTCAAAGAAGAAACGATCACGTAAAAACAGAAGACCACGAAAAAAGAAAGTTCAAAAGGAAAACCCGTCTCTCAAGCAAACTGAACCTAAGCTGAAGGGTAAAGCTGTCGATACTTGCTCTTGTGCTGATAACTGTAAGCAGGGTTCTTCAAAGACAAAACATAAACACAAGCAGTCAGCATCAAAAGAAAAGAAAGGACTTGATCAGTTCCCTAGAATAACACAAGCAGAACTAAATGTCTTTTTCTCAAAGAGACAAACCTGTTTTAATTGTGGAATTCCGGGGCACATTGCTAGAAATTGTGTTAATCGGCCTTTCGTGCATCACTACTCTGGTAACACACATCATCAGAAGGCTATGCATTATCGATCAGACGGAAATCGATTTTCTCGAGCCAAGCCTTCTGATGGAGACTGGAATCTAGCGAAAAAGAACAATCAAAAGTTTTCAAACACAAATGGGTTCCAAAGACATCATATGGAGTCAAAAGTCTCATCTTTAAAGAAAAATATTTCAAACAACAACACTGACTCTAAGATTTGGAAGCCCACGGTTCTTGCTGGATCCCAGTCTCAGTGTTCACAACCGTCAACATTGACGTCTTCACCTCAAACCTCAAACTCTATTAAAAGTTATATGATCTTTCGTGAGGTTTCATACACTGATAGCAATGGTCAACTCAGGTCAACAATGGCCTGGGTTCCAATTTCTAATTAATCCCGCTAAGTGTGCAGGAATGGCTATGGAGGGCGATCGTTAGACTTCGGTTTATCGATAGTAGTTGTTCCAGACACGTGACAGAAGACTTATCCCAGTTGAATTACAAAAAAAAAAAATATTCGATGGTGGATTTGTCAACTTCGCGGGAAGGGAAACTGGAAGAATAACCATGAAGGGCACTGTCAGAAACGGGGTTCTCACCTTCTCAGACGTCAATTATATCCCTGATCTGTAGCACAACCTTTTGAACGTATCTCAGATGCACGACATAGGAATGGAGGTTTTCTTCACCGAGAGTGACTCGCAATTTCGTTCTTCGACCGATTCAGAAGCCGATTTCTGAACCTGCTGTAGCTATCCCTGATGGTGCAGTCCGTAACACTGAAGTCTCCTCAGGACCCTCAAATGCTCAAGGAACTTCTCTGTTTCTGGGAGCAATTCCCTCATATTGCACTGTAGATCCACCGGTGATCAACAACTCTACTGCACCAAATGAGGGGGAGCAATCTGGTATAATATCTATAAGTTTCTCAATCTCAAGCTGCTGGTGTGTGATCCCACAACAATATCAAGGGGCTTCAACTCATGACTATTTAGAAGCAAACAAGGTGATCCCGACGTGATAGTGAGAAACTAGGCACGATTGGCAGTTCAAGGTTTGAACAAGTTGAAGGTCCGGATCTTAGAGAGATGCACGCATAGATGGCATATCTAGAGGCCATTTGTATTTTCAGATGATGAGAAAGAAATTCAAAATGAGCTCGTTGAGAGAAGTGACAATGTTTCTGGGCTTGGAAGTTCGTCAAAACAGTCAAGGAATCTTGATTTGTCAAAGCAAATATGTTCACGACGTTCTTGCCAAATTCGATATGACAGATTCAAAGACAGATAGGGATATCAAGTCTACATCGGCTGGATGCCAATTCTTGGGGGTTAGTCTCATCTCATGGCAGTGCAAGAAGCAGCAGCTCACTTTTGTAGCGGAAGCAAAGTGCGTTGCAGCATCTGCGGCCTGCTGCTCTCAGGTTCTTTGGGTACAACACCAGCTCAAGGATTACGGTTTGACTTATCTAAACTCTACTACTTATTTTGATAATGATGCCGCTATCCAGATTAACAAAACCCTGTCTTTCACACTGTTTTTCACTCTAAAACCAAGCATATTGATATCAAGGTGCACTTTATTCGAGAGTGCTATGACAGAGGATTGTTTAAACTCAAACAGATCCACACTGATGCTAATTCAACGGATCTTTTTACAAAAACCTATCAGCATCTCGAGATTCAATGTGCTTGTGGATCTTTTAAAAATGACGCGTTTTAACAGACTGAGCGACCAAAAAAAACGGGTTTTTATTCTAATATAAACAGATAAGTAATTTTGACATAAGGTGTGATGCACAAATTTAGAGGGGGGGAGAGGGACACATATGTACATATGCATAGTTTGAGGGGGAGAAAAGAAAAAAAAACATATATGTACATATGCATTATACGCATTATTTGAGGGGGAGAAATAGTTGCTGGGAAATGAAATGAGCTTTCGTGTTAAAGAACTTGATTAACACACGTAAGGTTTCAATGTTAAACAGGTTAGGCTCCACTGCGATGTATTGATAGGTCTGCCGCTCGAAAAGCAAAAGAAGCAAAAGTGATACAAACATAATGGACTGGACATCTTGTGGGTAACAGACCAACGGTGTATGATTTCATGGTCTTAAATCCTGCGTTGATAGATAGCCAACATCTGAGGTTTCGGGTCTTTATGCTGATGATTCATCCGGGATATCAGGGCTGTCCCTCTGTTGCATCCAGATTATATGCAGACCTGGACACATTCAGGATATCTTGCTAAAAGAGCCACAAAAAAGGGCCAAAACCTGTCTCGCCCTCGTCAGATCTTCCTTGGTCTCTCTGCTGTACGGAAGTACTGACCTGTTCACCAGGAAGTCTGGCATTAAAAAAAATAGAATAAAAGGGCCCTCGTCAGATCTTCCTTGGTCTCTCTGCTGTACGGAAGTACTGACCTGTTCACCAGGAAGTCTGGCGTTGAAAAAATAAAAAAATAGAATAAAAGGATGATCTCAGCATACTCACCTGCTACGATGAACCGTTGTGCTTACCTTGATCGCGGGGGTATGCCTTGGAATGGGACACACAGATGTCACAGTATAAAACAACCTAAAAGCGTATCACAAAGCAAAAAGTTGAAGTTTGAGCGGTGGATTTAAGAGGACAAACATATCAACAATTGCGTGGACCAGCCTAAGTAAACGAAGAGCTGAAAAGTGTCCCTTAATCAGTTCGAAAACGATTTTGATCCCATGGCAGGTTCTCCTTATATTACTCCTCTATTAGTTTTCTATTATTAATTTGTTTTATTTTGATTATCTCTTTGCTAAAAAAGATTGCTCGGTTGGTTGGATCGTTGATTTTGAGAAAGATGTTTTCTGTCCTGAAAATGCAAAACATTAAAGTGATAGTCTGGCCCACTGTTTCGGATTGGGGCCCACTATTTCGGATAAAATGAATCAGATCCGGCCCATTGCTCTCGAATGTAATTCGGACCATTGTTCCGTCTTGGGGCTTGGCCGTTTGATCTCAGGCCCAATCCGAAACACAATAAATTGTCAACCATTTCTCTTTCGAGTCACATTTCGGCCCTTTTCTCTTTCTAAGCATTTCAGATCCTCTCATTGTCTTCCCATACCACTTATTTGAATTACAAGGTTTGCAGGTTCCTATACTTTTCAAACCAAAGCCCTTGAATGCCACAGTTGCCGAAGAACATGACGAGCTACTCATGAATGCTGCTGAGCTGAGATAAAAACAGAAACAGAAATGCTAGATTCAGACGAAGAAGAATCTGAAGATGACAGTGATGTGGAAGTATTTGTCTATGAGAAAGTTGAGGAACCCGTTCGAGAATCAACATTAATAACTGCTGAAAAACCTACAAGCCCTGATTGAATCCTTGAAGGATAGTGTCGGAAACCCTCCTTCCGTACCTATTCCTGAAACAGAAGTTCACGTTGAAGATGCGACAGATGATGCTGAAGAAGCATCCAACAACAAACGAAGAACCGAAACAGCTCCTGATTTTCATTCTACTTGCCCAAGCTCAGAACCAGAGCCTACTATGCTCACCGATCCACGAGTCACTGCTGCTACTCAAGAAACAAGCACACAAGATCTCGATTTTGATTCTAATTTCGATTTCGATCTACCTGAAACAATTCTCTTACAACCAGAAAGCTCAAGCGGCATCAGGTTCAATGGAGAAAGTTCCATTGGTGTCAGTTTCTCTGAGCATGATGAAGTAGCCATGCGCTTTGCAGCCAACAAATTGAAATTTATTGAAGAAAGAGATAGTGATGATGATACGGCTGTTGATGTAGCGAAGTTGCAGCGAAAAGTGATTGTGTTGAAACAAGATGCTGCCTAGAAAGAAGCTCAGATCTCATCTTTGCAAGCACAAAAATCAAGCAAAGATCAGACGATCGAGCAACTACAAAGTGATGCGGGTATGCTGTTGTCTGTTGAAAGTTAAGCTGGAAAAGAAGTTCAAGATCGTAATCAAGAATCAGTTGTTTGCTGATCCAGCTCCGTTGCCTGGTGGTCCTCCTAACGGATTCAACAACTAATCCAGTAAACCTAGGGGGAGATTGTTAGGCCATATAGGTTTATGGATTAGTAGATTAATTGCTTAATGGATCAAGTTCTAGAAGTGGGGGTATTAGAGTGGGCTTTGGGGTAATTATGGGCCTAGGGTTTAGGGGGAAACCCTCCCTATAAATAGATGTTAGAAATAAGGAGCTTGGGTTGGTTTATTTTGTTTGAGAAACTTGTATTAGACAAATCCAATTTGTATGCAAGTTTAAGCATTTGAATCTTCAAATCTTCATCTTCTTGTTCTTGATTTCTTGAATATCATCAAGTTTAGATTCCGCCCATCCTTGGTGATCATTTGATATCGTTGTTTGATCCGAATTTTCGGGACTTACAACTAACACGTGTGCAGTTGTTTAATTTATAGATTGTCACCAGGAAATCCTTACAGAAAATCTAAGACAGCAATGTGAGTAATCTCCTTTTTGCCAACTGTTTTTACAAAACCTCACACTATTAATTATATATTAAGCAGTTATTGAGGATTTGTAAGGATACAATTATCGTCGGTATGTTGGGGTTTTGTATACAAAATTTGTTACTACCTTGCGAGGGGTAATATTTCCACAAGTCGGTTTGATAGTACCGTGGGTGGTAATTGGTATGACTTGGAAACAAATGTAATTGCGAGACCGCCCTCAATACTGTACAATGGTTTTTATTTAAACTTGATTAAACTGGGATTCACTCACTAGTATTTCCCACTGACAAAATGTTTTTAAACGCATTTCAGGTAACAAAATGTGAAAGCCAAATAGAAGCCAGCTGGACAACACTGAAGGCTTGGAAAAGTGGCAATAAAGTTACCTAAAATAAATAGATGTTTTTATTAAATAAAAATAGGATTTATTCCTATGAAAACGTGTGTACTTAAAACTTAGGTTTTATCCCATGTGTTTAATAATATGAAAGTGTGGTATTTTACTCTGATAAAATATTTCCTAACTACGGTCCTAATGAAATTTCCGCTGCCAAAATGGATAAACACAAGATACCACCAAAACTGGCCGCGGCCGCCTGTTCCCGGGTTTGTTAGGGGACTGGGGTTGCGACAGAAGGTGGTATCAGAGCTAAGCCACTGATTTAGCCACAGAAGTGTTCTGCTGACACCAAAATTCAATTTGTTAGGAAATAAATTACGGAAATACATGCAAAATTGTATTTTATTGTTATGTGTTATTTGACTATTTGTTAGTTTACAGTATGAGCGACCAAGGACCATCCGACGCGTATCGTCAGTTGTCTGGTTCGCCTAGAAGCGAAGGCGCCTCTTCACAGCCTGCCCTCTCAGGGTATTCTGCTGATTCTGAAGAAGGAATATTCGTGTTTAAGGCTCAGTCTGAAGAGCCATTCCCTCAGAAAAAGAGAGGATGATTCAGTAGGGGAGCACATGAGCGTAGGAAACGAATTAAAAAGTTACAAGAGCAGAGAGCCCTAGCAGCAGCTAAAAGAGAAACCGACGCCCACACCCAAGACATGCTTAATAGGAGTTTAACCAACTTCCACATTTTAGCAACCACAGCAGCCGACTCTAAACTGGAACAACTGATAGCACCCCAACCATTACAGCCCATGGAAGTAGAAAATAACCCTGAAAATCAAGTAGAATGCATGACTTTAACCCAGAGGAGATACCTAGGGTACCAGCACCTAATCCCTTAGACCCAGATTATGACCCGTGGTGGGATGACAATAGGGACTATGTGCAACGTTACCCCATACAAGAAGACATGCCCATACCGAATCTAGGAGCATACCCAGGGTTGGACCCTCTAGATCCCTATAACGATGTATTCATTAGGGAAATTTTAGAGAATCCATACCCGTACCAGGAACCCGCACCCTAGATTCCAAACCCAGTCCTAGAACCTGCATGTAACGTCCAAAATTTTTCCTTATAAATTTTAAACAACGACATACTATATTTAACAAAATTTGGGCATGACCCATTCGTAAAAGGAACAGTCCCCTGTTTTTCATATTCAAAATATCATTTAACATACGCTACGTTTCAAAAGACATAATATACAACATCAAAACGGACCTTGTTTCACATACGAAACCATCAAGCTATGGTACTTACGACCGACTGAGTTTTAAAAAGGCAAACAAGATAAAACTTAAGTTTTTAACTACTAGACATAAACTAAAGAGACAAAACATATTGACATTGTCTTCTTTACAAAAGTTGCGGAACGCATGACGGGCTTGAAGTGTGTTCGAACCGGGCGAAGCTTGATAGCTAAACTTGAGATTTACCTACATTGCCACAACAAAATAAACTTCATTAGAACTAAATTCTTTCCTTTAACTCAAGATTTCAATCCACGGATTTATAGTCGTTATGACACCCGCGAACTCGCAATTTACTAAATACTTTCATTCTTGCACATAAGTATGTTCCAAATGGAACTTCATACCATTCCTTCCATTCTTACATTCTAATCCTTTGACCCGTTCATAAAAGGGTCCACACAATTACTTTTTCATGCTCAATTCAATTCGACACATTTTATGTTAAAACAACAATATAATAAAATCATAATTGTACAAGTATCGTACCTCGATCTTGATTCCCTTGTTGCTTCGCTTGACTTGAACTCTCTTCCTTAACACCTATATATAACCATTCATACTTTTAATTTATGTCCCATACCCGTTTACACACACCAATAGATAATACTTCATAAAATTTACACTTGCTTCATAAACACATTCAATTCACATGAAGTTTATAACTAACAAGGCTAACATCTTTATTAAGGCATTTCATCAAACACTTGGTGTGCATATCATTAACAAAGCATAAGGTACAAGTGTTCAAAGCATGGTTCTACTTGTTCACTTTCTAATCTAACAAGAATCAACCAAGTTCATATCTTTCGTTCATCCTACCTCATCTCATCTAATTCCTCTATATCAATTCAAGGTCATGCATCAATTTTCACCTAATGGCATATATGTAAAGCATCATGTTTATCATTCCTTCACAACAATTGGGTATAACACTTAAATCATTCAAACAAATCTGAAATCAACAACATTTTCGACTATTATGAAACCCTAACTCTCAATTACATGAGATTTCCACATAATTTCATGATTAGGTTAAAACCCACTTTTTACAAATCATTCAAATCAGAAATTCCTACTTACCAATCATTGAACAAGCTTAGATTATTCGACTTTTGAGTTCATGCATCCATTTGGGCTCTTAATTTCCTTCTGATTTTGAGTATTTCATGAAGTTAGGGTTTGTCTCCTTGGCCCCTTGCTCTGATCGATCCACACAAACACACCAGAGTATGTGTTTATGTTTTTCTTTTATTTATTTATTTATTTTAAAACTTCCATCCTTTTTCACTAGTTTAGTCCCTCTATTTATTATTGTTATCTATTATCACATAAACTATCCCACTTATTGAATTGTTAACATATTCATTTAACTTGGTTAACAACACATAACTAGGAATTTAGAGTAACATAATAAATTGCATATTTTGGGGTGTTACAAGTCTACCCCCCTTAAAATAGGTTTCGTCCTTGAACCCTTAATATGTACCAAATAATGTCGGGTAATGTTTCCGCATATCATCTTCCAATTCCCAAGTTTGCTCCGAACCCTTCCTATGTTGCCATTGGACTAAGACTTACTTTATAGCTTTGTTTCGAAGGTGCATTACCTTAGAATCCTTGATAGCTATCGGTCTTTCAACGTAATTCAATCTTTCGTCTAATTCAATATCATCATGAGATACGTAAGCCGTTTCATCCGCTAGGCACTTCCTTAGTTGAGACACATGAAACGTGTTATGAATCCCTTCCAAAGTTGGCGGTAATTCCAATTGATACGCCACCTTTCCAATTCGGGCTAAAACCTTGAAAGGTCCTATGTACCGTGGACCCAATTTCCCTCGCTTTCGAAAACGTATTATGCCCTTCCATGGGGATACTTTCAAATACACGTAATCCCCAACTTGGAATTCAAGAGGACGTCTTATTCGATTTGCATACATTGCATGTCGATCCTGTGCCGCCTTTAATCTAGCCCGTCTAAGATCAATATTATCGTTACTCATGGCTACTACATCGCTGGGTGCAATTTCTCTTTATCCCACGTCTTCCCAACATATGGGAGTTCCACATTTCCTTCCATATAGCATTTCATAAGGGGCCATTTGTATGCCACTATGATAGCTATTATTATAAGAGAATTCTACCAAGGGAAGATGATCATCCCAGCTTCCCCCAAAATCCATCACGCATGCTCTTAACATATCAACAAGCGTTTGAATGGTCCGTTCGGATTGACCATCCGTTTGTGGGTGGTAGGCGGTACTGAAATGTAATTTTGTACCCATCTCATCATGAAACTTTTGCCAAAATCGAGATGTGAATCAGATATCTTGATCTGAAATGATAGATACGGGTACTCCCTGACGAGATATAATCTCGTTCACATAAATTTCCGCCAATTTTTCTGAGGTAGCGGTTTCCCGGATGGGTAAGAAGTGAGCGCTTTTAGTGATTCGATCTACGACCACCCATATGGCATCATGCCCTTTCTTTGTCTTTGGGAGTTTTGTTACAAGATCCATAGTCACATTTTCCCATTTCCACACCGGAATTTCCAAGGGTTGAATCATGCCACAAGGTTTTTGGTGTTTCGCCTTAACTTGGGAACAAGTTCGACACTTTGCAACATATTTCACAATATCCCGTTTCATCCCGGGCCACCAATAGCTTTTCTTCAAATCTAGATACATTTTTGTAGCTCCTGGATGAACCGAAAATCGGGATTTGTGAGCTTCTTCGAGTATCACTTCTTTTGCTTTACTAAACTGAGGTATCCATATCCGGCCATACATTGAACTCTCTTCCTTAACACCTATATATAACCATTCATACTTTTAATTTATGTCCCATACCCGTTTACACACACCAATAGATAATACTTCATAAAATTTACACTTGCTTCATAAACACATTCAATTCACATGAAGTTTATAACTAACAAGGCTAACATCTTTATTAAGGCATTTCATCAAACACTTGGTGTGCATATCATTAACAAAGCATAAGGTACAAGTGTTCAAAGCATGGTTCTACTTGTTCACTTTCTAATCTAACAAGAATCAACCAAGTTCATATCTTTCTTTCATCCTACCTCATCTCATCTAATTTCTCTATATCAATTCAAGGTCATGCATCAATTTTCACCTAATGGCATATATGTAAAGCATCATGTTTATCATTCCTTCACAACAATTGGGTATAACACTTAAATCATTCAAACAAATCTGAAATCAACAACATTTTCGACTATTATGAAACCCTAACTCTCAATTACATGAGATTTCCACATAATTTCATGATTAGGTTAAAACCCACTTTCTACAAATCATTCAAATCAGAAATTCCTACTTACCAATCGTTGAACAAGCTTAGATTATTCGAATTTTGAGTTCATGCATCCATTTGGGCTCTGAATTTCCTTTGATTTTGAGAATTTCATGAAGTTAGGGTTTGTCTCCTTGGCCCCTTGCTCTGATCGATCCACATAAACACACCAGAGTATGTGTTTGTGTTTTTCTTTTATTTATTTATTTATTTTAAAACTTCCATCCTTTTTCACAAGTTTAGTCCATTTATTTATTATTGTTATCTATTATCACATAAACTATCCCACTTATTGAATTGTTAACATATTCATTTAACTTGGTTAACAACACATAACTAGGCATTTAGAGTAACATAATAAATTGCATATTTTGGGGTGTTACAAGTCTACCCCCCTTAAAATAGGTTTCGTTCCTGAAACCTTAATACGTACCAAATAATTTCGGGTAATGTTTCCGCATATCATCTTCCGATTCCCAAGTTAGCTCCGAACCCTTCCTATGTTGCCATTGGACTAAGACTTACTTTTAGCTTTGTTTCGAAGGTGCGTTACGTTAGAATCCTTGATAGCTATCGATCTTTCAACGTAATTCAATCTTTCGTCTAATTCAATATCAGCATGAGATACGTAAGCCGTTTCATCCGCTAGGCACTTCCTTAGTTGAGACACATGAAACGTTTTATGAATCCCTTCCAAAGTTGGCGGTAATTCCAATTGATACGCCACCTTTCCAATTCGGGCTAAATCCTTGAAAGGTCCTATGTACCGCGGACCCAATTTCCCTCGCTTTCGAAAACGTATTATGCCCTTCCATGGGGATACTTTCAAATACACGTAATCCCCAACTTGGAATTCAAGAGGACGTCTTCTTCGATTTGCTTACATTGCCTGTCGATCCTGTGCCGCCTTTAATCTAGCCCGTATAAGATCAATATTCTCGTTAGTCATGGCTACTACGTCGCTGGGTGCAATTTCTCTTTGTCCCACGTCTTCCCAACATATGGGAGTTCGACATTTCCTTCCGTATAGCATTTCATAAGGGGCCATTTGTATGCCACTATGATAGCTATTATTATAAGAGAATTCTACCAAGGGTAGATGATCATCCCAGCTTCCCCTAAAATCCATCACGCATGCTCTTAACATATCAACAAGGGTTTGAATGGTCCGTTCGGATTGACCATCCGTTTGTGGGTGGTAGGCATTACTGAAATGTAATTTTGTACCCATCTCATCATGAAACTTTTTCCAAAATCGAGATGTGAATCAGATATCTCGATCCGAAATGATAGATACGGGTACTCCGTGTCGAGATATAATCTCGTTCACATAAATTTCCGCCAATTTTTCTGAGGTAGCGGTTTCCCGGATGGGTAAGAAGTGAGCGCTTTTGGTGATTCGATCTACGACCACCCATATGGCATCATGCCCTTTCTTTGTCTTTGGGAGTTTTGTTACAAGATCCATAGTCACATTTTCCAATTTCCACACCGGAATTTCCAAGGGTTTAATCATGCCACAAGGTTTTTGGTGTTCCGCCTTAACTTGGGAACAAGTTCGACACTTTGCAACATATTTCACAATATCCCATTTCATCCCGGGCCACCAATGGCTTTTCTTCAAATCTAGATACATTTTTGTAGCTCCTGGATGAACCGAAAATCGGGATTTGTGAGCTTCTTCGAGTATCACTTCTTTTGCTTTACTAAACCGAGGTATCCATATCCGGCCATACATTGATTTAATTCCACTGGGTCTTTCTTCTAATTTATCAAAAAACCCCTTTGTTCTTTCCTTTCTTGACTCCATTTCGCTCAGCGACTTGATTTGGGCTTCCTTAATCACTTCGAGAAACCGAGGTGTAACTACCATTTTCATGGATTTCACTTGAATTGGAGGCGGATAATCCTTTCGGCTCAGGGCATCGACCACTACATTTGCCTTGCCCAGATGATAAAGGATTTCACAATCATAATCTTTAAGAAGTTCTAACCACCTTCGTTGCCTCATATTTAAATCTTTTTGCTCGAAAAAGTATTTAAGGCTTTTGTGGTCATAATAAATTGTGCTTTTGGTACCGTACAGATAATGCCTCCATATCTTCAAAGCGAACATTACTGCTGCTAACTCCAAGTCATGGGTTGGGTAATTACTTTCGTGTGATTTCAATTGCCTTGAAGCATAGGCAATGACTCTACCCCTTTGCATTAGAACACATCCCAATCCTTGGTGTGATGCATCAGTAAACACCACCAAGTCTTCCGTTCCATCAGGTAAGGTTAGTACCGGGGAGCTCGACAGCTTCTCTTTCAGAGTTTGAAACGCCTTTTCTTGGTCTGTACCCCATGTAAACTTCTCATTCTTCTTGGTTAACTTGGTCAACGGCAGGGCCAATTTAGAAAAGTCTTGAATAAACCTCCTATAATAGCCTGCTAAACCCAAAAAGCTTCTCACTTCACTTGGGTTCTTTGGAGGTACCCATTTCATAACAGCTTCCACCTTTGACGGATCTACTAAAATACCATTCGCATTAATCACATGACCGAGAAATTGTACTTCTATAAGCCAAAAAGCACTCTTGGAGAATTTCGCGTTCAATTTCTCCTTGTGGAGCACTTTAAGAATTTCGCGCAAATGGCATGCAAGTTCGGCTTTACTTCGGGAATAACCAAGATATCATCAATAAAAACTATAACGAATTTGTCTAACATGGCTCGACAAACTCGATTCATAAGATCCATGAACACGGCGGGCGCGTTCGTTAACCCAAAGGACATTACTAAGAACTCGTAATGCCTGTATCGCATTCTAAAAGCCGTCTTCGCCACATCCTCATCCCGCACCCTTAACTGATGATATCCGGACCGTAAATCTATTTTTGAAAACCCACTTGCCCCTTGTAACTGATCAAAGAGATCATCGATTCGGGGCAACGGGTATCGGTTTTTCACCGTCAGCTTATTCAACTCTCGATAGTCGATGCACATGCGCATCGAACCATCTTTCTTTTTGACAAAAAGAACAGGCGCTCCCCATGGTGATACACTCGGGCGTATAAATCCCTTGTCGAGTAACTCTTGTATCTGAACCATTAACTCCCGCATTTCAGTTGGGGCTAACCTATAAGGAGCTTTAGCTACGGGTTTGGCATCGGGATACAATTCAATCTTAAAATCTACTTCACGTTCTGGTGGAAGCCCTGGCAAGTCTTCCGGAAATACATCAAGAAACTCTTTCACAACTTCAACTTCCTCTATTTTGGGGGTATTCTGGTTAGTGTCTATCACGTAAGTTAGAAACGCCTTACTTCCATTTCGCACATACTTGAATGCTTGGACTATAGAACAGAGCTTTGAATTAACATTCCTTTCCCCTTGTATACTCACTTGTTTTCCTCCCGGTATTAACACATGAATCACCTTTTTCTCGCATTGAATTTTGGCATGATGTTTGGCTAGCCAATCCATGCCAACTACAACCTTGAATTCTCCCAAAACCATGGGAATAAGGCCAATGGAAAACTTCTCATCTTCAACGATAATTTCACAATCTCTACCAACTTCGTGCAACAAATAACTCTTACTATCCGCTATCTCTACTTCTAATGGCACATGTATTCTTTCGATTCTAAAAGAGGGGTGTGACACTAATTCACTTGATACAAACGATCTACAGGCTCCAATATCAAACAACACATACGTAGGCATCAAGTTCAATAAGAATATACCTGACACAACATTCGGGTGGTCCTTTGCTTCTTCAGTCGAGATCTGAAACATCCTCCCCTTAGCTTTTGGGGCTTCCTCCTTTTTTGCTTCCTTATCGGTTTTCTGTTGAAGCTTGGGACATTCAGCCTTAATATGGCCCGGTTGGAAACAGTTATAGCATGTTCTAGTAGGATTAGGACATCTATAGTATGGATGTCCCTCTTGACCACAGTTGTAACTGCCCTTCTTCCCTTTCAAGCACTCCCCCGTGTGTAACTTTCCATAAGTTTTGCATTTCGGAATGCTACCCTTCGCCTTATCCTTCTTACCATGATCTTGAAATTTCTGTTTTTTTGACGGGCTTGAGCTGGAAACATTCTCAGACACTCTCTTCTCACATCTTTCTGCCTGTCTTCTTAGTCCAATCTCCCTATCTCGGGCCAAGTTAATGAGCTCATTCAAGGTTTCACATTTAGCGGGAGTTATGAACTCCCGATATTCAGCCTTCAACATACCATGATAGCGGTTTATCTTCATTCTTTCTGTACCCGCTATTTCTTTATAGAATTTCAGCTTGTCAAGAAAAGTGTTGTTGATTTCATCAATGGTTTCGTCCTTCTGACGAAGATGTAAGAAATCTTCTTGGATCCTGTCAATGGCAGATTGCGGACAGTGGTACTTTAGGAAAGGTTCCTTGAACTCTTGCCACGTCAAGACTTGAACCTTATCTTCACCAATTTCTTTACTATAAGCATCCCACCAGTCTTTAGCTTGGAGTTGTAAATAACCGGTGGCAAACATTACTTGGTCTTCGTTCTCACAGTGGCTCCTTACAAACACCGCCTCCATACTTGCGATCCACCTTTGACATGCTATAGGGTCAATCTCTCCTTTATAGGGTAAAGGATTTCACGCCATAAATTCCTTGTATGTGCATTTGCGAGCCCCCTTCTTTCCTTGTATTTCATCAATCTTCCCTTTCAACTCATCCATCTTACTTATCATCATCGTTTCTACCACTTCTAACACATGACTCTCTACTTCTTGGGCTAGAGGAGGAATATTTTCCTGCATTGCCTTTCCGATCTCTTCCGAAATCATAGTTTTCAGTTGTTCTTGTTGTGTCGTTTCATCCTCATTCGTATCCGCCATCTACACATAAACATCATTCTTTATTTCAAGCATTTATTCATCCTTTCCATCATATAATCATACTAGTAATACATAACTTCCTTTGAAAGCTCAATATTCATACATAATATCATTCTTTAGAGTCTTATTATAACGTTTTCGATACTCCTCGTGTGATAAAAACATCAAACAGAACATTACATTTGAATTTGGCTGAAAATGGTCCCCACCGTAAGCTACGGTGGCTATCGTAGCTTACGGTGGCTTCTTTTTCCTTACGCCACGAAGCTACTGTCTTACGGTGGCAATTCTGTCTCAGGGTCTACCGTAAGCTACGGTAGCCACCGTAGCTTACGGTGACGCCCAACATACTATGGGTAATTTTTATATTTTTGCAGCCATTTTCCGACCCGTTCTAACCCAAACTGATCCGATTCATCCCACACCATTCCACATCATCCTGTAACAATTCCACAGCATTCTGTAACTAAAATTTTCATAATGCAAAATTCTAATTTTAAAGGTACTTACTTGCTTCGCGCCGCGGAACGAACACACACTTCTCACGAGCTTTCGGTTTGAGTTCAAGCATTTGATGCTTAAATCCCTCAAACCTAGGCTCTGATACCAACTTGTAACGTCCAAAATTTTTCCTTATAAATTTTAAACAACGACATACTATATTTAACGAAATTTGGGCATGACCCGTTCGTAAAAGGAACGGTTCCCTGTTTTTCATATTCAAAATATCATTTAACATATGTTACGTTTCAAAAGACATAATATACTACATCAAAACGGACCTTGTTTCACATACGAAACCATCAAGCTATGGTACTTACGACCGACTAAGTTTTAAAAAGGCAAACAAGATAAAACTTAAGTTTTTAACTACTAGACATAAACTAAAACATATTGACATTGTCTTCTTTACAAAAGTTGCGGAACGCATGACGGGCTTGAAGTGTGTTCGAACCGGGCGAAGCTTGATAGCTAAACTTGAGATTTACCTACATTGCCACAACAAAATAAACTTCATTAGAACTAAATTCTTTCCTTTAACTCAAGATTTCAATCCACGGATTTATAGTCGTTATGACACCCGCGAACTCGCAATTTACTAAATACTTTCATTCTTGCACATAAGTATGTTCCAAATGGAACTTCATACCATTCCTTCCATTCTTACATTCTAATCCTCTGACCCGTTCATAAAAGGGTCCACACAATTACTTTTTCATACTCAATTCAATTCGACACATTTTATGTTAAAACAACAATATATAAAATCATAATTGTACAAGTAGCGTACCTCGATCTTGATTCCCTTGTTGCTTTGCTTGACTTGAACTCTCTTTCTTAACACCTATACATAACCATTCATACTTTTAATTTATGTCTCATACCCGTTTACACACACCAATGGATAATACTTCATAAAATTTACACTTGCTTCATAAACACATTCAATTCACATGAAGTTTATAACTAACAAGGCTAACATCTTTATTAAGGCATTTCATCAAACACTTGGTGTGCATATCATTAACAACGCATAAGGTACAAGTGTTCAAAGCATGGTTCTACTTGTTCACTTTCTAATCTAACAAGAATCAACCAAGTTCATATCTTTCGTTCATCCTACCTCATCTCATCTAATTCCTCTATATCAATTCAAGGTCATGCATCAATTTTCACCTAATGGCATATATGTAAAGCGTCATGTTTATCATTCCTTCACAACAATTGGGTATAACACTTAAATCATTCAAACAAATCTGAAATCAACAACATTTTCGACTATTATGAAACCCTAACTCTCAATTACATGAGATTTCCACATAATTTCATGATTAGGTTAAAACCCACTTTTTACAAATCATTCAAATCAGAAATTCCTACTTACCAATCATTGAACAAGCTTAGATTATTCGACTTTTGAGTTCATGCATCTATTTGGGCTCTTAATTTCCTTCTGATTTTGAGTATTTCATGAAGTTAGGGTTTGTCTCCTTGGCCCCTTGCTCTGATCGATCCACACAAACACACCAGAGTATGTGTTTATGTTTTTCTTTTATTTATTTATTTATTTTAAAACTTCCATCCTTTTTCACTAGTTTAGTCCCTCTATTTATTATTGTTATCTATTATCACATAAACTATCCCACTTATTGAATTGTTAACATATTCATTTAACTTGGTTAACAACACATAACTAGGAATTTAGAGTAACATAATAAATTGCATATTTTGGGGTGTTACAAGTCTACCCCCCTTAAAATAGGTTTCGTCCCTGAACCCTTAATACGTACCAAATAATGTCGGGTAATGTTTCCGCATATCATCTTCCAATTCCCAAGTTTGCTCCGAACCCTTCCTATGTTGCCATTGGACTAAGACTTACTTTATAGCTTTGTTTCGAAGGTGCATTACCTTAGAATCCTTGATAGCTATCGGTCTTTCAACGTAATTCAATCTTTCGTCTAATTCAATATCATCATGAGATACGTAAGCCGTTTCATCCGCTAGGCACTTCCTTAGTTGAGACACATGAAACGTGTTATGAATCCCTTCCAAAGTTGGCGGTAATTCCAATTGATACGCCACCTTTCCAATTCGGGCTAAAACCTTGAAAGGTCCTATGTACCGTGGACCCAATTTTCCTCGCTTTCGAAAACGTATTATGCCCTTCCATGGGGATACTTTCAAATACACGTAATCCCCAACTTGGAATTCAAGAGGACGTCTTATTCGATTTGCATACATTGCATGTCGATCCTGTGCCGCCTTTAATCTAGCCCGTCTAAGATCAATATTATCGTTACTCATGGCTACTACATCGCTGGGTGCAATTTCTCTTTATCCCACGTCTTCCCAACATATGGGAGTTCCACATTTCCTTCCATATAGCATTTCATAAGGGGCCATTTGTATGCCACTATGATAGCTATTATTATAAGAGAATTCTACCAAGGGAAGATGATCATCCCAGCTTCCCCCAAAATCCATCACGCATGCTCTTAACATATCAACAAGCGTTTGAATGGTCCGTTCGGATTGACCATCCGTTTGTGGGTGGTAGGCGGTACTGAAATGTAATTTTGTACCCATCTCATCATGAAACTTTTGCCAAAATCGAGATGTGAATCAGATATCTTGATCCGAAATGATAGATACGGGTACTCCCTGACGAGATATAATCTCGTTCACATAAATTTCCGCCAATTTTTCTGAGGTAGCGGTTTCCCGAATGGGTAAGAAGTGAGCGCTTTTAGTGATTCGATCTACGACCACCCATATGGCATCATGCCCTTTCTTTGTCTTTGGGAGTTTTGTTACAAGATCCATAGTCACATTTTCCCATTTCCACACCGGAATTTCCAAGGGTTGAATCATGCCACAAGGTTTTTGGTGTTTCGCCTTAACTTGGGAACAAGTTCGACACTTTGCAACATATTTCACAATATCCCGTTTCATCCCGGGCCACCAATAGCTTTTCTTCAAATCTAGATACATTTTTGTAGCTCCTGGATGAACCGAAAATCGGGATTTGTGAGCTTCTTCGAGTATCACTTCTTTTGCTTTACTAAACTGAGGTATCCATATCCAGCCATACATTGAACTCTCTTCCTTAACACCTATATATAACCATTCATACTTTTAATTTATGTCCCATACCCGTTTACACACACCAATAGATAATACTTCATAAAATTTACACTTGCTTCATAAACACATTCAATTCACATGAAGTTTATAACTAACAAGGCTAACATCTTTATTAAGGCATTTCATCAAACACTTGGTGTGCATATCATTAACAAAGCATAAGGTACAAGTGTTCAAAGCATGGTTCTACTTGTTCACTTTCTAATCTAACAAGAATCAACCAAGTTCATATCTTTCTTTCATCCTACCTCATCTCATCTAATTTCTCTATATCAATTCAAGGTCATGCATCAATTTTCACCTAATGGCATATATGTAAAGCATCATGTTTATCATTCCTTCACAACAATTGGGTATAACACTTAAATCATTCAAACAAATCTGAAATCAACAACATTTTCGACTATTATGAAACCCTAACTCTCAATTACATGAGATTTCCACATAATTTCATGATTAGGTTAAAACCCACTTTCTACAAATCATTCAAATCAGAAATTCCTACTTACCAATCGTTGAACAAGCTTAGATTATTCGAATTTTGAGTTCATGCATCCATTTGGGCTCTGAATTTCCTTTGATTTTGAGAATTTCATGAAGTTAGGGTTTGTCTCCTTGGCCCCTTGCTCTGATCGATCCACATAAACACACCAGAGTATGTGTTTGTGTTTTTCTTTTATTTATTTATTTATTTATTTTAAAACTTCCATCCTTTTTCACAAGTTTAGTCCATTTATTTATTATTGTTATCTATTATCACATAAACTATCCCACTTATTGAATTGTTAACATATTCATTTAACTTGGTTAACAACACATAACTAGGCATTTAGAGTAACATAATAAATTGCATATTTTTGGGTGTTACAAGTCTACCCCCCCTTAAAATAGGTTTCGTTCCTGAAACCTTAATACGTACCAAATAATTTCGGGTAATGTTTCCGCATATCGTCTTCCGATTCCCAAGTTAGCTCCGAACCCTTCCTATGTTGCCATTGGACTAAGACTTACTTTTTAGCTTTGTTTCGAAGGTGCGTTAGGTTAGAATCCTTGATAGCTATCGGTCTTTCAACGTAATTCAATCTTTCGTCTAATTCAATATCAGCATGAGATACGTAAGCCGTTTCATCCGCTAGGCACTTCCTTAGTTGAGACACATGAAACGTGTTATGAATCCCTTCCAAAGTTGGCGGTAATTCCAATTGATACGCTACCTTTCCAATTCGGGCTAAATCCTTGAAAGGTCCTATGTACCGCGGACCCAATTTCCCTCGCTTTCGAAAACGTATTATGCCCTTCCATGGGGATACTTTCAAATACACGTAATCCCTAACTTGGAATTCAAGAGGATGTCTTCTTCGATTTGCTTACATTGCCTGTCGATCCTGTGCCGCCTTTAATCTAGCCCGTATAAGATCAATATTCTCGTTAGTCATGGCTACTACGTCGTTGGGTGCAATTTCTCTTTGTCCCACGTCTTCCCAACATATGGGAGTTCGACATTTCCTTCCGTATAGCATTTCAAAAGGGGCCATTTGTATGCCACTATGATAGCTATTATTATAAGAGAATTCTACCAAGGGTAGATGATCATCCCAGCTTCCCCTAAAATCCATCACGCATGCTCTTAACATATCAACAAGCGTTTGAATGGTCCGTTCGGATTGACCATCCGTTTGTGGGTGGTAGGCATTACTGAAATGTAATTTTGTACCCATCTCATCATGAAACTTTTTCCAAAATCGAGATGTGAATCAGATATCTCGATCCGAAATGATAGATACGGGTACTCCGTGTCGAGATATAATCTCGTTCACATAAATTTCCGCCAATTTTTCTGAGGTAGCGGTTTCCCGGATGGGTAAGAAGTGAGCGCTTTTGGTGATTCGATCTACGACCACCCATATGGCATCATGCCCTTTCTTTGTCTTTGGGAGTTTTGTTACAAGATCCATAGTCACATTTTCCAATTTCCACACCGGAATTTCCAAGGGTTTAATCATGCCACAAGGTTTTTGGTGTTCCGCCTTAACTTGGGAACAAGTTCGACACTTTGCAACATATTTCACAATATCCCATTTCATCCCGGGCCACCAATAGCTTTTCTTTAAATCTAGATACATTTTTGTAGCTCCTGGATGAACCGAAAATCGGGATTTGTGAGCTTCTTCGAGTATCACTTCTTTTGCTTTACTAAACCGAGGTATCCATATCCGGCCATACATTGATTTAATTCCACTGGGTCTTTCTTCTAATTTATCAAAAAACCCCTTTGTTCTTTCCTTTCTTGACCCCATTTCGCTCAGCGACTTGATTTGGGCTTCCTTAATCACTTCGAGAAACCGAGGTGTAACTACCATTTTCATGGATTTCACTTGAATTGGAGGCAGATAATCCTTTCGGCTCAGGGCATCGACCACTACATTTGCCTTGCCCGGATGATAAAGGATTTCACAATCATAATCTTTAAGAAGTTCTAACCACCTTCGTTGCCTCATATTTAAATCTTTTTGCTCGAAAAAGTATTTAAGGCTTTTGTGGTCATAATAAATTGTGCTTTTCGTACCGTACAGATAATGCCTCCATATCTTCAAAGCGAACATTACTGCTGCTAACTCCAAGTCATGGGTTGGGTAATTACTTTCGTGTGATTTCAATTGCCTTGAAGCATAGGCAATGACTCTACCCCTTTGCATTAGAACACATCCCAATCCTTGGTGTGATGCATCAGTAAACACCACCAAGTCTTCCGTTCCATCAGGTAAGGTTAGTACCGGGGAGCTCGACAGCTTCTCTTTCAGAGTTTGAAACGCCTTTTCTTGGTCTGTACCCCATGTAAACTTCTCATTCTTCTTGGTTAACTTGGTCAACGGCAGGGCCAATTTAGAAAAGTCTTGAATAAACCTCCTATAATAGCCTGCTAAACCCAAAAAGCTTCTCACTTCACTTGGGTTCTTTGGAGGTACCCATTCATAACAGCTTCCACCTTTGACGGATCTACTAAAATACCATCCGCATTAATCACATGACCGAGAAATTGTACTTCTATAAGCCAAAAAGCACTCTTGGAGAATTTCGCGTTCAATTTTTCCTTGTGGAGCACTTTAAGAATTTCGCGCAAATGGCATGCAAGTTCGGCTTTACTTCGGGAATAACCAAGATATCATCAATAAAAACTATAACGAATTTGTCTAACATGGCTTGACAAACTCGATTCATAAGATCCATGAACACGGCGGGCGCGTTCGTTAACCCAAAGGACATTACTAAGAACTCGTAATGCCTGTATCGCATTCTAAAAGCCGTCTTCGCCACATCCTCATCCCGCACCCTTAACTGATGATATCCGGACCGTAAATCTATTTTTGAAAACCCACTTGCCCCTTGTAACTGATCAAAGAGATCATCGATTCGGGGCAACGGGTATCGGTTTTTCACCGTCAGCTTATTCAACTCTCGATAGTCGATGCACATGCGCATCGAACCATCTTTCTTTTTGACAAAAAGAACAGGCGCTCCCCATGGTGATACACTCGGGCGTATAAATCCCTTGTCGAGTAACTCTTGTATCTGAACCATTAACTCCCGCATTTCAGTTGGGGCTAACCTATAAGGAGCTTTAGCTACGGGTTTGGCATCGGGATACAATTCAATCTTAAAATCTACTTCACGTTCTGGTGGAAGCCCTGGCAAGTCTTCCGGAAATACATCAAGAAACTCTTTCACAACTTCAACTTCCTCTATTTTGGGGGTATTCTGGTTAGTGTCTATCACGTAAGTTAGAAACGCCTTACTTCCATTTCGCACATACTTGAATGCTTGGACTATAGAACAGAGCTTTGAATTAACATTCCTTTCCCCTTGTACACTCACTTGTTTTCCTCCCGGTATTAACACATGAATCACCTTTTTCTCGCATTGAATTTTGGCATGATGTTTGGCTAGCCAATCCATGCCAACTACAACCTTGAATTCTCCCAAAACCATGGGAATAAGGCCAATGGAAAACTTCTCATCTTCAACGATAATTTCACAATCTCTACCAACTTCGTGCAACAAATAACTCTTACTATCCGCTATCTCTACTTCTAATGGCACATGTATTCTTTCGATTCTAAAAGAGGGGTGTGACACTAATTCACTTGATACAAACGATCTACAGGCTCCAATATCAAACAACACATACGTAGGCATCAAGTTCAATAAGAATATACCTGACACAACATTCGGGTGGTCCTTTGCTTCTTCAGTCGAGATCTGAAACATCCTCCCCTTAGCTTTTGGGGCTTCCTCCTTTTTTGCTTCCTTATCGGTTTTCTGTTGAAGCTTGGGACATTCAGCCTTAATATGGCCCGGTTGGAAACAGTTATAGCATGTTCTAGTAGGATTAGGACATCTATAGTATGGATGTCCCTCTTGACCACAGTTGTAACTGCCCTTCTTCCCTTTCAAGCACTCCCCCGTGTGTAACTTTCCATAAGTTTTGCATTTCGGAATGCTACCCTTCGCCTTATCCTTCTTACCATGATCTTGAAATTTCTGTTTTTTTGACGGGCTTGAGCTGGAAACATTCTCAGACACTCTCTTCTCACATCTTTCTGCCTGTCTTCTTAGTCCAATCTCCCTATCTCGGGCCAAGTTAATGAGCTCATTCAAGGTTTCACATTTAGCGGGAGTTATGAACTCCCGATATTCAGCCTTCAACATACCATGATAGCGGTTTATCTTCATTCTTTCTGTACCCGCTATTTCTTTATAGAATTTCAGCTTGTCAAGAAAAGTGTTGTTGATTTCATCAATGGTTTCGTCCTTCTGACGAAGATGTAAGAAATCTTCTTGGATCCTGTCAATGGCAGATTGCGGACAGTGGTACTTTAGGAAAGGTTCCTTGAACTCTTGCCACGTCAAGACTTGAACCTTATCTTCACCAATTTCTTTACTATAAGCATCCCACCAGTCTTTAGCTTGGAGTTGTAAATAACCGGTGGCAAACATTACTTGGTCTTCGTTCTCACAGTGGCTCCTTACAAACACCGCCTCCATACTTGCGATCCACCTTTGACATGCTATAGGGTCAATCTCTCCTTTATAGGGTAAAGGATTTCACGCCATAAATTCCTTGTATGTGCATTTGCGAGCCCCCTTCTTTCCTTGTATTTCATCAATCTTCCCTTTCAACTCATCCATCTTACTTATCATCATCGTTTCTACCACTTCTAACACATGACTCTCTACTTCTTGGGCTAGAGGAGGAATATTTTCCTGCATTGCCTTTCCGATCTCTTCCGAAATCATAGTTTTCAGTTGTTCTTGTTGTGTCGTTTCATCCTCATTCGTATCCGCCATCTACACATAAACATCATTCTTTATTTCAAGCATTTATTCATCCTTTCCATCATATAATCATACTAGTAATACATAACTTCCTTTGAAAGCTCAATATTCATACATAATATCATTCTTTAGAGTCTTATTATAACGTTTTCGATACTCCTCGTGTGATAAAAACATCAAACAGAACATTACATTTGAATTTGGCTGAAAATGGTCCCCACCGTAAGCTACGGTGGCTATCGTAGCTTACGGTGGCTTCTTTTTCCTTACGCCACGAAGCTACTGTCTTACGGTGGCAATTCTGTCTCAGGGTCTACCGTAAGCTACGGTAGCCACCGTAGCTTACGGTGACGCCCAACATACTATGGGTAATTTTTATATTTTTGCAGCCATTTTCCGACCCGTTCTAACCCAAACTGATCCGATTCATCCCACACCATTCCACATCATCCTGTAACAATTCCACAGCATTCTGTAACTAAAATTTTCATAATGCAAAATTCTAATTTTAAAGGTACTTACTTGCTTCGCGCCGCGGAACGAACACACACTTCTCACGAGCTTTCGGTTTGAGTTCAAGCATTTGATGCTTAAATCCCTCAAACCTAGGCTCTGATACCAACTTGTAACGTCCAAAATTTTTCCTTATAAATTTGAAACAACGACATACTATATTTAACGAAATTTGGGCATGACCCGTTCGTAAAAGGAACGGTTCCCTGTTTTTCATATTCAAAATATCATTTAACATATGTTACGTTTCAAAAGACATAATATACTACATCAAAACGGACCTTGTTTCACATACGAAACCATCAAGCTATGGTACTTACGACCGACTAAGTTTTAAAAAGGCAAACAAGATAAAACTTAAGTTTTTAACTACTAGACATAAACTAAAACATATTGACATTGTCTTCTTTACAAAAGTTGCGGAACGCATGACGGGCTTGAAGTGTGTTCGAACCGGGCGAAGCTTGATAGCTAAACTTGAGATTTACCTACATTGCCACAACAAAATAAACTTCATTAGAACTAAATTCTTTCCTTTAACTCAAGATTTCAATCCACGGATTTATAGTCGTTATGACACCCGCGAACTCGCAATTTACTAAATACTTTCATTCTTGCACATAAGTATGTTCCAAATGGAACTTCATACCATTCCTTCCATTCTTACATTCTAATCCTCTGACCCGTTCATAAAAGGGTCCACACAATTACTTTTTCATACTCAATTCAATTCGACACATTTTATGTTAAAACAACAATATATAAAATCATAATTGTACAAGTAGCGTACCTCGATCTTGATTCCCTTGTTGCTTTGTTTGACTTGAACTCTCTTTCTTAACACCTATACATAACCATTCATACTTTTAATTTATGTCTCATACCCGTTTACACACACCAATGGATAATACTTCATAAAATTTACACTTGCTTCATAAACACATTCAATTCACATGAAGTTTATAACTAACAAGGCTAACATCTTTATTAAGGCATTTCATCAAACACTTGGTGTGCATATCATTAACAACGCATAAGGTACAAGTGTTCAAAGCATGGTTCTACTTGTTCACTTTCTAATCTAACAAGAATCAACCAAGTTCATATCTTTCGTTCATCCTACCTCATCTCATCTAATTCCTCTATATCAATTCAAGGTCATGCATCAATTTTCACCTAATGGCATATATGTAAAGCATCATGTTTATCATTCCTTCACAACAATTGGGTATAACACTTAAATCATTCAAACAAATCTGAAATCAACAACATTTTCGACTATTATGAAACCCTAACTCTCAATTACATGAGATTTCCACATAATTTCATGATTAGGTTAAAACCCACTTTTTACAAATCATTCAAATCAGAAATTCCTACTTACCAATCATTGAACAAGCTTAGATTATTCGACTTTTGAGTTCATGCATCTATTTGGGCTCTTAATTTCCTTCTGATTTTGAGTATTTCATGAAGTTAGGGTTTGTCTCCTTGGCCCCTTGCTCTGATCGATCCACACAAACACACCAGAGTATGTGTTTATGTTTTTCTTTTATTTATTTATTTATTTTAAAACTTCCATCCTTTTTCACTAGTTTAGTCCCTCTATTTATTATTGTTATCTATTATCACATAAACTATCCCACTTATTGAATTGTTAACATATTCATTTAACTTGGTTAACAACACATAACTAGGAATTTAGAGTAACATAATAAATTGCATATTTTGGGGTGTTACAAGTCTACCCCCCTTAAAATAGGTTTCGTCCCTGAACCCTTAATACGTACCAAATAATGTCGGGTAATGTTTCCGCATATCATCTTCCAATTCCCAAGTTTGCTCCGAACCCTTCCTATGTTGCCATTGGACTAAGACTTACTTTATAGCTTTGTTTCGAAGGTGCATTACCTTAGAATCCTTGATAGCTATCGGTCTTTCAACGTAATTCAATCTTTCGTCTAATTCAATATCATCATGAGATACGTAAGCCGTTTCATCCGCTAGGCACTTCCTTAGTTGAGACACATGAAACGTGTTATGAATCCCTTCCAAAGTTGGCGGTAATTCCAATTGATACGCCACCTTTCCAATTCGGGCTAAAACCTTGAAAGGTCCTATGTACCGTGGACCCAATTTCCCTCGCTTTCGAAAACGTATTATGCCCTTCCATGGGGATACTTTCAAATACACGTAATCCCCAACTTGGAATTCAAGAGGACGTCTTATTCGATTTGCATACATTGCATGTCGATCCTGTGCCGCCTTTAATCTAGCCCGTCTAAGATCAATATTATCGTTACTCATGGCTACTACATCGCTGGGTGCAATTTCTCTTTATCCCACGTCTTCCCAACATATGGGAGTTCCACATTTCCTTCCATATAGCATTTCATAAGGGGCCATTTGTATGCCACTATGATAGCTATTATTATAAGAGAATTCTACCAAGGGAAGATGATCATCCCAGCTTCCCCCAAAATCCATCACGCATGCTCTTAACATATCAACAAGCGTTTGAATGGTCCGTTCGGATTGACCATCCGTTTGTGGGTGGTAGGCGGTACTGAAATGTAATTTTGTACCCATCTCATCATGAAACTTTTGCCAAAATCGAGATGTGAATCAGATATCTTGATCCGAAATGATAGATACGGGTACTCCCTGACGAGATATAATCTCGTTCACATAAATTTCCGCCAATTTTTCTGAGGTAGCGGTTTCCCGGATGGGTAAGAAGTGAGCGCTTTTAGTGATTCGATCTACGACCACCCATATGGCATCATGCCCTTTCTTTGTCTTTGGGAGTTTTGTTACAAGATCCATAGTCACATTTTCCCATTTCCACACCGGAATTTCCAAGGGTTGAATCATGCCACAAGGTTTTTGGTGTTTCGCCTTAACTTGGGAACAAGTTCGACACTTTGCAACATATTTCACAATATCCCGTTTCATCCCGGGCCACCAATAGCTTTTCTTCAAATCTAGATACATTTTTGTAGCTCCTGGATGAACCGAAAATCGGGATTTGTGAGCTTCTTCGAGTATCACTTCTTTTGCTTTACTAAACTGAGGTATCCATATCCGGCCATACATTGAACTCTCTTCCTTAACACCTATATATAACCATTCATACTTTTAATTTATGTCCCATACCCGTTTACACACACCAATAGATAATACTTCATAAAATTTACACTTGCTTCATAAACACATTCAATTCACATGAAGTTTATAACTAACAAGGCTAACATCTTTATTAAGGCATTTCATCAAACACTTGGTGTGCATATCATTAACAAAGCATAAGGTACAAGTGTTCAAAGCATGGTTCTACTTGTTCACTTTCTAATCTAACAAGAATCAACCAAGTTCATATCTTTCTTTCATCCTACCTCATCTCATCTAATTTCTCTATATCAATTCAAGGTCATGCATCAATTTTCACCTAATGGCATATATGTAAAGCATCATGTTTATCATTCCTTCACAACAATTGGGTATAACACTTAAATCATTCAAACAAATCTGAAATCAACAACATTTTCGACTATTATGAAACCCTAACTCTCAATTACATGAGATTTCCACATAATTTCATGATTAGGTTAAAACCCACTTTCTACAAATCATTCAAATCAGAAATTCCTACTTACCAATCGTTGAACAAGCTTAGATTATTCGAATTTTGAGTTCATGCATCCATTTGGGCTCTGAATTTCCTTTGATTTTGAGAATTTCAGGAAGTTAGGGTTTGTCTCCTTGGCCCCTTGCTCTGATCGATCCACATAAACACACCAGAGTATGTGTTTGTGTTTTTCTTTTATTTATTTATTTATTTATTTTAAAACTTCCATCCTTTTTCACAAGTTTGGTCCATTTATTTATTATTGTTATCTATTATCACATAAACTATCCCACTTATTGAATTGTTAACATATTCATTTAACTTGGTTAACAACACATAACTAGGCATTTAGAGTAACATAATAAATTGCATATTTTGGGGTGTTACAAGTCTACCCCCCTTAAAATAGGTTTCGTTCCTGAAACCTTAATACGTACCAAATAATTTCGGGTAATGTTTCCGCATATCATCTTCCGATTCCCAAGTTAGCTCCGAACCCTTCCTATGTTGCCATTGGACTAAGACTTACTTTTTAGCTTTGTTTCGAAGGTGCGTTACGTTAGAATCCTTGATAGCTATCGGTCTTTCAACGTAATTCAATCTTTCGTCTAATTCAATATCAGCATGAGATACGTAAGCCGTTTCATCCGCTAGGCACTTCCTTAGTTGAGACACATGAAACGTGTTATGAATCCCTTCCAAAGTTGGCGGTAATTCCAATTGATACGCTACCTTTCCAATTCGGGCTAAATCCTTGAAAGGTCCTATGTACCGCGGACCCAATTTCCCTCGCTTTCGAAAACGTATTTTGCCCTTCCATGGGGATACTTTCAAATACACGTAATCCCTAACTTGGAATTCAAGAGGATGTCTTCTTCGATTTGCTTACATTGCCTGTCGATCCTGTGCCGCCTTTAATCTAGCCCGTATAAGATCAATATTCTCGTTAGTCATGGCTACTACGTCGCTGGGTGCAATTTCTCTTTGTCCCACGTCTTCCCAACATATGGGAGTTCGACATTTCCTTCCGTATAGCATTTCAAAAGGGGCCATTTGTATGCCACTATGATAGCTATTATTATAAGAGAATTCTACCAAGGGTAGATGATCATCCCAGCTTCCCCTAAAATCCATCACGCATGCTCTTAACATATCAACAAGCGTTTGAATGGTCCGTTCGGATTGACCATCCGTTTGTGGGTGGTAGGCATTACTGAAATGTAATTTTGTACCCATCTCATCATGAAACTTTTTCCAAAATCGAGATGTGAATCAGATATCTCGATCCGAAATGATAGATACGGGTACTCCGTGTCGAGATATAATCTCGTTCACATAAATTTCCGCCAATTTTTCTGAGGTAGCGGTTTCCCGGATGGGTAAGAAGTGAGCGCTTTTGGTGATTCGATCTACGACCACCGATATGGCATCATGCCCTTTCTTTGTCTTTGGGAGTTTTGTTACAAGATCCATAGTCACATTTTCCAATTTCCACACCGGAATTTCCAAGGGTTTAATCATGCCACAAGGTTTTTGGTGTTCCGCCTTAACTTGGGAACAAGTTCGACACTTTGCAACATATTTCACAATATCCCATTTCATCCCGGGCCACCAATAGCTTTTCTTCAAATCTAGATACATTTTTGTAGCTCCTGGATGAACCGAAAATCGGGATTTGTGAGCTTCTTCGAGTATCACTTCTTTTGCTTTACTAAACCGAGGTATCCATATCCGGCCATACATTGATTTAATTCCACTGGGTCTTTCTTCTAATTTATCAAAAAACCCCTTTGTTCTTTCCTTTCTTGACTCCATTTCGCTCAGCGACTTGATTTGGGCTTCCTTAATCACTTCGAGAAACCGAGGTGTAACTACCATTTTCATGGATTTCACTTGAATTGGAGGCAGATAATCCTTTCGGCTCAGGGCATCGACCACTACATTTGCCTTGCCCGGATGATAAAGGATTTCACAATCATAATCTTTAAGAAGTTCTAACCACCTTCGTTGCCTCATATTTAAATCTTTTTGCTCGAAAAAGTATTTAAGGCTTTTGTGGTCATAATAAATTGTGCTTTTCGTACCGTACAGATAATGCCTCCATATCTTCAAAGCGAACATTACTGCTGCTAACTCCAAGTCATGGGTTGGGTAATTACTTTCGTGTGATTTCAATTGCCTTGAAGCATAGGCAATGACTCTACCCCTTTGCATTAGAACACATCCCAATCCTTGGTGTGATGCATCAGTAAACACCACCAAGTCTTCCGTTCCATCAGGTAAGGTTAGTACCGGGGAGCTCGACAGCTTCTCTTTCAGAGTTTGAAACGCCTTTTCTTGGTCTGTACCCCATGTAAACTTCTCATTCTTCTTGGTTAACTTGGTCAACGGCAGGGCCAATTTAGAAAAGTCTTGAATAAACCTCCTATAATAGCCTGCTAAACCCAAAAAGCTTCTCACTTCACTTGGGTTCTTTGGAGGTACCCATTCATAACAGCTTCCACCTTTGACGGATCTACTAAAATACCATCCGCATTAATCACATGACCGAGAAATTGTACTTCTATAAGCCAAAAAGCACTCTTGGAGAATTTCGCGTTCAATTTTTCCTTGTGGAGCACTTTAAGAATTTCGCGCAAATGGCATGCAAGTTCGGCTTTACTTCGGGAATAACCAAGATATCATCAATAAAAACTATAACGAATTTGTCTAACATGGCTTGACAAACTCGATTCATAAGATCCATGAACACGGCGGGCGCGTTCGTTAAGCCAAAGGACATTACTAAGAACTCGTAATGCCTGTATCGCATTCTAAAAGCCGTCTTCGCCACATCCTCATCCCGCACCCTTAACTGATGATATCCGGACCGTAAATCTATTTTTGAAAACCCACTTGCCCCTTGTAACTGATCAAAGAGATCATCGATTCGGGGCAACGGGTATCGGTTTTTCACCGTCAGCTTATTCAACTCTCGATAGTCGATGCACATGCGCATCGAACCATCTTTCTTTTTGACAAAAAGAACAGGCGCTCCCCATGGTGATACACTCGGGCGTATAAATCCCTTGTCGAGTAACTCTTGTATCTGAACCATTAACTCCCACATTTCAGTTGGGGCTAACCTATAAGGAGCTTTAGCTACGGGTTTGGCATCGGGATACAATTCAATCTTAAAATCTACTTCACGTTCTGGTGGAAGCCCTGGCAAGTCTTCCGGAAATACATCAAGAAACTCTTTCACAACTTCAACTTCCTCTATTTTGGGGGTATTCTGGTTAGTGTCTATCACGTAAGTTAGAAACGCCTTACTTCCATTTCGCACATACTTGAATGCTTGGACTATAGAACAGAGCTTTGAATTAACATTCCTTTCCCCTTGTATACTCACTTGTTTTCCTCCCGGTATTAACACATGAATCACCTTTTTCTCGCATTGAATTTTGGCATGATGTTTGGCTAGCCAATCCATGCCAACTACAACCTTGAATTCTCCCAAAACCATGGGAATAAGGCCAATGGAAAACTTCTCATCTTCAACGATAATTTCACAATCTCTACAAACTTCGTGCAACAAATAACTCTTACTATCCGCTATCTCTACTTCTAATGGCACATGTATTCTTTCGATTCTAAAAGAGGGGTGTGACACTAATTCACTTGATACAAACGATCTACAGGCTCCAGTATCAAACAACACATACGTAGGCATCAAGTTCAATAAGAATATACCTGACACAACATTCGGGTGGTCCTTTGCTTCTTCAGTCGAGATCTGAAACATCCTCCCCTTAGCTTTTGGGGCTTCCTCCTTTTTTGCTTCCTTATCGGTTTTCTGTTGAAGCTTGGGACATTCAACCTTAATATGGCCCGGTTGGAAACAGTTATAGCACGTTCTAGTAGGATTAGGACATCTATAGTATGGATGTCCCTCTTGACCACAGTTGTAACTGCCCTTCTTCCCTTTCAAGCACTCCCCCGTGTGTAACTTTCCATAAGTTTTGCATTTCGGAATGCTACCCTTCGCCTTATCCTTCTTACCATGATCTTGAAATTTCTGTTTCTTTGACGGGCTTGAGCTGGAAACATTCTCAGACACTCTCTTCTCACATCTTTCTGCTTGTCTTCTTAGTCCAATCTCCCGATCTCGGGCCAAGTTAATGAGCTCATTCAAGGTTTCACATTTAGCGGGAGTTATGAACTCCCGATATTCAGCCTTCAACATACCATGATAGCGGTTTATCTTCATTCTTTCTGTACCCGCTATTTCTTTATAGAATTTCAGCTTGTCAAGAAAAGTGTTGTTGATTTCATCAATGGTTTCGTCCTTCTGACGAAGATGTAAGAAATCTTCTTGGATCCTGTCAATGGCAGATTGCGGACAGTGGTACTTTAGGAAAGGTTCCTTGAACTCTTGCCACGTCAAGACTTGAACCTTATCTTCACCAATTTCTTTACTATAAGCATCCCTCCAGTCTTTAGCTTGGAGTTGTAAACAACCGGTGGCAAACATTACTTGGTCTTCCTTCTCACAGTGGCTCCTTACAAACACCGCCTCCATACTTGTGATCCACCTTTGACATGCTATAGGGTCAAACTCTCCTTTATAGGGTAAAGGATTTCACGTCATAAATTCCTTGTATGTGCATTTGCGAGCCCCCTTCTTTCCTTGTATTTCATCAATCTTCCCTTTCAACTCGTCCATCTTACTTATCATCATCGTTTCTACCACTTCTAACACATGACTCTCCACTTCTTGGGCTAGACGAGGAATATTTGCCTGCTTTGCCTTTCCGATCTCTTCCGAAATCATAGTTTTCAGTTGTTCTTGTTGTGTCGTTTCATCCTCATTCGTATCCACCATCTACACATAAACATCATTTTTTATTTCAAGCATTTATTCATCCTTTCCATCATATAATCATACTAGTAATACATAACTTCCTTTGAAAGCTCAACATTCATACATAATATCATTCTTTAGAGTCTTATTATAACGTTTTCGATACTCCCCGTGTGATAAAAACATCAAACAGAACATTACATTTGAATTTGGCTGAAAATGGTCCCCACCGTAAGCTACGGTGGCTACCGTAGCTTACGGTGGCTACTTTTTCCTTACGCCACGAAGCTACTGTCTTACGGTGGCAATTCTATCTCAGGGTCTACCATTAGCTACGGTAGCCTCCGTAGCTTATGGTGACGCCCAGTATACTATGGGTGATTTTTATATTTTTGCAGCCATTTTCCGACCCGTTCTAACCCAAACTGATCTAATTCATCCCACACCCTTCCACATCATCCCGTAACAATTCCATAGCATTCTCTAACTAAATTATTCATTGTTGGGATTGAACCCTATCAGAGGAACAGATAATAAAAGCCAAAACTGGTTCACAACAGTGGATTCATCATAAGCAGTAGTTTACACCAGGCTTTCCACTTGAAAGTGTTTATAACATCTGATGTCCTCTATCCACTGTCCGTATACAACAGCTGCTGTCCTTGAAACTGCTGATGAAGCCCTGAAAACTGTTAAGAATTAAACACTGCTGGTTCAATCTACTGATGTTATCTAAGGACTGCCGATGATTAAAGAATTGTCCACTCAAAGACTGATCAACTTTGAGGAAAGCACTGATGATCAACATCAGTGCTTAGCATGCAACAGTGGAAGGAAAAAGTAGTAGTTTAGAGTGTCACTTGTATTGTATAGAATCAGTGGTTAAGTTAGCAGTGTTTGTATAAGAACAGTGGTTACAGGTTGTTAGGTTGTTAGATGTCACTTTCATGGTGACGTCAGCGTAGATGCTTTAGTGGTTTGATTTGCCTATAAATGGAACAGTACCCTGTACTGTTACATTTGATTGACTGAGTGAGTTCTTCTCCTCCAATCCTTTCATCTTGAGCAATCAACCAGTAAGCATCATGCTGAGGGGGAGCTTTAGTATGTAAGCATGTCTGTAATCATTTCTATATTGTAATCATTCGAATCAATGATAAGGATGTGTTTACTAAAAACTATTTCTCTTTGATTGTGTTTACAAAGTTTGTTTTCAATTCCGCTGCATTAGATCTCTGTTTAATATTCTTTTATTGATCAAATTTTACAAACAAACACAATCATGAGGGCCTCCGATCTTAACAATTGGTATCAGAGCTTGGACAGTCAAATTCGATCTAACAATCAATTTGACATAACAGTTCAGCTCAAAATTCATTGATGCTAAGGTTGATCGTTTTAGTTGAAAAACAGAGTAACGAGTGATCACGTTTAAAGTTGTTATTCAAAAACTCTGTAAAACAACCAAGATGTCATAAGACACACAAACTTCACAAAACAAGTGATGTCATGCATGAACCATCTAGAGTTTTCAGATCTGAAAATGTGTCTGATACTTATGGTAAAATTATTTTACTTACAAAATTGATTTCAATTGTTGTTATGAAGTTCGTGCTGTTTCCATCATGTTTGCTGCTAAGGTGTGTACCTCAGGTTAACAAAGACCTATGTTCGATTAAATAACATTAGTGTTTTTGTTAACATATAAAGAGGGAAATTAAAACTTTAGTTATTAGATCTTGTGTGTTGAAAAACAGGTTGAGAATCCTCAAAAAGGACCAAATCAACTTTGTTAAAAATACATTAAGAAAATCAGGTGTTCAAGTAGTCCAAATCATATGTAATGTGAGATTTGATATAAGCATGGATAAAAGTGGTCAGATCTCTCAAAACATTGCTGCAAAATGATTCTGGAATAAGTATTTCTTCAATAAATACTTCCCAGTGAGTATTTCAGTACTTATGTATGGGAAGGGTAAAAAGGGAAGAAGAAAAATCACAAAAACTCAAAAGTGTGTTTATCTCAAAACTTTTGAAGTCAAAAGAAAAGAGTATAAATATAAAACACTTAAGAGTCCAAAATTGGGTTAACAATGGTTATCAAGAAACTATGTGCATTCATTGGGTCAGGGAAGCTCAGGTAACAATAGTATCTCCAGTAAATAAACTTACAAGAGGACTAGACAAGTTTTTCAGAATCATCACATGGTAACCAAGTTTATAACAGAATTTTCAAGAACACATGTGAACATGTCTCCTCATTTTTTGCAATCAATTAAACAAGAAAATAGTCTCAAACAGTGGTTATTACAATGTATTTCAAACCACTGACCATTTTCATACAACTTGAGAGTGATGTGATTATGAGCTTAATTGGAAAATATACCAGATCCTTTTTTATGCTGTTTTCAGAAAAAACCTTTAATTATTTTTCTTGAAAAGGTTTTTCTCAAATAAAGCAGGATATATTATTCTTTATTTTTCCTTAAGAGTGATATATTTTGGACTTTTTACTTGTTTTTTATAGCGAAAGTTTCAAACTCCTGTCAGGATTAAGAACCATCATTTTTTTTTCTTTGGTGATATTATCCTTGAAAATGGATCAAAAGGAAATGATACAAGTGTCAAGGTCATGTCAAACTCAAGTTTGTTTTTAACCCAGGTCAAAGATTGATTGCTAATAGACCTTAAAATACTTGGGTACTCATGTTCTAATTCAAATATTATGACACAAAATGAGTAGTCTTAGTAAAAAGGTTTCCATCATATGTGGTACTAAACCACTGTCAGTAATCTATAAAAGCTTCAAAACTTGTAATTGACATGTGGCAAAACCTTGAATGCAAATTCCCATAAAAACTGCTGACATGTTAAACTCGAACAATTTGCATCTAAAATGTATTTTGTTGAGAATAGCAATCTTGCAGATATTTCATAATCACCATCAACAGATGTTGAACATGATATTGTGGTTTCACAAGACAAAATCATTCCTTTCATCATAACAGCAGATGTTCAAAACATTTGTCAAAAGTTTACCCACAGTTGCACTAACAGTTGCTGACATAATAGCCTTCAGGTTACCCTATCATTGCATTATCCCTAACCACTGTTGATTAAAACTCCATCAAAAACGGATAAATATAAATATTGTGTGATATCATCTTCATCCATTCCTCTACATTCCTTTTCAAACAACTGTTGGATCATTAAAGTCACCAACAGTTGTTAGCTCAGATGATTCACATCTGCAGCCTCAATTTTCTAATAAGTCTTTTTGGTTCAAACATCTGCTTTGGTAAATGTTGTCCACTGCTGAAAGTCAATCCCTGTTCTCTCATTTTCATGATAATCACTATTGTTTAAAATCAGTGTTTTATCCACTGATAGTTAAAATCAACCACGGTCTTCACTTTGACCGTTGCAACCACTGATATTTGCTTCATCAGTGGTTCCCTAAACAACTGTCCGCCATTATTCGTCTTTTCATCAGAGGTTGGCACGTGGTCAGTTCTTAGCCATCAGATCTTTGTAACCGCTGCCACATCAGCATTCACTTTTTCCCTAAATAAAACCCTGATCAAAACCCCAAACAGGGTTTTACACTGTCGAATTGAATTCCAAAATTCTCTTCTCAAAGCAGTTTCCAATCTTCCGTCTCAAATCATTCTTCGTTCTTCTTCATCAAAATGACAAAATCATAATCTAAACCATCCACATCTTCCAAAAAGGTCGCTCAAAAGGCCGCTAAACCCATCGAAATCCCATACAAAGCACCTCACAACTACTTGGGTCTACTCACAAAACCCACCACCAACAAAACCTTCGATTCCATCATTGACACCCTTGTAGCTTCAAAGTACAAAACTTTGTTAACTGCTGATGCTCCTATTTATGAACAAACCCAGAGAGAATTATGGAAAAATGCCACACTTGAGTATCAAGGTGAAACAGTTATAGCTATTAATTCTTCCATAAAGAGCAAAAAGATTCAAATCACACCACAATCTATTTCGGAAGTCTTTGCACTCGATGATCAGGAAGGTAAAACTTCTTTCCCTAAAAACGAGTTAAAAATTGATTTTCTCGAAAGAGGGTATGGTGCGGAAATAAAAAGGGACACCCTACAAAAGGGCTTCTTCCCTTCTGCACCAAGGTTTTTATTCCATACCCTTTTGATGTGTGTCTCAAATACTGCTTTTTAATGAGATACCATTAAAAATCCAAAACCTGGGCTTTGCTATTTTACATAATGAAAATTTTAACTATTCCCAGGAGATCTTTGATGATTTGGTAAAAAAATGTTGAAAGTAAATCATTTCTACTTTTTCCAAGGTTCTTAAGCTACTATCTTAAACAAAAATTTGGAAAGGAAAATGAAAACTTGCTCATTCAAGGTAAATCTTTTCAAATAAATGGTTTAACATTTGAAACATTCACTAGAATGTTAACACCTGCAAAAACACAAGCAGAGGTGCCCTAGCAGACTTTAGCAGCTACCAGTGCTCCTCAGGTATCTGCTGCTGAGCCCACTGCTCCAGGTGATCATGGCAGCACACCCACTGCTATGAAACCCACACCTGCCATCACCAAAAAGCCTAAAAAGAAATCATCTAAAAAGCCCCCCAAACCCACTAAAAAGGCAACTCTAGAAGATGAGATCCCAGAGCCACTTCCAGTGACAACACAAATGTCACCAAAAACCAATGCTGCTACTTCCTCACAGCAGATGGAAGAAAGATCTCCACCATTGCCTCAAACTCCTCCTGCATCCTCACAAAAGGATCATGTTGTAAGCACAGGGAGCCTACATTATGAAGCTCTGGATCCAATTGGATCCATCTTCCTCAGTCCTGATCCCAAGGACATGTCTCTTTCAACACCCATATCTTCACCCCTCACATTACCACAATCCATAATACCCTTGTTGCATGCAGTTGCTATAGCTCAGACACAAACCAGTTCCTCTCTATCACCTATCACTGAGAGTACACTCCCACAAGTGACTGGGTCTGATGCTTATACCTCTGCTATCCCAGCAACAACTGAGGAGGTTACACTACAGGAGTTACAAGTAATTCCTGTCAGTAGTTCAAGTGGAGCAGCAACTACAAGTGTTGGATCAACAGATCTACATTTGGCCAGTTGTTTCATCAATCAGACTCCCTTGAAGGCAATTTCTTCTACAGCACCTCTGATAACCACTAGTGAGTGTGTTTTGACCACTGGTACCATCAAAAGGTTATCAAGTGCTGAAGGAAGAAGTCCCTAGTACCAAGAACAAGGGGCATCAATGGAAGATTTCTGGGATTCATGTCCTAAGTCACACATTGATACAACCACTGCTGGTGGGGAATCAGGTGATCCCAATAAAATGGGTAATGATTTAAAATATCAAGAATTGACGGGTAGAATTGACAATCTTGAGACATCTGTTGCTGAAATAAAAGATATGATGCAACAGTTGTTAAAAGCTCAAAAGGTCTCAACCACTGCTGTTCCAGCTCAAGCTTCTGCACAACCTGCACCTACTGCAAATGAGTTATGGAATCTATTTCAACACGTGCTCCAACAACAAAGACAAATGGCTGATCAGCAGCATGATAAACATGTTCAAATGCTGAGAAATATAATGGAGTCAAGGTTCAAAGATACCCAAGCTGACATCAAGGCTATAAAGGCTAACATACTGAACACCATTGGCACTGCTCCTCCCACTGTTCTCTTCATTGATAACCCCCCTCCAGATAATGCCAAAAAGGGGGAGAAAATCAAGCAGTGGAAGAAGAAGGGAATTGAAGATGGGCTTTATATAGAACCAGAAAAAGAAAACATGACTAAAAACATCCCTTTGTCATATGGTAGTAAGGAAATTGATGTTACCACAAATGCACTTGCAGAAGCAAAAGCAAGTGTTAAAAGAGATAGAGAGGCTAAGGATAAAGCCAGGTGGGAACAGGAGAAAAGAGCTTACATGGAGCTGAATGCACATGGTACTTCTGAGTCAAAGGATGATGAAAATCCTAAGGATGAAAAGAAGAAGCCCACTGGACAAGTGAGGCAACCCAAATCCACACCATCCAGACCCACAAAGCAGGACTCCAAACCACCTCCCAAAGGCTCCAAACCTCAAACCACCAAATCTCAAACCTCCACCCAAACAGTTGTTGTAACTCCTGTTGTATCAACAACTGTTGATATGTCAGTGGTTTCAACAACTGCTAGCCAAACAACTGCCGCCACTTCAAAACACACCACAACCATTGCCCTACCACCACCTAAAATCATCACTTCAACTACATCACCACCCACCAAATCACCACCTGCTGAAAAGCAGAAGACATCTACTGACACATCAGTAGCTGTGAAGACAACAGAGGTTGAAACACCAGTTGTTTCAACAGCTGTTTGACAACCATCTACCACTGCCCTCACCATTTCAACAATCACCACACAACCCATTGTCACATCACAGCCAAAACCCTCTTCACCCAAAAAGCTTTATACAAGAAAAAGGAAATTTCAAAAGAATAATGATGATATACCAGCACCTATTCCTTTATCCTCCACACCCTACAATGTTGTCAAGCCACTACCATCTACTCCACCAACTCTAGTCAAACCAATAAACCCTGCTAACCTTGTATCCATTTCTGCAAGTTATCCACTGGAATTGGAAGCTGTAAAGGATAAAATGAGACAATTCTATACAGAAGATGATCCTTCAAAAAGAAGATTTCCTTCTCTCACGGGCTTCAGGAACCCAACAAATATGGATGAGTATCTAAAACTCAAAGCCAGACAAGCAGATATAAGAGCTAGACTTGAATGTAAAGATCAAGGTGATAAAGCCATTTCTGAAAGAATGGAATTTTTACTCACTAAGGTCAAACAAATGGAAGATTATGCAAGAGATTTAAGCAAAGATATGTCAAATCTGCCACCTGGAGCTGTCCTACAAAAGGAGATGAGAAAGGATTATCTTGCATTCATCATGAAAGAAAAATTTTATCCAGCAAAAGAAAAACAATTCAGTGAATGGCCACTTATTGCACTAAAGCAAGAGATAAACAGAATCAGGAGGATCAAGAATGATCCAGGTAAGAAAAAGACAGCTCCAAACTGGAGCAAATACAAAAAGGCCATTGATAAACTTACCTCAGAATACAAGAGGAAGAAACAAGAGCTGGTGGATGCAAAGGTTGGACCTGCCAAAGCCATAGCAAAATGGACAAGGCAATACACAGATGAGGCTTATGAAAGGTTAAAGAAAAGAAGGTTGACAGATCCTAGTTTACCACAGAAGCCTGAATACAAAGAGCCAAAATAGTTCAATATTTCTGAACCACTGTTCACATCAGCAGATGTATCAGCCATTGAGATAGATCAAAGAAAGAGACAAGAGCAAATTGAAAAAGAAACTGCAGAAGATATAGTTGCAGCAAATGATATCATAAAAATGGTTTTCAAACAAAATACAGCTGAAGATTCTGAACTAGCAAAAGCTCAGAGCACTGCTCAACAAATTATCACAAGGCCAGCATCACCAAACTCATCAGTAAATAAACCTCTCCCAAGAAACCCATTGGGTTCAAAAATACTAAAATGGATGTCTGATCAAAAGACCCATGTATTGACCCTGATCAGATCCAATGGAAAAGTAAAGCACATATCAAGGGAACAAGCACTGGGCCTGAGTGTTGAAGATCTACAAGATCTCCTTGAGCTTATACTGTGTAGGGATGAGGATGATACAAGTTCCATGGATTTTGAGTTGCAATTTAAAGGACAAATTAGGGAACTTCTGATGAGACAATAAAAATCCAAAATAATGAAGAATTTTGGCATTATCTGTTCCAGGGGGAGATTGTTGGGATTGAACCCTATCAGAGGAACAGATAATAAAAGCCAAAAATAGTTCACAACAGTGGATTCATCATAAGCAGTAGTTTACACCAGGCTTTCCCCTTGAAAGTGTTTATAACATCTGATGTCCTCTATCCACTGTCCGTATACAACAGCTGTTGTCCTTCAAACTGCTGATGAAGCCCTGAAAACTGTTAAGAATTAAACACTGTTGGTTCAATCTACTGATGTTATCTAAGGACTGCTGATGATTAAAGAACTGTCCACTCAAAGATTGATCAACTTTGAGGAAAGCACTGATGATCAACATCAGTGCTTAGCATGCAACAATGGAAAGAAAAAGCAGTAGTTTAGAGTGTCACTTGTATTGTATAGAATCAGTGGTTAAGTTAGCAGTGTTTGTATAAGAACAGTGGTTACAGGTTGTTAGGTTGTTAGATGTCACTTTCATGGTGACGTCAGCGTAGATGCTTCAGTGGTTTGATTTGCCTATAAATGGAACAGTACCCTGTACTATTACATTTGATTGACTGAGTGAGTTCTTCTCCTCCAATCCTTTCATCTTGAGCAATCAACCAGTAAGCATCATGCTGATGGGGAGCTTTAGTATGTAAGCATGTTTGTAATCATTTCTGTATTGTAATCATTCGACTCAATGATAAGGATGTGTTTACTAAAAACTATTTCTCTTTGATTGTGTTTACGAAGTTTGTTTTCAATTCCGCTGCATTAGATCTCTGTTTAATATTCTTTTATTGATCAAATATTACAAACAAACACAATAATGAGGGCCTCCGATCTTAACATTCATAATGCAAAATTCTAATTTTAAAGGTACTTACTTGCTTCGCGTCGCGGAACGAACACACACTTCTCACGAGCTTTCGGTTTGAGTTCAAGCATTTGATGCTTAAATCCCTCAAACCTAGGCTCTGATACCAACTTGTAACGTCCAAAATTTTTCCTTATAAATTTTAAACAACGACATACTATATTTAACAAAATTTGGGCATGACCCGTTCGTAAAAGGAACGGTTCCCTGTTTTTCATATTCAAAATATCATTTAACATACGCTACGTTTCAAAAGACATAATATACTACATCAAAACGGACCTTGTTTCACATACGAAACCATCAAGCTATGGTACTTACGACCGACTAAGTTTTAAAAAGGCAAACAAGATAAAACTTAAGTTTTTAACTACTAGACATAAACTAAAGAGACAAAACATATTGACATTGTCTTCTTTACAAAAGTTGTGGAACGCATGATGGGCTTGAAGTGTGTTCGAACCGGGCGAAGCTTGATAGCTAAACTTGAGATTTACCTACATTACCACAACAAACTAAACTTCATTTGAACTAAATTATTTCCTTTAACTCAAGATTTCAATCCACGGATTTATAGTCGTTATGACACCCGCGAACTCGCAATTTACTAAATACTTTCATTCTTGCACATAAGTATGTTCCAAATGGAACTTCATACCATTCCTTCCATTCTTACATTCTAATCCTTTGACACATTCATAAAAGGGTCCACACAATTACTTTTTCATACTCAATTCAATTCGACACATTTTATGTTAAAACAACAATATAATAAAATCATAATTGTACAAGTAGCGTACCTCGATCTTGATTCCCTTGTTGCTTCGCTTGACTTGAACTCTCTTCCTTAACACCTATACATAACCATTCATACTTTTAATTTATGTCTCATACCCGTTTACACACACCAATGGATAATACTTCATAAAATTTACACTTGCTTCATAAACACATTCAATTCACATGAAGTTTATAACTAACAAGGCTAACATCTTTATTAAGGCATTTCATCAAACACTTGGTGTGCATATCATTAACAACGCATAAGGTACAAGTGTTCAAAGCATGGTTCTACTTGTTCACTTTCTAATCTAACAAGAATCAACCAAGTTCATATCTTTCGTTCATCCTACCTCATCTCATCTAATTCCTCTATATCAATTCAAGGTCATGCATCAATTTTCACCTAATGGCATATATGTAAAGCATCATGTTTATCATTCCTTCACAACAATTGGGTATAACACTTAAATCATTCAAACAAATCTGAAATCAACAACATTTTCGACTATTATGAAACCCTAACTCTCAATTACATGAGATTTCCACATAATTTCATGATTAGGTTAAAACCCACTTTCTACAAATCATTCAAATCAGAAATTCCTACTTACCAATCGTTGAATAAGCTTAGATTATTCGGCTTTTGAGTTCATGCATCCATTTGGGCTCTTAATTTCCTTCTGATTTTGAGAATTTCATGAAGTTAGGGTTTGTCTCCTTGGCCCCTTGCTCTGATCGATCCACACAAACACACCAGAGTATGTATTTGTGTTTTTCTTTTATTTATTTATTTATTTATTTATTTTAAAACTTCCATCCTTTTTCACAAGTTTAGTCCCTCTATTTATTATTGTTATCTATTATCACATAAACTATCCCACTTATTGAATTGTTAACATATTCATTTAACTTGGTTAACAACACAATTACTAGGCATTTAGAGTAACATAATAAATTGCATATTTTGGGGTGTTACACTGCACCCCCAATGAGTGTAGAAAACGTACAAGAACTCAGGACATTTGGTGAGGAAATTTTAGAGAGTAGTGAGAGAATGAGACAGGTGGGAGAGCGACTCGTCTGGAAGTACGACGAGCGCAATATGGATTTCTGGATGAATCCATATCCGTGAATGTGATGGTAGAGATGGTAATAATAATAATAATAATATAATATAATAATATATATATATTTGTGTATGAAAAAAAACTACGGATGGCTACTACTAGTAGTGTAATTTTAATTTCAGTTGTATTGTAATTTTAATTTCCAGTACTGGCTTGTAGTAGATGCATAGCTATATATATAAAAAGAGTAAGTCGCAATGATCGACGCTTTTGATCAATATGCGTGTTGTGTGAATGGTTGCATCAACTACTATTTTGTGATATTAATACGTGTAAATGTTTAAAATTCAGATGGACAACGAAGTGAACCAGGAAAACCAGAACGATAATAACCAGAACGAAAATAACCCGAATAATGAGAATCCAAACAATAATAATGGAAACCAAGTGGATAATAGTGTCATCCAACACATAGTGGCACAAGGAATTATAGACGCAATGCCATTTATTATCCAAACGGTTAAGGAAGCTGATAATAAAAGTAAACATAGCAGTAAGCGACCAACTGAACCTGAACACAGCGTAAACAATGGACCCGTACTTCAAGCGCCCATTCCCAAAAGAAGAAGAACCATGCCTTATGGTTGTTCTTATAAAGAATTCTGGTCCTGCAAACCAATAGAATTCTCGGGCAATGAAGGACCCATTGCAACTCTACGATGGATAGAAAAAACTGAGGCTGTTCTAAAAATAAGCAAGTGTGCGGAAGAGGATAAGATAATGTTTGCTTCTAATATGTTTAAGAACTCAGCCTTAGAATGGTGGAACACTATCCTTCAGTCTAGGGGAAGTGATATGGTTTACAATATGGAATTGGAGGAATTTAAGAACATGGTGGAAAGGAAATTCTGCCCTCCCAATGAAAAAGAACAGATAGCAAATAAATTCCTGAACCTTAGAATGACTGGGGTAGATAGTAAGGGTTATACTACTACATTCTTTGAATATGCTAGAATAGTACCAACCCTTGCATCACCAGAACCAGTATTAATCTCCCGTTACATCTGGGGATTAATCGGGGAAATTAGGCATGTAGTCAAGGCAGCTAGACCCCAAACCATAGAAGAAGCTGTAGAACTAGCAAACACCTTGACAGATGAGTTAGTACGTACACGAGAAGAAGACCAGAGAAGGAATCTAGCTCAGAGGCTTACCCAGGAATTTCGTTATGGAAATTCCAACCGTAGGAACGTAGGTTCTACCTCTGCACCATACTGCAAGGCTTGTAAGAAGAAGCATTCAGGAAAATGCCCCACTTACTGCAATTTTTGCAAGATACCAGGGCATAAGGAAGAAGACTACAGGAGGAAATCTAGTAATGGACTGTGCTTCAACTGTGGAGAAAAAAGTCACATCAAGCCAAATTGCCCGAAACTAGTTCCAACCATGGGCAATAAGACTACCAAAAATGCTAGAGCATTTGTTCTGACGGCAGATGAAGCTAAGATGATTCCAGACGTGATAGCCGGTACGTTTTTAGTTAATGATGCTTTTGCTAAAGTATTATCTGACTCTGGTGCGAACCAAAGTTTTATTAATACTTCATTTTGCAACCTTCTAAATCAACTATTAACTAAACTCTCACAAGATTGTCTAGTAGAAACAGCCAATGGGGAAACCATTAGGATTTCTAAAATCTTGCAGGGAGCAAGAATAGAATTTTTAAATCAAAAGTTTATGGCAAACCTTTACCAAATGAATCTGGCAGGATTTGATGTTGTATTAGGAATGGATTGGTTAATAGCCAATAAAGCCAGCATTTTATGTGATCAAAAGTCAATTCAAGTAAACTCACCAAAAGGTGAAAAGATCACAATTAAAGGAGACAAACCATCTAGATCCACAAAATTCATCTCTGTGATGAAAACAACAAGTTGTATAAGAAAAGGATCTATAGTGTATTTGATTTCTATAATCACTAACACTAATGGAAAAGAACTAAAAGACATTCCAGTAGTGTCTCAGTTTTCAGATGTATTTCCAGAAGAGCTACCAGGACTACCACCAAACAGGGAAGTTGAATTCAGAATCCATCTACTACCCGAACAGCACCAATTTCCAAAGCACCTTACCGTTTGGCACCCGCAGAAATGCAGGAACTGAAGACACAGTTAGACGAATTGTTGGAGAAAGGATTCATACAGCCAAGCTCATCGCCATAGGGAGCACCGATTTTGTTCGTTAAAAAGAAAGACGGATCAATGCGTATGTGCATCGATTATCGTGAATTAAACAAGGTCACGATTAAGAATCGGTATCCGTTACCAAGAATCGATGATTGTTCGATCAATTGCAGGGAGCTCGATTTCTCTCTAAAATTGATTTAAGATCAGGATATCATCAACTGAAGGTACAGGAAGAGGATATTCCTAAGACCGCGTTTAGAACAAGGTATGGCCATTATGAATTTACTGTCATGCCATTTGGTTTAACCAATGCCCTAGCTGCATTTATGGACATGATGAACCGAATATGTAAGCCATATTTGGATAAATTCATAATTGTCTTCATAGATGATATTCTTATCTATTCTAAAAGTAAAGAGGATCATGCAAAGCATTTGCACGCACTTTTAAGTTTACTGAGAAAGGAAAAACTCTATGCTAAGTTTTCTAAGTGCGAGTTTTGGTTAGAACAGGTACAGTTTCTTGGACATTTAGTCGATCATGAAGGAATTCATGTGGACCCCTCCAAGATCGAAGCAATTACTAAATGGAAAACCCCTGAGTCACCAACTAAGGTTAGAAGTTTCTTAGGATTGGCCGGTTATTATAGAAGATTTATTCAAGATTTTTCTTGAATAGCCATTCCCTTAAGTAAGTTAACCTGTAAATCTGTAAAGTTTGAATGGGGACCGAAACAAGAAGAAGCCTTTAGAATTCTTAAGCTAAGGTTAACCCACGCACCCATACTAGCGTTACCAGAAGGAACTGAAGATTTTGTAGTATATTGTGAGTCTTCTAAGTTAGGTTTTGGATGTGTATTGATGCAACGTCAAAAGGTTATAGCTTACGCATCTAGACAACTTAAGAATCATGAAGAGAATTATTCAACCCATGATTTAGAATTAGGAGCTATAATTTTTGCCCTTAAGATTTGGAGACATTACCTTTATGGTAGTAAGTTTACCATTTTCACCGACCATAAGAGTTTAAGGTATGTTTTCGAACAAGTTGAATATGAGGCAAAGACGCTGGATGGAAATTCTTAGTGATTATGATTGTAATATCCAGTATCATGCAGGAAAGGCAAATGTAGTGGCTGATGCTTTAAGCCGAAAGTATCATGAAAAACCAAAAAGGGTACGTTCTCTTAAGTTAAATCTACAAGTAGATTTAAATAAACAGATTAGAAAAGCACAAGAATCAGTAATCAAGGATGATACTGAAAAATTAAAAGGAATGATTAAGGAATTGGAACAAGGAACAAATGGAATTTGGAGATTCCATAAGAAAAGAATGTGGATACCTAAATTAGGAAATCTACGCCACCGTATATTAGAAGAAGCCCATAAGTCTAATTATACGTCGCATCCTGTAAGTGATAAGATGTATCAGGATTTAAGAGAGAATTTTTGGTGGATAGGAATGAGAAAGGATATAGCAGCTTATGTTTCTAAGTGTTTAACTTGTTCACAAGTCAAAGCTGAGCATCAGAAACCCTCAGGTTTATTGCAACAATTAGAAATGCCCGTATGGAAATGGGAATTGATAACAATGGATTTTGTTACCAAATTACCCAAAACAAGAAAAGGTAATGATACAATTTGGGTGATTGTAGACAGGCTAACTAAGTCAGCACATTTCCTACCAATGAAGGAAACTTTCAGTATGGAACAATTAGCTAAGCTTTATGTAAATGAAATAGTTTCATTACATGGAATTCCGTTATCAATTGTTTCTGACAGAGATAGTCATTTTACCTCTCATTTTTTGACAAGTTTCCAAAAAGCAATGGGAACCAAATTGAATCCAAGCACAACTTATCATCCTCAAACGGACGGACAAAGCGAAAGGACAATTCAGACGATGGAAGACATGCTTAGAGCTTGTGTAATTGATTTCGGAGGTAATTGGGACGATCACTTACCATTGATAGAATTTTCTTATAATAACAGTTACCACACAAGTATCAACGCTGCACCATTTGAAGCACTTTATGGTAGAAAGTGCTGAACCCCAGTCTGTTGGGCAGAAATTGGGGAAAAGCAACTGTCTGGACCTGAGATAGTACAGGAGACAACCGAAAAGCAGCACGTGATCGACAAAAGAGCTATGCTGATAACATACGCAAGCCGTTAGAATTTCAGGTGGGCGACAAGGTATTATTGAAAGTCTCTCCTTGGAAAGGAGTTGTACGATTCATCAAGAGGGGAAAGCTAAGTCCCAGGTATGTTGGACCTTTTGAGATTATTAGAAGAATAGGACCTGTAGCCTATCAGCTACAACTGCCAGAAGAAATGGCAGGAATACATGACGTATTTCATATATCTAATCTCAATAAATGCTTAGCTGATGAATCACTTGTAGTGCCTCTTAAGGATATAGAGGTAAATGAACAACTTAAATTTGTAGAGAGACTCCTACAAATTGAAGATAGGAAAATTAAGAACCTCAAGCACAAGAGATTAGTTCTGGTTAAAGTGAAATGGGACACCAAAAGAGGACCAGAATACACATGGGAGCTTGAATCAGAAATGCAAAGGAAATATCCACACTTGTTCCAGTAGATCTCGAGGACGAGCTCTAAAACAAGGTGCGGAGGATATAACAACTCTCCTGAAAATTTTTCCGACACCCTAATATATTTTATAATATCCCAATATGTCCTAAATTACACCCCGTATGTAAAAACCGAGCCCAAAATATGAAATATTATTAAAAATAAAATAAAAACAAGAAAATTGAGGCTGCCGCGGGGCGCGTAGCCTTTGGCTACTGCTTACGCGGGCCGCGAGCGATCAAAAACGAGGCATCACCCGGTGTTGACAACGTGGCAGCACGTGTTGGTCCTATACTCGTGATCCGGATCAGCTACGACCTAGACACCCTACTACGCGGGCCGCGTAAGACGACCCTTAGGTCTACGCGGGCCGCGAGAAACCCGATTTCAGGCCCTATAAATGGGGAGCTCGGGCTTCAGTCCCAAATCGCTCAGTCTCTTTCTCTCTCAATGAATTTCTGAATAGATAACATAATTTCCGGGCATAATACCCCCATAAATAACGAGGTTCTGCTCCGTTGTAAGTATCATAACCCCTGGATACGTATTAGATACGCTGCCCGATTGATCTAGGGTTCCGTAACGGCTGTCGTGGTTCGGCCCGATGTAGTCGTTGGAATGCCGTCTCGGGGAGGGTATTACTAATGTTAAAATGGGTTATTATACTAACACGTGTGTATTTATGTAATTTATAGATTGTCACCAGGAAATCCTTATAGAAAATCTAAGACAACAATGTGAGTAATCTCCTTTTTGCCAACTGTTTTTACAAAACCTCACACGATTAATTATATATTAAGCAGTTATTGAGTATTTGTAAGGATACAATTATCGTCGGTATGTTGGGGTTTTGTATACAAAATTTGTTACTGCCTTGCGAGGGGTAACATTTCCACAAGTCGGGTTGACAGTACCGTGGGTGGTAATTGGTATGAGTTGGAAACAAATGTAATTGCGAGACCGCCCTTAATACTGTACAATGGTTTTTATTTAAACTTGATTAAACTGGGATTCACTCACCAGTATTTCCCACTGACAAAATGTTTTTAAACGCGTTTCTGGTAACAAAATGTGAAAGCCAAATAGAAGCCAGCTGGACAGCACTGAAGGCTTGGAAAAGTGGCAATAAAGTTACCTAAAATAAATAGATGTTTTTATTAAATAAAAATAGAATTTATTCCTATGAAAACGTGTGTACTTAAAACTTGGGTTTTATCCCATGTGTTTAATATTATGAAAGTGTGGTATTTTACTCTGATAAAATATTTCCTAACTACGGTCCTGATGAAATTTCCGCTGCCAAAATGGATAAACACAAGATACCACCAAAACTGGCCGCGACCGCCTGTTCCCGGGTTTGTTAGGGGACGGGGGTTGCGACATAAACGAGTATTTTATTCTCTTTAATTTGAGTATTGCATTACGATAGTTTTTTAATTAAAAAAATTCATATGTTACGTGATTAACAGTGTCTAAGTGTGGGTAATAACTGAATCGTTAACCAAATCCGAACCGAAATCAACCAAAAATTGAGTTAACTGAAAACTGATAAACCGAAATTGATTAACACATGTAAGGTGTCAAGGCTGAAAAGACTAGGATCTACTGCGATGTGTTGATAAGTCTAATGCTCAACTTTCAATTTCAACCTCGTGATACGTTTAAGGTAATATTATACTATAATACACGTGTGTCCCATTCCATGACATACCCCCGCGATCAAGGTAAGCACAACAATTTATCGTAGCAAGTGAGTATTCTAAGTTCATCCTTTCATTTTACAACGTCGGACTATTGGTGAACAGGTCAGTACATTCATACAGCAAAGTGACCATTATTTATGTCTGACGAGGGTTAGGCAAATACCTTTTTGGTACGATTGATGCTTTCATGAGCACAAGGAATTTCCTTATTTGAGGTTTTATTCCTTTAAGGTTTTTGGCCTTTTTGTGGCTCTTTTAAGATATCCCGACCGTGCTTATGTCTGCATATAATCTGGATGCAACAGAAGGACAACCATGATATCCTCGGATGACTCAACAACATAAAGACTCGAAACCTCAGACGTTGGCTATCAATCAATGCAAGATTTAAGACCATAAAATCATGCGCCGATGGTATGTTGCCCACATGGTACATAGTTCGTTATGTTTATATCACTTGGTATCTTTTATCTTTTTAAGTGTTAGACCTATCAACACATCGCAATAGATCCTAGTCTTTTCAGCCTTGACACCTTACATGTGTTAATCAAGCCCTTTAGTACGAACTTTTATTTCATTTCCCTGCGAATATTTCTCTCCCTAAATTTTTGCAAAAGTAGAATACTTTATGCTCAAATTTACTTATTTTATTATTAACCCCCCCCCCCCCCCTTTTTAAATTTAAATTGCTCAGTCGGTGAAACGCATCATTTTCAGATCAAGATCCACAAGCACTTTGTATCTAGAGTTGCTAACAGGTTTTGTAAAAAGATCCGTTGTATTTGCATCAGTATGGATTTGTTCAAGTTTAACGAGTCTCTTTCATAGCAATCTCTAATGAAATGAACCTTGATATCAATGTGCTTGGTTTTAGAGTAAAAAACAGGGTTTTTTATAATTTGGATAGCGGCATCATTATCACAATAAATAGTAGTGTAAAGATAAATCAAACCGTAATCCAGAAGTTGGTGTTGCATCCAAAGAACCTAGGAGCAACAAGCGGACGCGAAAACATATTCTGCTTCTGCAGTTGAGAGTGACATGGCCTGTTGCTTCTTTCATTGCCACGAGATAAATCTGTCTCCCAAGAACTGGCATCCAGCCGATGTAGACTTCATGTCCCTGTTTGTACCTCCAAGGTTACTGTCAAAAAAAGCAAACAGATCAAAGTTTGAATTTCTAGGATACCAAAGTCCAAGCTTTAGAGCTCCTTTAAGATATCTATAAATTCTTTTAATAGCAGTAAGATGAGAAAGTTTAGGGTTAGCCTGATAACGAGCACATTGACAGACGACAAACATAATGTCTGGCCGACTTGCAGTTAAATACATCAGTGAACCAATCATAGACCAGTACAATGTCTGGTTAACCGAGCTTCCATCAGCATCCTCATTTATAATGGTCGTTCTGTTATGGGTATCCATAGGTTTCGAATCTGTTATGTTGAATTTTGCAAGAACGTCATGAACATATTTTTCTTGATGAATCAAGATTCCTTGAATGCTTTGACAAACTTGCAGGCCCCAAAACATCGTCATCTCTCCCAAAGAACTCATTTCAAACTTTTTCTTCATCACTTCTTCAAACTCTTTACACAATGAGTTTTAAAGATACTAGACTCACAGATGTTTGCTTTAGGATTCGACAATGAGGACATTCGATAGAGACCTCCTAATTCTAGGCCGGTAACCAATTACTCGGTTAATACCTAGTTCATTAAAGGTACAATAAGTAGGATAAAAGGTAACGAAGACAGTTTTGGGCTATATGGGTTGTGAATGGATCCAATACCGCATACCGGGCATGAGGAACCATCTGCAAGTTTAACTGGTGGGTATGAGGCATTATGAAGGCTAGTGAGAATTCCTTGATTCTTAGTCATGTGATAAGTAGCTCTAGAATCAATAATCCAGGATAAGTGAAAGCCAGAAAGCGTACCTGGTTGTATCGAGTTGGTTTGAGGAACCGATGACCAAAAAACAAGGAACCGTTGAAGAAAATCATACTCCTCCTTGGTGCATGTAATGGTATGATTTCGTTCGTCTCCCATTTGAAAAGATGTTCAAGCAGAAAAACCGAGTTGAACCCCGAACACGCGAACCGAGGCAGAAAACAAAAGTTGCTCAGATCGAAAAACCAATTGTATGAGAGTGTTCGGAACAGTATTCCGACGGAGCTGGTAAAAGGCGACGGCCGGAGGTGGCGTCACGCGCGGCGCGTTGGTGGCTGTGACGGAGGTAGCGGCGGCGCGTGGGGTCGCTTGCGGCGGCGGATGGCAGCGCGGGTTAGACGGTTTTGTAGATCGAGCGATTGCGAACACTATGGTGGTGGCGGTGTGACGTCACGCGCACTGGAGGGTGTTCGGATCCGAAAGGGTGACAGTGTTGGTGATGGTTTTGGGTGAGATTGTGGGTAAGGAGGGTAGATGCAGATATGAAACGGGGAACAGGAAGGTTATACTGAAATTGCGGTGACCAGAAACTTGGCAGGAAATGGTCACCCGATAGACAAGATGCTAAACTAAGAAACCTTTAGCTCTAATGCCATGTAGATGAGACTGGTATGAAATTGAAAGGAAATATGATTGTATTGATATGAAAAGTGTAATTACAAATGAGAATGACCCCTCTATTATAGGAAAAGGAAGGACCAACAAATAAATACTAATTACATGTAGTGATACCTATAATTACTTATAGGGACCTCTAGCTAACAGTTAGGTCCTCATAATAACTAATATTTACAACTAACAATGATCATAATAATTTAAGTTCTTCGTACTCGTTATTTAACAGTTATTTAGTTTTCCTCGTAAGTTTGAAACATGATACATATTGTAGTTAAGTTATTTCCGCTACAAAATTTTGTATCAGTTGGCCACGTTAACCCACAAGGGTGGGGGTGTGACATGTCGCATCAAGATAAACGTGTACATTATTCTCTAAGATAGGTTTTGATTTTTTTCCTTGTAAGAGTATAATATCTTTTGGACTCTTGTTCTGAGGACGGTGGTGTTTTGGTGTTTCTAAGAAACTCAAGGAGGAGGATATATTTATAAATTGAGCAACAACCAATTATCAATGAGTCAAGTCTTGTTAGTTTGTCTTCATTATAAAGGATATTTATTTATCAAAATTGATGTGTTTGGCTACTTAGGCCAGGCGGGGCGGTCCGTGATGGACGCTCGGCCACGAGTGATGGCATCACGCACACCGCCGCCTCCATGGTGGTCACGCGTTATTTTTGAAACGCGTTGAATCCTTCACGCGTTGAAAAGTTTGAAAAATTCGACCGTTGCTTGATTTTTGACCGTTATTAAACGGTAATATTCAATTAAAAAAAAAAACCTTTAAACCATTTATCTATTTATATCTCCATTTTAAACCATTTTACACACACCAATCTACATCTTTAAAGAAGACGGACGTGCAATATCCCCGGTTTGGGTGCCGGATCCTCCTACACAAGTTCAAGTTCCACAAAATATCAAACTAGAATTGCGGAATGAAGAAACTCACTTTCGGTTGAGATACGATTTAATCGAACTAGTAGGTTCTCTAGGTTTGGAGTTTCATGAGTCGGACGAGGAGTAGGTTTTTTTTTTTATTTTTAAATTGTAGCCTAAAATATTTCTAGTATGTTAAATTGAAGTAGTATGTTTTAATTTAATTGAAATTTATAATTTTAGTGTTTTATTGTTAATTTATAATTTTAGTGTTTTATTGTTAATTTAAAATAAAAAATTAAAAAAATTTGTGAGTGATGGAATTGTATCACTAGTGACCACCCCCACTACAATTCTATCACTAGTGATAGAATATTGGGTGATGACATGGCATGAGTTGATTGGATATTGGAAGTGATAGAATTCTATCACTAGTGACCACCCCCTCCCCTTATACTTATTTCAGTCAACTTGATTTAAAGACATATTTTTTTATACAAACATTAAAAACCAACTGGTGGGTTTCCAATTTTCCATATGCTAAAACTTCTAAATTAATAGAAAAACACAAATTACAAGTTTATTACCTGCATGATTTGTTTTCAAGTTGTGCTGCAAAAGTTTATAGTATCCTGCATATACACAATGCTGTAATACCTGCAAATTCTTCTGGTGTGATGTTATAATTATTGGAATTTAATAAAATGTCGTGTAAAGTCTACCTGTGTCTATTTCTTAAACTTTGGATTATGATAAGTTGAAATGTGTAAGACGAGGGAAATATATGGGAACAACATGGAACTTTCCTAGCGTGTCCTATTGCGTTGGGTAGGGGTTAAGGATGAATGGAGGACAAGAATCAATACATCAAAGTCTTGAATGTCTTGATCAATATGGAGAAAATGACAAAAGTTATGGAATTTCTATTTTTTTTGGCATAGAAAATGGGGCAAGATTTATGTAAAAAAAACATTTAGAGGTAGAAACTATGAATAGTCATGTATATAATACAATAATGGAGTCTCAAGGAAGAAGGTGATAAGTCCGGTAGCTCCCTACTCTCTTCTGCTGGAATTTGAAATGATTCTTGTCTTCTTTTTCGGATCTGTTCTTCTCTCTTGTCTGCCTGTCCTTCACTCTACCACAGACATATCTAAGAATAACTGCCCAAACAATTTCACTTGCCCAGCTTTGCCCTCATTCAAGTACCCGTTTTACAATGTCACAGACGAAGGATGTGGGTTGATCAAGGTCAATTGTACTTCAAAAGGTGGGGAGATTCGACTTGGAGGACAGTGGTATGAGATTGTTAACAAGGATGAGGGTCATAATACAGTCATCATCCGTAACAAAACATTTGAATATCTTGTGAAAAAGCATAGTTGTTTGGCGCTTATGAATAATTTCACTTGTCCAAGTCCAAACCCTCTTTGGTATTCCATTTCAATATTTCCCCTCATCACTCTATACAAATGCAGAGAAAATCTCACTAATGCTAAACAAACAGATCCTTATTTTGAGCAACATAGTTACAGAAGCCACTACAGATGCAAAGATTACAATTACAAATTCTACTATAACCACTTGAATGAAACAGTTCCAAGTGACCTCCCACCTACATGTCAAGTAGTGCAGCTACCTCTGAAATTTCCAGATAGTCGAGTGCTTGCTGAAAAAAACATATTTTCTCTTCTTTCTTCTGAAACCTCTATTCAATTTGAATTCAAACCTTCCTGTCGTAATTGTCACACAAAAGGCAGCCCGTGTCATATTGAAAATGAACATTTTCAGTGTTTAAACGCCAAAAAGGGTATTTACAGCTTCCTTTTCCCTCTTACATCTTCCTTCATTTTTACTGTATTATGGGTACACCATAACGATATGTCTAATATTATTTACTTTTGCTGTTTGGTTGCTCTGGAAAAACCAAGCAGAGAACTGACCCCAATTCCGGATCTGGGTCATTTACATCTGCAATCTTATGTGTAATTATTGTATATATAAATGCATACACCAGACATGATGCCTCTAACTTAGTCTTGGTATTTATGCTGTATATTATAACTTATCTTTTATTATTTGGGTGATGCAGAAACACAAGGCAGAAAACTCATAAAGATTCTGGGTAATAGCCTCTTTTATCCTATGCAACTATGCGTTATTATTAGATATAGATGATTGCATAATACATATACATGTAGGAATCTGTACCTGAGTGTGTTGAATTTTTCTGTGTTAGTTATCACTGGATCAGCCTTAATCCTCATGTTGTCTCTTGTCATCTTCATAATCTGGCGTCGCTGCAAGAGCAACCCTTTTTCCTATGTCTTGTCGAAGAACAGATCTCTAAACCTTGTAGACATAAGTCTCTCCTGTGGCGTCTCTGTTTTCACCTACAAGGAGCTTGAAGATGCCACCAAAAATTTCGACCCATCTTATGAACTAGGGGATGGAGGTTTCGGAGCTGTTTATTATGGTGAGAACTTGATTGTTCATTTTCACTTGAAACGACCCCACCTGATCTTTCCATCTTGCTGAAACAGGTAAACTGAAAGACGGGCGAGAAGTTGCAGTGAAGAAACTTCACGAGCACAACTACAATCGAGTCCAACAATTCAGAAATGAGGTTGAAATCCTCACTAAATTAAGGCACCCAAATCTTGTTGTTCTCTATGGTTGCACCTCAAGACTAAGCCATGAACTTCTCCTTGTTTATGAGTACGTTCCCAATGGCACTGTTGCCGATCACCTGCATGGAGAAAAAGCAAATCCAAGCCTTCTAACATGGCCGATACGAATGAACATTGCTATTGGAACCGCGAGTGCACTGGTGTACCTTCATGCTTCTGAAATCATACACCGAGATGTAAAGACGACCAACATTCTTCTTGATCACAATTTCAGTGTCAAAGTAGCAGATTTTGGTCTCTCAAGGCTTATATCACAAAATGTTACTCATGTGTCAACAGCTCCTCAGGGAACCCCAGGATATGTGGATCCACAATATCACCAACGCTTTCAATTAACAGACAAGAGCGACGTTTACAGCTTTGGGGTAGTCTTGATCGAACTAATATCATCACTGTTGGCTGTCGATTTAGACAGGTCTCAAGACGAGATAAGTTTGGCTAACCTGGCTTTGAACAGAATCCAAAGATGTGCAATTGATGAACTAATCGACCCAGTTTTAGGATCCGTTGCGAATCCTGAAATTAAGAACATGATCACATTAGTAGCAGAATTAGCTTTTCAGTGTTTACAGCATGATTCAGAGTTGAGGCCTACAATGAATGAGGTGCTGGAAGTGTTGATGGATATTAAAGCCGTGGGTAGAATTGATACTTATTACAATACCAGAGACCTACAAACTGTGAATGTGCTGACTCTGTCTGAAACCAACGATGCAGTTGTTTTGTTGAAGGATTTCCGGCGTTCGCCAGTCTCTGTCACTAGTCCATGGCAAAGCAATAACAGTGCATCAACAACGCTAAATAGCAATGGAGATAGATTTTCAATGAAGAATGATATGGATACATAAAAAAAACCATGCTGAACATGGATAGCCTGAGAGCGTCCTTTTTACTTTTTTAAGAAAATCATGAGAGTAGTCATTATGGAATTGTGTATCTACTTTTGCTCGTGTATCATAATTGTTGTTTCCCATTTATGCAAATACTAGGTTATCACCCGGGATTGCTTCCCGGGTAGGAAAATTTAATTTTAAATACTCACAAGTGTATAATTAAAATAAACTTAAATAATGTGATGTATTAGATAAGTTAATGACAAAATGCATACCTTGTTTTGGAGCATTCTATAAGCATATAAGTCCTGCGGATTCGTGCCGTGGATTCAAAAGTAGTATGTGTAAGGTGATATCTACTTCAAAGGGCCAATAACATGAGTATTTAAAGTTTTTAAGTACAAAGGATCCTACCCAATTAACTTACGTGCTTAACATCGACTTCAGTAATTCAAAAATACACCTTACATTAGTTAGCTCATCTATGCTCATTTATCACCAAATTTACACCTTTATTTTGTATGATATTCAAGAACGACTATCCCGTTTTCAAAAAAAAAAAATCCATCCATTTCCACCTTCTGCCAACTTCTCTAAGAAAATGACCCTCTTTGTTACGTGCTCTCCCAAGATCTGCAAAACAGGAGAGTCGGGTTAACGGTCCGGAACAGGTGATTCGATATGGGTTGGGCTGACAGAAACTCTTCTATCCAGTGTTTTTATAACTTAACAAATAATTAATATGTCAGGAATAATTATAGAACTTTATATTGCATATAACTGAACTTGGGCAACTCTTGACCCGTTTCTGTTTTAGCTAAATGAGTTGAAACCGACCCATCCATAAGAAATGTTGAAACCAACGGCTCTACGCTAAACGAACGACAAAATATACCAGAGTATATAAAGGGCTTCTAATTTGCTAACAGTGCTAAGAATTTTATGTCTCTCATCTACATTAAGGTTTATGTTTGATTTTGAAAATAACAAACTCAATACCTTAACAGGAGTAGAAGGACCTGTGGTGCCATAATTAAGAGGAAACACATTACTCTGTGGAGCCTTTGGCAGTCCGGTGTGCTTTTCTTAACTGATGCATTAGTCGGCTTTACTACAGAACCAATAGATGAAGCAACAGGTGTCCCTGCAATAACTAAAATTAATAAACATTACAAAGTTATGTGAACACAGAAACCGAACTGTTCGATCAAAATTTGTATAACCATTCTGAACCTTAATCAAGTGTTGTTTTCATAACTGTTATAAAATCACCCATATTCCAAGTGTTTACAATTTCATTGTTTTAATCTAAATAATCATATTTTAATAACAGTTATTTTTTTATCCAATTTATATTTTAAAGTTTAGTTCATCTGTTCGACCAGGCATTAAAGGCTTGCAAGCACACAGTTCTCCAAGGATACGTCATGCACTCAGGACTCGTGACGTAAAATAATAGTGAATAGACCTTTGTTATAAGAAAATGCACAGAAGGGCATGCCTAAGCTGGAGAAGCACACAGCAAACGGGTCAACAGTGTACGACAATAGTCTCTTATCTTTATCCCTGTTAGCTGCCGCTGAAGCAGCAAAAGTGCAGGGCTGTAAGGTGTGGTTGATATAGTTGACAGACTACCCATGTTAGCGAGCATGGTTGTACATTCACCTTTGTTTAAGGAAGCATGAGACGCTCCGAAGCGTTTCAGTTCTAAACACCTTAATGTGAGGCGCTAAAAATTAAAAAATATATATAATAATATCTTGTACATATCGACATATTCTACTTGTTTATTAATAATAAACACAAAAACATGATTATAAAACACACATAAACATAGTTAAAACATACATTGAAGTCGCCTCAGAGCATGAAAAAGCGCCACCGCACACACTTAACGCTTCAGGTTCAAAGCGTCGCCTCATAACGCTACATGTAGAATGTCGCCTCAGAGAAAAAAAAGCGTCCGGCGCCTCATGCCTCAGGCATGCCTCAAGCTCACTTTTTAAAACCAAGACGTTTACTCAATAAGTACTGCAATTCCGGCCCATGGTTAGGCGCAAAAATGGCTGCTGAATGTGATACATCACAACAGGATTGTGCGAAAGCTCACTTCCAACAGCTAACATCGTCATAGTTGGACCCACAAAATCTACAAAAAGTACATCATATTGTAAGGAACTTAGAAAGTAATGTACTAAAGCATTCTCAAACAAATAAACAAATCAACCACTAACTAACAATATATCTAATAAGTATGAACATGACAATGCTTCTATATGCACCAACGTTCAACTTTAGAAACCCAAAAATTATCTTATTCAAAATTTTGATCGATAAATCAACGGAAAATGTAACAAATAAAGTTAAGTAATCACGATTAATCAGTAAATTATCACTAAATTCATGAACATTATGACCAATCAAATCCACCAAATTGTTTACCAATTACCAGAAATTCAAGATCAAAATCATCAATTAAATAATATAAACTATTCCACTATCAAAATCACGAAAACATTATTTACAAAATAAAGTCAATCACTCACTAAAATAAACCTCCAAATCAAAATGAAACAATTTACCAGAAGCTAGTCATAGGATTAAATCCGAGAAGAGGTACTAAAACAACCAACGGCGGCGGAAATACAACGATTGGCGGCCGAGTATGATCACCCTCCCGGCCATCTCTAACCAGCGCCCCGACGCCTATCACTCCAAATATCGCTACCTGATCTCATCTCTGCCGTCTCCGATCTACTCGAAAGATGAACACACACCTAAATTGGTTCACCTACTGCCTCTAATTAAGTTTGATTTCGAGATGAACTAAGTGAAGAGAATAGTGTCTGAGGCAAGTGATGATCTATAACAATAGTTATTCGAAAAGATGTATTTAAACCGATGTATTTACATCAAACTGAACATGCACGACATGATCAAACACTCGACATAATCAAAACACTTGTATTTACCATCAAACAACCTCAATAACACACCAAGCACAAACAAAGAATGTAAACATTTAGGAACACAAACCTTCATAACAATGCGACAAACAGAAAAGTTAATCCTGAAACGGCAGCTGAAAACACAACGACAAATCAATCAGACCTGAATCGAAAAGCAATAACCCAAACCCCTGATTTATTTTTTATTTTTTTCGCATATTAATACTTTAAATCTAAAATTTTACAACAAAAAATATAAATGTATATTTAATAATTACAATTTAATTATAAAAACTTATGTTGGTTTTTGTTTTATGTTATAATCATCGCATAAAATGCCCAACCAATTACCTTATGACATAAACAATTTGAAAAAGTTGAAATATAATATAAGTGGGTTAAACGGGTCAACAACCCATCAGGTTCGAGCGACCACCCGAATCCCTAGTTCACATTACGAGTTCTATCAACCACAGTTGAGGATAAACTTACGACAGTAGCTGATAAACAGAGCCTAGTCTAGGACTAAAGGCAATTGCCATAACCGCTCATGTGTCCACGCAATGCTGAAATTGGAAGTCCATCAGCTATTCACCACTGTACCCACCACAGATATTTCAGTTGACCAAAGTCAAACTTCCAAAATACCATATAATTCCAAAAAAAGAGACCTCTTCTTTCCATATAATTGCCACAAAAAAGACACCAAAAAACGCCTAATTTTTTTTTCCATTTAATCACCAAAAATGAACTTTTACTACTTTATTCAAAAAAGAACATATTTTTTAACTATTTAATTGTAAACAAAAACGGACGCTTATACGTTTCACCATGATAGAAACCTATTCTTTTCCATTGATCACCAAGAATGGTATTTTTCTCCCTTTAACCATCCAAAAAAAAGGGTTTTTATCCATCTAATTGCCATATATATATATATATATATATATATATATATGCATTTTTTAAGAGAATATGTAAGTACCTGTAGATGGCTTGCTACATTTTCCCTAGTAAGCCCATCCACATTCATCAAATCAAGAATCCTTTTAGGCACAGCTTATGTGTAATTTAGAATAAAAAAACGCGCGTTAGCAACTATTGTACATGTAACCGATGTTAATTTACTAAAAAAAGACTCACTCTCAATGCCCAGTTGATTAATAGCAGCAACGAATTTTCTATGGAGATCAATAAACCAAACAACCCGTGGCTTCTTCTTTGTCGTTGGATCGTCATTTTCATTACCATTTTCTTCATCATCATCTCCTTCTTCATCTTTTCATTTCAACTTCTCGTTCTAATCTCCACCTTCGTTCCCTTGATCTGATTTTTCATGGTTGTGTTTTGACTTTGACTGTGATTTTGACTCAACTTTTCGCCTGATCACATGCTGCCATATGTTGCGTAGCTCCTCAAGGCGAACCGGTTTCACGAGATAATCACAAGCGCCATGAGTGATCCCTTTCATCACAAGATTCCGGTCACCGTTTCCTGATAACACTGAGACAATTTCATGAAATCTTTGCATCAGTTTTGAGAAAACACAAACAGGACGACCCCCGTACCGAGTAGACAAACAAAAAAGATCACATAATTGCCTCAAAATTGTAACCCTAATAATGAAAACTGTGCAGAAACTGAATAAATGAAGAACAATTGTTGAAAAAAACACAATTATATTTTATTATTTTTAAACCACAAACAAAAGTGAAAACACAAACACATAAAACAAAAACTCAAGAACTAACCTTGATATTGGCATTTTCTCAAAAGACCCTCCAATAATTTCAAACAAGTTGGATTATCATCAACAGCAAGAACTCTCATATGTTGGTTGGACATTTGCAGCAAGAACTCCATATGTAGGTAAGAAAGAAACCTTGAAAATAGTTGAACCTTAGCACCTAGCAAAAATGAAGGAAGATGATGTCATGGCTGCGATTGATGTTGCGATGGTCGTTGAGATAGAACGAATCAGACGGTTGATGAAACCGATCCAAAACCCTATCAATTCTTCAGATCCAGCAATACAAAATACAAAAACAGTGTTTAGGCCGTCAACAACAAAGAGAAATCGCAAACAACAAACTGGAATAGCAAATCATAAACAACTCGAACACAAACAGAAACCACTTACCAAATCGCTGATGAGGTCACCGGAAGCTAACAGTTGCTATTCAATGTAGTCATTTCGCCCAATTCATTCAGATCCACTCTTAACAGCATTCGTTTCTAAAACCCTAGGTTACCAAATCGCTGATGAGGTCCTTCTCTGCTTGATTCATCTACGACCCCCACCATAAAGAAACTAAATTCATCCCATGTAAAGAAATTTCACCATATGTAATTAACATTTCAAAAACTCAACACCTTCTAAAATAGTAAAAAAAATCATCACATATCCAAAACTTGGACTAATAATCAAGAAAAATAAATCAATATTGTGCCCTTGAATTCATAAAATTATCTAAATTACCAAAAATCCCCTGAAGCACCAGCTATGTAGGTTTTTCTCATGCAAGCAATCTTGTTAATCCTCCTCGGCTCCTGCAGTGGACATCATTACCTATGTTCCTGTTCTACATCTACAAATCAAAATAAAATTAACAGGAGCAAAATTAAACATTTGATGTAGAAAAAGAAACAATAATATATGTAAAGAACTAACACATCAACTAACCAGAAACCGATTCGTGGCATTATAACTCAAAATCCCTAACAATTTCAAAAAACAACAAAAACCCCAAACCAAAGGCAATCATAAACCATCAATAAAACAATAAAAATTAAAAACATTGTGAAGAGAATTAATAAACGTACCTGTTAGAAACAGAACAACGCGTATATTGAAATCAAAGAATGAAAAAAAAAAATAGATCTTGTTAATAAAACCCTAGAATGGATTGATGTGGTTGAAGATATGGAGTTCCATGTGCGAGTAAGATAAAAATTAAAGGGGTTCATTATATATAATACGATTCAATTGCCCCTTCAAACATCAGCAGCCACAACGATTCCAAATCCCATTCGGTGAAAACTGGTTAAAAGATAAAAGTGAGGGAGATCTAGGATCAGCGATTGATCCATATCAAGCTTTCTGTTCGGGTAAATAGGGTAAATAAGCTTGATTTTTGAATCCTTTGTTAAGCCATTCAAGCACAAGTGATTCAGAGATAATGAGATGCAGGTAGAAGAAGAAGCGTTTAAGCCAAAGAAGAGGGAGGCTAGGGTTTGGTGTGAACAGTGAAGGAAAAGAAATGAGCGACAGGGATTTTTTGTTTTTTAGATGACTTATATACCTGGGTCATAAAACGGGTCGGATCATATTAAAACCGGGATCCGCGTTGAATGTTAATGCCCAACTCATTTTCCCGCCAAAATGCATCCTGATCCTGAGAAGCTCTAATATTGTGCCAAGTGTCCCAAATTTTTTTTTGTTTATTATATATAATAGATTTGTAAATGTGTGGTTTCTTTATTATAGTTTCTTGTGTATTTTAGCCATGGGATACATACTATGTCCAGCAAATAATATATAACAAAAGGATTTTGTACACTATAAGGTAACGAATGCTCGAGGGCTTGATTTTTATTTCTTGCTCGTTTTTTTAGTTTGAACTCAATACAAACTCTACTTGAACAAGCTTAGACCACGTAGAAGCTCGATAAAAGCTTGACTCATTTTAGTCTAGGCCTTTTACCTGGGTCATAATGTGCCAACTCTGGTTATAGAACTTTCCACAGCAACACAATTTCCGTTCATCGTGGACACACTATATTAGAGCAGTTATTTCATTCATAAGAGTTATTTTCAGTTATAGCATCTGTTTGTATCACCTCTATATATAGATGTGCGTTATTAGCTCTTGTCATACAAACAACAGACCTCTAATCTGGATTCAATGACAATGAATTCAAGTTCAAGAACACAAGCTTTATCCGAAGATCCAAAATGTGTAGTTAGAACAACAATCAAAAGAGAAAACTGACTCAACTGAAGACCAACACAACAAAGGCTCTCATTTATTGTTGTATGAAAGAAATTTGAAGAAGGCTCTCATTTATTGTTGTATGAAAGAAATTTGAACCCAATTAATTTTACTGTGTTCCTTCTTCTGTTGTTGCTCTTATTCAAAATATACGTGAATTGTTATCTAATTGACCTAATTTTAAATTTAGCTGCTGTCGATTCGTCACTGATCCGTCTTTGAATTCAGAAATTAATTCTCATTTTTCCCTGACATGCTTGGTAAATTGCATTTGAGTTTGTATTTTGGATATAAAAAGAAGTAATTTAGTATTAGAATAAGAGAGTGTGTGTCGTTAAAAAATTAGTGTTGGTATTATTCTATTTCTAAATGGTCACTTGGGTGTGTTTTGAATTGATTGTGGCATGACTTGCGTATGTGACATGACTATGCAACTGGATTAAGCATGGACTGGCTACATTTTTCTAAAACATCTTTGTTGCTCACCACATCAAAACTTACATGTTTATGTGCACAATGAAATGAAATCATGGTTTGTATTTTGTATTTGTAGATGATGGCTAAAATCAGGGGTGGATCATGGACGTAGCACATCAGCTTTAGGTCAAGACACATCAAGTCAAGGCTTGTCACATTAGCTTCAGGCGGGGGTGGTAATGCCCCCTCTACGAGATGTGTGTGTACGTGTAGCACATCAAATCGAGGGCGTGCCACATCAGCCACCCGCTTTTAGAATTGTAACCCATGGTTTCGAGCACGAACAGGTCAAGCTCAATGATGATATCATAGTCACAGGAAACGCTAAAAGACCCTTGTATCGCATACCAGATCGGTCGTACCGAATCGCGGTACAGAGTCGTTCTAATCGCCTCCGGTACGCGTACCGGATCGCTAATTTGGACCATACCCGATTGTGTACCATAATAGTGTTCCAATCGATGAATACATGTTTTTAATTAATCCGAAACGCGTTTTCCGTTTGTAGTGGCCGGCGTTCCGGTACAGCCAGATTCATGTACCGGAATTTAAAAACCTATTAACTTTTTCCCGCTTTTTATATATTAGAGGTAACTGAACAGTTTTTTTCCCGTCATTAACTTTTCACCCTACAATTAATGAAAGATAGATTGAGTTTTATGAAATTTATGTTTTGATTATGAATTTTCTTTTATGAAGTTTATGTTTTGAATTTTGATTATGTTTTTGAAAATTTAATGAAAGATCTATTTTATACTTTTTTTGTATATATGATACGTGTACCAAACTACAGTGGTACGCCATAGGATACACACTACCACGTACCGAATTAGCGTTCCCAAATGAACCTACGCCCAACGTACCGACTTTTAGAAAGGCCCGAATTGCGTACCGGTTTTCGTACCACGTACCAAAGCGTACCGCGTTCCATGTGACTTTGGATGATATGTTTAATGACAATTTCAAGGTTGGTATGAATGCCGAGGAATCCCTGTCAACTGTGCGTGGGGAAAATATTTACCCGACGCCTCTCGTTAATCCCACCTAACGTGAGGAGATTGTCATAGCTTCCGATGGCGGGTACGGAACTTACTAGTTATAAGTTATTTACTTTGAGTAGTTTGTTTATGTGTTTTTATAACTCATTGTTTTATATTTTCAAATTTAACAAAATAAAGGCGTCCCACATGACAACTATATTGAAAGAATGTTTCCCGGGCCCTTGGTGTTATTTGAGGGAGGAACCAACGAAGAAATCGTCGGATCATGTTTGAGCAATTTTCGATTAGTACATTTAACCGTTTTAGTTTTATATAATTAGCATCGACTAATTTTCAATACGTGTGTGTACGCACATTACCGTTGGGATCCGATCATCGAAGATGCGATTTGTAGATTTTGTGAGCTGGTAAACTCCATCTGATTCTCTGGCACATTGAGGGACACCCACGATAAGTCGGGGAAGGCGACACTATTGGACGAGGGACGGGTGTTTGGGTATCCGACCTTGGACTTCGAGGTCATCCGTTCATACAATCTGCCATGGATTAGTGTGGAAGATTGAAATTAGATCATCAACCGCATGCATATTAATTTACATATTGGTTTAACACATTTATTTCATTATGAAATGAAATAATGAAAAATGCGAAGTGTGTTCCTTTCATTCATTAATGTCTAATATATATACATTGAAGAAGTAAAGGTATAACAAAAAATACAACAAAATGTGAGAAGGATCATGAGAAGATATATCTGTATTTATAACACTTCCCCTCAGATATATGTTATTTATTTATTATACACAGTTAACAACATACTTCAGAATGATGTCAAATAGGTACTTCATGACCTGTGTAAATAAACTAATACTACTGGATCAGTTGTACTGCCTCATTAAAAACCTTATTAAGAAAACCCATTGGGACAAAACTTAGTTAAGGGAAAAAGAGGACAGTGTGTATAATTATTCCCCTGAATTCAACAAACATCTTTCAATCTACGGAGACCGATCTTGTGTGATAGTTGCTCAAAACTGTTTCTTGGTAAAGATTTTGTGAATATGTCAGCTAAATTTTCACTTGACTTGATCTCACAAACATCAATTTCCCTTCTTTCTGCAAGTCATATGTTGAGAAAAATTTTGGTGAGATGTGCTTTGTTCGATCACCCTTGATGTAACCTTCTTTGATCTGAGCTATGCAAGCAGCATTGTTTTCATAAATAATCGTCGGCTCCTTCTTGATCTGTTCTTATCCACATGCTTCTTGTATGTGAGTAATCATTGATCTCAACCACATGCATTCTCGACCAGCTTCATGTAGTGCAATTAGTTCGGCATGATTTGATGATGTTGCTGTAAGTGTTTGCTTAGTTGACTTCCAAGAAATTGTTGTGCCACCATATATGAATACATAACCTGTTTGAGATTTTGCTTTATGTGGATCTGATAGATATCCAACATCAGCATACCCAACAGGCTGGGACTTTTGATCTTTCTGGTAGAAAAGACCTAAGGTAGTGTTTGGTATGAATGAATGAGAGGTGGAGTGGAATGGATGATTACGAGGTAATGAAGAAAATGGTGTTTGGTTGGTCAATGGAATAGAATCACCCATTACAAAAAGCATTCCATTCCCTCAAAATCATTCCTTCCACCCCCTAAGTTTTTTTTTCTCCATTCCATCCCCTCTTGCACCATTCATCAACAACACCACAACCCACCACCTTCGCCACAACCCACCACCACCACCCACCACCGACGCCATCGCCGCCACCTCACCCCGACAGCCACCGTCACCGCTGCCACCCACTCGCCACCGTTATCACCCATAGCCGCGACCAACCGCCAACGCCACTCGTCGCCGCCGCCCACCACCATCATCGACACAACCACCAAAGCCACCACCACCACTGTCACCACCAACCGCCGCCGCCGCCCAACGCCACCTCTGCTGCCACCCACTACCAACAGCCACCTTGCCGCCACCACCACTCGTTGTCACCGTCGCACCGCCACTCGTCGCCACCACCACCACCCATCGCCACCGCCGACACCCACCACCGCCACCTATAACCACCCGCAATCACTACCACCGACCACCACCACCACTCACCGCTGATTTTTTACTTTGTTTTTCTTGCCTACCGAACAATATACATTAATAATTCATTCCATTCACACATGGTAACCAAACAAGACATGGAATGGTAATGATCAATTGCATTCCCTTGTCCATTCCATTACTTCATTCATTCCATTCCTTCGTCCATTCCATTACCCCATACCAAACAAACCCTAAGTCTTGTGTCCCGCAAATATATCGGAATATGTGTTTTATTCCATTCCAGTGTCTACGTGTTGGGTTTGAATTATATCTTGCTAGTACATGTACCGAGAATGCAATATCGGGTCTCGTGTTATTTGCAAGATACATAAGGGCACAGATCGCACTTATGTACGGTACTTTTGGACCAAGTACTTCATCGCCTTCTTCTTGAGGGCGGTAAGGTTCCTTTTGAGGATCTAACGGTCGGACAACCATGGGTATGCTAAACGGATGAGCTTTGTCCATATTAAAACGTACTAACATCTTCTGGATGTAGTTTGCCTGATGGACGAATGTACCGTTTCGCAAATGCTCAAACTGCAGGCCGAGACATAATTTTGTTGTGCCAAGGTCTTTCATCTCAAATTCTCTCTTTAATATATTAGCAGTTTTTTCTATCTCTTCAGCAGCTCCGATGATGTTTATATCATTAACGTAGACTGCTACTATAGTGAATTTTGAGAGTGATATTTTTTTTATAAAAACACATGGACTGCTTACATCAGACTTGTATCCTTCTTTTTCGAGATATTCACTGAGTCGATTGTACCACATACGACCAGATTGTTTGAGACCATATAAAGATCTCTGGAGCTTTATAGAACATATATCTCGAGGTGTTGATTTTAATGCTTCAGGCAATTTTATTCCTTTAGGGATTTTCATGTAGATGTCATTTTCAAGTGTCCCGTATAAGTATGCGGTGACGACATCCATTAGTCTCATATGAAGTCCTTCAGAGATTGTGAGGCCGATTAGGAACCTAAGGGTTATCGTATCCACTACAGGGGAATACGTTTCCTCATAATTAACTCATGGGATTCGGGAAAACCCTTGTGCTACAAGTCGAGCCTTATATCTCACAATCTCATTCTTTTCATTTCTCTTTATTGCAAACACCCATTTATAACCTACTGGTTTGACGTTTATGGGTGTTCGGACTACAGGTCCGAAAACAGGTCGCTTATCGAGCGAATTAATTCGGCATTTATGGCTTCTTGCCATCTTGGCCAATCATTTCCGTGCATGCACTCTTCAAAAGTTTTAGGTACGTAATCATTTTCATTGATTACATCCGTTGCTATAGCATATGCAAATATATCATCAACATGTGTTTTATTCTGGTTCCACATTGTACTATCTTGTACATAATTAATAGAGATCTCATTTTCGTTTGGTCGGTGTTTCTTCTGAAACTTCATTTTCTTCTGGAATTATAGTTGCCTCTTCCGGGACATTTACCTCTACCGGGATTTCATTTATAATCTTTTGTGAGTTTTCACCAACTGCGTTACTTTGCTCTTTTCGTTTCCGTGGATTTTTATCTTTAGAACCGATTGGTCTCCCACGCTTTCGTTGTATAGTAATCGCTTCTGGGATTACTTCAATTCGAGCAGTTGTATTTGATGCTGGTACATGTGACTTTGTCACTCTATTCGTGTCTGTGAATGCATCTGGTAATTCATTTGCTATTCTTTGCAAATGTATAATCTTTTGGACTGCATATTCACATTGACCACTTTGGCGGTCGAGATTTGATAGCGATGCCGCATTCCACGTTATTTCTTATGTTACCAGTCTTTCTTTGTTCTTATCTCCCCCTAAGACTGGGAACATTGTTTCATCAAAATGACAGTCAGCATACCGTGCTGTAAACATGTCTCCCGTCATTGGTTCTAAATATTTAATAATGGACGGGGAGTTAAAACCAATATAGATGCCCAGTCTTCTTTGGGGTCCCATTGTAGTACGTTGTGGTGGTGGTATTGGTACGTATACCGCACAACCAAAAATTCTAAGGTGGGACAAACTTGGTTCTCGTCCGGAGACCAATTGCAATGGGGAGTATTCGTGGTCAGCAGTTGGTCTTAATCTAATCATTGCAGCGGCATGCAAAATAGCATGGCTATATGCAGAATATGGTAGTTTACATCTCATTAAAAGTGGTCTAGCGATTATTTGTAATCGTTTAATCAAAGATTCAGCTAAACCGTTTTGTGTGTGAACGTGAGGTACTGAATGTTCAACATTGATCCCGATTGACATACAATAGTCATGAAAAGCTTGAGATATGAACTCTCCCGTATTATCCATCCGGATGTTTCTAATTTGATTGTCCAGGAAATTAGCTCTCAGTTGTATGATTTGAGCTAGAAGTCGGGCAAATGCTACATTTCGAGTAGCTAAAAGGCTCACATGTGACCACCTTGAGGATGCATCTATTAAGACCAAGAAATAGCGTAATTGTCCACATGGAGGATGAATAGGCCAACAAATATCCCCTTTGATTCTTTCTAAAAATGATGGGGTTTCATGTATCAATTTAGTTTGTGAGGGCCGAGTTATAAGTTTGCCTAGAGAGCATGCTACACATGATAAGTCTTGTGGTAGCAAAACTTTTAAGGTTTTGAGAGGGTGCCCGGTTGCACTTTTGATTATTCATCTCATCATTATGCTACCAGGGTGACCTAGACGGTCATGCCATATATCGAATGTGTCTGTATCTAACAGCTTTTGGTTACTCACCATGTATATGATTCGATAGGATTGATATTAGTATAATATAATCCAGAGGATAAGGATTCTAATTGTTCAACAATTGTTACTTTGCCATTTTTGTTTGAAGTAATTTGAAGATATTCAATATTATTTTCAGATATTGTTTTTAGGTGGTACCCGTTTTTTCGAATATCTTTTAAGCTAAGTAAATTTCTTTTGGATTTACTAGAATATAATGCATTATCAATAGTTAATTGGGTACCCGAAGATAATGTTATGTGTGCTCAGCCGGAGCCTTCGATAAGGTTACTGACACCAGATATAGTACCAATCGGTGTCTCTGCCGGAGACAACTCGGAGAAAAATTTCATATCTTTGAGAATAGTGTTAGTACTACTGCTATCTACCAGACATTCATCACCAATAATAGCTCTAATGGAGCTAGTATACATATTTCTTCAGGAAATAAAAATAAATAGAAGTTAATGCAAAGAAGTAAAATGAAACATTGCAAGAGTTTCAAACCAAACCAAATACAAAGGTCACAGTGTGAAAAGTAAAGCATAAAAGGTACATTAAATATGTTTAAACATCACGAACATTTTCAATGAAATCACATACATCCAAATGAACGTCTGGTATCGTGGCTGGAGGCGCATCCTCAATCAGATTAGTTTCAGCATTCTTTCCTTTTTCATTCATCATGCGTTGATATGCCTCAACGAGGTGTTTAGGGGTGCGACATGTACGGGACCAATGATTTAACATCCCACATTTATAACAAATGTTGCTTTGGTTCCCGCTACTTTTTCCCTTTTGAAGGTCGCCCCGTATTATGTCGACTCGATTCACCACCGCTATTTTTAGTCTTCTGGGACTCTCGATACCATGTATATCCCCGTCCTCGACCACGACCACGACCTCTGCTTGTCACACCCCAACCGATGGCGGAATCATCAGGGCGCGGCACTAGGCGAATCAGATTGCTCAAGAGAATCCATAACAACTATAAAGCGACAATATTGATTGCATTTGTTATCCCATACTAACAAACAATACAATCACATAAGTTATCACAGATTTCTTGTCCTCTCGAACAATACAAATCTGACAACCTAGATTTTAGGTGAGTTTCTAGACTTCCTAGCTTGATTTGATGTAGACTGCGACTAAACCTGCAACATACGTTAAAATAATGTCAATACAAAAGTATTGGCGAGCATACAGGTTTGATATGTAATAGTGTAATAGATAAAAGTTGCGAATTTCCACATACATAAACGTAATACACGACATATATACTCACAAAACTGATACTACCAGCTAAGTCCTCGAGCTTCGATCGCGATTGCTAAACTAGACCCCGTCGGGTGCAATAGTACTATACTAGTCATGGTGGGACGTCGCGAGTATAAGTCCTAGCACATATGTAACTAGTATCACGTATAACTATGCACGTAAGTCATTCGCAAGTGATAAGTAGTTTAAGCATTTGATATAATTCGATTTGATAGAAACGTATGTTACACCCAAAAGTGCAAAAGCAAAAAGGGTTCAAGTATACTCGCAGTCGGTGCTCAGTAAGCAAACACAACTTGGTTGGATTTAAGGGAGCGTGTCTGAGAATAGCCTGATTACAGATTGATAGCGTAAGCGATGATCGGCGCGTGAATCAGTGCAAAGTGTCAAGGAACGGATGGTAATCCAGTCGGATGGCAATCCGATTGGGTGGCCGGTCGATCGGGTGACAATCCGTTCGGATGGTCATCCGATCGGGTGACCATTCGATTGGATTGCTACCTCATTGGGAAATATGTGTTTGTGTATGATGGTTTGCCTTTTGAAGTTTTCATCGCAACATTTTGAAAACAGTGAAGTATCTCTACCTTTCAGGTCGGTCGATCGAACGGCCGGTCGATAGGGTGGCAACTCGATCGGGTGGCTGTTTGATCGGACGGTGATCCGATTGGCAAGTCACTTTGGTTGCTGACAAGTTCACAGCAGATTGGTCGCTCGGTCAAGTGGAGATCCGATCGGGTGACAATCCGTTGGAAATGATGTGCGATAAGGATTTGCAAAACGTTTAAGTGTTGAGGATCCAAAAGTCAGCCGATCGGATGGTCGTTCGATCAGACGGCAATCCGATCGGATGGCAATCCGTTCGTTGTTCAGATCCTTGAATGTTTGAAAATTTGTTTATGTCTTGACCCCAAGTGCAACCCGACCGGATTGTAGGTCAATCGGGTGGTAGTCCGATCGGACGGCAATTCGATCGGATGATAACCCGTCCCGCAATCTTATCGTTTTACATCTTGGCTATTTCGTTAAGTTTTTGTGATTTGATCGAGACATTTCAACTACGAGCTAAACAATGGAACTCCACCAGGTCCGAGTCACCAGATCAGATGGGAATCACCCCGTCCGATCAGTTAACTGTTCTCGATGGTTATTCGTGATTAACACGACAAGCCGGTCATCTCGTCGATAGGAACCAATTCTCGAACCGACACTCCACTATAGGAAAAGTAGAAGGTCTGTACGAGCTCTGTTGCTACCGGTTTCGAGTGATAAGTTAGGAAAGTTTGAAGAAAAGCTTAGAAAACTTTGATTCGGCTTAGATTTGTGTGAGTTTATTGTTTATTCTCTGTGGAATCCATCAGATCTGGACTGTTCTTGTTGAGATGAGGTCACACTTCATTGTTCCTAAGAACTTCATGATGACATCACCTTAGAACGGCTCAAATCCAAAGATTTAACGGTGAAGAAGTGAGATTTGATAGTGAGAAAGATGGGGGAGTGCGTGTAGATCATAGAAGTACAAGATTTGAGGTAGAAACTTACAAGAATTGCGAGAAATCGAGAGAAAATGGCGAGAAGGCGTCTGGTTGAACGAGAGCAGTCACATCAACTGTTGCTGATGTGACAAATGGGGTATTTATAGGCAAAGGAGGAGAAAGGCGATGCAGTGCATCGGTTCAGATGGCTGTCCTACCAGTCGGCTGTCCGATCGGATGGCTGTCCGATCGAAGTGCCATTCGATCAAACGCCTCCGGCGAGCTAAGTTTTGGTGTTCCGTTTCGATTGCTAAGCGTTGCGGTAGTTTGGTTACACATTCTCATCCACATTTCCATATATTTATTATAATTAGCTACGTTGGGTCGTATATACATATCCATATTTTCAAATATTCAGTGCCATAATCGAGTTGCGCGTGGTCGCGGGTGCGCTTTCGAGTTTGCGATGTGTTGTGCCACAATGACTGACGGGGTACTACTTGCTCGTATTGCCATCTTCGTCACGATGGCTGGAGGGATAGTACTCACCCGAAAGTCTTTTTTAGCGTTAATTGTTTGCGTTGCGACACATCACGGCCATCGAGGAGGGTAGAATAGGTCCTCACCCAATGTCATCGTAAGTGTTAGTATGTGCGATGCGATGTGTTATAGCGATATAGTATGCGAAATATGCGAATATACTGCGAAATAGCGATGTATGCGATATAGTTACATTATGATCCGAATCTCTGGTGCTAGGCGTAATGAGTGTAGCAAGTAGTAACAATGCACGAAAGTGCGGGTTGTTACAGTCTCCCTTGCTTTAGGAGATTTCGTCCCGAAATCAATCCAACAGATAGACTTTTGAGAGTTGTTCCCGTATAAGTAGCGATACAGCGAGTTAATACTGAGAGTTGACAAGCGAGAGCGTTTCGAGTAAGAGAGATCGATTACGATAGCGAGAGGCGACGTAAAGACAAAAGTAGCATCCCACGAGTTGGCGTTTCAAAAGTACCTCGAGTCGCGAAAAATTTGTTAGTTCAATGTGATTGAAATTTTAAAGAACTTGAAAGGTTTCTCATAACGTAGGGTTAACTGAGTCGATTGTTAAGCAACGTTGCAAGAAACGTTCGTTTTTATATATTTAAAAGAAATTCGGAAGGAAATCTTGAAAAATTTTCTTATAACGTAGGGTCAACTGAGTCGATGTTAACCAACGTTGCAAGAAAGTTTAGGTTTTAAACATTTTAAGGAATTCGAAAATGAAAACTGGGGTTACGGAAACTCTCCTATGACATGGGTTCAAGCTGAACTCGATGTCGAACCAACGTCCTAAGAAAGATTTCGTTTTGATATTGCAAAAGTTTTTTTTTTTTTAAAGAAAACTGGACTTATGAGACTTCCCTTGGGCATGGAGTTAAGCTGATTCGATGTTACCTCCACCCTGTGAGGAAATTTCACTTGTCCAATGATTTTAATAAAAAATTTATATAAAAAAAATCAGTTTTTAACAGTTTGAAAGTTAATTAACATCGAGCCCCACTTGGCACTTTCTCACGAAAGTTTTTTAATACGGTTAAAACATTTATATATAGAAAGTACCAGCGGCGTATCCACCATGTTTCTCCCATATTACTTCCGTTTCGTGAGGCGGTGTCATGTGTGCCGATATGACACAGATAGAATTGCGCTACCTCGGTCCAATCGATAGGAAGTCGGACCGAGTTGAAGATAGAATCAAATAGGTTAAACAGGCGAGTTGAATTGCGAACGTAGCTGTGGCAGCGTGCGTGAGTAGCCTGGTGACACGAAACATTGATGTATCGTGTCTGGATAGGCTTCGAGCGATAAGCTATAAGCGAATAGCGCGATTTCGATTAGGTTCCACATTAAACCCACATGGCACGTTTCCACGAGCTAACATGGCGAAACACCACGTTCGACCAGGTTAGTTTTGTCCCGTGAAGCGATGTCATGCATACTAATACCACACAGACTGCGATGAATACCAAGCGATGAGCGACGAGCGATAAGCGGTACGTGATACACGATAAGCGATACGTGATAAGCGAGTAATGCGATTCGATTTAGTCTTCATAGCTTTACAATTTAACCAACGTTAAGCCCCATATGGCATCTGCCCACGAAAGTTTGCTAGTATGGCTGAATCACTTATACATATAGGAAGTACCAGCGATGTATTTACCATGTTCCAACCATACTAGATCCGTTTCGTGAATCGATGTCAGGTGTGCTCACGTAACACAGGTAGCGATAAGCGATAAGTGAATAGGTGATTAAGCGAATAACACAAACACAACACAACCGATGACGGCGGCGATAAACGAATTGCGATAAGCGGTACGCGATAGCGACAACCGACGAGCGATAAGCGACGGTTGTTGCATTGCAAGCGATGGGGATATGCGTGATTTATGCAATTCGATTCAATTGATTAACATCACAGAGTTTAACTAACATTAGACCCCACATGGCCTTTTTCCACGAAAGCCTGCTGATATGACTAAAACACCTTGCTTTAACCATATGAGCTTCATCTCGTGAAGCGAGGTCATGTGTGCTAACTTAACACAAATATCACAGATAACGGTAGGCGATAGCGATGGTGATAGCGATAGAGTGACACACAGCAAGCGATATGGCGATTTGCATGATAAGCGGTTGCGATTCACATAATAAGCGGTAGCGATTGAGAGATAGATTTAAGCGATAATGCGATTGCGAGCGTGTTGACTTATGAAAAGCCTTGCGATGACACGCTTTGAGTTGCGATACAAACTTACGACCCGTCTTGCGTTGATGCAATTGCCCTACGGGGTAGACTCTCCAGAGTCCATCGATGAGGCGATTGCACTGCGTTTGCAGACTTACGACAAGTCTTGCGATGATGCGATTTAGTTGTTACGCCTTGCGATTGAGTGCAGTGTGTTGAAAATAATCACAATAGTATAATAGGTCTAGTAACGTTCAACTCCACATGGCACTTTCTTCATGAAACTTCGGTAGTATGACAAAGCACACCTTGCTTGACCCCAACTACTTACATCTCGTGAATAGGTGTCGCACTTTGTTGACATGGTCAAGACGCTTATATATAGGAAGTACCAGCGGCGTATCCACCATGCTCGACCATGCTTTTAACGTTATGGCACCATTAGAACTCACTACAATCTCCGTGCACTAACCAAAATAATCTCGTGTGCACCCGTGATTAGTCGTTCCTTGCACGTTTATCGTACCTTATTCTAAGAGTGTAGTGAGGGTAAAACACATTATATCGTGATATAATATATAGCATGTGTGTGATTCCAGATTAAGTTCGAAGACGAGAGAGAAAGCGAGAGATAAATAGAGTCTACTTTGCGTCGAGAAATAAAACAAATTCAACACATAAAAGAAACTAACGGCGAAAATCGTATCATTACAACAACATTGGAAGCATAACTAATGTTGCTGTGGAGGACTTCTACGGAGACTGCGGTTGTTGCTGGAATTCCTCAAGTTTGCGGTCCCGTGCAACAGTACTGCGTAAGATGACCATACCAGTTGCAATTTGCGCAATAGCGATAGTTAGCTTCTGGCAGGTGATGATACGTAGATATGAGACACAGGGGATGAGTTCTGTTGTATTCGCGCTTCGAGTGAATTGGAATTGCTTGGAGAGGTTCTGGCTGTGACAGTTCGGTTGTTGAAGAGTTTGGGCTCATGGTCTTTCGTTTGCGGTTGGACTGAGCTTTCTGAAGCGGTGCGTTGGCGTCGGAGGATCCGTCTGAAGACTCACCTGAAAAATCGTCGGTGGTCGTCGGAGGAATCGTCGGAAGAGTCGATGACGATTTCTTGATGAGCTTGTTTGACAGGATTCTTCTTGGAGAAAAATCCGTCCAAGACTCGTTTGTCATTGATTTCTGCGGCCAAGCGGTAGGTTTCTTCGATGGTAGCAGGTCTTGCAGCTTCGACAAAATCACCCACACACTCAGGCAAGCCGCGAATGTACTTCTTGATGGCTTTTTCTAAAGTGTTGACTTGACTTGGGCAGATTGTGCTAAGCTGTTTAAACCTTTCCGTGTAGCCAGCATTGTCACTTTCGACTTGCTTGATTTCCCAAAATTCGTCTTCTAGCTTCTGGACTTCATGGGAAGGGCAGTACTCTTTCTTCATGAGCTCTTTCAGCTCATCCCAAGAGAGAGCGTAAGCTGCGGAGATCCCACGTTTATTATGTTCGGCTGTCCACCAGTCGAGTGCTTGCGATTGAAATACTCCGATAGCGCAAGTAGTACGAAAACCATCGGGACACCCACTCTGACGAAGGGTAACTTCGATAGAATTGAACCACTGGAGTAGTTGGGACACACCTCCTTCACCCGTGAACTCCATCGGACCACAGGCTTTGAAGTGTTTGTAAAGAAAAGCAGTTTGCGGCGCTCCCGTCTTAGAGTCTTCCGAGGTTCGAGAGTTGCTGAGAGAGTGCACTTGAGCGACAATTTGAGGAATGAACTTGGCCACTTCCTTGGTTACAAGCGAGACAATCCTCTTATCGGCGCTTCGTTTGGCTCTTCTCCTAGCTATTCGTCTCGAGGTAGAGTCGTTTGAAGGCATCTAGACAGAGAGAGATTTGGAGTGAGATTCGATCATAATGATTTTTGAGTTTTGCGGTGAAATGAGATTGAGCGCGATCAAAACTTGTTGCAGGTTGTATAGTGTTACGAATACACATAGGAGCCACATAGGAGACAAAAGTTTCCTAATTTCTCACACAAGTGTTTCGTTTGTATATATATATATATATATATATATATATATAGTTGTAGTTTGTCTTTATACACATACATATCGGCGTAGATTGCGCGAGGAAGCGTTGATGGAAGGAAGCGAGGGCGAAAAACTTGACATTATTTTTGTTGCGGTCATTCGGTTTTCGTTTTAGATTGCGATGGCTGTGCGACTTGTGCGTTTACAAAAGCAGGGAGCGAAAATCGAGAAATCGAGAAATCAATAAGGCGTAAAATAAACACATAAAGCATAATTAAGTTCATTAAAGCGTAAAACAGGCGAGTCGTAAGTTTAATTCGGAGTGCCTCGGGTGTTTAGGCATCGACTACCCAAGGTATCCCAACTACACCCGACAAGTTCGTGCACGCATGTTGCCCTAGAAGGCTTATGCTTCCACTGGGATGCAGCTCATGGCACTCATCTTCCTGGTCACCGCGTGGCTCGAGTTATCGTTATAGTCGAGTCCTTGGTGAGAGCTTTTGAAAACCATTTTTATAGAGAGCGGAACAGTTTATTAAGATACGGGTTTCACCCCTGACTTAATAACTTCGCTCCTAGCTGTGGTTGTGCTCCTCGAATAATTTTGAGAGTTCCACTAGATTTTGAAATGGAGACTTTCGTTGAGATATGGATGTCACTCCTAGCTCAACAGAAAGTTCTCGTGCTAGAAAATGCGCCGAGTGAGCGATCTTGTCGAGAGTTCTTGGTTTTCACGCTTGATCTCGACTGGACCACTCGGTTGTGTTACGCGAATATTTTCGAAAACGTGTGTATTGTGTTGGCCGTAGGAAAGGCTAAGTAATATTCCAGCCTTAGGAAAGGCTCTTCGCGTGAAATTGTAGTATGCGGTGTTCACGCGAAGTAGTAGCTTTTAGCGAATTCGAGCGAGGGTATCAAGTAGGCCCGTGCAAATCCCACTGGGTTCGCACGAGTCGGCCTGTTGCTACTTAGACTATAGACTAGGTCATTTCTAAGACATCGACCCGAACTAGGTCAAGTCTTGCCTAATTCCCTATAGTTATGGCTCTGATACCAATCTGTCACACCCCAACCGATGGCGGAATCATCGGGGCACGGCACTAGGCGAATCAGATTGCTCAAGAGAATCCATAACAACTATAAAGCGACAATATTGATTACATTTGTTATCCCATACTAACAAACAATACAATCACATAAGTTATCACAGATTTCTTGTCCTCTCGAACAATACAAATCCGACAACCTAGATTTTAGGTGAGTTTCTAGACTTCCTAGCTTGATTTGATGTAGACTGCGACTAAACCTGCAACATACGTTAAAATAATGTCAATACAAAAGTATTGGCGAGCATACAGGTTTGATATGTAATAGTGTAATAGATAAAAGTTGCGAATTTCCACATACATAAACGTAATACACGACATATATACTCACAAAACTGATACTACCAGCTAAGTCCTCGAGCTTCGATCGCGATTGCTAAACTAGACCCTGTCGGGCGCAATAGTACTATACTAGTCATGGGGGGATGTCGCGAGTATAAGTCCTAGCACATATGTAACTAGTATCACGTATAACTTTGCACGTAAGTCATTCGCAAGTGATAAGTAGTTTAAGCATTTGATATAATTCGATTTGATAGCAACGTATGTTACACCCAAAAGTGCAAAAGCAAAAAGGGTTCAAGTATACTCACAGTCGGTGCTCAGCAAGCAAACACAACTTGGTTGGATTGAAGGGAGCGCCTCTGAGAATAGCCTGATTACAGATTGATTGCGTAAGCGATGATCGGCGCGTGAATCGGTGCAAAGTGTCAAGGATCGGACGGTAATCCGGTCAGATGGCAATCCGATCAGGTGGCCAGTCGATCGGGTGACAATCCGTTCGGATGGTCATCCGATCGGGTGACCATTCGATTGGATTGCTACCTGATTGGGAAAGATGTGTTTGTGTATGATGGTTTGCCTTTTGAAGTTTTCGTCGTAGCATTTTGAAAACAGGGAAGTATCTCTACCTTTCAGGTCGGTCGATCGAACGACCGGTTGATAGGGTGGCAACTCGATCGGGTGGCTATTCGATCGGACGGTGATCCGATTGGCAAGACACTTTGGTTGCTGACAAGTTCACAGGAGTCTAGTCGCTCGGTCGGGTGGAGATCCGATCGGGTGACAATCCATTGGAACTGATGTGCGATGAGGATTTGCAAAACGTTTAAGTGTTGAAGATCCAAAAGTTAGCCGATCGGATGGTCGTTCGGTCGGACGGCAATCCGATCGGACGGCAATCCGTTCGTTGTTCAGATCCTTGAATGTTTGAAAATTTGTTTAAGTCTTGACCCCAAGTGCAACCCGACCAGATTGCAGGTCGATCGGGTGGCAGTCCGATCGGACGGCAATCCAATCGGACGGTAACCCGTCCCGCAATCTTATCATTTTACATCTTGGCTATTTCGTTAAGTTTTTGCGATTTGATCGAGACGTTTTGACTACGAGCTAAACAATGGAACTCCACCAGGTCCGAGTCTCCGGATCAGATGGGAATCACCTCATCCGATCACTTAACTGTTCTCGATGGTTATTCATGTTTAACACGACAAGCCGGTCATCTCGTCGATAGGAACCAGTTCTCGAACCGACACTCCACTATAGGAAAAGTAGAAGGTCTGTACGAGCTCTGTTGCTACCGGTTTCGAGTGATAAGTAAGGAAAGTTTGAAGAAAAGCCTAGAAAATTTTGATTCGGCTTAGATTTGTGCGAGTTTATTGTTTATTCTCCGTGGAATCCATCAGATCTGGACTGTTCTTGATGAGATGAGGTCACACTTCATTGTTCCTAAGAACTTCATGATGACATCACCTTAGAACGGCTCAAATCCAAAGATTTAACGGTGAAGAAGTGACATTTGATAGTGAGAAAGATGGGGGAGTGCGTGTAGATCATAGAAGTACAAGATTTGAGGTAGAAACTTACAAAAATTGCGAGAAATCGAGAGAAAATTGCGAGAAGGTGTCTGGTCGAACGAGAGCAGTCACATCAACTGTTGCTGATGTGACAAATGGGGTATTTATAGGCAAAGGAGGAGAAAGGCGGTGCAGTGCATCGGTCGGATGGCTGTCCGACCGGTCGGCTGTCCGATCGGATGGCTGTCCGATCAGATGGCTGTCTGATCGAAGTGCCATTCGATCAAACGCCTCCGGCGAGCTAAGTTTTGGCGTTCCGTTTCGATTGCTAAGCGTTGCGGTAGTTTGGTTACACATTCTCATCCACATTTCCATATATTTATTATAATTAGCTACGTTGGGTTATATATACATATCCATATTTTCAAATATTCGGTGCGATAATCGAGTTGCTCGTGGTCGCGGGTGCGCTTTCGAGTTTGCGATGTGTTGTGCCACAATGACTGACGGGGTACTACTTGCTCGTATTGACATCGTCGTCACGACGGCTGGAGGGATAGTACTCACCCGAAAGTCTTTGTTAGCGTTAATTGTTTGCGTTGCGACACATCACGACCAGCGAGGAGGGAAGAATAGGTCCTCACCCAATGTCATCGTGAGTGTTAGTATGTGCGATGCGATGTGTTATAGCGATATAGTATGCGAAATATGCGAATATACTGCGAAATAGCGATGTATGCGATATAGTTACATTATAATCCGAATCTCTGGTGGTAGGCGTAACGAATGTAGCGAGTAGTAACAATGCACGAAAGTGCGGGTTGTTACACTGCTGGGGCCGCGGCCTCTACCTCTACCTCGTCCGCTTTGATAATTAGCCACATTCACTTCAGGGAATGGGCTTGCACCGACGGGTTGCGATTGATGGTTTTGCAGTAGGAGCTTGTTGTTTTGCTCCGCGACCGGAAGACATGATATCAATTCAGAATATTTGGTAGATTGGCATTCCCTGTATTGCTGCAACAGGAGCATATTTGAGGCATAGAACGTTGAGAAGTTTTTTAAAACATGTCTTCATCAGTAGTTTTCTCACCACATAGTTTAAGTTCAGAGGTAATGCGGAACATGGCAGAATTATACTCACTGACAGTCTTAAAATCCTGTAGTCGTAAATGAAGCCATTCGTAATGGGCTTTAGGGAGTAAGACCAACTTATCGTGGTCAAAACGTTCTTTGATATTTGTCCATAGTTCAAGAGGGTCCTCAATAGTTAGATATTTCCGCTTTAGATCTTCATGAAGATGATGGCGGAGGAATATAATAGCTTTCGCTTTATCTTGAGGTGAGGTCTGATTATCAACATTAACTGTCTCCCCCAAATTCTTTGTCGTCAAATGGATTTTAGCATCAAGAGTCCACGGGAGGTAGTTGTTACCCGAGATGTCAAGTGCGGTGAATTCAAGTTTTGATAGGTTCGACATTGCATCTACAAATGAAATTTTCATGAGAAATTTTGTGAAATAACACAAGTAATATGAAAATATTACCAAGTGGAGAGTTGGATAAAGTTAAGAAAAATGTTTTATAAAATTATTATTATTATTTAAAAAAATCTTAAACCATTTATAAATCTATACTATATATTAAAAGAAACCAATAAAATGACATTTGTTATTATTCTAGACCATCAAATATTACTTAATTGTAGATAATTATTATTTAATTTAAATTATTAAATTTAATACTTGTTTCAAACATTTAAGAAATTACGGATAAAGTTCCATAAATTATCTTATTATTTATCTCTATTAATTAGTAGGTTATTATTCTAGACCATCTACTCTTACTTAATAGCAGATAATTATTATTTAATTTAAATTATTAAATTTAATACTTGTTTCAAACATTTAAGAAATTACGGATAAAGTTCCATAAATTATCTTATTATTTATCTATATTAATTACTAGGTTAGAAATTATATCTTAATAATTGAAACAAATATCGAGCATTTTCATAACGAGGGTGGAGGGAACGATTTTCTTATTTATATTAATTAGTAGGTTAGAAATTATATCTTAATAATTGAAACAAATATCGAGCATTTTCATAACGAGGGTGGAGGGAACGATTTTCTTGCTTAACAAATAATTTATTTATTTAATATATTTAAAATACAAGAAGAATAATAACTACATTTATCATACTAATAAATTTATCTAAAAACAACCATCCTTTTAAGATGCAACTCAAGCCAATATATTTAAATTTTAAAGTTATATAACTTAATAATTACCGATAATTTATACTTATCTAATTAATTTAAATATTACTTTGTAGCTATAAGTTTATCTAATTAGCTAATTGCAATATGCCTAATCTAAACATTTGAACAATATTTTTAGAACTAATAAATTAAGACTATTGTTATTTAAATAAAATTTGGGTTCACATCGTGAGAAAGTCGATGATACAGCTTGTCTTCCATCGATAGTTCAAATGCTTTCATATTTATAAACTTGACAAACATCACAAGTTTTGATCATACATAAAACAAAATTTTGTCCGGATATCAGAAAATGTCTTAAAATATCGTTTTATAATTGTTAAATATTCATTATTAAATATTTGATATTTTATTTATTTAACCCGTGTAATACACGAGATTATAACCTAGTAACATATAAACGAATACTAACAAAGGAAAAAAAATGTTGTCAGGTAATATAAAAAGGGTGTACCTATTGGCACACCCATTTCACTATATACACACCTAAAATGTCTTTATATGCACACCCTGCAGTGTCGAACTGTGACCAAAACGCGGCGTTTTGGTCCGGTTAATCAGAAAAAGACTGACGGGTGTCTGACGGGTCTGTTGACCGGACCAAAACGCCGAGCTTTGGCCGTGTTTTGGTCCTGTCAACCAGACAAAAGACTGACACCCGGTCTGGTTGACAGGACCAAAACGCTGCCAAAGCTCGGCATTTTGGTTCGGTCAACAGGCCCGTCAGACACCCGTCAGTCTTTGTCTGGTTAACCTGACCAAAACGTCGCGTTTTGGCCACAGTTCGACACTGCAGTGTGTACATATAAAGACAAAAAACACCTTTTAAAGGTGACTGCCTACACACTTGGTGTGTAGATAGTTTGGCCCTATAAAAACCACACTAGTCATATTAATCTTTTTTTTATTATTATGTTTAAAAAATTATGTGAAGGTACTAGAAACCTATGTGTCTCGTTTTAAAACTAAAAAAAATAGAAAGTAAACAAAATTATGTGTCCGTTAGATCATATGAGGGAAGATACGATCTAAGCCATTAATTGATGTGGAATAAAAGAAAATACCATCTAAATTTAGATAATCAGGCCCTTGAAAAAATCACATCCACAACTTCTCTCCTTTTTAAAAACTACCGGATCACTTATTCCTGAAATATCGCTCTGATAGTTGCATCATCTACTTCCGATTTGCACAGTTGTTGACAAACCTGCCGCGTAAATCTCGCCGGTGGGTGTAGTGCGGCTGACAAAGTTGGTGACGATACTTGTCACCGGAGCAACTAGCGGTAGTATACAAAAACAACGGCGAAGAGAGTATGACGGCGACACAGTTCGATAAGGGTTTTAGCAGCAACAAAAAAACAAAATGATATCTTCATCAAGCATTCACAATTAATCGGTAAGGTTTTCATGGTAGAAACGAAAAAATAAGGTTACAGAGGAGCGGCGACGGCGATTCGGTTACTTCTCACAGGTCACAATGGGGTTACTGTAATCTATCCGGAGAAACGGAAAATGAAAACAGAGATCAATGGGGGTATAAAAATGGAACAGAGTATGCAGGTGGCGGGCGATCAATATTGAAAAAACTCTGATATTGTCGATAGTTCGGTCGCTCTTAATGGTGCTAGTACATACATTTCCGTCTACTAGGTAAAAGCATCTATTTAATAAAAACAAGAGATTTCGATGGTTGTTACCTGAATGGCTGAATTTGTAGATGAAACAAGATCTCAAATGGAGCTGAAAAACAGCAGCCAAACTTGAAATATCTTCAATGAATTAGAATGGGTATAGAGCCAGGCCATTCATTAATATATAATATATATACACTGAAGAAGTAAAGGTATAACAGAAAATATAACAAAATGTGAGAAGGATCAGGAGAGATGATATATCTTATAACACGTTATACTAATTTTTTTTTAAAGGTGTTCAACACTAAAAAAAAGCACCCGGAGGTGAGGGCCTCCTAAGCAATGTTTTAAAATCCGGTTTTATACCGTACCGGATTTGGCTTAAAAACGGTTTAACCGGGTGTATCGGGCGGTTCAACCGGGTGTACCGGGTTGTTTAACCGGTTTTATCGGATGGTTCAACCGATACAACCGGCCGGTTTGAACCGGTTTTTAAAACATTGCTCCTAAGCAAATTGGAACAACAAGTAGGGGTGTGCATAAAACCGAATAAATCGACCCATAATCGAATTAACCGGTGAAATTAAACTAGTATAACCAAATTGTACCAAAAACCGTGGGTTGGTTTAATGTTTTTTTAACTGAAAATTGTGGGTCGATTATGGTTAACAAGGTTTCCATACTCGCCAAAACCGAACCAAACCAATTACATGTATTTTTTATATTATAGACTATATGTATTTTTTTTAATTCTATGTAATATACTAATATCTACAAATGTGTAATTTAGGAGTTAAATAAGGCTTTTCCTTTCCAAATTGTGATGGTTTTAAGTCCCGTGGTTGTAAAAAAAAGTATAATTTGAGAATATAGTTAGAGAGTGTGTGAGTTGCCATTTAATTAGATTATAAGAAAAATTCAAATCCCAACCTTTAGTCCCAAATAATACCTAACGAGTGAGATTCCCTCGCGCTTCGAGGCGGGAATTTGTTCGATATTTGGTGGATCTGTTGCGGTACCGACATTGACTATAGTAATAGAAAAAGGAAACCTTACATCCATTGAAAACAATGGAAATGAATATAGACACCGATACCGATATTGTTCAGTTGATATCATTCGGTTGGTTTGCATTCTGTGTTTTATTTTTTTCAACATTGGCAAATAAACTTTATTGAAAACAACTATTATGTTGTTATCATACCAAACCGAATCGAAACCGACTAAACAACATTTGTAGCGGTACCGATATTTATTTTTATTATTTTTGCTTTTGATAAGCTAAGATCGTATCGCTATCATACCGTACCAAATCGAACAACATCGATACCGGTATGTATTAGTTTTTATGATTTCTTGTTTGATAATAGATATCGTGTTGCTATTGTAGTGAACCGAACTGAAACCGAACGAACAACATCGATTTGGTACATGTATTTATTTTTATTGTTTTTTCTTTCGATGAACTGAAAACATATTGCTAGCGTATCGTACCAATAACACCAGTACTGAATCGGTGTCGGTACCGGTGTTTGTTTTATTGTATTCGGTCGATGTAAAACATATGTTGATTTATATACCGATTGCATGAATCGGACTGATACCATAACAAATCGAGTTGATACCATAACAAATCGAGTTGATACCAATCTGATGCCCGAGGTAATGTGCCATCACAATGCGAGCACAAATAACTTGAAATATTAAAAAATAAATAAACATAAGTGCAGATTTAGAATTTTTTTTAAAAGTTAATGAAAATAAATTGTTACTACAAAATTAAATTAAATTAAATGCTAAATAAAATACAACTAATAAAAAATAAAAAAAACAAATAACTATGAATTACTATTTATTACTTAAAAATTCAAATAAATAATAAACAAAATATTACAAAAGAATAATAATAAATACTTAAAAATTTTGAACACTATTCATCACAACTTTATTCATATGTATAATTATATTGTTTTGGGCTAATTTTAGCTAGACCCAAACTCAAGATTAGCCGATCCATAACCAACTCGCTATAACCTTCAAAACTCTTACCTAAAACTGCTATAACCTATCAGTTATGGTTATGGTTATTCATTAACTAGCATCTCGGTTACGGTTTTGAGCCTAAACCGACCCAAACCGTCTAATGCACATCCCTAACAAGAAGTATTGAGATATGACTTTCTGACGAACGTGGGTTGATATTGTTTTCACAACATTAGGCGACAATGGAATGTAATTATTTTTAACATAGACTCGTGCCGATTTGTGTTTGTTTAATAACTAATATTAATTAACATATTGTTGTAGTGACTGGAGACGGGAGTGGAACCCTTGATGGATGAAATGATCCTAACCACCCACACCAGAATGGATCCGGTGAAGGGTGAGCGGTCGTGGCCTTATTTAAAGGCTTGTGAAGCTTAGGTAAGTTTTATCTGAATATGTTTTATATGATAATGTGTTTTCTATAAACTAAAACTTTTATATAAAATCCAATCCAACATTGATAACAACAAGAATCAAAGAGCTAAATTAAGTGGTGGAAGACTTGCATTTCTCTTGAGGGATTCAGGTTCAACTCATTTGGCGCAGAAATCCAACATCGATAACAACAAGAATCAAAGAGCTAAATTAAGTGGTGGAAGACTTGCACTTCTCTTGAGAGATGCAGGTTCAACTCAATTGGCGCAGAGCTAGTGAGGCACTGGTGAGCAATGATAGGAGACCTAGGGAAACATGAGTTCGATCCTTGAGCCAAGCGGGGTTTACCGGTAATTTCACCTTCGTGCCTGCGGGCGGGTGGGCTATCGGGTTTTCCTTGGAATTGGTGGTGGACTAAGGTTATTCTCGAAGTACTTCGTTTGGTCCAGTGGGTACCCCGAGAGTTCTCGGGATTGATTCTATTGGTCGTACAAAAAAAAGAGCTAATTTTCAAAAATAAACGTTAGCGTGACAATTATAAATTTTGTTAAGTTAAATTTTCAAAACATTATGATCTTTTAACTGGGTGTTAACTTTGATTTTATAATACCACTTAACTTTTTTATTATTTAACCTATTGTACTTCTAACAATCTTACCATCCAACCTTATTGTAGGTCCACTCGGAGGATCAAGATAAACCTACTTCCTTGTTGTTTAACACACACACACACGAGTGCGGAATCCAAGTGTATATGCAAACCAAGCCCAATAACACACAAACACAAGAAAGATTCCAATGTTTGAAGCTCAAATGTATTCCAGCAGAGTAACAGCAAAAAATTCCTACAAGAATGCCCTCAATACTCTCTGGTGTGCTCTCTTACTAAAATGTGAACTGCAAGTCTGTTTATATAGACCAAGACCTAGTAACATCACGAAGGATGTTACTGGGCCACGAAGAATGCCCAATCCCACGAAACATATGTTCTTCGTGGACCTTATTAGTGAAGAACTATGATCACGAATAATATATGTTCTTCATGACTTTCTCATATGCGAAACACCATTCTTCGTGTAAATGATGACTTCCATTCTGGTGAAACACATTCTTCGTGAAATTACATTCTTCGTGTAAGGGAGACTCCCACGAAGAAGTGGGTTTTATTCGTGGGATGGCTGCAAACATACCGAAATTTGCAGAAACTTACATACAACAAGAAACAATACACTATCAACTAACAGTCTGCACACTTGTAGCTGTTTTACAACAAGTACAAAGTAAACGTCCTACCGAGTCAAGATAGGAGGATATCTTGACTTCAGTCTTCACTTCGTAATCGATCCGAACCGAGCTGCATCCACACAAATATGCATCAACAAACTCCCCCTTGGATGTTGCTCGTGATGGTTCGTTCTTCACACTGTCGGATCTTCAGATGTCTTCACTTTGATACAGTCAGGAGGTGCATTAGCAAACACCCCGCAGATGTTGCTTGTGAGACGTTGATCTTCAAATCTTTAGATCCTTGTGGTGTTGATGAGTGGTCAGCTACGAATTGATCTTCTTGATCCACTGACCGCATCCATGTTGTGTCTTCATTCCACAACTTGTCACCTAACACGTTCTCTTTGTCTTTAGCTGGTTCGAATGCCACATCTGCACATACAACAGAGTTAAACACGTAATGAGAACAACCGCTAAGAATATAATCAATCTTAGAGAGTTTTCAAATGAAAACCTCGCTAAGAGTTGATTACAATATAAACAAATGACACACATGTGACCAACTCTCAATCAACTACCAACTGACAATAGTTTGAAAGTTTTAAAATTGTTCAGTTTTAATCCTTTAACTTTCAAAATTTGTCAACTTCGACCATTTATGAAGATACAATTGTTTTAGGTTTCGATCAGGTTTTAGGAGGATAAGACTCGAGTTCTAACATCGGGCAATAAAAAATAAAATAGAAATAAAATATTTTTGGTTTTGATAAGGTTTATATTAAAACACACCTAATATCTTTTTGGTATTTTTGCATTTTTCAAATGTAAAGACGGAAATCAATAAATAAATATTTACAGAGATTCTTTTTGCGAGTTTCGAGGGTAAAAGAATCATATCAGTGTACGATCACGCCAACACACTCTTGTTGTTCAATTAGTTAACGTTTAGATAATCATCCTATAACGATTATCGGTATTATTGTTCACTTAAACTTAACAATCAAATGTAATCATATGACTTGGGGATACGTTAAGGTATGATTTATACTTACAGACAAGTGTTCATCCACTCATGACACATTCCCGTATCAATATATGCACGAGAGTTCATCTTACTGGTGAGTATACCATTTATCATCTGTTTTAAACGTATATGGTGTGAGATACTCACTTATTCGAGGATGAATACAAGCCCTATATGATAAAATCACTTATTAATGAGGAACTTGATATTCATATGCATGCAGTGCACGAGAGCAACTCCGTGAATAGGTTATTACCATCGTACCGACAAAGAGACGAACTTGACTCTCGGATGATAGATGTGATTTAGAATCACTTATTCGGGGGTGAATGTTATATTTTTATAACTTGTTGATGGTCATGTGCTCCGTGTAATATATACATGTATGTTTGACATGTACACGTATGTATGGTATCATGGAAGTTCTAGACTTGCATCCCCGTTGTTTTCGGTAAAAGAAGCAACCATGATACCCGGATGATAAACATCATAAAGACCACGTAACTCAGAACCTCAGCAATCTATCAAACGAAATTTTGGTACCAAGACCATATGCCAATGAGAGGTTTCCATACGGTCTTCAGCCGATTAAGTTTATATCACCCTGCACACTTTAAAATGATTGTGAGCCTACCGATACATCTTATATAGAGCTACTTATTGTGTTTCATTTTAAGTTCAAAGAGATTTCGACGGACCACTGATGTACTATCATTTTCTATTTTGCTCACCAGGAAACTCATTTTTGTTTTTCTATTGTTTTTGTGTTTTTTAAATTTTTCAATGTTTTTGTATTTTTCTTTTGGAAATTACTCCCCCTAAAATGCAAAAAGTACGATAAATTAAAAACACAAATAGATATTTACAAAAATGATTTTCCGATGTCGGTTTACTCTTGCTTGACTTTAATGCCATTTACCATAAGTAAAAAGTCAAAACATGATTTGTCAAATGCTTTGGTAAAAAGGTCGGCACGTTGGTCATCGGTGTGGACCTTAACAACATCGATAAGTCTTTTATCAAAATAATCACGTATGAAGTGATATTTGATCTTGATGTGTTTGGTCTTTGAATGCTGCACAGGATTTCTAGTGATCTGTAAGGCAGCAGAATTAAGAACGAAAATTGGAGTAGTTATGAATTCAAAACCGTAGTCGCGCATTTGTTGTTGGATCCACATAACTTGGAAGAAACAACTTGAGGCAGCAATGTACTCGGCTTTACAAGTTGATGTAGCGACACAAGTCTGCTTCTTGCACTGCCATGTGACTAGGCGGTTTCCTAAAAACTGACATCCAACCGTTGTGGATTTGCCGTCGATTTTGCAACCACCAAAATCAGAATCACTGAACGCGATCAAGTTGAAACTATCATCCCTAGGGTACCAGAGACCGGTGTCCGGGTAACCCTTCAAATAGAGGAAAATCCTTTTTACAGCTGCCAGATGTGAGGCCTTCGGGTTGGCTTGATATCGAGCGAGCAGGCACGTAGGATACATTATGTCAGGCCTCGAGGCTGTGAGATACATAAGAGATCCGATCATTGGGTGGTAAAGTGAAGAGTTAACTCTTTCACCCTTCAAGTCCGGAGTAATCCCGTGATTCTGCGGAAGTAGGGTACCAATGGGCGTCGCTTCGGACATCTGGAACCGGCTCAAGATGTCACCGACATATTTAGTCTGATGGATGAATATCCCAGACTCCGTTTGTTGAACTTGTAGGCCCAAAAAAGAAGTTCTTTTCCCCCATCGCGCTCATCTCGAATTTCTCCTGCATAACACGCTCGAAGTCCCTACACAAAACATCGTTAGTTGAACCAAAAATAATATCATCTCTGTATACCTGAACCAACAGAAGATCTCCACCCTTTACTTTGATGAAAAGAGTGCAATCGATAAGACCCCTGCGAAAACCATTCTCTAGTAGGTAGTTAGATAACGTTGCATACCATGACCTCGGTGCTTGATGTAACCCGTAGAAAGCTTTGTTGAGTAACCAAACCCGATCTGGATGAATAGGATCTTCAAAACCCGGAGGTTGTTCGACATACATCTCTTCTTCAACCACACCATGAAGGAATGCACTTTTCACGTCCATTTGATAAACCTTGAACCCTTTGAAGGAATCATAGGCTACAAAGACCCGAATGGCTTCAAGACGTGCAACTGGTGCATGAACTTCGTTGTAATCTATCCCTTCTACCTGACGAAAACCTTGAACAACTAATATTGCCTTGTTTCGGACAACTACTCCACGGTCATCCTTTTTGCACTTGAATACCCAACGGGTGCCAATCTTCTTGTAATTCTCAGGTTTTTCAACTAGTTTCCAGAAACCTAGCTTCTGAATTTGTTGTTGTTCCTCTTGCATAGTTTCCACCCAAGAATTATCCTTTAAGGCTTCTTTCCAAGACCTTGGTTCTTCTTGTGATACATAACACGCGAAGGACTAATCATTCTACAAACCCGATTCTCTAATCACTGCACACAAGCCAGCATTGTTGTTGCTTCTCAACTGATTCCTCGTCTGTACGCCACTTTGAACATTACCAATGATGTTTTGCTGAGGATGGGTATTATGGATTCTCGTTTCTGGATTAGTCAGAACTAGAATATTTATACCCAGATTGTTGAAGTTGAGATCAACAACCAAATCAAGACCCTGAATAGGTGAAGAGGATGATACAGTGGCTTCAGCTGCTGCGGGGCAGCCCACTAGGGGTGTAGCCTCAGAAGTACCATGCACAACTGTTGCAGGAACTTCTTGGTCTGCATCGTGAAATTCGTCATCCTCTGAAGATTCGTTAAGTTCAGCAGCATCTTGAAAATCCTCATTTTCGAGAGCATTATTGTTAACCGAGGATGATGCTTGATTGTTGACAATAATTGGACGAACCAACGGTGACTCTGTTGTGTTGTCACTCTCAAAAAACATCTGTGCCACAGCATCAACTACATCTTCTTCAATATTGATCGAATTGAAAAAGTCATCATACTCAAACATCCATGGCTGACCCGGACATCTGACTGGCAACGTATACCTTTGTACTCTAAGTTCAGACCATTCCTCGACCCTTTTTATATCGAGATTCCAAACTCTTAAATTCGGGGTGGCATACCCAAGAAAGTATCCCTCATTTTCTTTTTCCCCAAACTTTCCATCCGGATCGATCATAGTGCAAGGAACCCCAAACGGTTCAAGAAATCGTAAGTCTAGTTTCCGTTTGTGCAGTAGCTTGAAGCAGGTCTTGTTGTATCCTTTTACTATAAGGACTCGGTTCCTCATGTTGCATGTAGAGGCCACAACTTCACTCCAGAAGGGAATGTGCAACCGTGACTCTACCAACATAGTCCTTGCAGTTTCGATCAAAGTTCTATTCTTACGCTCTGCAATGCCATTTTGCTGAGGAGTGTATCTGGCATTGAATTCATGAAGAATACCTTTGGATCTACAGAACTCCTCCATAGTATGGTTCTTAACTTCAGTTCCATTGTCGCTGCGTATGCGTCTTAGTTTCAAATTATACACATTCTCAATCGTAGCGATCAAGTTTTTGATAATTTCGAAAGTCTCACTCTTGTATGCCATAAATGCCACCCAAGGAAATTTTGAATAATCATCTGTCACAACGAGGCAGTACGAGTCATTGTTAATGCTTGACAGGACCGAACAAATCTATGTGCAAGCGTTCAAGTGGCACAGCCACCGTGTTGATCTTCTTCTTCGGGTGTGATTTCTTGCATTGCTTTCCCTTTTGGCATTAAACACTGTCGCAACCCCCGCCCCCTTGCCCGGGAGGCGGGCGGCCGCGAGCTCGCACATTCAGTGGTATCGTTGTTTATTTAATTTCGGCAGCGGAATTTACATCAGAACCGTAGTTGGAAAATATTTTATCAGAGTAAAACACCTCATTTTATAAATAATAAAAACATGGGTGAAATCCAAGTTTCCATTCATAATATGTTTGTAGGGATAAACCCTAATTTATTGAAATAAAACTTCTTCTTTATTAGGTAACTTTTATAGCCACTTTTCCAAGCCTTCAGTGCTCTCCAGCTGGCTTCTATTTGGCTTTCACATTTTGTTACCTGAAACGTGTTTAAAAGATTTTTGTCAGTGGGAAATACTGGTGAGTGAATACCAGTTTAATCAAAACAAGTTTTATCATTTTACAGCATTGAGGGCATCCCGCAATTACATTTGTTTACATCTACTTTAATTACCACCCACAGCATTGTCAATCCTGACTTGTGGAAATGTTACTACTCACAGTGTAGTAACAAATTTTGTATACAAAACCACAACATACCAACGATAATTGTAGAATTACAAATACTCAATCACTGCTAATTATAATGTAAAACAATTGAGGTTTTGTTAAAACAATTTATAAAAAGAATTTACAAAAAGAGGATAAACTCACATTGCTAGTTTAGGTATTTCCTTGTGATTTCCTGGTTATAATCTATTAATTTAAACAATGCACACGTGTTAGTATAATAACCAGTCGCAACCCCCGACCCCTAACTCTTGGAAACGGGCAACCGCGAGCCAGTATCGGTGTTTATCAATTTGGCAGCGGAATTTACATCAGGATCGTAGTTAGGAAATATTTTATCAGAGTAAAATACCATATTTTTATAACAATAAATACATGGGAAAAACCCAAGTTTCCATTACAAACATGTTTATAGGGATAAACCCTAATTTATTTAAATAAAACATCTTCTTTATTTAGGTAACTTTTATAGCCACTTTTCCAAGCCTTCAGTGCTGTCCAGCTGGCTTCTATTTGGCTTTCACATTTTGTTACCTGAAACGCGTTTTAGAAACATATGTTAGTGGGAAATACTGGTGAGTGAATCCCAATTTAATCAAGACAGGTTTTATCATTTTACAGTATTGAGGGCGATCTCGCAATTACATTTGTTTATATTTCTACTTTAATTACCACCCACGATACTGTCAACCCGACTTGTGGTCATGTTACTACTCACAGTATAGTAACAAATTTTGTATACAAAACCCCAACATACCGAAGATAATTGTAGAATTACAAATACTTAATCACTATTAATCATAATGTAAAACAATTGAGGTTTTGTAAAAACAATTTATGAAAAGCATTTATAAAAAGAGGATAAACTCACATTGCTAATTTAGGTATTTTTCTTGTGACTTCCCGGTTATAATCAATTAATTAAACAATGCACACGCGTTAGTATAATAACCCAATTTGCATTAGTTATACCCTCCCCGAGACAGAACTCCAATGACTACGTCGGGCAGAGCCTCGATAGGCGTTATGGAGCACTAGATCGATTGGGCAGCGTATCTAATACGTAACCGGGGGTTATAATACTTACAACGAGGCAGAGCTTCGCTAATTAGGGGGGGGTATTATACCTGATAGTATGTCTACAATTCAGAAATTTAGAGGGAGAATCGAGTGTTGAACGAATTGAAAGTGAATGCCGATCGATCTATTTATACTGCCTGCTCAGGGGTTTCTCGCGCCCCACGACAGAAACAGGGTAGGGCTTCACGGCCCACGAGCTAGACTAGGGTAGGCCCTAGCTTGGCTGACTCGGTCCTAGCTTCGACACACATGACGACACGTGGCAGCATGGGGTGCCGCCTGGTGTCAGCTGGACGTGGCCCGTGACGGACCTTCGGGTCTGTGTCGCGCCCCGCCAGAGACCATTAATTTTTGTTTTTATTTAATTTTTATAAAATAAAAGGTATTTATGGCCATTTTACGTATACGAGGTGTATTTTAGGACGTATAGGGATGTTCTAAATATTTTAGGAGGGTTGTTATATCCTCCCCACCTTGTTTTAGAACTCGTCCTCAAGGTCTACTGGAACAGGTGTGGATATTTCCTCTGCATTTCTGATTCAAGCTCCCATGTGTATTCTGGTCCTCTCTTGGAATCCCATCTTACTTTGACTATAAATAATCTCTTGTGTTTGGGATTCTTGACTTTTCTGTCTTCAATTTGTAGAGGTCTTTCTACAAACTTAGGTTTCTCATTTACCTATATGTCCTTAAGAGGTACCACTAATGATTCAACGGCTAAGCACTTCTTGAGATTACATACATGAAATATATCATGTATTCCTGCCATTTCCTCTGGCAGTTGTAGCTGGTAAGCTACAGGTCATATTTTTCTAATAATCTCAAAAGGTCTAACTTACATGGGGTTTAGCTTTCCCCTTTTGATGAATCTGACTACTCCTTTCCAAGGAGAAACTTTTAATAATACCTTGTCTCCTACTTGAAATGCTAATGGCTTTCGCCTATTATCAGCATAACTCCTTTGTCGATCGCGTGCTGCTTTTAGTCTTTCCTTGACTTGAATAATCTTGTCTGTTGTTTTCTGTACTATTTCAGGTCCAGACAATTGCATTTCTACAATTTCTGCCCAACAGTCTAGAGTTCGGCACTTTCGTCCATAAAGTGCTTCAAATGGTGCAATGTTGATGCTGGTATTATAGCTGTTATTGTAAGAAAATTCTGTTAATGGTAAATGATCGTCCCAATTTCCTCCGAAATCAATTACACAAGCTCTAAGCATATCTTCCATTGTCTGAATTGTCCTTTCGCTTTATCCATCCGTTTGAGGATGATAAGCGGTGCTTAGATTTAACTTGGTTCCCATTGCTTTTTGGAAACTTGTCCAAAAATGAGAAGTAAAATGGCTATCTCTATCAGAAACAATAGATAAAGGAATTCCATGTAATGAAACTACTTCATTTACATACAACTTGGCTAATTGTTCCATACTGAAAGTTTCATTCATCGATAAGAAATGAGCAAACTTGGTTAATCTATCTACAATTACCTAGATTGTATCACTACCTTTTCGTGTCTTGGGCAATTTGGTAACAAAATCCATTGTTATCAATTCCCATTCCCATACAGGCATTTCCAATTGCTGCAATAAACCTGAGGGTTTCTGATGTTCAGCTTTAACATGTGTACAAGTTAAACACTTGTCAACATAAGCTGCTATATCTTTTTTCATTCATATCCACCAGAAATTCTTTTTTAAGTTTTGATACATTTTATCACTTCCAGGATGTATCGTATACTTAGACTTATGGGCTTCTTCTAATATTTGGTGGCGTAGGTTTCCTAGTTTGGGTATCAACATCCTTTTCTTATGGAACCTCCAAATTCCATCTGTTCCTTGTTCTAATTCCTTAATCGTTCCTTTCAATTTTTCAGTATCGTCTTTGATTACGAATTCTTGTGCATCTCTAATTTGTTCATTTAAATCTATCTGCAGATTTAATTTAAGAGAACGTACTTTTTTTGGCTTTTCGTGATACTTTCGACTTAAAGCATCAGCTACTACATTAGCCTTTCCTGCATGATACTGGATACTACAATCATAATCACTAACAATCTCCATCCAGTGTCTCTGTCTCATATTTAACTCTTTTTGCCCAAAAATGTACCTTAAACTCTTATGATTTGTGAAGACTACAAATTTATTTCCATATAAATAGTGTCTCCAAATCTTAAGGGTAAAAATTATGGCTCCTAACTCTAAATCATGGGTTGAATAATTCTCTTCATGATTCTTAAGTTGTCTAGATTCATAGGCTATAACCTTTTGATGTTGCATCAACACACATCCATAATCTTACTTAGAAGCGTCACAATAGACTACAAAGTCTTCAGTTCCTTCTGGTAGCGCTAGTATGGGTGCGTTGGTTAACCTTTGCTTAAGAATTCTAAAGGCTTCTTCCTGTTTTGAACCCCATTCAAACTTAACAGATTTATAAGTTAGTTTGGTTAAGGGAATGGCTACTCTAGAGAAATCTCAGATAAACCTTTTATAGTAACCGGCTAGTCCTTGGAAACTTCTCACTTCCGTTGGTGATTCAGGGACTTTCCATTTAGTAATCGTCTCAATCTTTGTGGAATCCACGTGAATTCCTTCATGATTGACTAAATGTCCATGAAATTGCACTTCTTCTAACCAAAATTCACATTTTGAAAATTTAGCATAAAGCTTTTCTTTTCTTAGCAAATTTAGGAGTGCATGCAGATGCACTGCATGTTCCTCTTTACTCTTGGAGTAAATGAGAATATCATCTATAAAAACAATGATGAATTTATCCAGATATGGTTTACATATTCTGTTCATCATGTCCATAAATGCGGCTGGGGCATTGGTTAAACCAAATGGCATGACGGTAAATTCATAATGGCCATACCTTGTTCTGAAGGCGGTCTTAGGAATGTCCTCTTCATGTACCTTTAATTGATGATATCCTGAGCGTAAATCGATCTTTGAAAAAAATCAAGCTCCATGTAATTGATCAAACAGATCATCGATTCTCCGTAATGGGTACCGATTTTTAATCGTGACTTTGTTCAATTCTCGGTAATCAATGCACATACGCATTGACCCGTCTTTCTTTTTGACAAACAAGATCGGTGCTCCCCAAGGTGATGAACTTGGTTGTATGAATACTTTCTCCAAAAGTTCGTCCAGCTGTTTCTTCAATTCCTGCATCTCTGCTGGTGCCAAATGATAAGGTGCCTTGGCAATTGATGCTGTCCCTGGTAGCAGGTGAATTCTGAAGTCAACTTCCCTATCTTGCGGTAGTCCTGGTAATTCTTCTGGGAAAACATCTGAGACTTGAGATACTACGGGAATATCTTTCAATTCTTTTCCCTTAGTGTTAATGATTATGGAAATCATGTACACTAGGGATCCTTTCCTTGCACAACTTGCGGTTTTCATCACAGAGATGAATTTCGTAGATCTAGATGGTTTATTTCCTTTAATTATGATCTTTTCACCATTTGGTGAATTTACTTGGATTGACTTTTGATTACATAGAATACTGGCTTTATTGGCTACTAACCAATCCATTCCTAATATGATATCAAATCCTGCCAGATTCATTGGGTAAAGATTAGCAATAAAATTATGGTTTAAAATTTCTATTCTTGCTCCCTACAAGATTTCAGTGATCTTAATGGATTCTCCATTTGCTGTCTCCACTAGACATTCTTGTTAGAGTTTAGTTAATGGTTGATTAAGAATTTTGCAAAAGGAAGTATTAATAAAACTTTGGTTCGCACCAGAGTCAAATAATACTTTAGCAAAAACGTCATTAACTAAAAACGCACCGGCAATCACATCTGGAATCATCTTTGCTTCTTCAGGCTGTCAGAACAAATGCCCTAGCATTCTTAATAGTCTTGTTATTCATGGCTAGAGCTAGTTTCAGACAGTTTGGCTTAATATGTCCATTTTCTCCACAATTAAAGCATACTCCATTACTAGGTTTCTTCCTACAGTCTTCCTTTTGTCCTGGTATTTTGCAAAAATTGCAGTAGGTGGAGCATCTTCCTGAATGCTTCTTCTTCCAAGCCTTACAATAAGGTGCAGAAGTAGAACCTACATTCTTCCCATGGTTGGAATTTCCGTAGCGAAATTGTTGGGTAAGTTTCTGAGCTAGGTTTTTCCTCTGATTTTCTTCTTGTGTACGTACTAGTTCATCAGTCAAGGTATTTGCTAGTTCTACTACTTCTTCTATAGTTTGTGGTCTAGCTGCCTTGACTACATGTCTAATCTCATTGATTAATTCCCAGATGTAACAGGAGATTAATACTGGTTCTGGTGGAGCAAGGGTTGGCACTATTCTATCATATTTGAAGAATACAGTAGTGTAACCCTTATAGTCTATTCCAGTCATTCTAAGATTTAAGAACTTATTAGCTATCTGTTCTTTTTCATTGGGAGGACAGAATTTCCTTTCGACCATGTTCTTAAACTCAGTCCATTCCATATTATAGGTTCTGTCACTTCCACTAGATTGGAGAATAGTGTTCCACCATTCTAGTGCAGCATTCTTAAAAACATTGGAAGCAAACATGATTTTGTCTTCCTCTGCACACTTGCTTATTTTTAAGACTGCCTCAGTCTTTTCTATCCAGCGTAGAGCTGCAGTAGCTCCTTCATTGCCCGAGAATTCTATTGGTTTACAGGACTAGAATTCTTTGTAAGAACAACCATAAGACATGGTTCTTCTTCTTTTTGGAATAGGCAATTGAAGTAACGGTCCATTGTTTACGCTGTGACTGGCTTCAATTGGTGGTCGCTTACTTCCATTATCACTTTTGTTTTCTGCTTCCTTAACCGTTTTGATAATATATGGCATAGCATCTATAATTCCTTGTGCCACTATATGTTGGATAGCACTATTATCTATCTGGTTGCCGTTATTATCGTTATTCTGGTTTTCTTGATTCACTTCGTTATCCATCTGGATTATAAACATTTATCAAACATTAATATTACCGAACAAGGTTTAATGCGAACAATCACACAACAAGCATATTGATCAAAATCGTCGTGCGTTGCGACATTTACTCTATTTTATATATTATGCATCTAATACAAACCACAACTGTAATTTGAAATACAATACTAGTTATGAATCAGTAGCTATTGGATTGTCTATCTTAGTGGATATTATTATATTTTTTTCTTTTTTTTTCAACCTACACACACACACACACATATATATATATATATATATTATCGTTATTATTATTATTATTATTATTATTATTATTATTATTAATATTAGTGGGGGTTCATCCAATACTGCATATTATGCTCGTCGTATTTCCAAACGAGTATCTCCCCTATTTGTCTTATCTTTTCACTTTCATCTAACAACTACTCACCAAAAGTGCGGAGTTCCTGCACGTTTTCGGTACTCATGGGTGGTGCGGGTGCTGGTATTGGGTTAGGGTACTGGGGCATCGGTTCTTCGTATGGGTATGGGTTTTTTAGGATTTCCCGGATATACTGGTTGTTATCCCAATATGGATCTAGAGGGTCAAGGTTTGGGTAAGGTGCTACTGGGTTTGGTATGGGTTCCTCTTATGGGTAGAGTTCCTGATAATCCCTATGGTCATCAAACCATGGGTCATAATCTGGAGGATGGGGTGCTGGGACTCTAGGGATTTCGTTTGGTCAAAGGCAGGTAAGGGAATCTGGTCTCCTAGGTTAGGTTCTATTTCCATGGGTTGAGTTGGGAACAATGGTAGTGGCTGTGGTGCAATAATTTGTTCTAAGTTTGGGTATGCGGCAGTGGTAGCTAGTATGTGGAAATTGGCTAATCGTCTATTAATTATATCATGGGTCTGGGCATTCATCTCCCTATTTGCAGCTGCTAAAGCCCTTTGCTGCTGTAACTTCCTCATTCTTTTCCTACGCTCGTGTGCCCCCCGACTGAACCATCCTCTCCTTTTTGGTAGGGAATGGCTCTTCGGATTGCGCTTTGAATATAAAGATCACCTCTTCTGTGTCAGCTGAATACCCCGAGGGGGTAGGCTGGGAAGAAGTTCCTTCATTTCTAGGAGAACTAGACAATTGACGATAGGTGTGCGATGGTCCTTGATTACTCATACAGTAAACTAACAAATTGTCAAATAACACAAAACAATAATATACACGTATGCACATAATCACATAGATTAATTCCTAACAGAATTGACAATTTCAATGCCAGCACAACACTTCTGTGGCTCAAATCAGTGGCTGGAGCTCTGATACCACTCTCTGTCGTAACCCTCGGCCCCTAACTCTTGGGAACGTGCGGCCGCGAGCCAGTATCGGTGTTTATCAATTTGGTAGCGGAATTTACATCAGGACCGTAGTTAGGAAATATTTTATCAGAGTAAAATAGCATATTTTTATAATAATAAATACGTGGGAAAAACCCAAGTTTCCATTACAAACATGTTTATAGGGCTAAACCCTAATTTATTTAAATAAAATATCTTCTTTATTTAGGTAACTTTTGTTGCCACTTTTCTAAGCCTTCAGTGCTGACCAGCTGGCTTCTATTTGGCTTTCACATTTTGTTACCTGAAACGCGTTTTAAAAACATTTGTCAGTGGAAAATGCTGGTGAGTGAATTCCAATTTAATCAAGACAGGTTTTATCATTTTACAGTATTGAGGGCGATCTCACAATTACATTTGTTTATATTTCTACTTTAATTACCACCCACGGTACTGTCAACCAGACTTGTGGTCATGTTACTACTCACAGTGTAGTAACAAATTTTTTATACCAAACTCCAACATACCGATGATAATTGTAGAATTACAAATACTTAATCACTGTTAATTATAATGTAAAACAATTGAGGTTTTGTGAAAATAATTTATGAAAAGCATTTACAAAAAGAGGATAAACTCACATTGCTAATTTAGGTATTTTTCTTGTGACTTCCTGGTTATAATCTATTAATTAAACAATGCACATGCGTTAGTATAATAACCCAATTTACATTAGTTATACCCTCCCCAAGACAGAACTCCAACGACTACATCGGGCAGAGCCTCGACAGGCGTTACGTAGCAGTAGATCAATCGGTCAGCGTATTTAATATGTAACCGAGGGTTATAATACTTACAACGAGGCAGAGCTTCGCTAATTAGGGGTATTATACCCGATATTATGTCTACAATTCAAAAATTTAGAGAGAGAATCGAGTGTTGAACGAATTGAAAGTGAATGCCGATCGATCTAATTATAGTGCCTGAGCAGGGGTTTCTCGCGCCCCGCGACAGAAATAGGGTAGGGCTTCACAGCCCGCGAGCTAGGCTAGGGTAGGCCCCAGCTTGGCTGACTCAGTCGTAGCTTAGACACGCGTGACGACACGTGGCAGCATGGGGTGCCGCCTGGTGTCAGCGGGTCGCGGCCCGCGACGGACCTTTGGGTCTGTGTCGTGCCCCGCCAGAGACCATTAATTTTTGTTTCTATTTAATTTTTATAAAATAAAAGGTATTTAGGTCCATTTTACGTATACGGGGTGTATTTTAGGACGTATAGGGACGTTCTAAATATTTTAGGAGGGTTGTTATATAACCCAATTTACATTAACTATACTATCCCCAAGACAGAACTCCAACGACTGAGTTGGGCAGAGCCTCGACATGCGTTACGGAGCACTAGATCAATTGGGCATCGTATCTAATACGTAACCGGGGGTTATAATACTTACATCGAGGTAAAGCTTCTCTATTTTAGTGGGTATAACACCCGGGAATTATAATTTCTATTCAAAATTTAGAGAGAAAGATCGAGATTTGAACGATTTGAAAGTGAAGCTGATGGCCTCTATTTAGAGGGCCTGATCGCCCCTTTCTCGTGCCACGCAACAAAAACAAGAGGGGCCGTCGCGCCCAGCCAGAGCCTGTATACTAGGCCCTAGCCTTGCTGACTTGAGGACTAGCTGCGACACGAGTGGGACACGTGGCGGCCTAGGGCAGCGCCTGAGGTCCACATGGTCGTGGCCCACGACAAATATAGACAAGGGGGTCGTGCCCCGCGAATGCCCCTTAAATTTTGTTTTTTATTTAATTTTTATTAAAATAAAGGTATTTCGGTCCGTTTCTTGTGTACGGGGTGTATTTTAGGACGTATAGGGGTGTTATAAGATTTTTAGGGGAGTTGTTATATCCTCCCCACCTTGTTTTAGAACTCATCCTCAAGGTCTACTGGAACAAGTGTGGATATTTCCTCTGCATCTTTGATTCAAGCTCCCACGTACACTCTGGTCCTCTCTTGGAATCCCATTTTACTCTGACTAGAACTAATCTCTTGTGTTTGAGATTCTTGATCTTTCGGTCTTCAATCTGTAGTGGTTTCTCTACAAACTTAAGCTTCTCATTTACCTCTATGTCCTTAAGAGGTACCACTAATGATTCATCTGCTAAGCATTTCTTGAGATTACATATATGAAATACATCATGTATTCCTGCCATTTCTGCTTGCAGTTGTAGCTGATAAGCTACAGATCCTATTCTTCTAATAATCTCAAAAGGTCCAACATACTTGGGGCTTAGCTTTCCTCTTTTGATGAATCTAACTACTCCTTTCCATGGAGAAACTTTTAATAATACTTTGTCTCCTACTTGAAATTCCAATGGTTTTCATCTGTTATCAGCATAACTCTTTTGTCGATCGCGTGCTGTTTTTAGCCTTTCCTCGACTTGAATAATCTTGTCCGTTGTTTCTTGCACTATCTTTGGTCCAGACAATTGCTTTTCTCCAATTTCTGCCCAACAGATTGGAGTTCGGCACTTTCGTCCATAAAGTGCTTCAAATGGTGCAGTATTGATACTGGTATGATAGCTGTTATTGTAAGAAAATTCTATTAATGGTAAATGATCATCCCAATTTCCTCCGAAATCAATTACACAAGCTCTAAGCATATCTTCCATTGTCTGAATGGTCCTTTCGCTTTGTCCATCCGTTTGAGGATGATAGGCTGTGCTTAGATTTAACTTGGTTCCCAATGCTTTTTGGAAACTGATCCCAAAATGAGAAGTAAAACGATTATCTCTATCAGACACAATAGATAAAGGAATTCCATGTAATGAAACTATTTCATGTACATATAACTTAGATAACTGTTCCATACTAAAAGTTTCCTTCATTGGTAAGAAATAAGCAGATTGAATTTTTACATTTTCTTATCTTGGGTCATTTGGTAACAAAATCCATTGTTATCAATTCCCATTTCCATACAGGTATTTCCAATTGCTGCAATAAACCTAAGGGTTTCTGATGTTCAGCCTTAACTTGTGAACATGTTAAACACTTTGCAACATATGTTGTTATATCTTTTTTCATTCCTATCCACCAAAAGTTCTTTCTTAAGTCTTGATACATTTTATCACTTCGAGGATGTATCGTATACTTAGACTTATGGGCTTCTTCTAAAATTCGGTGGCGTAGGTTTCCTTGCTTAGGTATCTGATGAAACAATGGTTAACCGGGTAGGTTAACTCACTGGTCTAGTCAAGAGGGTTAATCCCTTCTTTCTGAGGATCGCCGGCTGGATCGTCTGGTGGTGGGTTTCCTGCACAAGGAAACAAACCATGACTCGCAACAAGGAGGATAGGGTGGGGGGTGCTCCTTGTTACCACTCTCCGGCGTGAGAACCAGTAGTTTGCTTGGGAAGCAAAGTGTGATAGTAGTAGTATTGAGAGAGTTGAGAAGAGATACCTCAAACCTGGTTTGGGGTCAGTATTTATAGCCGAGGAGTGGATGAGGGTAGTTGAGTAGCTAGCCTGACATCGCACAGCTATTTGTAGGTGTGTCAGACCTGTCGGACACTGTGGTGATGCCACGTCCTGCTATGGTGTCAGACTGTTGTATACACGTGGGCCGGTAGGCGACCGTTCCCAGTGCCACTTGCACTGTGATGTCAGACCCACTTGCCTTGTAGGCAGGATGCGGTGCCAAGCCGCATCGCTGCTTGCGGTCCTTGATGTTGTTCCCGCGTTGGTTGTTCCATCCATGATTTACGCGGGATGCGGTGTTATGCCGCATTGCCTGCTGAGTGACTGTTACTGTTAACCAGATCCCTTGTCGTGACGAAAATGTTCATAGGATGCGGTACGGGGCCGCATCGCTACGTGTAACATTAGTTTCCGTCCTTAAGGTAAGTCTTCTCATCACTAGACAGATTGGACCGCTGTGTCCGCATGTGCCCACGCGGACGCAGGTGAATTTATTGCTCTTGGAGGTTTTTGATGAGGGTAATGGTCCTTCGCGGTCATGCTGACGCGAGATCTGGGACCATACCCCTTCAAGTCCCCCCAGTCTAGTGTTCCTTCCGTATGCAAGTTGCATGTGGGAGGGATACTGGACTATGTTGTCTAGAAGGTTAAGTATGGGCCATGCAGATGGCTCCTTCTTTTAGTAAGTAGTAGGCCTTTCGAGTGGATTGTTCCTTCCTTCGAGAAGGGTGTCTGGTGAGCAAGTTCCGTCTGATGCGGAATTCTCAGCCAAGGACCTGACTCTTAGTCTACCTTTCCTTGATGTCATCAGCCACCTGTTGGTGTTTCGAACCAACCTTTGAGACGGTGACTGAAGGTGTCAGCAGGGTTCGAACCAACCTTTGAGATCATGACTGAAGATGTGCGTCTTCGTCAGTCTAGTTGTAACCTCTGCGTCAGCTAGTGCAAAGTTGTAAGTACTTTGCTCAAGCTCTATGTTTAGCACCTGGACATGCAATGATGAACCCTGTTTTGTGGGGTATTCATGTTCTCCAGTTGAGTTTTCTAGTAACCGCACGTCCTCTGCGGTTTATCTCTCAAGTAACCGCACGTCCTCTGAGGCTTAGCTCTCTAGTAACCGCACGTTCTTTGCGGTTACCTCGTTGCCGTACCTTGTTGGCCATGTTCGTTTGAGGAACGTGGGGTAGTTGCGCCATTGTTGGCCGTGTTTGGTCGAACAATGTGAATCTGGACTATGGGCAGATAAACATGGTCATAGGCAGGGTTGTGCCCACCTTTGTTTTTTTCTATGCGGTCCATAGGTGGGTAACTAGTTATAAGCAGACTTGTTACCACTGTTCTGGAGCTACTTTCCTTCACGCTTTTGTGGAAAGTAGCTTTTCTATAAGTGGTGTTGCCGGAGGAGATCACCTTGGATATTTGGGAAGTTGGTTGGAACTCTTCCGCATTCGTTTTGTAACCACTTTCCTTAATGCTTAGTTGAAAAGCAGTTTTCCTTGAAGTAGCTTTGCTCCTCCGCATGGTGCGTTAGTTGTGGCTCTTCCATAGCTACCGTTCGCATAGTTGCGGTTCGTAGTAACTACTCACGAGTGGTTGCGGTTTGCAGCAAAGAACTCGCTTCTAGAAGTCTTGTAGCCTGGACGTAGCTCTTGAAGGTTCAGGAGACAGGGTTGCTGATGTGCGGTTGCTCAGCATACTTGTCCTTTTCCTTAAGGAGAAGCTGTTTGCGTTCCCTCCGTGGTTGTGAACCGGAAAAGAGGGTTTTGAAGCTTGGAGAAGCTTATATGGAGTGTGGTTTATCGCATCCTGAGAAGCGGTTTTCGCAGTCCAAAGAACCATGCTGGTTCTGAGTATCTGACACACCTGTGCAGGTTGGTGTGTGTCCTCTCCGCATATTCCACGTGTGCGCGTGGGTATGTGCGGTTATTGCTTATACCCCCTTATATAATTTAAAGATGTATATTTTTTCCTTTTTTGAGGGGTATGTAAAAAACGACATGCGGTATGGGTTATGGTGCGGTAAACCAGAGAAACCGCATGCCGCTTAAGTTTGGATAATGTTTGTCGCTTTTGTGTTGTCTACGTGGCTGATGGCACATGTGGGTTATTGAAAGTTGGTAGAATTCTGACATGTGAGGTTCTGAAAGGACGTTTGCCTTGACCGAGGTCATAACTACACTGTAGCAAGTAGTGTAAAGGTCAATTCTGTCAGGCGCGTGGGCGGCCACGCGCGCGTGATAACCGTCAGCTGAAAAGTCGCTGAACACGTGGCGAAACGTAAGTGGCCCTTTTTGAACTTTGTAAGTCGGTTACTCCGTCGCATTAATTGTGATGAGTATATAAGGGGAAACCATTTGGGTTCCCCTCACTTTGTTCAAAATTTGAAAAATTTCTCCGGTGAAAAGGGGTGTGCTCTCTTCTTCTTCTCCGGTGAATCTGTCTTCTTTCCGGCAACTTTCTGAGTTTTCTGAGTTTTTGTGTAACTCGATACTTCTCTTCTTCATATTTCTGATGGCTGAACCATCTAACCCACATAATGTGGAGGGTGAAAACCCTGAAACCTCTTCTCCGGTGGCCGGGGAAGAAGAAGATGATGGTGGTAGTGTTCCTGGTGGTGGCTTGCCACCTTTGAAGTGGTCGAAAGCGTCGTTCGACCAACTGATGATCAGTACACAAATGCCCTCCGAGTTTGGGGCTGTTCATCCCCAAGACGGTGACACCGGTGCTTGTGCTCCAGCCGGTCACGTGACCCTGTGGGCCGATTCTTTCATCGATGGTAATCTTCGTTTACCATTAACCGTTTTTGTTGCTGATTTGTTGGAGTATTATAAGGTCCACATCTCCCAAATGAGTCCTTTTGGGTTTATTCGTATTAGACACTTTGAATCAACTTTTCGTGCCCTTGGTTTGCCGGTTACCGTTGACAATTTCCGGGGATTTTATCAGTTGACGGTGAACACAGGTTTCTTCTCTTTCCGAGAACGGTACGGAAGTATCAAGTTGATGATTCCTCCCAAGGGTATTACAAAGTGGAAGAGCAAGTTCTTCTATGTTAAAGCTGCCGCGGTTGTTCTCAACATGACTTTGCGGAATGTTAATGAGCCTATCCCTGCGGAGGACATTGCCATTCCTAATGCGGAGAATGCGGAGTGGTTCCCACGGTTGAAGACTATAGAGCATAGGCTGTTGAAGAACACCGAGTTGTGGATGCTGCGGATGTTATTGACTAGGGCCGATAAGCATGCAAGGCCCGTTGTGCGGGAGAAAACTGGTGGTAAGTGTTCTTACCCTTACGCGGTTTTATTATTCCCTTGTTTGCTTATTAATTTGAACGTGTATTATCAGAAGAAGTTGTTGAGCTGTGGAAGATATTTGATCCAGCCTTTACTGGCAAGGTTGATATTGTCCAGACTGCTGAAGGTGCAGGGTTTAATTTGACCATTCTTCATAACTTCCGCGTTCCTACACGCGAGGCACTGAATGCACCCCTGCCGCAGGGCAAAGGTATAATTCGTAGCCTTCTTTTCTTGCCTTATAAGTTTCATGTTGCTGATGTTCTTCATGCAGGTACTCTTGGGGCCCTTGGTAAGTTTGAGTCAAAGGGTGCCCCCAAAAAGCATGCAGAGAAGAAACTAGTTGATAAACCCGTGCGGGGTCGCGGCAAGAAGAAAACTGAAGCTCCTACGGTTCCGCCTTTGGTTCCGCAAGCAGCAGGTATCTCTCGATCTCATTTCCACAGATATACCGATTACGTGGTAGTATCTGACACCCTTGAGGGCTTGGGTGTTCCAGGTGCTGGTGCGGCCACAGGTGGAACCACTGCGGGTTCAAAGGCTGCTGATGAGAAGAAGAGGAAAGCGGGGAAAGCTGTTGATGCTGGTGAGGGAAAGAAGCCGAAGATTCAGACCAGACGCAGGGCTTTTGTGGGACAAAAGAAGCCTGCGGTTATTCCTGGTACGTGATGCCTTACTTAGTCAAATATTTTGTATTTGTACTTGTAGATTAAAGGTTTTTTTTTTTTTTTTTTTTTTTTTTTTTTTTTTTTTTTTTTTGATTGCAGAACCCCAAGATGAAGGGTTCTCCATCTTTGATGCCCCTCCTCCTCCTCCCCCACATGACGCTGCTGCGGGTGTGGGGGTTCATAAGGTTGTTACGCCTCAGCCCTCTGTGCGGGAGGAGGATACTGGGAAGGGGTCTGCGGCCCAGATCCATGACACGGTAGATTCCCATGACAATGTCATTACCCCAGAGGATGCGGATGATTTGAACTTGAAATTTGCTTATACTGAAAAGCCAAAGTCTCCTGCTGCTGAGAAGGCTTCTGGTTCCGGTTCCGGAGGTGCGGGTTTCGTAGAGACTCCCATTCAGCCTGAAGAGTCTGAATTGGAGTATTATTACCGCACCTATACGGAAGATCGGGCCATGGCTTACCACCGCCCTCCTTGGTCTGTGATGCAAGGGGATGACATTTCTGCTGATCCCTCCGCGTGTAGGGAGATTTTGGGTGGTCTGGGCACCCCATTTGAAGTCAACCGGGCCCGTGCCTTACCAACTGAAGCCCAGATTAACCAACTCTCCTCCCTGCTTGTTGGGAGTTCCGTAATGGCCAATGCCATTATGGAAAACTATAAGGTGTTGGGGTGCAGGGAGGAGGAGAATGTGCGCTTGCGTGTGGAGGCTGAGGAGTTGGTGAAGGCTGCACGTGAGGGTGCCGAGCAGCTTGAAAGGGATAGGGTTGCGTTTGAAAAGCGTAAGCAGACTGAAGAGTGGGCTGCGACTGCTGAGCTTAAACAGGTTCGTACCCTTGCCAAACTGCTTTCCACTGAGCGCCAGAGTGGGAAAGAATCTCTTTCTAATGAGCGCGAGACACTTTCTAATGAGCGCAAGGCTTGGAAAGACTCTTGGGCCAAACAGAATGAAACTCTCTTTCGTGTTCGCCAGGAGCTTGTCAATGCTAAGGCAGCAAATGCCGCGCTGGCTAAAGAGAAAACAGCAGCTGTTGCGGCTGCCCAAGAGGCCAAAGAGGCGGAAGCTCGCCTTGCCAAGGCTCTTGAAGAGGCCAAGGAGGCGGAGGCCCGCACTGCAAAGGCTCTTGAGGGGGCGAATGTTGACCGCACCAATTTATCCAAAACTATCTTGGGCCTCCACGTATAAGTTTCTTGCTTTTGAATTTGTACATTTCACAAGTATGTTTATTTTTGTATACTTGTTTTTGTTTTGTTACCAGGCTGAAGTGCGGACCCGGGGGGCCACTATTGAGGAGGTTTCTGCCCGCGTTGATGAGGTTGAAGCGCGGGCAAGAGAGGCTGAGGAGGCTAGAGATAGCCTTGATTTGTCACTTAAGCTGCTTAAGGCTGACCATGAATGGATGCGTATGCGCGGAATCGGGCATGTAAGCATCCGTTGCTTTTGTTATTTTTGTTATATGTTTGCCTTTGATAACCTTTGTATTCTTGTATCGCAGATTGTTACTGCCATCCTTGACGCACCTGAGACTGTATCAGGTGTTAACGAGATCAAGGAGCGTGCCTGGGATGCTGGTTTTAAAGCTGGCTATAACCGCTGTATTGGTCATTTGAATGTTGCAGCCCAGGGCGGATATACTGATGAGCGATCCGGGTTCCACGGTGTGGATACTGAAGCGCTTCTTGATGCTGCGGTTGAGGCGTATAACGAAACAACCCTTTCCGGTCTCGAGGATCTTGAAAGGTGTCTAGAAGCGGAGGACTATGTGGACCGCTTGCGAGTGTTATACGCTGATGAAGAAGATGAGAAAAAACCTTCTGTGGCAAGCAAGGACGGTGAGGGTTCCAGCGGCACAAAGAAAGATTAGGCTGGCCTGCGTGCCTTTTTTTTTTTTTTTGGTTTCCTCATAATTGTTTAAAAACTTTATGTAAATTCTCTGTGCACCGCGCAGGTGTAGGAATTTTTTGAATATAAAGAATTGTTCTGTTCAATTTGTACAAGTGTTTTTACTACTTGCATGTTTGAATTTGTAAGAGTTTAATGTTACTGTGAGTAACACTAAACCTGTAATTGCCTTTTGCATATCTAGGTGATATGCAAGTATGAAGACTTGTCTTTGGTTGAACAAACAGTGTTGCCATTGCTGGCCTATTATAATAGTTGCGTGTGTTTACCACTCTGTGTGGGTATCACGAATGAAGATTTTGCTAATCTGTTTTTGTGTATACCTCAGAGTGGAACACGCATTTATAATAGAAATAAATAAACAATATTGCATTGAATCGTCTATTTATTTATTTGCAAATGGCCCGTGGCCTGATAGGTTACATGGTGAATGTAAAACAAAACATGGCTTACATATAACAGCGTCGAAGCTGTTGTGCATTCCATGTGCGTGTGATAGTTTCGCCTTCCAATGTTTGAAGTTTATACGCGCCTTTGCTCAGGACCTCTTGGATTAGGTAGGGTCCTTCCCACTTGGGGGCAAGTTTCCCTGGGCGTTCCGCGTTAGATGCCTCATTGTCGCGAAGGACGTAGTCTCCCGGGTTGAAAGTACAAATGCGAATGCGTGCATTGTAGTACTTTTCAAGTTTGGTTTTGTATTTGGCCTCGTTGATGGTAGCGTTTTCGCGCCTTTCTTCCAAGAGGTCTAAGTCAATCCGGCGTTCCTCATTGTTGTCTATCTTGTTGATAGCCAACATTCTAGGTGAGGGGAGGCCTACTTCTGCGGGGATCATCGCTTCAGTGCCATAGACCAGGCTGAAGGGTGTCTCACCGTTGCTTGTTTTTGGGCTTGTCCTGTGAGCCCATAGAATACTTGGGAGTTCATCAACCCAGCCGCGTCTGGCTCTTCCTAACCGTGCTTTGATGCCTTCCACTAAGCTTTTATTGATACTCTCGACTTGGCCGTTCCCTTGCGGATGCGCCACTGAAGAGAATATGTGTTCAATGTTTAGCTCTTTTAGCCATTTTTGAAAGTCATCGGCAGCGAAGTTGGTACCGTTATCGGTGACGATGCACATTGGTAGACCGAAACGGCAGATGATATGTTCCCACACGAATTTCCTTGTTATCATAGCGGTGGTTGATGCAAGTGGCTTTGCCTCTACCCATTTTGTAAAGTAATCAACAGCCACTATGATAAATTTCACTGCACCGGGTGCGTCTGGAAATGGTCCCACCACATCGATTGCCCATTTTTGGAATGGCCATGCGGTGGTGACAGGGTTCAGGTTGTTCTTGGGACGCAAGGTCTTGGGAGGATGTCGCTGACAATTGATACACTTGCGTAAGACTTTGACTGCGTCCAGGTGCATGCCGGGCCAATAGTACCCGGCGTTCATGATTTTGGCCACGACCATGCGTGGGCCTGCGTGTATGCCACATATTCCCTCGTGAATTTCTTTGATAAGGTATATGGCATCTTCGGGGTTGACGCATCGTAGGAGTGGCCCCAGGTATGATTTACGGTATTAGATACCGTCTCCCATTTGGTAATGACACGCTTTGTATTGTAGCTTGCGTGCTTCTGCCTTGCTTTCGGGAGTAACACCTGATTGTAAGTATGCAATTATCGGTGTCATCCAGGATGTTGTACCGTACTGGATGACATTGACTTGGTGCAGGGGTACTGAAGGATTTTGCAGAATCTCGATGCGTACCTCTTTTGCCAGGTGTTGGAAGCTGGTGGATGCAAGTTTTGATAGTGCATCTGCAGGTTTGTTGTCACTCCTGTTGATATGGCGAATATTGAAGGAGGTGAACCGTGATTTCAGTTGCAAGGCTTGTTCGAGGTAGAGGATCATGATATCCCCTTTTGCGGCATAGTCACCGCGTATCTGCCCTGCAACCAGTAGTGAGCCGACATGTGCTTCCAAATGTTTGACGTCGAGTTTGACTGCCAAACGCAGCCCTGCCAGTAGAGCCTCATATTCTGCTTCGTTATTCGTGCTTTTGAAATCGAGGCGGATTGCGTATGTTAGCTCTTGGCCATCGGGGCTGACAAGTCGTAGACCTGCACAAGCACCATCTGTATATAGTGCCCAGGTTTCTGCGGAGGATGGTGGTGATGTAGGATTTTGTTCTTCTTCGCATTCTTGAATGCGGTTTGCTGGTACTTCAGCAACGAAATCAGCCAAAACCTGGCCTTTGATTGCGGGGCGCGGCTTATAGTTCAGTGAAAGTGCGCCCGGCTCAATTGCCCATTTTGCTAACCTCCCAGAGATGTCTGGTTTGGACAGGATCGGGCCGATTCTGTAGTTAGTTAACACTGTGATGACGTGGTTTGCGAAGTAACGTCGTAAACGCCTCGATGTGTGCACTAGTGCCAGTACCAATTTCTCCATGGTGGAGTACCTTGTCTCTGGGTCGTTGAGCATTTTGCTGATGTAGTAGATGGGTGTTTGAACTCCTTCCCGCTCCACTATGAGTACCGCGCCTACCGCGTTGTCTGCGGCAGATAAGTATAGAATAAGTGGCTCATCTTTTCGTGGTGCGGTTAAAGTTGGGAGCTGGATCAAACACTCTTTCATCTCCCGGAAAGCTTTTTCGGCCTCTGCGGTCCATTGGAATTGTTCCTTTTTTAGGCAGCTCCGCAGGGTCTTGATGAAAGGGTATGACTTAGCCGCGTGGTTGGCTAAGAATCTGTTTAGTGCGGCTAGCCTGCCGGCTAGTCGTTGCATTTCTTTCATCGTTGAGGGCGATGGCATGCGTTCGATCGCCTGAAATTTTTCCGGGTTTATCTTGAATCCATCTTTGGTTACGATGAATCCGAGGAATTTTCCTTCTTCCATTCCAAACGAGCATTTCCCTGGGTTAAGCTTCATGTTGACGCTTCGCAGAGTTTGGAATGTTCTTTCGATATCGTTGAGCATGGTGTCTTCCTCCATGCTCATGAAGACCAGGTCGTCCATATAGATTTCGAAACTTTTGCTGATTTGACCGCGAAAAGTGTCGTTCATTAACTTTTGATAGGTTGTTCCAGCGTTGCGCAACCCGAACGGCATTTTGGTGTAGCAGTAGTTCCCGGTAGGAGTGCGGAATGCCGTTTTGTCTTCATCTTCAATTGCCATCTGTACCTGGTGGTAGCCCTTGTAACAATCGAGGAAACACTTCCATCTAAATGGTGCGAGGTTATCGACCTTCTCGTCGATCTCCGGAAGTGCGTAACAATCCTTGGGGCAGGCCTTATTGAGGTCTTTGTAATCGACACACATGCGCCAGCCCCCGCTTGGTTTTTCTACCATGACTGGGTTGGATAACCAAGTCTGGTATTTGACTTCCCGTAGGATTCCTGCGGAGAGTAGCTCCTGCACCTGCTCTTCCATCGCCGCGTTTTTTGCTGATCCAAGGTGGCGTTGGCCTTGGATCACTGGCTTGATACCTGGCATGGTATTCAAGAAGTGTTGTGCTATGTCGCGTGGTATCCCTGTCATGTCTGCGGGTGTCCACGCAAAAATGTCTTGGTTCCTGAAGAGGAGTTGCTTCAGGCGCGCTCTGATGGTAGGTGTCAAGGCATGGCCCAACGTGACCGTTTGCTCTGGGTGCCTTGCGTTAAGCACCCATTTTTCTGGTTGCGTGTTGGGGGTGGGCCTTGCTACCTTGGCTGGACGCAGGTCGTCCGTAGACAAAACTTCCCTTCGGGCATATATTATCGCGACCTCCGTCTCGGTTGGGAAACCGATAGCAGAGTGAGGGACGGATGTGATCATGTTGAAATCGCCCTGGGATTCTCTCCCGAGAAGTACGTCGTATTTGGAGGTGTGCGGTAAAACCATGAAGTTTACCTCCTCCGTTCTTGTGTGCCTCCCGTTGGTGAGGAGCACAGGAAAAGTAATCTGGCCCAGGGGGAATACGGTTTCCCCTGCAAACCCGGCCAACGGGTAATCCGCTGGTTGCAGTCGATCTTTGTCTTCTTGATCGAACTGGTTGAAGCATTGCTCGTATATAATATCGGATGTACTGCCCGGGTCGATGAACAATTGCTCGGTACAGTAGTGAGCCAGGTGGCCTGTGATAACCACGGCGCGTCTATCGCGCGGGCCGCCTCGGACTTTTGGAAAGACGACTTGCTCGTCTTTCCAGTCATTCTTCGGTCTTCTTCCCGCCTTGCGCGGCCTTCCTTTTCCTCCGTTGATCATGTGGGTAGAGGCTACGTACATGGTCCTCTTTCCCGTGGAGGTGCCCTCGTTGTGGGGATTGATGCGCTTGGTAGCTTTTTGTGCGCCTGTCAACAGGTGTTTCAGTTTTCCCTCTTTTAGGGCTCGCTCAATCTCCAGTCGGAGACTGATGCAGCTGTTTGTTGTGTGGCCGTTGTCCTTGTGATACTCGCAGTAGAGTGCGAGATCCTGGTTCTTTTTGGACTTCATCGGTTGGGCCGGTCGCAGGAATTGTGCGTCCGTGAGAAGAACGTCGCTTGGCGACTGGTTAATCTCGGTCCAGCTGCGGTCCCAAGACTCCTTTTTTGACGCCCGATTTTCACGCTGGGCGTTGATTATAGCCCTTGCGTCGGGCTGGTTGCTTCGTGGGACATATGGTCTGGAATCGCTGCCACGATTCCATGTGTCCCGGTTGCGCTTATTGCTGCGCTTCGGCTCTTGGCGGGAAGACTGGCCTTCCGCCTGGGGTTGTGCCTTTGACATGTGCGGTCTTAGGGACCGCTGAGTCTGGGCGTATGTCTTGACCGCAGCCATGACATCTTCCCACTTCTTAGGCAAACCATCTTTGCTAGAGATATTCATAACCATCTGCTCGTCTTTAATGGCAACAATGAAATGGTTACGCGCCATTTGGTCGGCAACATCGCCTATCTCTAGGCATTCTTTATTGTAACGGACAACGAATGCTTCAAGCGATTCGTTATCCCTGCGCCAGATGTTCATGACGTCCATGGAATCACGTTCATGGCGTCGTTGTTGGCTGAAGTGTGTGAGGAACTTTTCTTGTAAGTCCTCGAATGAGGTCAGTGAACCTGGTGGTAGAGAATCGAACCAGGCCCTGGCCAGACCTGTTAGGGTTTGTGGGAAAAAATGGCACCAGGTGGGTTCATCCCACCTACCGTTGCACCCGGCACCGACGAAGATGTTGTTGTGATCATCTGGGTCGGTCGAACAGTTGTACTTCCCAATGTTTAATGGGAATTTTGTGGTGGTGACATCGGTGTGGGCGATTTCTGGGACGAACTTGGAGTTTTCGGCCGCCGATTTCGGCCTGTAGGGTTGTCCGCGGTGCTGCTTTGCTGCGGTGAGGTACGTAGTGCGGGGATGAGTGGGAGGAACGTAGTTGCGTCGTCCCGTTCTGCTGCTGGTGGCATGGGATTCCGCGCGGTATGTACCATCGTCCGGGTCGGTATAGCCTTGCCCTTCATGGTGGGACTGGGGTCCCCGTCGGCTGTGAATGCCTAGGCCGTGGTGGGCTGTAGACTGTCGCCTAGTTTCGCCGTGTGGGCCTAGGCGACACTGTATATGGCTCCTGTGGCGGGACCCATATGTGGAGTCGTCCTCATCAAGTGTGCGGACATCGCAGTAAGAGGAACCGCGATCTTCGTGCCTGCTTCTGGAGGCCGGATGTGATGGGGGCCTTGCCTTCGTACTGTAAAGTACGACCTGCAGGGGTGTGTGGTGCTGGGGTGGGTCCCACAGATACCTGCGCTTCTGCGCAAGCTCTGTTATATGTTGCAGCCAGCATAGCTGCTTGTTGGTCGTACCAGGCATGAAGGTTCATGCCTGCAGGTATCACAGGAGCGTACTGTGATAAATCGTGCCCAAACGTAAGGGATGCGCCCCCTTGCGTTGATGTGCCAATGTGTTCGGCATTTGGGGCTAGGGGAATGGTTCCCGCAGGCCCTTGGTTTGCGGGGTTTAGGTTATCCCCGGTGGTGTTGTTTTGACGATCAGACATGATCTTTGGAGAGAAAGGGATGGTTTGGAAAAGTGCTAAGAGTAGCGGTGGGCGCCAATGATGAAACAATGGTTAACCGGGTAGGTTAACTCACTGGTCTCGTCAAGAGGGTTAATCCCTTCTTTCCGAGGATCGCCGGCTGGATCGTCTGGTGGTGGGTTTCCTGCACAAGGAAACAAACCGTGACTCGCAACAAGGAGGATAGGGTGGGGGGTGCTCCTTGTTACCACTCTCCGGCGTGAGAATCAGTAGTTTGCTTGGGAAGCAAAGTGTGATAGTAGTAGTATTGAGAGAGTTGAGAAGAGATACCTCAAACCTGGTTTGGGGTCAGTATTTATAGCCGAGGAGTGGAGGAGGGTAGTTGAGTAGCTAGCCTGACATCGCACAGGTATTTGTAGGTGTGTCAGACCTGTCGGACACTCTGGTGATGCCACGTCCTGCTGTGGTGTCAGACTGTTGTATACACGTGGGCCGGTAGGCGACCGTTCCCAGTGCCACTTGCACTGTGGTGTCAGACCCACTTGCTTTGTAGGCAGGATGCGGTGCCAAGCCGCATCGCTGCTTGCGGTCCTTGATGTTGTTCCCGCGTTGGTTGTTCCATCCATGATTTACGCGGGATGCGGTGTTATGCCGCATTGCCTGCTGAGTGACTGTTACTGTTATCCAGATCCCTTGTCGTGAAGAAAATGTTCATAGGATGCGGTGCGGGGCCGCATCGCTACGTGTAACATTAGTTTCCGTCCTTAAGGTAAGTCTTCTCATCAATGGACAGATTGGACCGCTGTGTCCGCATATGCCCACGCGGACGCAGGTGAATTTATTGCTGTTGGAGGTTTTTGATGAAGGTAATGGTCCTTCGCGGTCATGCTGACGCGAGATCTGGGACCATACCCCTTCAGTATCCAAATTCTTTGCTTATGGAATCTCTAAATTCCATCTGTTCCTTGTTCTAATTCCTTAATCATTCCTTTTAATTTTTCATTATCATCCTTGATTACTGATTCGTGTACTTCTCTAATTTGTTCATTTAAATCTATCTGCAGATTTAATTTAAGAGAACGTACTCGTCTTAGTTTTTCATGATACTTTCGACTTAAAGCATCAGTTACAACATTAGCCTTTTCTGCATGGTACTGGATACTACAATCATAATCACTAAGAATCTCCATCCAGCGTCTCTGTCTTATATTTAATTCTTTTTGCCCAAAAATGTACCTTAAACTCTTATGATCTGTGAAGACTACAAATTTATTTCCATATAAATAGTGTTTCCAAATCTTAAGGGCAAAAATTATGGCTCCTAATTCTAAATCATGGGTTGTATAATTCTCTTCATGATTCTTAAGTTGTCTAGAGGCATAGACTATAACCTTTTGACGTTGCATCAACACACATCCATAACCTAACTTAGAAGCGTCACAATAGACTACAAAGTCTTCAGTTCCTTCTGGTAACGCTAGTATGGGTGTGTTGGTTAATCTTTGCTTAAGGATTCTAAAGGCTTCCTCTTGTTTTGGTCCCTATTCAAACTTAATTGATTTACAGGTCAGTTTTGTTAAAGGAATGGCTATTCTAGAGAAATCTCGGATAAACTGTCTATAATAACCTGCCAATCCAACAAAACTTCTCACCTCGTTGGTGATTCAGGGACTTTCCATTTAGTAATCGCCTCAATTTGTGGGATCCACATGAATTCGATCCACATGAATTCCTTCATGATTAAATAAGAATATCATCTATGAAGACAATTATGAATTTATCCAGATATGGCTTACATATTCTGTTCATCATGTCCATAAATGCAGCTGGGACATTGGTTAGACCAAATGGCATGACTGTAAATTCATAATGACCATACCTTATCCTAAAGGTAGTTTTAGGAATGTCCTTTTCCTGTACTTTCAGTTGATGATATCCTGAGCTTAAATCGATCTTAGAAAAGAATCGAGCTCCTTGCAGATGATCAAACAAATCATCGATTCTCAGTAATGGATACCGATTTTTAATCGTAATCTTATTCAGTTCTTGGTAATCAATGCACATACGCATTGATCTGTCCTTCTTCTTGACAAACAAGATTGGTGCTCCCCAAGGTGATGAACTTGGTTGTATGAAACCTTTCTCCAGAAGTTCATCCAACTGTTTCTTAAATTCCTGCATCTCTGCTGGTGCCAAACGGTAAGGTGCCTTGGCAATCGGTGTTGTCCCTGGTAGTAGGTGAATTCTGAATTCAACTTCCCTGTCACACCCCGACCGCGTTAGAACAACAAATCACGGCGGAAACGTCGGGGAGTGTCGTAACAGAATCATTGTTTCACAACACATGGATAAAAGTTCTGTTTTATTGAATTAAATTTATTACATTGTCTTGAAATTAGAAACAAAACATGAACAAATTGACTTTCATTGTTATTAAGTCACTAAGGCCTTGTCCATTTCTATCTGGGCATGCATCAATATCATCATCAAACGTCACCAACTATGGTACCTGAAACACATGTGAAAATACGTCAGCATAAAAATGCTGGCGAGTACATAGGTTTTATGTGAGTGTCAGATTCATGGCTCGTTTATATTTTGAAAATAACTTGAACACCTTTATTAATTGATAATTAGAAAACCAAGTTTTGTAAAATGTCTGTAATGTAAATTGAAATAACCAAGTCAAAACAGTGTAGTGTAGTTATAATTTATAAAATCTCAATGCCATGAATCTTAACTCAAAACATTTGTTTTGTAAACCCAAATCGTATATTGTTTTTGTAATAAAACTCGAATGGTTTATATTGTTAGAAAAACCTTTTAATATAACTTTGTTTTGATAACCTTTGCCCAAGTGATCTAGATAACGCAACGATATATAATGTGTTAAAAGCACTTATATATAGGAAGTACCAACAGCGTATCCACCATGCTTTTATCACATTACACTCGCCCCGTTACCTAACCACTTCCCTAACCCAACGGTTCAAACAGATCCAAACGACTCACATAAATCAAACAGTTTAAAACGGTTCCAACAGTATAAATAATTCACATAGATCAAACGGCTCAAAACGGTTCAAATGGTTCAAAATGTAAAATAATGTGTCCATATGTTGGATGAGCATATGCAACAAAATGTAATCAATGTGCTAGCATGCTAAATGAACATACATAGCAAAACATAATGAAATCATGTACTATATGCGTACTAATGAACATAGCAAGTATATTATATAAAAGCATGAAAAGCACGAAAGTAACAAGTAGGCACATGTGTTTCACCCCAAAACAGTTGAAAACGGTAAAAGAGGGGACTATGTACTCACTTGAGGATGCTTAGAAGTCTTGAATAACAACCAAGCAAAGCTAGAGGGATCACGGAAAATCAAACGACACCTAATATAACCGGACCTAAATCAGAAGATCGGATAGAATGTGGTTTCGTAAACCAAATGGGTGTTGGAACTCATACGATATGGTTTGACAAAGACTACATACTAAAACGAAACCTAATCTAAGTGCTTACAAACCCATTACGACTCATTTAGGTAGCTTACGCTACTTTAACGCGTCGTTCGCGTAAAATGCGCTCGGACCGCCTAACTAGTCCTATGACAAGTACTATATTCCTTAACAAGTCTAATAATGTTGCCTACTCAGTTTAGATGTCAAAAGTTAGGTTACATATGCTTAAAATGAATTTACGCGTAAAAAGGGCATTTTGGTCATTTACCTAAGGCATATAAACTACCTATCATACAACTACTTAAACGAAGTGACCATAAGGTATAACCTCGGAGGGTTATTCCCTATACAACTATGGTTACAATATATGCTTGGTCAGATCCTAATGATTGACCAAATGGGTCGGGTTCGAAAGTCTAAGCGTTTGTTTAGACCGCTTATCTTACGACCCTATACAAGCACTAATCTAAAAGTGACGAGTTAAACATGTTGAAACATGTTTAACAAAGTTTGAAAACAAGTTTGATATCAAGACAAAGGGTCTTGATACCCAAGAATAGTTTGGTTGCAAAATACGCAAGAATACGCATTTTGACCGAAACTATGACTCGTCACTACACCTAAATAACGTGGTAATCAGTAGGTATAGTCACAAGAGACTATAACCATCGTGATTACGCTCACGTTATGAAGTTCAAACGAACTTCGTGTTGACCATTGACTGGTCAAAGCAGAAAGTCAAACACTGTTTGACTTTCGTGCTTGAAAACGCATAAAAGCATGAAAGAAACTTACAACGGGTCCAAGCTAGAAGATATGATCTATAAATTCTCTGGTATGAAGCATTTGAGCTTCAACTTAGAGAATATTCAGATCATGGTGAGTGAAAATGGAAGTAGGTGTGGGTTTATATAGGATTTCCAAAACCGTTAAGATCATTCCTCGATAAACGAGCTTCGATCTAAGCTGTACAAGTGCACCCCCTGATTTAGAATACCACGGGCACCCTAAAACAAGCCCATAGACTCACAAATACCATTTGCAAACCCAGGAAACAACTGAAAATGGCTGTAAATAACAATCTGATGAACTGGGGGTCTCTCGCGCCCCGCGTAATACTTAGAGAAGTCTTACGCGCCCCTCCTGAGCCATAGTTTGGCAGATTGTCAGAAATGGTCCCTGCAGTCCAGAAACTTGGTTTTCGATGCATTTTTGACACGTTTAAGCCCCGTTAACCCTATTTCAAGGATCTAAAATGAAGTTAAAGTATAGGGAACTTAAAATATGCTCAAAAACATCTCGAATGTCGGTTCGTTTGGTCGTACGATTGCGTTATTCGGTTAATTATGACGGAAGTCGTAACGGACGCAAAAACGATCCAAATTGCGCGACGAATGGAATTTTATCATGCCAATCACTAAAATAAAATATTTTAATGATTACAAAAATTTTTGGAAGTCTGGATATATTCAGAACATAAGATAAGCGGGAAAATGCAAACTTATGCACTTTTTGACGATTTTAGTCCCTGTTTGACCGAAAAGTTTATTTTTGCACACCAAACACCTCAAAGCCTATTTCTAAGCTATGTAAAGGATATTTAGGTCATATTTAACTTATGATCAAGTTCCGGAATGTCCGTCACAGTACGAATCGCCATACTTTCACAGTTTGTCGAAATTAGTCCCTGTGATCGAATAAACTTGATTTCGGCATACCAAACCCTCCAAAACTTATTTCTAAGTTATGTAAAGGTTATTTAAGGTATGTTAAGCCTATGTCACTATTCCAGAGTGTTTGTTGCATTAAACTGGTTATATTTACGCATCAGTTCGCGTATAACATTCCAGAAGGCGATTTAAAGCTCGAAATCGAACATGAATTGATATGTGCACATGATACACATATTTATTCAAATCCCAAGTATGAAACACAATATTTCATTGATTTGGTATTTGTTTGATGGTCGCAGAGGCACAGGTGTCACATTCCCTATCTGGCGGTAGTCCGGGTAGCTCTTCAAGAAAAACATTTGAGAATTGAGATACTACGGGAATATCTTTCAAGTATTTTCCTTTAGTATTGATGATTATGAAAATCATGTATACTAATGATCCTTTTTTGCATAACTTGTTGTTTTCATCACAGAGATGAATTTTGTAGATCTAGTTGGCTTATCTCCTTTAATTGTGATCTTTTCACCTTTTGGTGAATTTACTAATATTGACTTTTGATCACATAAAATACTGGCTTTATTGGTTACTAACCAATCTATTCCTAACACAATATCAAATCCAGCTAATTTCATTGGGTAAAGGTTAGCAATAAAATTATGGTTTAGAATTTCTATTCTTGCTCCCTGCAAGATTTCTGTTGGGATTGAACCCTACAAAGGAAACAGTTGATAAAGCCAAAACTGGATCAGAGCAGTGGATCCATAATAAACAGTTGTTTGTAACAAGTCTTTCCCCTTGAAAGTGGCCCCTAACATCTGATGACCTAAAGCACTGCTCTTACAACTACTGCTGTTCTAAAAGACTGATGAAGTCGAAACACTGAAGCCCAATCTACTAATGTAACTCAAGTACTGCTGAAGACCTAAAGCACCGCTGGAGCCACAACAGTTGAATGAAAAATCAGTAGTTTAGTTTTGATTTGTATTGTTGTGAATCAGTAGTTTGTAATAGTCAGTGGTTGTAGGTTGTTAGGAGGTTAGATGTCACTTTCATGGTGACGTCAGCCAAAGATACTAAGTGGTTGTTCTGTACTATAAATAGAACAATATTCTGTACTGTTCTATTAGCTCTCTTCATCACCAAGTCATTCTGTACGAACATTCTAGTGAGCTCAGGCTGAGGGGGAGATTTGTGCATGCATGCATTGTAATTGAGTATTGTAATAAATACAATCATTCGATTTCATATCAAACATGTTTTCTTAAACCTATTCTCTCATTGATTGTGTGTTAAAAGTTTATTTCATATTTCCGCTGCAATTTATCTCTGTTTTATCTTCATTCTTCTTAAACAAAACACAATCTAGCAAACTCAGATCCTAACAATTTCAGTGATCCTAACGGATTCTCCATTTGCCATTTCTACTAGGCATTCTTGTTGGAGTTTAGTTAACGGTTGATTAAGAATTTTGCAAAATGAAGTATTAATAAAACTTTGGTTCACACTAGAGTCAAATAATACTTTAGCAAGAACATCATTAACTTAAAACGTACCGGCAATCACATCCGGAATCATCTTAGCTTCTTCTGCAGTCAGGACAAAAGCTCTAGCATTCTTAGTATTCTTATTGTTCATGTCTGGAGCAATTTCGGACAGTTGAGTTTAATATGCCCCTTTTCTCCACAATTGAAGCAAACTCCATTGTTGGGTTTCTTCCTGCAGTCTTCTTCCTTGTGTCGAGGTATCTTTCAAAAGTTGCAGTAGGTGGAACATTTTCCTGAATGTTTCTTCTTGCAAGACCTATGTTCTTCCCACGATTGGAATTACCGTAGCGAAATTCCTGGGTAAGTTTCTGGACTAGGTTCTTTTTCTGATTTTCTTCTTGTGTACGTACCAATTCATCAGTCAATGTATTTGCTAGTTCTACAGCTTCTTCTATGGTTTGTGGTCTAGCTTCCTTGACTACATGTCTAATCTCACTGATTAATCCCCAGATGTAACGGGAGATTAATACTGGTTTTGGTGAGGCTAAGGTTGGCACTATTCTAGCATATTCGAAGAATACGGTAGTGTAACCCTTACAGTCTATTCCAGTCATTCTAAGGTTTAAGAACTTATCAGCAATTTGTTCTTTTTCATTGGGAGGACAGAATTTCCTTTCGACCATGTTCTTAAACTCACTCCATTCCATATTATAAATTTTGTCACTTCCCCTAGACTGGAGAATAGTATTCCACCATTCTAAAGCTGCATTCTTAAAAAGATTGAAAAGCAAACATGATTTTATCTTCCCCTGCACACTTGCTTATTTTTAAGACAGCCTCTGTCTTTTCTAACCTGCGTAGAGCTGCAATGGCTCCTTCATTTTCAGAGAATTCTATTGGTTTGCAAGACCCGAATTCTTTGTAATAACAACCATAAGACATTGTTCTTCTTCTTTTTGGAATAGGCAATTGAAGTAACGGTCCATTGTTTACGCTGTGACTGGGTTCAGTAGGTGGTCGTTTACTTCCAGTATTACTTTTATTATTTTTCGCTTCTTTAACAGTTTGGACGATATATGGCATAGCATCTCTAATTCCTTGGGTTACTATGTGTCGAATGGCACTATTATTTATTTGGTTATCATTATTATGGTTTTCCTGATTTTCTTCGTTGTCCATCTGGATTTACAAACAATTATCAGGTATTAATATCACAGAATAAGATTTAATGCCAACAATAACACAAACAAACACATTGATCAAAATCGTCGAGCATTGCGACATTTACTCTATTTTATATATATATGCATCTATTACAAACTATAACTGGAATTTAAAACATACTACTAGTTATGCATCAGTAGGTATTGGATTATCTATTTTAGTTGATTTTTTTTCATACTACTCGTATTTGTATATATATATATATATATATATATATATATTATTTCTACGGATTAAACTGCATTTCTCGCTCGTCGTACTTCCAAACAAGCTTCTCTCCTATCCCTTTTATCCTCTCTCCTTCATCTATCAACTCCTCACCGTACAGGCGGAGTTCCTGAACGTTCTCATCACTCATGGGTGGTCATGGTGCGGGTACTGGGTCAGGATACATAGGTAAAGGTTCTCCATACGGGTATGGGTTGTCCAGTATTTCCCGAACATATTGATCGGCATCCCAATATGGATCTAGAGGGTCAAGATTAGGATATGGTGCTACAGGGTTTGGTATGGGTTCCTCTTGTGGGTAGGGTTCTCGATAATCCCTATGGTCGTCATTCCATGGGTCATATGCTAAGGGATTGGGTGCTAGGACTCTAGGTATCTCATCAGGGTTAAAAGATGGTATGGGAACTGGTTCCTCTTGGTTGGGCTCCATTTCCATTGGCTGAGTTGGGAATAGTGGTAATGGCTGTGGTGCAATGATTTGTTCTAGGTTTGGGTCTACGCCTGTGGTAGCTAATATGTGAAAGTTGGCCAATCGCCTATTGATTATGTCTTGGGTCTGGGTATTCATTTCCCTATTTGCTGTTGCTAAAGCCCGTTGCTGAGGTAACTTTTTCATTCTCTTCCTACGCTCATGTGCTCCCCGACTGAACCATCCTCTCTTTTTGGTAAGGAATGGTTCTTCGGATTGCGCCTTAAATACGAAAATCCCCTCTTCTGTGTCAGCTTCATACCCCGAAGGAGTAGGCTGGGAAGAAGTTCTTTCATCTCTAGGAGAATTAGACAGTTGATGAAAAGCGTCTGACGGACCTTGATCACTTATACTATAAACTAACAGATTGTCAAATAACACAAAACAATAATATACATGTATGCACATAGTCACACAGATTATTTCCTAACAGAATTGACAATTTTGATGTCAGCAGAAAACTTCTGTGGCTCAAATAAGTAGCTGTAGCTCTGATACAACCTCCTGTCGCAACCCCCGACCCCGTGCCCGGGAGGCGAGTGGTCGCGAGCTCGCACATTCAGTGGTATCGGTGTTTATTTAATTTTGGTAGCGGAAGTTACATCAGGACCGTAGTTAGGAAATATTTTATCAGAGTAAAACACCTCATTTTATAAATAATAAACACATGGGTGAAACCCAAGTTTCCATTCATTATAGGTTTGTAGGGATAAACCCTAATTTATTGAAATAAAACTTCTTCTTTATTTAGGTAAATTTTATAGCCACTTTTCCAAGCATTCAGTGCTCTCCAACTGGCTTCTATTTGGCTTTCACATTTTGTTACCTGAAACGCGTTTAAAACATTCTTGTCAGTGGGAAATACTGGTGAGCAAATCCCAGTTTAATCAAAACAAGTTTTATCATTTCACAGCATTGAGGGCATCCCGCAATTACATTTGTTTACATCTACTTTAATTACCACCCACGGCACTGTCAATCCTGACTTGTGAAAATGTTACTACTCACATTGTAGTAACAAATTTTGTATACAAAACCCCAACATAACGACGATAATTGTAGAATTACAAATACTCAAGCACTACTAATTATAATGTAAAACAATTGAGGTTTTGTAAAAACAGTTTATAAAAAGAATTTACAAAAAGAGGATAAACTCACAGTCGCAACCCCCGACCCCTGCCTCGGGAGGCGGGCGGCCGCGGCCTACTCAGAGATGGTGGTATCGGTGTTTATCATTATTTGGGATAAAACCCAAGTTTTCATTACAAACATGTTTATAGGGATAAACCCTAATTTATTGAATAAAACATTTTTCTTTATTTAGATAACTTTTATAGCCACATTTTTCCAAGCCTTCAGTGCTCTCCAGCTGGCTTCTATTTTGGCTTTCACATTTTGTTACCTGAAACGCGTTTAAAAACATTTTGTCAGTGGGAAATACTGGTGAGTGAATCCCAATTTAATCAGGACAGGTTTTATCAGTTTACAACATTGAGGGTAATCCAACAATTACATTTGTTTACCATTCTAGTTTAATTACCACCCACGGTACTGTCAACCCGACTAGTGGTCATGTTACTACTCATAGTGTAGTAACAAATTTTGTATACAAAACCCCAACATACCGACAATAATTGTAGAATTACAAATACTCAATCACTGTTTAATTATAATGTAAAGCATTGAGGTTTTGTAAAACAGTTTGCAAAAAGGTTTACAAAAAGGAGATTACTCACATTGCTACTTTAGGGTTTTTCATGTGATTTTCCTGGTTATAATTTATTAATTAAACAATGCATACGCGTTAGTATAATAACCCAATATTTATATTAGTTATACCCTCCCCGAGACAGAACTCCAACAACTACGTCGGGTAGAACCTCGACAGCCGTTACGGAGTGCTAGATCAATTGGGCAGCGTATAGAATACGTAACCGTGGGCTATAATACTTACAACGAGGCAGAACTTCGTTAATTAGGGGGGGGGGTATAATGCCCGGGTATAGTTTATAGTATAGAGAAATTGAGAGAAAAAGTTGTGTGTGAGCGTCGAAAAATGAAAGACGAGGCCTCCTATTTATAGTTCTGTTCGACCAGTCTCTCGCAGCCCGCGTAAGATGAAGGCTAAGCCTTCGTGGCCCGCGAGCTAGGGGTGTAGGCTTTAGCGTTGCTGATTCGTTGAACTAGGTTTGACACGAGGCTGCCACGTGGCAGCTCAAGGTGTCGCCCTGATCTTGAGTTGTCGCGCCCCGTGTAGAAGACCATGAAGGTCTTCGCGGCCCGCGAGCGACACTTAGATTTTTTTATTTAAATTTAATAAAATTAAGGGTATTTAGGGTCAAATATCGTATACGGGGTGTATTTTAGGACGTATAGGGACATTCTAAATATTTTAGGGATGTCGGAAATATTTTAGGAGGGTTGTTATATCCTCTCCACCTTGTTTTAGAACTCTTCCTCGAGGTCTACTGGAACAGGTATGGATACTTCCTTTGCATTTCAGATTCAAGCTCTCATGTGTATTCTGGTCCTCCCTTGGAATCCCATTTCACTTTGACTAGAACTAATCTCTTGTGCTTGAGATTCTTGACTTTCCTGTCTTCAATCTGTAGAGGTTTTTCTACAAACTTAAGCTTTTCATTTACCTCTATATCCTTAAGAGGTACCACTAGTGATTCATCAGCTAAGCACTTTTTGAGATTGCATACATGAAATACATCATGTATTCCTGCCATTTATTCTGGCAGTTGTAGCTGATAAGCTACTGGTTCTATTCTTCTGAGAATTTCAAAGGGTCCAACATACCTGGGGCTTAGCTTTCCTCTTTTGATGAATCTTACCACTCCTTTCCAAGGAGAAACCTTTAATAATACCTTGTCTCCTATCTGAAACTCCAATGGCTTTCGCCTGTTATCAACATAACTTTTCTGTCGATCGCGTGCTGCTTTTAGTCGTTCCTTGACTTGAATAGTTTTGTCTGTTGTTTCTTGTACTATCTCAGGTCCAGATAGTTGCTTTTCTCCGATTTCTGCCCAACAGACTGGAGTTCGGCACTTTCGTCCATAAAGTGCTTCGAATGGCGTAGCATTGATGCTGGTATGTTAGCTGTTATTGTAAGAAAATTCTATTAATGGTAAGTGATCGTCCCAATTTCCTCCGAAATCAATTACACAAGTTCTAAGCATATCTTCCATTGTCTGAATTGTCCTTTCACTTTTTCCGTCCGTTTGTGGATGATAAGCGGTGCTTAGATTTAGCTTGGTTCCCATTGCTTTTTGGAAACTTGTCCAAAAATGAGAAGTAAAATGGCTATCTCTATTAGAAACAATAGATAAAGGAATACCATGTAATGAAACTATGTCATTTACATACAACTTAATTGGCTAGTTGTACAATACCGAATGTTTCATTCATTGGTAGGAAATGAGCTGACTTGGTTAACCTATCTATAATCACCCAGATTGTATCATTACCTTTTCTTGTCTTGGGTAATTTGGTAACAAAGTCCATTGTTATCAACTCCCATTTCCGTATAGGCATTTCTAATTGCAACAAACCTGAGGGTTTCTGATGTTCAGCTTTAACCTGGGAACAGGTTAGACACTTGGCAACATAAGCTGCTATATCCTTTTTCATTCCTATCCACCAGAAATTCTTCCTTAAGTCTTGATACATCTTATCACTTCCAGGATGTATCGTATACTTAGACTTATGGGCTTCTTCTAATATTCGGTGGCGTAGGTTTCCTATTTTAGGTATCCACATTCTTTTCTTATGGAATCTCCAAATTCCATCTGTTCCTTGTTCTAATTCCTTAATCATACCTTTTAACTTTTCAGTATCATCCTTGATTACTGATTCTTGTACTTCTCTAATTTGTTCGTTTAAATCTATCTGCAGATTTAATTTAAGAGAACGTACTCTTTTTGGCTTTTTATGATACTTTCGACTTAAAGCATCGGCTACTACGATGGCCTTTCCTTCATGATATTTGATATTGAAATCATAATCACTGAGAAATTCCATCCAGCGTCTCTGTCTCATATTTAACTATTTTTCCCAAAAATGTACCTTAAACTCTTATGATCAGTGAAGACAACAAATTTACTTCCATATAAATAGTGTCTCCAAATCTTAAGGGCAAAAATTATGGCTCCTAACTCTAAATCATGTGTTGTATAATTTTCTTCATGATTATTAAGTTGTCTAGAAGCATAAGCTATAACCTTTTGACGTTGCATTAACACACATCCATAACCTAATTTAGAAGCGTCACAATAGACTTCAAAGTCTTCAGTTCCTTCTGGTAACGCTAGTATGGGTGCATTGGTTAGTCTTTGCTTAAGAATTCTAAAGGCTTCTTCTTGTTTTGGTCCCCATTCAAACTTAACAGATTTTCGGGTTAGCTTAGTTAAGGGAATGGCTATTCTAGAAAAGTCTCGAATAAACCGTCTATAATAACCGGCCAATCTTAGAAAACTTCTAACCTCGGTTGGTGACTCAAGGACTTTCCATTTAGTAATTGCCTCAATCTTTGGGGAATCCACATGAATTCCTTCATAGTTAACTAAATGTCCAAGAAATTGCACTTCCTCTAACCAGAATTCACATTTTGAAAATTTAGCGTAAAGCTTTTCTTTTCTTAGTAAATTTAAAAGTGTATGCAGATGCGCTGCATGTTCCTCTTGATTCTTAGAGTAAATTAGAATATCATCTATAAAGACTGTTTTGGTCAAAAATTACCGAAGTAATTAAGTGATCAAATTAGTTAAGTGAGGTAGTGTGCTAGAAGTAAATGTCAAAAATGTGTTAATTAAATTACTTGCAAAAACAGTTTAAGGATACGGCTCGGGATATTGAGCTGTATCGACGATCAAACAGTGAGCAATTAATGAGCAAAAAGTAAAGGAAGTGACACGAGATGTACGAGGAAAGCCCTTGATCAATCTAGATCGCCGGCATAAAACCTCGGGAGCTGACAATCGCAGCTGCCTTGTTCTTCAATTGCTTCAAAAATCAGGATACAATGCAGGATGTGGTACGGATCGACTAAGTGTTACAACGAAAATGAAATACAAGTGTGGTGTTTGCGACTAGCTAGAATGTGATTGTGTTCGAGAGTGTAAGTCTGAAATGATGTGTTCTAAGTTGATCCGACCTCATCTATTTATAGTAAAGATAAGATAACTAACTACCCTAAACTCGCGGGATTCACCGAATATTCCTTCTTGGAACGTTGCAGACCTGGTCTTTCGGGCTCAACGTCTCTTTCTCAACAAATTCGTCCGAGTCTTGAGGAGAAGAAGTCCTTGTGACCGTTAGCAAGCCTCTGCCCTTAACCTGCACGTGGTTAATTCAATAAGCTTCAGGATATCGCCCAAGATGTCAGCAATATCCTCTTCCAGCATCCTGATTACAAATAAACAAACAAAGGCAGGATATTGGTCAGGATACATATGTTAAGAAAATAACCCCTAACAATTGTCCCCAAATATATCAGTTGGGATACCAATCCAACAGATATATTTCAAAAACCTTATCCCACAACTCAAGGCATTTAAAATGAAGCGACGGTCAAGATCACATCATAACTTCCAACGCGTTTTTTACTCCATGGAGATCCACAATGCCCCTATATCTTCTCTTTTCTTGTTTGAAAAGTAGATATCTTCAACAGACCCTTCAGGTAATTCTCCATTTTCGACTTTCTTCCTGTCAATTTATTTCATCTTTCTAGCAATGGCCGCCGAGACCTTCACCCAGCAGAATCTTCTCAAAAATCCCGAAAAGGAGATCTGCGCCTTTGACAACGCAGATATTGCAGCTTTAAGAGCCTCCGGCGCTTTCCCTGATAGCACAGTCTTTAGGCCATTTGATCGGTCAATCCGATCGGATGTTAGTTCTACCGAATGGATCTGTTTTCCAGCATATCCTTTTTCACTAGGCCTTCGATACCCCTTCCCAGAATTCATGATGCAATTCTTTCGTATTACTGGCATCTCTTTTGCTCAAACCATGCCCATGGTTTGGAGAGTACTAATTGTACTCAACCAAATCAAAAACCTCCACTGTTCTGACCTCTGCATCGAGGATCTACCTATTGCTTATCGCCTCCGATCCCACGGCTCTAGCCGGTTTTTGCTTTTTTCAACCTCCAGCAAACCCCTGATCCTCAGAGCCACCAAAAATGAAGACGGATGGCAACGCAAATTCTTCTTTGTCAAACGAGATTCCATTGCTGAGGGTGCTAACCTTCCGGTGGAGTGGTTAACCACCGGTAGGATTATAAATATCCTTACAGACGATTTAATTGTTATCCCCTATTAATATTCTTCTTTATGCAGTGAACTTTAAGGAAGTTGCTCCTCCTACCGCCGAGTCAGAAGAGAGAATCAACACCGTTTACCGGTTACCTGCAATAGACAGGACTTTTACCACACACGTTCCGAGTTCAAGTCAGTACTCGTCATCCGAGATGTCTGGTAAGAATCCCTTTCAGAATAATTAGTCAAAACAATATAACGATAAAGAATAAAACTTTTTCCTTTACACAGCGCCAGCTAAGATCCCTGAAGTCTTTGATCTTGACGAACTGGATAGCTATTCTGACCAGATCCAGGTCAAGAAAGAACCTGGCTCCAAGACCACTGCTACATCCAAACCCAGCAGCTCCAAAGCCATCATCATTCCTAAACCTTCACCGGCTACCAAACCTCGGAGTTCGAGCTCCCGCAAGAGGAAAGAACCTGATTCTCCTGTCGTTTCTGACACATTTCCTTATGAAAAGCATGGATTCATCGAAGCCAGCGGTTTTATGACTTCTTTTCTTAACCAAGTTAGTATCTTTATATCATATCCTGCAATTTAGACTGCTTTCATAGACTTAATAATAATATTGATCCCTGTCCTTTTACCTTTGCAGGGTCTTGAGCGTTTGGTTCACCTATATCAAGAATCCTGCAAGCTTAACAAAACACTTGAATCCAAGCTAAAGGAAGCAGAAATCACAATTTCAGACCAAGGTATGATCGCGGCCGCCAAGTCTCGTCATTACGAGGAGAAATACAAAGCTATGACCCAGGAACACCAAGTTGCTCTCAACAAGGCTACTCTTCAAGCTCAAGCTGATCTGGAAGCTGCCCATGTGCAGTACGAACAGGATATGGTCAGTTACCGAGAAAGCCTCAAAAGTTCCGTCGTCATTTCTCTTCTCCAGGCTAGGTTGAAGATGGCTCACGAAGCCAAAACATTAGGCTTCGAATGCCCTTCTTGGGACGTTGGAGCCTGGGAGACCAAACTGAAGAATCTTGGTGGTACCTCTTCCAAATCAATTGTCGATGATCCTTCTAAAGTAGTTAAAAAGGCAACCGATGCTGACAAGGATGCTGAGGCGGATCCCAAGATGAATGTTGCCGAAACTGCCATGGAGCAAGAAGGCACTACCCCCTAGAGCTTATTTTTATTCGAACAATTTTATGTCTTTATGAACAATTTTCACTTCCATTTCTAAACAATTTGATAACCGAAGGCGGATGGGTCCTGGGTTTCAGGATGAAACCTTCGGTTATCAACCAGTGTTGATCGCTTTAAGAATAACTTCATCTTTTGACTTCTCTTTCTATTAATTTGCATTATTTAGTGTAAGTCTTAGCTTTGTAAAAATTTCATACTGTTATTTTACAAAATATTCTGACCAGTACGCTTAGAAACATACTGCAAAAGCCTTTTATTAAATAGATCTTCCAGACATTCCTTTATCTTTATAAAAAGTTTTCTAGAAAGTAAAAAATAGCTTATCTCTTCAAAACCAAGTTTTGATGATGATCAAAATTCCAAACCAATACTAGTTTCAAACATCCCAGCCAAATATCCTTAAAAGGACTTTGAGGATATGTGTCAAGATATTTAACATGATGTTATTAAAAATTTAAATGAGAGTTGCAAAGGAATGACCATACCAGACATAGGATATAAACCTATTACCGAACTTCAATCCCTTTGCAACTCTTCCAATGAAGATGTCCCCAGTGCAGGGTACTTAATGCATTAGTCGCAAACTTCATTCTTTTAGCCTTACACCACCATCTTGGCAGGGATGTCCCCTGTGTACAATGTCTTCAAGTATCTTAGAAATCTATTTAATGTCAGTTTGCATTGCATAAGCAATTTTTCTCGTTCCGAGGGTATAACCCAAGGATGTACTGGAGATAAATCCTTTGTATCCTGGGGAAAATCCCAATTTTTCATGCGCTACAGGCGGGAGTGTATAAACTCCAAGACTTAGAAAGGTGAAAACCTTTAAACCTTAGAGAGTATGAAAATACCCTTTCGTGAGAGAGGGTGATCAATCCTCATATACCGTTAGGATTCAGGATATAGCCAATGGTAACGAAATTGTCAGCCACTTTTACATGGACTGGTCCCGCCACCTTGAACTATCCCTGAATAACTTGCGCTCTAGGCGGGGTGTTTAAACCCAATTCGGAAGAAAGGTGAATACCTTTAAACCTGTGAAGGGATCAGTATCCCTTAAACGTGAGAGAGGGGGCCAATCCTCTAATCTTCTGAGTTATCCCGAGTGCATATTCTGGAGCTATATCCTGGAACATATCTTGCAAAACAAATGTAAACTAAGGTGGGTGTTAGCTTAGCTAACACCCCTCCGATGCTTAAGTCAGTATCAAGTTATAAAGAACAAATTACACCAAACACATTTAAAAGAAGTAAGAATTCATACCATCTCGAGTTAGAAATTAAATTCTAGACTCACTTGAAATAGAGCTTAAGGTGTATAGCATTCCAAGATCTCGGTAGCATATCTCCCTCCATATTCTTGAGTCTATACGCTCCTTTCCCTGCTTCTGACTCAACTTCATATGGTCCTTCCCATTTTGGAGCTAACTTGCCATCGGCAGGATTAGTAGTATTTTGGAAGGCCTTTCTTAATACCCAATCTCCAACCTTAAATCTTCTGGTTCTAATATTCTTGTTGTATGCCCTGGATATTCTCTGTTGATATGCTGCCATCCTTAGCCTTGCTGCATCTCTCTTTTCATCTATAGTGTCTAAATCTTGACTCAAGGCCTCAGGATTCTTCTCAGGATCACTTAAGATAGATCTTGCAGTAGGTATTGTCATCTCCGTTGGAATCACTGCTTCTGCTCCAAACACCAACGAAAATGGGGTTTGACCTGTTGCATTCTTTATCGTTGTCCTATCAGCCCATAAAACAAAGGGTAATTCTTCTGCCCATCTTCCTTTTTTGGCTCCAAGCCTTTTCTTTAAGTTGTTGACAATTATCTTGTTAGAGGATTCTGCTTGTCCATTTGCTTGAGGATGTACCGGAGTTGATGTGATCATTTTGATTCCCCAACTCTTGCAAAAGTCAGTAGTCCTCTTACTTATGAACTGAGAGCCATTGTCACAGATTATCTCAGCTGGTACTCCGAATCTGGTCAGGATATTTCTCTTGATGAAGGATACTACTTCTTGGTCTCTTACTTGAACAAATGCTTCAGCTTCAACCCACTTAGAGAAGTAATCCGTCATTGCTAGCATAAAGACTTTTCCTCCCGGAGCTTTCGGTAACTTTCCTACTATATCCATCCCCCACTTCATGAATGGCCAAGGGGAAATTACAGGATATAGTGGTTCAGCTGGTTGATGTAGTATGTTACTATGCCTTTGACATGCATCACATCTTCGAGCATATTCTGCAGCATCTTTCCTCATTGTTGGCCAAAAGTATCCTGTCCTCAATACTTTCGAGAATAATGATCTGCCCCCAGTATGATTACCACAGTCCCCTTCATGTATATCTTGAAGTACTTCTTTAGCTTCATGATCCTCCAAGCACCTTAAATATGGTCCTGCAAGAGATTTCTTGTATAAAATATTATCTATAATAGTGAACCGTGATACCTTCATCCTAAATGCCTTAGGATTTTCATCTCCAGGAATGTGTCCTTCTTTAAGATATTTCATGATTGGAGCCGTCCAGGTTCTAGGATCCTCTTCAGGATATTCCGCCCCAGGATCCTGAATACCAGCTACTTCTTTATCCCGAGGATTCGTTGCAGGATATAAGACATGTACTATTGGTATTTGTGTCCCTTCAGGTATCCTGACCGACGATCCCAGATTTGCTAAGGCGTCTGCTTCAGCATTATCTTCCCTTGGTACCTGTTCAAGTATAAAAACATCGAAATATCCTGCTAATTTTTTGAGAATATCGAGATATTCGATTAATTTCTCTCCCTTAACTGCATATGATCCATTAAAATGGTTAGTAATTAACAGAGAGTCGACATATACTTGCAAATTTTTGATACTCATGCTCTTAGCCAATTCTAACCCTGCAATTAAAGCTTCATATTCTGCCTCATTATTGGTAGCAGGAAATTCACACCTAATAGCCTGGGGTAATATGTCCCCCTGTGGCGATTTTAGTAGTATTCCTAATCCTACTCCCCTTACATTAGATGCACCATCAGTATATAATGTCCAGGATCCTGAGGATTCTCCTAGTTGTTGAACTTCTAGGTCTACCTCATCCTGAATGTCACTACTAAAGTCAGCCACAAAGTCAGCTAAAGCCTGAGACTTTATGGCATTCCTAGGTTCATATACTAAATCATAAGCACTCAACTTTACTGACCACTTGGCCATCCTGCCTGACATCTCTGGTTTCCTAAGCACATTTTTAATAGGATAGTTTGTTTTAACATGAATCCTATGTGTCTCGAAATAATGCCTAAGTTTCGTTGATGCCATAATTAATGCTAGTATCAATTTTTCTAAATGAGAATACCTAGTTTCAGCATCTAACAAACTTTTACTAACATAATAAACAGGGTACTGCTGACCTTCATGGTCTTTTATAAGAACGGCACTTACAGAATTCCCTGATACAGCAAGGTACAGGGATAGTGGTTCACCATTTTCCGGCTTCATCAATAGAGGTGCGGTTGAGAGATACCGTTTCAAATCCTGTAGGGCTGCTTCATGCTTTTCCCCCCATTCGAATCTTTTGTTCTTCTTTAGGATATCATAGAAGTCTTTGCATTTCTCCGAGGATCTTGAGATAAATCTGTTTAGAGCTGCTACTCGGCCTGTTAATCTTTGTACATCCTTCATATTCGAGGGTGATTTTATATCCAGGATAGCTTTAATCTGCTCCGGGCTTGCCTCTATCCCCCTTTTCGTCACCATATACCCAAGAAACTTTCCTGCCCCCACTCCGAAATGGCACTTAGCAGGATTCAACTTCATATTATACTGATCCAGGATATCAAATGCTCCTTTAATATCCTGGAGGTGATCCTGAGCTTTCTTTAACTTTACTATCATATCGTCAATGTATACTTCCATGGTGTCCCCTAGTTTGTCTTTGAACATCATGTTGACCAATCTTTGGTATGTTGCACCTGCATTTTTCAAACCAAAAGGCATAGCTGTATAACAATAAATACCTGTTGGCGTCATGAAAGCGGTATCCTCCTGGTCAGAAGGCTCCATTTGTATCTGTTGAAATCCTGAGGATGCGTCCATGAAAGTCAGCATTTCATGCCCAGCAGTGGCATCTACCATTGCATCAATATGGGGGAGAGGAAATGGGTCTTTAGGACAAGCTTTGTTCAAGTCTGTGTAGTCTACACAAACTCTCCATTTCCCGTTCTTCTTCTGTACTACAACCACGTTTGCTAGCCACCTTGGGAACTTAACCTCTCTGATCATTCTTGACTTTAATAATCTCTCAACTTCCTCTTGGATAATCGTGTTCCACTCAGGAGCAAACTTCCTTCTTTTTTGTTGCACAGGCTTGAACGACTTATCAATTCCAAGCTTGTGAGTGATGATATCTTTGGATATGCCAGTCATATCCTCATGTTTCCATGCAAACGTAGACATCCTGCATTTCAAAAAGTTAATTAATTGTTCCTCAATATCCTGAGGGATATTGGTCCCTACGAGCACCGAAATATCGGGGTTATCCTGGTCCAGGATAACTTTCTTCACATCCTGCTCCGGATCCTCCACGATATTCTGGGCCCGCGTCTTTAATTGCTATGCTGCACTAGTTCTGGCTGAGGATTTCATCGAGGAGGAGTAGCATTCTTTCACTTCCTGTTGATCGCTATCAACTTTAACAACTCCCCAAGGGGTAGGTATCTTGATGCATTGGTGATATGTTGATGGCACGGCCTTCATATCGTGAATCCATGGTCTTCCTAGTATGATGTTATAGCAGGATAGAGAGTCCATCACACAGAAACGTTGTATCGAGTTGACTCCTTCAACGTACACCGGCAACTTTATCTCTCCCACTGTGTTTCTGGCTTCTCCGCTGAATCCGACAAGCACGGTAGACTTCGAAGTTATATCCATTGGAGACACATTCATTCTTTTAAGTGTCTCTAGCTGGATTATGTTGACGGAGCTGCCATTATCAACCAATATCCTGCGTACAAAATGGTTAGCCACATATAACGTTATTACCAGAGCATCATGGTGAGGATCCTGGACAGTATCCCTGTCATCAGCATCAAATGTGATCACTTTGTCAGTTGTGAGTGTAGCCATCCTGACAGGTTTGTCTCCCCTTTCGGCTTTGGCTTCCTTTGCGTGTCTCTTTGCTGCCGAATACGAAGTTCCACAAATGTCGGATCCCCCCGAAATGAAGTTGATTATCTTGGCATCCGCGGGAGGTGATGCAGCTCGCTCAGGATCCTTCTCAGTATCCTGACCCTTATTCTTCCTCTTTCCTAAGAGATCTTTCAGATATCCCTTGCTTAGAAGATAGCTTATTTCTTTCCTTAAAGCAATGCAATCCTCAGTCATATGTCCGAAATCTTCGTGGAAAGCACACCATTTCGACTTATCTTTCCAGTCAGCCTTTTGTTGATTCTTTCGAGGCCATCTAGCCTTGTCTCCTAGACCCTGCATAGCATACATCAATTCAGGAATATTAACAGAAAAGCAATATTCAGACAACTCAGGATACTCTTCAGGATCCTCATCTTCGACAGCATTCACTCTCTTGTTTTCATTTCTACCATATGGCTTAGGCCGATATGACTTAAATGAGGATTCTGACTTCCTGTTAGTCGATTCATAAGTGTTGGATGAGTTCATCCTTTCTTGCATCTTCTTGTCATCTTCCAGACGGATATATCTCAAGGCCCTGTTACGAGCTTCATCGAGATTCCTGCAGGGATTCATTACAAGATCCTGATAAAACTGAGAATCCTTTTGTAATCCCATCTTAAAAGCTTGCACAGCTGTTGCAACATCAAGATGTGGGATATCCAAGGATTCTCGACTAAATTTGTTCACATAATCCCTCAAGGATTCTTGAGGCCCTTGAGTTATCCTGTAAAGATCACTGGTTAGTTTCTCAAAACTCCGACTACAAGAAAATTGACTGTTAAATAAATTAACCAAATGAGCAAATGAAGTAATTGAGTGAGGAGGAACGTTCAACAGCCATTTCAAGGCCGATCCTGTTAGAGTAGAACCAAATCCCTTGCACAAGCACGCTTCCTTGAGCTCCGGAGGGATAGGGTTAATCTCCATTCTTTCCCTATACTGGGCAATATGCTCCTCAGGATCCGTAGTCCCGTCATAAAGCTTCATGTTGGGAGTTTGGAATCTCTTTGGAATCTCAGCATCACAGATAGGATATGCAAAACGAGATATCTTGTGGCTATCCTGGGACACTTCTGGGATCGGCTGGACCACCCCAGGTACACTAGATATCATGTCCTTCAACTTTTGAAGTTCCCTAGTAAGTGCTGATGTTACACCTGTATCCTGCAAAGATCCATTATTGTTAGTAGCATGAGTATTATTATTATTTGACACGTTACCCGTTGGAGGGTTTTGCCCATATCCTGAAGCATATCCTGAGCTCCTCATGGTTGACATCCTGATCGAGGAGGGTATTTCAGGAGTATGATTCTGAGGAAGACTGGGCACGATATTCCCCCTGTTATCCTCGGTATACACAGCTGAACTAAAGTTCAACGCTCTGGGGTGTAATGGAGTGACATTGTCCTCAGCAGATCTGCTCGAGCCAGACTTCAGGAGTTGTATTTCCCTTAAAAGCATTTGGTTCGTTTCCTGCTGCTGCCTCATTTGTTCCTGCACACTTCCAAACAAGGTTAAAATTTCGTCGTTAGATGCTAAAACAGGAGCAGATCCCTGGACACTCCGAGTTGGGATAACATCTTGAGATTGTGTAGAGGCTGGCATCCTTGGAGGAGGTGGTGGAAGCACCGAACCGGTAGTGGCAGAAGTCATAGCAGACACAGTAGAGGAACTCATGTTTGATCTTGAGGCCATTATAGATAGTGTGGCAAAAAGTTTTGAAAATAGAAAACCGATTAGCGATTTGACAAAAAGTTTTAGTAAAAAGAGCACCACTTGCCCCACGGTGGGCGCCAAATTGTTTTGGTCAAAAATTACCGAAGTAATTAAGTGATCAAATTAGTTAAGTGAGGTAGTGTGCTAGAAGTAAATGTCAAAAATGTGTTAATTAAATTACTTGCAAAAACAGTTTAAGGATACGGCTCGGGATATTGAGCTGTATCGACGATCAAACAGTGAGCAATTAATGAGCAAAAAGTAAAGGAAGTGACACGAGATGTACGAGGAAAGCCCTTGATCAATCTAGATCGCCGGCATAAAACCTCGGGAGCTGACAATCGCAACTGCCTTGTTCTTCAATTGCTTCAAAAATCAGGATACAATGCAGGATGTGGTACGGATCGACTAAGTGTTACAACGAAAATGAAATACAAGTGTGGTGTTTGCGACTAGCTAGAATGTGATTGTGTTCGAGAGTGTAAGTGTGAAATGATGTGTTCTAAGTTGATCCGACCTCATCTATTTATAGTAAAGATAAGATAACTAACTACCCTAAACTCGCGGGATTCACCGAATATTCCTTCTTGGAACGTTGCAGACCTGGTCTTTCGGGCTCAACGTCTCTTTCTCAACAAATTCGTCCGAGTCTTGAGGAGAAGAAGTCCTTGTGACCGTTAGCAAGCCTCTGCCCTTAACCTGCACGTGGTTAATTCAATAAGCTTCAGGATATCGCCCAAGATGTCAGCAATATCCTCTTCCAGCATCCTGATTACAAATAAACAAACAAAGGCAGGATATTGGTCAGGATACATATGTTAAGAAAATGACCCCTAACAAAGACAATTATGAATTTATCCAAAAATGGCTTACATATTCGGTTCATCATGTCCATAAATGCGGCTGGGGCATTGGTTAGACCAAATGGCATGACAGTAAATTCATAATGGCCATACCTTGTTCTGAATGCGGTCTTAGGAATGTCCTCTTCCTATACCTTTAATTGATGATATCCTGAACGTAAATCGATTTTTGAAAAGAATCGAGCTCCTTGCAATTGATCGAACAGATCATCAATTCTCGGTAATGGGTACCGATTTTTAATCGTGACCTTATTCAATTCACGGTAATCAATGCACATACGCATTGATCCGTATTTCTTTTTGACGAATAAGACGGTGCTCCCCATGGCAATGAACTTGGCTGTATGAATCTGCCACACCCCGACCGCGTTAAAACAACGAAACCGCGGCGGAAACGTCGGGGAGTGGAGCAACAAAATCATTGTTTCACAACCATGGATTCAAAAATTTTCATTATATTGATTCATTAGATAATTTACATTGTCTTAAAACAAAACAAACAAGTTAAACATAGTCTATCATCGTTATTAAGTCACTAAGGCCTCGTCCAGTCCTAAGTGAGCATGCATCCTAGTAGTCAACATCATTCAACAACACCTGAAACATATGTAAAAACAAAGTCAGCAAAGAAATGTTGGTGAGCACATAGGTTTTATGAGAGTGTCAGATTCATGGCTCGTTTTCATGTTGCAATACCTCATTAAAAACCTTGTTTTGAAAAGTGTATAGTATTGCAACATAATTAACCAACTCAAATCAAGTGGGTTATAGTTTATAAAATCTCGTAACCATGATTCTTAACCCAAAACATTTGTTTAAGTAAACCAAATTGTAAATCATCTCGTTAGTAAAACTCGTATGGTTTATATTATTTAGAAAACATCGTTGTGTGACATCGTTTTAAATTGCCCAAGTGAACTAAATAATGCCACAAAATGTAATATGATAAAAACACTTATATATAAGAAGTACCAGCGGCGTATCTACCATGCTTTTATCATATCACACCCGTCCCATTATCTAATCACAACCCAAAACCAATCGTTTGTTCAATTCGTTTAACTCGTTCAAATCGTTCCAAAATCATTTAAATCATTCCAAAGTCGTTCTCATTTTAATTGTGAAAACTACTTTTGGTCGTCTCGCTAATAACATTCAAACCTTCGTAACTCGTCTATCGCTAATCTCGCATTAACAAACCACCAAAGGGTAAGTTAACAATCACAGATTCAGTCGTTACCTACATAAGCCCCACACATAACCATGGGTGCAGTCTGATAACGGGATTTGTCAGATCCTATGGTACCATAACCTAATACTGGTTGGTTCGGCCAAAATTAATGAATGTCATTCGTTATGTAAATACGTCCAACAAGTTCGTTCACATTATCGAAATCGTTCTTGTTTAATATAAACCATTGTATTCGTTTTAGAAAATCGTCGTTAAAAGCATCGAAATCGTTTAACACATATGAATCACCCCAAAACCATTGAAAATAGTAAAATAGGGGAACTATGTACTCACATAGTTACCATAAAACATGTAAAAAGAGAGGATCTATGTACTCACATCAAAGTGCAAAGTATCCTCAATCCAAAGAACTCAACAAGCTCAAGCAAAACAAGGAAATCAAGTAGCACGTAGTAATCGGATTGCTAAGTTAAATAATCGACACCTAAATCGGAAGATCGGATAGAATGAGGTCTCGTAAACCAAATGAGTATTGGAAATCATGTGATATGGTTTAACAAAGCCTACATTCTAAAATGGAACCTAACCTAAGTGCTTTCGACCCGTTACGACCCATTAAGGTAGCTTATGCTACGTTAATGCGCCGTTCGCTCAAATGCGCGTTCAAGATGCCTAACTAGTCCTATGACAAGTATTATACACCTAAACATGTTACATAATTAGTTTAAGTGACAAAAGTTAAGTTACATATGCTTAATTACCAATTATGCATAAAAAGGGCATTTTGGTCATTTACCTAAGGCATATAAACTACCTATCATACAACTAATTAAACAAAGTGACCATAAGGTATAACCTCGGAAGGTTATTCCCTATGCAACTATGGTCACATAATATGCTTGGTCGGATCCTAAAGATCGACCAAACGGGCCAGGTTCGAAAGTCTAAGCGGTTGTTAACACCGCTTATCTTACGACCCTATACAAGCACTAGACTAAAAGTGACGAGTTAAACATGTTAAAACATGTTTAACTAAGTTAGAAAACAGGTTTTGATATCAAAACAAAGGGTTTTGATACCCAAGAATAGTTTGGTTGCAAAATACGCATAGATACGCATTTTGACCGAAACTATGACTCATCACTATGCCTAATCAATGTGGTAATCAGTAGGTATAGTCACAAGGGAATATAACCATCGTGATTACGCTCACGTTGCAAAGTTCAAACGAACTTTGTGTTGACCAAAGACTGCTCAAAGAGAAAGTCAAACACTGTTTGACTTTCACGCTTGAAAAACGATAAAAGCACGAAAGAAACTTACAAAGGGTCCAAGCTAGGAAGTCTTGATTCAAATTGCTCAGGTATGAAGTGTTTAAACCTCAACATAGATCAAAGAAGGAATCAAGGTGTGAGGAATGAGTGAACCAAGTTGGGTATTTATAGAATTTCGACAACCGTTAGGATCGTTCCTCGCAATTCGTGCTTCAATCTTGGCCATACATGTGGGCACAAGGTTTTCATATACCATGGGACACTAAAATCAATCAAATGGTATTGCAAAACCATGAACAAAACCATTAAAAACAGCTGGAAAGGCCAGGCTCAATGTTTCTGTACTGGCATTCTGTCGCACCCTGCGTAGACTCACACTGAGTCTTACGCGCCCCACCTAAGAAGTTTGGCAGATTGTCAAAAACAGTCCCTGCAATTCCAAAACTTGATTTCTGATGCATTTTTTGACACATTTAAGCCCCGTTAATCCCATTTCAAGGCTCTAAAATGAAGTTAAAGTATAGGGAACTTAAAATATGCTCAAAAACATCTCGGATGTTGGTTCGTTTGGTTGTACGGTTGCGTTATTCGGTTAATTACGACGGAAGTCGTAACGGACGCAAAAACTATCCAAATTGCGCGACGAATGAAATTTTTGCATTCCAATCACTAAAATAAGATATTTTAATGATTACAAAACTTTTTGGATGTCCGGATATATTCAGAATGTAAGATATGAGCGAAAATGCAAACTTATGCACTTTTTGACGCTTTTAGTCCCTATTGATCAAATAAGTTTATTTTTTGCGCACCAAACGCCTCAAAGCCTATTTCTAAGCTATGTAAAGGATATTTAGGGCATGCTTAACTTATGATCAAGTTCCAGAATGTTCGTTACCAAACGAAACGACATACTTTGGCAGTTTGACACAAATAGTCCCTGCGATCGAATAGAATTGTTTTCAACACACCAAACCATCCAAAACTTATTTCTAAGTTATGTAAAGGTTATTTAAGGTATGTTAAGCCTATGTCACTATTCCGGAGTGTTTTTCGTGTTAAACTAACTGCGTTTACGCATCAGTTTGCGTATAACTTCCTTGAAAGCAATTTAAAGCTTGAAACCGAACTTGAATCAAAACGTAAAATCATCAAACACAAATACACATATAATAGCACCAAAAAACATTGTTTTATTAATAATTGATATTTTTTTACATTATACATCGATTACAGAGCACAGTTGTCACAGTCTTCCCTACTTTAGGGAATTTCGTCCCGAAATTTTAACTAGAGGAAACTTGTGAGAACAATTACGGATATTTCGCCTTCATTTGGTCCTCACGTTCCCATGTAAAATCTGGGCCACGTTTGGACTCCCAGCAAACCTTGACCAATCAAATTCGCTTGTTCTTCAACTGCTTAATTTCACAGTCCACTATCTCCACAGGTTTCTCGACAAAGTGCATCATTTCATCAACTTGAATTTCGTCGAGTGGAATATGAAGATCAGCATCGACCAAACACTTTCCTAGATTAGACACGTGGAATGTTGGGTGAATATTCCCAATCTCTGGAGGTAGCTCTAGTCGATAGGCAACCTTTCCAATTCTTTCAACAATCTTAAATGGTCCAACATATCGAGGAGCAAGTTTTCCTTTCTTTCCGAATCTCACCACTCCCTTCCAAGGTGATACCTTGAGTAGGACATGGTCTCCGATTTAAAATTCTAAGGGCTTGCGTCGCATATCCGCATAACTCTTTTGACGGCTTCTAGCTATCACAAGATTATCGCGAATTTTCTTGATTTTGTCTGTTGTTTCTAGAATGAGCTCAGGTCCAGTAAGCTGAGCTTCACCGATCTCATTCCAACAGACAGGTGAACGACATTTTCGACCGTATAAAGCTTCGAATGGTGCCATATTAATGCTAGCATGATAACTATTGTTGTAAGAGAACTCGATCAACGGAAGATGAGAATCCCAATTATCACCAAAGTCTATCACGCATGCTCTAAGCATATCCTCCAATGTTTGTATCGTTCACTCGGATTGTCCATCTGTTTGGGGATGATAAGCAGTGCTTAGATTCAGTTGGGTTCCCAAAGTAGATTGCATGGTCTTCCAAAAATGAGATGAAAATCGAGCATCACGATCGGATATGATATCCAAAGGAACACCATGTCGAGATACAATCTCATCAACATAAATCTTTGCAAGTTTATCAGCAGATAGATCCTCTGAATCGGTATAAAGTGAGCTGACTTCGTTAATCGATCGATAACAACCCAAATAGCATCGTGACCCTTAGACGTACGCGGTAATTTAGTGATAAGATCCATTGCAATGTTCTCCCACTTCCATACCGGTATCTCTGGTTGTACAAGCAAACCAGATGGTCGTTGATGTTCAGCCTTGACTTTGAGACAAGTTAGGCATTTCGATACATACAAGGCAATATCCTTCTTCATACAAGGCCACCAAAACTGAGTATGAAGATCCTTGTACATTTTGTCAGCACCAGGATGGATAGAATATCGAGACTTGTGAGATTCATCCATCACTAAAGTGCGAAGATCGTCTTGTTTCGGAATCCACAAACGATCCTTGAAATAGATTAACCCATCGTCTTTCGTTTCGAGTTTAAGTTCAAGTTGACGTGGTAACTCATATTTCAATAAGCCTCTGATTACACAAGATCGTTGAGCTTGAAGGACACGAGATTGAATATCGGATAGAGTTCAGATAGAATTGAGCTTGACTCGCTCCTTTCGACTTAGCGCATCAGCTACGACATTCGCCTTACCAGGATGGTAGCGAATTTCGCAATCGTAATCGCTCAAGAGTTCAACCCAGCGTCGTTGCCTCATATTCAGCTCCTTCTGATAGAGAATGTGTTGGAGACTTTTGTGGTCTGTGAAAACCACACATTTTGTGCCATAAAGATACTGTCTCCATATTTTGAGAGCAAATACCACAGCACCTAACTCAAGATCATGAGTTGTGTAGTTCTTCTCGTGAACTTTCAGGTGTCTTGACGCATAAGCTATAAGTTTACCTCGTTGCATAAGAATACAACCGAGGCCTAGATTTGATGCGTCACAACAGACAACAAAATCATCGTTTCCCTCGGGCAAAGATAGAACAGGAGCATCACATAGCTTTCGCTTCAGCGTTTGGAATGCTTCTTCTTGCTTAGGTCCCCACTCAAAAGGCTTATTCTTCTGAGTCAAAGCAGTGAGTGGAACCGTGATCTTCGAGAAGTTTGAAATAAACCGTGGATAATAACCAGCAAGACCAAGATAAGAACGAACTTTTGTGGGTATCGTAGGTGTATTCCAATCCTTAATTGCAGCAATTTTGGATGGATCCACATGAATACCCTGTTTGTTAACAATATGACCCAAAAACTGGACTTCTTTAAGCCAGAATTCACACTTGGAGAATTTAGCAAAAAGTTGTTCCTTCTTCAGGAGTTCCAGTGTCAAACGAAGGTGTTGTTCGTGCTCCGCTCGATACTTTGAATAAATGAGAATATCGTCAATAAACACAATGATGAACTTATCTAAATAAGGTTTACAAACCCTATTCATTAAGTCCATGAAAATAGCTGGGGCATTCATCAAACCAAAAAGGCATGACAGTAAACTCGTAGTGCCCATATCTCATACGAAAAGCAGTTTTGGGAATATCTTCTTCGAGAACACGAAGCTGATGATACCCAGAGCGCATATCGATCTTCGAAAAACATGAAGCACCTTGCAGTTGGTCGAAGAGATCATCAATTCATGGTAGGGGATATCGATTCTTGATGGTAAGCTTATTCAGCTCATGATAATCGATACACATTCGAAAAGACCCATCTTTATTTTTCACAAACAGGACAGGAGCGCCCCACGGTGAATAACTTGGTCGGATGAATCCTTTGTCAGATAAATCTTGAAGCTGTTTCGATAATTCTTGCATCTCAGACGGTGCAAGACGATAAGGTGCTTTCGCAATCGGGTTGGCATTTGGTACAAGGTCAATATGAAACTCGACTTGACGAACTGGAGGCAAACCAGGTAGTTCATCAGGAAACACCTCGGGATAATCGCGAACAATCGGAATATCTTGAATACGCATACTCTTGCCTTTCTCCTCGGTGACATGTGCCAGAAAGGCGACATATCCTTTTCGTAAATAACCTTGGGCTTTCGTACATGACATAAGTTTCAAACCACCTGAATGTTTCTCGCCACAAACTTCCAGGACCTCACCAGACGAAAGAGGAATACGAAAAATCTTATCGAAACAAACCACCTCAGCATGAAGTTTAGCTAACCAATCCATCCCTACGATAACGTCGAAACTCCCAAGTTGCATCCGTATGAGGTCAATAGGAAAAAGATGGTTATCGAGGTTTAATTGACAATTGCGAATAACAGAATCGAGTACAAGAGGTTTACCAGTAGCAACTTCGACAGATAAGGGTTTCCTCAGTTTAGTTCTAGGTATCACAAGTAAAGGCTCAAAAGATAACGAAACAAAACTCCTATCGACACCAGAATAAAAAAGAATAGATGCAGGTCGATGGTTAACAAGGAACGTAAGATTGACAACCTCATTGTCAGCGCGCGCCTCGTTTACATTCAGATTGTATGCTCGTCCATGAGCGGGATTCACATTGGCATTAACGTTCACTAACCTCGGGCAGTTGTTGCGGAAATGACCCATTTCTCCGCAGTTATAACACGAACCAGGTGGGAATCTAGCAGCATTTCCCTGAGCCTGTGCTGGAATCTGAGCAGCTTGATTCTGACCTAAACGAAAAATGTTGGCCAGATGGCCAAGTTTACCACAAGTAGTACACTGTTTACAGGCCTGTTGTGCAACATGATGACCATTGCATCGAGCATAGTGAGGTGCAGTACCAGCACACTGTTTCTTCGCAAGAGGTTGAGCTGGTGGGTTCTCAGGATTTTGTGTAGTGACAGCAAAGTTCTGGGAAGCCTTTCGCTTCCTCGACTTCTTAGAAGACTCTCCCTTCTTCTTACCCTTAACCTTTTCCTTGTCTAGTGTGGCATCAGCTGACTTCTTTTTGTCACCCTTGCTGGTCAGTTTTCCTTTTCTGACCTGAAACTCGGTCAGAGTAGCAGCCAATTTGATCGCTTGACGAACAGTAGTAGGATTACTGCCAGTCACAATGTCTTGCACAGAATCGGGCAAACCATCGATATACCTCTCAATCGCTTTCTCCAATGGGGTAACCATGGTGGGACACAACAAACTCAGCTCTTCATAACGATCCGTATATGCACGGTGTTCTCCCCCATCTTGTTTCAGATCATCAAACTCTCGTTCCAAAGCTCGAATCTCGTGACGGGGAGAAAACTCTTTCATCATGAGAGCTCGAAGCTCTTCCCACGTTTGTGCCAGGGCCACATCAGCACCCCTATCATGCATCACACCGTTCCACCATGTAAGAGCACGCTTCTCGAACACACTTGATGCAAACTCAACCTTACGCTCATTCGGACATTGAACATGTCTCAATGTGCTCTCCAAACTTTCGAACCATTGCAGGAGCGCAGTTGCTCCTTGAGACCCAGAAAACTTTAGCCGTTTAGCCGAATTGAAATTCTTAAAACTACACTGAGCATTATTGTTGCTATTATTGTATAATTGATGCATCTGGGTTACTATGTTCGGAAGCACAATAACCATTTGCTGAGAGACAAGGGCTGCGATTTCTTTGTTAGTTGGAGGTTGTGCATCTCGTCGAGGAGGCATTTTCTAAAAGGAACAAGGAAACATGAGAAACGAGTGAGGTCGACAATTGGATAAACAAAAGAGGCATTGAAAAACATCGACAATTCCTTGAACAAACAAACGACACGGGGTGACTAATCAAGGTAAATGGGTCAATATAATGTATCGCGAAGACCTGCTTTAGCCTATAAGTGGACACTCACCCCAAGAGTTCCCAGGTAAGAGTGACTGGTCCGATTAAGTGGATTTGTACGAACACTCTAGCCTTAGACAGAAAACTCAGGATACAGGCATCCAGTCTTCCAGATTGCACATGTTCACACTATAAGACCCAAACCTTGACGAGATTTTGAATATTCGGAAGGCACTAAGCCAAAAACAAATCATCCGGAAAGGTGGGTGATTATTTTCAAAATAATTTTGGAAACTTAGAGGGTTCAAAACCTTATAACAAATCATCTTAGAACAGATGATTGATTTTCAAATCGGATTTGTTATTGTGTTCTCGTTGTGGTTCCTAAGGATAGGTGACGGCATTGTTTTTTTTTTAAACCTAAACGTAAGAAAACCTGCGTTAGGGTCCTAGAAAAGTTATAGTCAAGATCAAAGCATTACTAATAACCTAATTCCCTATAACCATTGGCTCTGATACCAACTCTTCTGTCACACCCCGACCGCGTTAAAACAACGAAACCGCGGCGGAAACGTCGGGGAGTGGAGCAACAGAATCATTGTTTCACAACCATGGATTCAAAAAGTTTCGTTTTATTGATTCATTAGATAATTTACATTGTCTTAAAACAAAACAAACAAGTTAAACATAGTGTATCATCGTTATTAAGTCACTAAGGCCTCGTCCAGTCCTAAGTGAGCATGCATCCTAGCAGTCAACATCATTCAACAACACCTGAAACATATGTAAAAACAAAGTCAACAAAGAAATGCTGGCAAGCACATAGGTTTTATGAGAGTGTCGGATTCATGGCTCGTTTTCATGTTGCAATACCTCATTAAAAACCTTGTTTTGAAAAGTGTATAGTATTGCAACATAATTAACCAACTCAAATCAAGTGGGTTATAGTTTATAAAATGTCGTAGCCATAATTCTTAACCCAAAACATTTGTTTAAGTAAACCAAATTGTAAATCACCTCGTTAGTAAAACTCGTATGGTTTATATTATTTAGAAAATATCGTTGTGTGACATCGTTTTAAAATCGTTTGCCCAAGTGAACTAAATAATGCCACAGAATGTAATATGATAAAAACACTTATATATAAGAAGTACCAGCGGCGTATCTACCATGCTTTTATCATATCACACCCGTCCCATTATCTTATAACAGCCCAAAACCAGTCATTTGTTCAATTCGTTTAACTCGTTTAAATCGTTCCAAAATCGTTTAAATCATTCCAAAATCGTTCTCATTTTAATTGTGAAAACTACTTTTGGTTGTCTCGCTATTAACATTCAAACCTTCGTAACTCATCTATCGCTAATCTCGCATTAACAAACCACCAAAGGGTAAATTAACAATCACAGATTCAGTCGTTACCTACATAACCCCCACACATAACCATGGGTGCAGTCTGATAATGGGATTTGTCAGATCCTATGGTACCATAACCTAATACTGGTCGGTTTGGCCAAAATTAATGAATGTCATTCGTTATGTAAATACGTCCAACAAGTTCGTTCACATTATCGAAATCGTTCTTGTTTAATATAAACCATAGTATTCGTTTTAGAAAATCGTCATTAAAAGCATCGAAATCATTTAACACATATGAATCACCCCAAAACAATTGAAAATAGTAAAATAGGGGAACCATGTACTCACATAGTTATCACAAAACACGTAAAAAGAGGGGATCTATGTACTCACATCGAAGTGAAAAGTATCCTCAATCCAAAGAACTCAACAAGCTTAAGCAAAACAAGGAAATCAAGTAGCACCTAGTAATCGGATTGCTAAGTTAAATAATCGACACCCAAATCGGAAGATCGGATAGAATGAGGTCTCGTAAACCAAATGAGTATTGGAACTCATGTGATATGGTTTAACAAAGCCTACATTCTAAAACAGAACCTAACCTAAGTGCTTTTGATCCGTTACGATAAAAGCACGAAAGAAACTTACAAAGGGTCCAAGCTAGGAAGTCTTGATTCAAATTGCTCAGGTATGAAGTGTTTAAACCTCAACTTAGAGCAGAGAATGAATCAAGGTGTGAGGAATGAGTGAAACCAAGTTGGGTATTTATAGAATTCCCACAACCGTTAGGATCGCTCCTTGCAATTCGTGCTTCAAACTTGGCCATACATGTGGCACAAGGTTTTCATATACCATGGGACACTAAAATCAATCAAATGGTATTGCAAAACCATGAACAAAACCATCAAAAACAGCTGAAAGGGCCAAGTTCAATGTTTCTATACTGGCATTCTGTCGTGCCCCGCGTAGACTCACACTGAGTCTTACGCGCCCTGCCTAAGAAGTTTGGCAGATTCTCAAAAACAGTCCCTGCAAGTCTAAAACTTGATTTCTGATGCATTTTTGACACATTTAAGCCCCGTTAACCCCATTTCAAGGCTCTAAAATGAAGTTAAAGTATAGGGAATTTAAAATATGCTCAAAAACATCTCGGATGTCGGTTCGTTTGGTTGTACGGTTGCGTTATTCGGTTAATTACGACGGAAGTCGTAACGGACGCAAAAATGATCCAAATTGTGCGACGAATGAAATTTTTGCATTCCAATCACTAAAATAAGATATTTTAATGATTACAAAATTTTTGGATGTCCGGATATATTCAGAACGTAAGATATGCGCGAAAATGCAAACTTATGCACTTTTTGACGCTTTTAGTCCCTATTGATCAAATAAGTTTATTTTTTGCGCACCAAACACCTCAAAGCCTATTTCTAAGCTATGTAAAGGATATTTAGGGCATGTTTAACTTATGATCAAGTTTCATAATGTTCGTTACTGAACGAAATGGCATACTTTCGTTGTTTGACACAAATAGTCCCTGCGATCTTATAGACTTGTTTTCAACACACCAAACCATCCAAAACTTATTTCTAAGTTATGTAAAGGTTATTTAAGGTATTTTAATCCTATGAAACTATTCCGGAGTGTTTGTCACGTTAAACTGACTGAAGTACAACTTCCCAGAAAGCGATTTAAAGCTTGAAACCGAACTTGAATCAAAACGTAAAATCATCAAACACAAATACACATATAATAGCACCAAAACACATTGTTTTATTAATAATTGATATTGTTTTACATTATACATCGATTACAGAGCACAGTTGTCACAGAATCCTTTTTCTAATAGTTCCTCTAATTGTTTCTTCAACTCTTGCATTTCTGCGGGTGCCAAACGGTAAAGTGCTTTAGAAATTGGTGTTTTTCCTGGTAGCAGATGAATTCTGAATTCGACTTCTCCGTTTGGCGGTAGTCCTGGTAGTTCTTCTGGAAATACATCTGAAAATTGAGATACTACAGGGATATTTTTTAATTATTTTCCTTTAGTGTTAATGATTATGGAAATCATATACACTATTGAACCTTTTCTTGTACAACTTGCAGTTTTCATCACAGAGATGAATTTTGTGTGTCTGGTTGGCTTATTTCCTTTAATTGTGATCTTTTTACCCTTTGGTGAATTTACTTGTATTGACTTTTGATCACATAGAATACTGGCTTTATTGGCTACTAACCAATCCATTCATAATACAATGTCAAATCCTGCCAGATTCATTGGGTAAAGATTTGCAATAAACTTTTGATTTAAAATTTCTATTCTTGCACCCTGCAAGATTTCAGAAATCTTAATGGTTTCTCCATTTGCTGTTTCTACCAAACATTCTTGTTGGAGTTAGTTAATGGTTGGTTGAGAATTTTGCAAAATGAAGTATTAATAAAACTTTGGTTTGCACTAGAGTCAAATAATACTTTAGCAAAAACATCATTAACTAAAAACATACCGGTAATCACGTCCGGGATCATTTTTGTTTCTTCTGCAGTCAAAACAAATGCCCTAGCATTCTTAGTAGTCTTGTTGTTCATGGCTAGAGCTAGTTTCGGACAATTCGGCTTAATATGTCCTTTTTCTCCACAGTTGAAGCATACCCCATTACTAGGTTTCTTCCTACAATCTTCTTCCTTGTGTCCTGGTATCTTGCAGTAGTTGCAGTAGGTGGAGCATCTTCCTGAATGCTTCTTCTTGCAGGCTTTGCAGTACGGTGTAGAGGTAGAACCTATATTTTTCCCACGGTTGGAATTACCGTAGCGAAATTCCTGGGTAAGCCTTTAAGATAGGTTCCTCCTCTGGTTTTCTTCTTGTGTACGTACCAGTTCATCAGTCAAGGTGTTTGCTAGTTCTACAGCTTCTTCTATGGTTGGTGGTCTAGCTGCTTTGACTACATGTCTAATTTCACCAATTAATCCCCAGATGTATCGGGAGATTAACACTGGTTCTGGTGATGCTAGGGTTGGCACTATTCTAGCATATTCAAATAATGTAGTAGTGTAACCCTTGTTGTGTACTCCAGTCTTTCTAAGGTTTAAGAATTTATTAGCAATCTGCTCCTTTTCATTAGGAGGACATAATTTCCTTTCCACCATATTCTTAAACTCAATCCATTCCATATTATATGTTCTATCACTTCCCCTAGCCTGGAGGATAGTGTTCCACCATTCCAGGGCTGCATTCTTAAACAGATTGGAAGCAAACATGATTTTATCTTCTTCTGCGCACTTGCTTATTTTTAAGACTACTTCAGTCTTTTCTAACCAGCGTAGAGCTGCAATGGCTCCTTCATTGCCCAAGAATTCCATTGGTTTACAGGATCAGAATTCTTTGTAAGAACAACCATAAGACATGGTTCTTCTTCATTTTGGAATGGGCACTTGAAGTATGGGTTCATTGTTTACGCTGTGTTCTGGTTCAGTATGCGGTCGTTTACTTCCGCTATTACTGTTATTACTATCCGCTTCTCTAACATGTTAGATAATAGATGGCAGTGCATCTCTAATTCCTTAGGTTACTATGTGTCGAATAGCACTGCTATTTATCTGGTTTTCATTATTCTGGTTTTCCCGATTTGCATTGTCGGCCATCTGGATTTTAAACATTTACCAAGTATTAATATCACGAAATAATATTGAATGCAAAAAAAAAAAAAATTCACACGACAACACATAGATCCAAAATCGTCTTCATTGCGACCTTGACTCTATTTTATATTATGCATCTATACCTATTACAAATCATAACTGGAAAATGAAAATACAACACTAGTATGCATCAGTAGTTAACATATATATTTTTTCTCACACACACACACACACACATATATATATATATATATATTGTAGGATCGTTTGCACGACCAAAACGAGTCGTTCAGAAGAGTTCTTGTCAATACGAGAGGCGGAAACTAACGTATCGACTTAGATACAACTTGATATTCACTCTAATTGTCTTTTTGATTGATATAACAGCTTATTACACGCATGAGACACTTCAGCAGCACTTCGGCTCTGGAATCGAAAAGTTACAAATGAATAGGCAGCCCAAGTATATATAGGCATTGCATTCCGTACGAAATGGTCAAGTGTCATTTCGTACGAAATGGACAAAGTCCATTTCGTGCGAAATGGATTCTTCCATTTCGTGCGGAATGAATCTCAACCTCTAAAATCCTATTTTTTATGATACTGAGCCCCTTTCTATCCAATCTAGACACAATACACGATATAAGACGAAGTCGACAGACATATGCACCAACAGACTCCCCCTTGGATGTCGACGAGTCTTCAGTACTAGTCTTCAGTAAGTCGAGTCTTCAATCTTTATCAGTCTTTGTGCTCTTCCAAAGTATCTGACAGTGTAAGCATCCTCAATCTCTATCTCTATCTTCAACTATCCTCCCCCTTGAATGTTGATCTAATCTTTATTTCCAGAATCGCAATCTGACTCTCAAGCTTTCTAATTCTCTTGATCAGATCTCTTGATTCTTTAAGTTCTTCAACATCATCAGCTAATCCCCCCCTTGGAAAATTCTCAGGTATCGGAACCTGGCTAACCTTCACATCCTCTACCTCAAAAGAAATTTCACAAATTTAAAATTTGACAAATTTATTCTTTGTTCACCACTTGTAAAAAATAATCTTAAACTATCACAAGTAAGTATTATCAAACTAATTTAACATTTTATAATCTTGGATGATCACCTGTAAGAATATTTTTTCTCATTTCAACACAAACTTTCCCAACCCACTGTTCATCATATTTAGCACTCGGGATTTTGAAAATCAGCTCTCCAACATCAGTTGTCGAAAATCTTTTTGAAATTTCAAAAATTTTATGCTAAAACATACTGAAAATCTTTTTGGATTTTTGTTTAATGAAATGCAGTAAAGAAATATTTACAGACAATATTTTTGTGAGTTTGCGTAAGAGGATCATATCAGTTTGTGAGACAAATCACTAACACCGTTAAGCTTTAAACATTTTAAGTTCTAAACGATTCACTTAGATTGTCAGTATACTGATCCACTTAAATTTTCACACAAAGTTCAAATGTTTCGAGATACAGAATTAGTGTTTTAGTGACTTAAACTTATTCGCGTGTCCCACCTCAGAATATACTCCTGTATCCAGATCCCAATATTCAGTCTTACAGGTGAGTATACCTAGATGATATCTGTAAGGGGTTAAATGCGAGACCATGAGAGCTCAGGCTATTGCTTCTGCAAAATCAGAGAGATGATGGTTTCGACTTTCGGTGTGTTCCCTTTAGAGAATCTTTTCTTCAACAACACATGATTAGCATTTTTCAATGTTTCATCATTTTTATGATGAGGGGGGTGCTATTATTTCAAGCAAGCGAAAAGTATTATACGAGGAGTAGGCCATTGCTTCCGCAAAATCAGAAGTCCCGGGATAATACCCCAGATATCACTAAGTATAAAGACCTAGTATCTCAGAAAGAGGGGTCTTTCAAACAAGATTTCGGGGGTTACCTATATATCCGAGAGATGTTCCCCACGAAATAAGTATGATATTTAGGTTTATATCTCGAACACAATCTACTAAGTGTGTAAAAACCTACTGGCATATCATCAGTGAGACCGTTTATCACTTTTGAACTTTCCAATTCTTTAGCATGTTGTGATTGTCCACTAATGTACTATCATTTCCTCTTTTTCACAACAAAACTCAATTTTTGATTTTATCATGTTTTTTACTTTTTCAAATTTTCTGAAATTTTTACTCCCCCTAAAATTCAAAATCATTTAAAGAAAATTTTGAAAACAAACTGTACAAATAAAGTGACACCTGTTGTGAATTGCTTCAAATCGCCATCCATTTGGCATAAACAATCAGAACTCCCCCTGACAACAAACTATTTTCCCATTATGATTTCAAAACACTTAAGTTTGTTTTAATCAAATGGTTTTTCCGGAAAATAAGTTTTGTTGATTTTATAAACCACTTGTAGGTTAGGGGATTCATTCATCACTTTGTTTTCAAACCACTTGTATGAAAGTTAAAACAAGTTCAATTTAATGACCTTGATTAACCACTTGTAGGTGAAAACCCTTTTTCAACCACTTGTAGGTTTTCATCAACCATATCACTTGAAAAAATATAACAATTTTCAAGAACACTACCACCACTTGTAGATCGAAACTTCACAAATGTGAATTTCTCAAGAAAGATGCCGATTCCAGCTCCACGATTACCAACTTGGAAGCTCCGGCAAGTCAGATTTTTCACATATGAAATACAGACACCCAAGACTGACTATCTTTGGGTGTAACCTATTCAGTCTCACTCGGGGTTTGAACATTCTTTTTTTCTTCATGAAAATCTTTTACCCCTTTAACCTTCCCATCGATCATTTTCTCAAAAATATGTTTCACTTTTCCATTAAAAGCCTTTTCGACATCAAATTCTTTCTTTTCAGAATAGAATTGATTCGAGATTTCAACCTATCCAACTTTTTTTTTAAATTTTCAGCCTGCAATGGTGGAAAATTGACATCATCCATTGGAGGAACTGAATTTTCTCCTTTAACCTCAACTTGTGGCTCCTCTGACTTTGAGGAGTCAGATTCATCGCCAAATTTCACATCTGATTTCTTAACAACCCATTTTTGGTTGTCAAGATTCACCCTTCTTTCGTAAAATCTTTTTGAACATTCACCAATTTCATATGTTGAGTTTTTAAACACTTTGAATTTTTCAGTTGGTAGTTCAGTTTTGTCAACAACTTTTTCTTTGAGTTTAGAAACAACTTCCTGTTTTGTGTTGGTTGCCTTTGGACAATTCCAGGCGACGTGACCAACTTCTTAACATCTGTAACAGGTTCTTGTCTCCTTTCTCTGATAAGCTCCATTCTTCTCAAACTTTTGTTTTTCTTCAAAGAACTCTTTGTTTGACTGTTTCCAAAATGAGCTCTTCTCTTCTTCTTCTTCTTCAGAACTTGCACCAAAAACAAATACAGTTTTTGGTTTATCATTTTTATAATTTTTATGATTTTCTGGAGGAATAAAACCTAACCCTTTCTTTTTGAAATTACTGTTATGGTTTGGTTTCTTTCGATAACCCGAACCAGAACTGTAACATTTTTTCTTGTTTAACCTTTGTTGAACTCTTGAGGTGTATTTTTTAGGTTTTTCAGAAAGATTTACATCTTTTATTTTAGAAATATTAATTTATGTTAGTTTGAAAACCTTTTTAATCATTTCAGTTTTAACACCTCTTATTGGAAATTCCTCATCAGAAAATAATTTGTTAGAATCTCTCAAAGTATATGCAACTTTGAATGTTTCGTCATTCAAATTATTTTTTGATAACATAAATTCTTTATTGTAAACCCTTTTAACCGATGATTTTGGACTGTCAACTGATGAACTCGAACTCTCGGATTCGGACTTTAAATCTGACTCCTCATCTTTATCCAACACCTGATCGACCACCTTTTTTATTAACTCAGACTCATGATCAGTGTCAGACGATGTGAACGTGACATCAATGTTGTCTGGTAAATCATCAGTTGTTTTGGACTTTAACTTTATATTGACAGCCTTTTTGACTTGTTCCTCATTTGGTTTTCTGGGAGAATAACCTTCCCAGATCGGAGGCGGACACTTGTTATAATTTGCACTTTGTTTCTTACCAGTATCCTTCTCTTCAGTCTTCTTATCTTGAAATGCTTCAAAACATGCAACAGTTGGATAAATTCTATCAATCAAATAATCAGAACTTGAATAACTTTGCAATAAACGTCTGATTCTTTCATTCTCTATCTTTTCTGTCTCCAACTCCTACTTCAACTTTGCACATTCTTCAATATAATGATTGATAGCCTTCTGCTTTGACATTATCACCGCATTCATCATTGTTAACGCATCTTCTCTTTCCGAGTTTGTCTTTTGCAAACCATTCACTGTTCTATTCAACACATCATATGATTCTTTCACATACTTGACATCGAACAATAATTTTTCTTTCAACTTGTCAAGCTCACTCAACTTCTCATACTTTTCTTCACATTGTTTGCATGGTTCCAAACATTTTAAACAAGGTTTCGTGATCTCAACATTTTTTTCAACTTCGACTATCTTCTCAGCAACTTTAACTTCTTCACTTTGTTCATGTTTCTCTTCCTGAGCAACGTTCTTACATTTTACCTTTTTCTGTTCTTTTGCTGCTCGCTTCTCCTTTAGCTTTTCCATTCTACCTGCAAAATAAAATTTGAAACTTTCAGGAGATAATTGAATTTTTCCAATGTTTATTAGTGTTTCTTCTTCATCATCACTACTATCAGTTGATGATTGATCAAAGACTGTTGTCTTTTCTGAGCTTTCTTCTAAAGAAACAGACTCTTCATCTTGACTTTTCTCATTATTGATACCATATCCATCCACTCTTTCATCAAATCTGGTTCTTGAACTATTTGTGCAATGAATGCTCCTAACTTTGAATCAGGTGGAATGTATTTGTCCCTGCTAAAACCTTCTGCCACTCTCTCATCATCTTGATCTATTATACCATAATAAGCTCTCTTTGTTGATTCTTCAATCGCCTTCTTCTTTCCATCTTCAATAGAAATTGATGATGATGGTTGTTGAGCAACTTGTAGATATATAGCTTTCCGATAATAATCATTATTCCCGAATGGATTTTGAGCTCAACCTGCTTCTCGATTGGTACATTCCCTCTTGAAATGTCCTTTTTCCCTGCATCGAAAACAAGTAACTTTAGATTTATCAAAACCTAAAGTAGAAACATTAGCATCACGAAAATCATCTCTTCCAGTAATCAGCTTAAATTTCTCAGCCCTCCTCAACACACTCGCTAAACACCACTTAATATCCATAAGCTCCATTTCCTCAGCATCGATCTGATCATAATCCTCTTTTGTCAACATAGGATTTCCGATCCTTCCTACAACCAAACCTTCAATGATTCTAACACTGTAGCTAGTAATTCCATATGACCTTTAGCTACTTCTTCAGAGAAATTTTGACCATTCTGAAGATGCAACGCGATGTTGCAATGTAAAACATGACCATTACTGCTGTTTGAGCTTTGGAACTGATGACTTGGGGTAGAAACATTTGGACTAACACTTGAGTATGAAGAAAATCCACTGTTGCTGATTGAACTTTGATTGACTGATCCGGATGAGTTTTCTGCACTAAAAGCTGTTTGGATCTTCGGACTCTCTTCAACATTCTGAACACTCCCTTTGTAATACATCTTAATATCTTGTTGGCCACTTGGATTGTTCATTCTAGCAATCTTTTGTTGTTCAAGATCCTGTCCTTCAATTTTTTCAATAAACTGAGAAATCATCAACTTATCATATTCTCCAGTGTTCTTTAAAATCATCAGATATGTACCCCATTCTTTCTGAGGTAAAGTATCAGCTAATTTGTCAACCCATTCTTCTCGATCTTTGTTAATATCCAACAATGACATTGATCGCACTAAGTGATAATATCTTTCAACCAGTTTCTTTGTATTTTCACCCGGTAAACTTGTAAACAAGTCAAATTCTTTCTTTAACAAAGATTTCTTGCTTCTGATCATCTTCTCACTTCCCTCAAACTTAACTCGAAGTGCTTCCTAAATCGAACGTGAAGTATTATCATGTTGAAGTAATATGAAGATATCTTCTTTAACAGCTTGTTGAAGTAGACTAATCATCATTTTTTCTGCTTTGTACATGTCTCTTTCTTTATCCGACAACTCAGAAATAGTTTTCACAACTCCCATATCTGTACGAGGTTTAACATACTTCTTTTCAATACATTCCCAAGACCTCAAATGATTTGCTTGAACCCAATTTTCGAACCGGTCTTTCCAACCATGGTATTCTTCAATGCCCATTAACTTTGGAGGTTTCTGTAACGTTCCTGTTTCAATTTCCATGTTCACATTCTGAGCAATGGTAACAGGAGTACTCGGGGCAGTAGCAAACGCGTTATAAAACTCTTCTTCCATGTTACGGTTCAATGATTCACAAACTAACTTTTCAAACGAAATGGATTTTGGTACGGAATGACTCTTCAAGCGAAATGAACTTGATGCGAAATGAGTGATTTCGTGCGAAATGGATGATTTCGTACGAAATGGCAAACTTTCAAACAAAATGGCAATCTGGTGCGAAATGAAATCCTTTTCGTGCGAAATGAAGACAATTTCAAGCGAAATGAACAATTTCGTGCGAAATGGAAGCCAAAAATGTCAATCTGTGCAAAATGGATTTACCATTTCGTGCGAAATGCTGCTGATGTCATGCACACGGCCATATTTTTGTCAAATTGATCAGGTTTTAGGTCGATTTTAGGTCCAATTCTTTCAAGGCTATGTTAAAATAGTGTTTCGCTTATAATGTGAGAAAATTAAGCCATTTTAACCGTGAAAACTTGTTTAATTTTGAAAAGAAGGTGTAGAAATCAGAAATTTGAAGAAATCAAGCTGAATTTGGTAAGAACTCCTCCTCCTGAGCACTGATACCACTTGTAGGATCGTTTGCACGACCAAAACGAGTCGTTCAGAAGAGTTCTTGTCAATACGAGAGGCGGAAACTAACGTATCGACTTAGATACAACTTGATATTCACTCTAATTTTCTTTTTGATTGATATAACAGCTTATTACATGCAGTAGACACTTCAGCAGCACTTCGGCTCTGGAATCGAAAAGTTACATATGAATAGGCAGCCCAAGTATATATAGGCATTGCATTCCGTATGAAATGGTCAAGTGTCATTTCGTGCGAAATGGACAAAGTCCGTTTCGTGCGAAATGGATTCTTCCATTTCGTGCGGAATGAATCTCAACCTCTAAAATCCTATTTTTTATGATACTGAGCCCCTTTCTATCCAATCTAGACACAATACACGATATAAGATGAAGTCGACAGACATATGCACCAACATATATATATATATATATATATATATATATATATATATATATATTACTACTACTACTACCACTGATAGGGGTTCATCCAGTATTGCATGTTGCGTTCGTCATATTTCCAGACGAGTCTTTCACCTATCTGTCTCATCCTCTCACTTCCTTCTAATATCTCCTCACCAAAGGTGCGGAGTTCTTGTATGTTCTCAGTACTCATGGGTGGGGCTGGGGCGGGTATCGGGTAAGGAAACTGGGGTATGGGTTCTTCCTGCGGGTACGGGTTTTCTAGAATCTCCCTGATATATTGGTCATTATCATAATAGTGGTCTAGAGGGTCAAGGTCTGGGTAGGGTCCTACTAGATCTTGCACGGGCACCTCTATTGGGATTGGGTAACGTTGCTGGTAATCCCTATGGTCGTCAAACCATGGGTCATAGTCTGGGGGATGGGGTGCTGGAATTCTAGGGATTTCAGCTGGGTCTAGGTCAGGTAGTGGGTTCTGGTCAGCTGGGTCTATCTCTACTTCCATGGATTGTGTCGGGAACAACTGTAGTGGCTTTGGTGCTATGAGTTGTTCTAGATTAGGGTCTACAACTGTAGTAGCTAATATGTGAAAATTAGCTAATCTCCTATTGAGTATGTCCTGGGTTTGAACATTCATTTCTCTATTGGCCGCTGCTAAGGCCCTTTGCTGCTGTAATTTTCTCATCCTCTTTCTACGCTCATGAGCTCCTCTGCTGAACCATCCTCTCTTCTTGGGATGGAATGGCTCTTCAGATTGTGCTTTGAACACGAAAATCCCTTATTCGGTATCAACCGAATACCCCGAAGGGGTAGGCTGCGAAGAGGTTCCTTCGTCCCTAGGAGAGTTGGACAATTGACGGTAAGCGTCCGAAGGTCCTTGATCACTAATACTGTAAACTAACAAATTGTAAAATAACACAAAATAATAATCTACACGTATGCATATAGTTTCATTGATTATTTCCTAACAAAATTTATAATTTCAATGTCAGCAGAACACCTCTTTGGCTGAAATCAGTGGCTAAGCTCTGATACCCCCTTCTGTCACAACCCCCGACCCATACCTCGGGAGGCGGGCGGCTGTGGCCTACTCAGAGATGGTGGTATCGGTGTTTATCATTCTTTAGCAGCGGAAATTTTCATCAGGACCGTAGTTAGGACTGGCCACTCATTGTTCTCAAGGCAGAACTTGAAAGAATTGAAAGAATAAAAAATGATCCATGTATGAAAAGATCAGCACCAAACTGGAGCAAATACAGCAAGAAAATTGCAGATCTTACCTTGGAGTACAAAAGGAAGAGAGAAGAGTTGGTTGCAGCACAATATAGAACAGCTAGGCAGATAGCAAGATGGTCAAAGAAGAATATTTATCACACCTACAAAAGGCTGGAAGAGCTAAGGAAAAAGGACCCCAATGCTCCAAAGAAACCAGTTTACAAAACCACTGATAAGCCAAATCAGCAGGCCCTCACTTCTGAACCATTGTTCACATCATCTGATACCTCTGTTGTTACACCCCCAAAATCCACCTGCGGAATACCACCGCTTGGAGGCGTGACTGACCAGGATCCAGCCACCAATCATATTGAACAAGCATGTAAGTAATTATAAAATCCAACCAATACAATTGGTGTCCAAACAAAACATAGTTTAAGTTGCAAGCGGTAGCATAACGTTTAATACCAAGACATAGGTTTAATTGTTTCAAAGTTTAACATGGCACACAGCTGTCCATGTCCCACAACGACTCTCTTCCATGCAAGCTCCAGCTAAGTACCTATTGACCTGCAAAGCATGTAGTAACGAGTCAACAACAAGTTGAGTGAGTTCACAGTTGGGTGTTCGTTTTAAGTTGTTTCGAAAACAGTTTCCTTTATCAGGCATCCTGCCGTGGGGGTTACCCCATAGTTGAAAACGTGATCTGTTTAACCCAATTACTCTGGCAATCCAGCCGCGGGGGCTACCCCGTGTTTAGTTATCTGGCTTTTCGGCCGTGGGGGCTACCCCATGTTTACACTAGACTCGTTACCATATCGATTGCTGACTGTAGTCATGTTTATGTGCCCTGAAACTGTCAATGTCTATCATCATTGACGTGCCCCAGATCCATTAGTTCACGCCCGTCCTCTGCGGCACGGTGTGAGGTTTGTCAGACCTAAATAGCGCTATCTAACTAATGACCCGCTCGCCATTGGCCCGGCGATTAAGTCAATATAAAAAGGAGGGACTTCGTGATAGAGTTTTGGTCTAGTACGAGTCATCTGTCCATGAGGACGAGGAATTATATTCCTGAACCGATGTTGTCCTACCCAAGAAGGACGAGGAACCCATGTTCCTTAACCCCAATTCCCGACCCCTGGGAATCCCATGCTTTGTAGAGGGTGTGAACTCACCTTGGTTTGCTCGGCAGATACACAGAAAGGTTAATCAAGTTGTGAGTGGTCAACTACGTCCTAACATAGATACCATTCAAGTCAGGTTCATATCCAAGTAGTACACGTATGTTCTACACGTATTGTACACAAGTAACGATCATGGCATACAGGTCTAGCATGGCAGTTTAAATCAACAGTTCGTAACAAGTTCCACAGTAACATTCACGTAACAACCAAAGGCTAAGTGTGCGGCCCAACTACTTAGGCCCATAGCAGTGTGCAAGTCCAAACATTGTGTACGGGTGTCATGGTCTCGAGTCGAGACTGTGCGGTCTCGAGTTGTACCTATGAGTTCTCGAGTCGCAACCTTGGAGGTCTCGGGTCATGTCTCGAGTCGCAAGAAGACTCGCAACCCTGATCTCGAGTTATGCTGTTTTGTGTTGATGTTGTGTGGTCTCGAGTCGAGACTAGGGGTTCTCGGCTCGCAATCTGTGTCGCAACCGTGGTCTCGGGCTGTCATGGGTTGGTCTCGAGTCGCAGCCATTACAGTCTCGAGTTGTAACCGAATGGTCTCGAGTCGAGACCGGAGGTCTCGATTGGAACATCTGCTGATTGCCAGCATTGTACTAGCCAATGAGATTCCGATTTCATGCAACAATGTGTACTATCCATACAAACATGTTTTGTTGTCTAACAATTAACCACAATGGATCAAACATAGCAAATTTGAAATATTCATATCACATTCAACAAGTTCTTCATTAGGGTTTTGAAACCTTTAACACATATTCATCCTATCACTACTTCATTAAATTCAGAATTCATCATTCGGAAATATGTTCATCCATATAAAATCTTGCATTTTACGGATAAGAATCATAACACCTAAACTAGATGTCAAGATCATCTTGCAAACAAAACATTTGTTCCATAACTTCATAAATCGGATGATCATAACAAATCCTCTAACTATCATTCTCTTATCATTCAAGCTTAACTTAGCAAGACATTTATCATACAACATTCATACTTTCCACAAAAGAGATTATTTATTCATTTTATGCATTTGGAACCAAGCATGTATCAAACTTAACAAGCAAACATATTATCACATAACCTTATCATACATCATCATCAAGCCAAAATAGAAGCACATAGCGTGAATCACTAACCGGTTGTGAAAAGGCACCGAGATAGTAAAGAAGATGAATAAGATGGAGTGTCCGAGTGTTGATGATGAGCTTGACCAAATCTCCTTGTTGATGCCGATTTGATCCGAGAAAGAGGGAGGAGAGGGGAGGTGATGTTTGATCTTTAGGGTTTAAGGTTTTCTAGAAAGAGAGTGTAGGGGAGTGTGTGTTGTCCAAAGAAATGGCAAAAGTGACTAGGAGCATGAGTTATATACTAGCTCTTAAGTTGGTGCACCCTAATGGGTTTCGGAGGGATTAAATGGCCCAATCGGCCCAAATAGTTACACTGTTCACTCGAGACCGCATGGTCTCGAGTCGGGTTCTTGTGTCTCGGTTCGCATACATACAAGCATACATATAAACATAACACATAATCACATACGATGTTCACTTATATCATTAAACCAACAAGTTAACTAGTCACATAACGTTTCAAGCATGTTACATCAAGATACAACGAAAGGTTCTAAATTTCGAGTTGTCACATCATCCCCAAGTTGAAAGAAATTTCGTCCCGAAATTTGGTAAGCACTCACTGAGGAAGCTAGTTAAGTTGTATGGTTTTCCCGGTTTTCCTGGGGTGTCACATCTGTCATTGCTTTGAACCAAAGAAAGAGCCAAAAACAGATTGATGCAGAAGATAAAGAAAAAGAAGCTGAGTATTTTAAAGAGGCTATCAAAAGAATGGTTCTAGAGGATACTGACTCAGCAAAGCTTCAAGATATAGCTAAAAAGGTTCTGAGCAGGCCTCCATCTCCAAACTCATCAAAAATAAAAACTCTCCCAAGAAACCCACTGAACTCAAAGATACTAAAGTGGAAGTCTGAACAAAAGACCAACGTATTGACATTGCTCAAGTCCAGTGGTGAAGTGAAGCATATATCAAGAGAAGATGCACTTGGCCTGAGTGTAGAAGATTTACAAGATCTCCTTGAGCTTACACTGTGCAGGGATGAGGACGATGAGTATTCCATGAACTTTGAATTACAATTCAAATGGCAAGTTAGGGAACTCTTGATGAGGCAATAAAGATCCAGAACAATGAAGAGTTTTGGCATCATCTGTTCCAGGGGGAGATTGTTGGGATTGAACCCTACAAAGGAACAGTTGATAAAGCCAAAACTAGATCAGAGCAGTGGATCCATAATAAACAGTTGTTTATAACAAGTCTTTCCCCTTGAAAGTGGCCCCTAACATCTGATGACCCAAAGCACTGCTCTTACAACTGCTGCTGTTCTAAAAGACTGATGAAGTCGAAACACTGAAGCCCAATCTACTGATGTAACTCAAGTACTGCTGAAGGCACTGCTGGAGCCACAACAGTGGAATGAAAAATTAGTAGTTTAGTTTTGCTTTGTATTGTTGTGAATCAGTAGTTTGTAATAGTCAGTGGTTGTAGGTTGTTAGGAGGTTAGATGTCACTTTCATGGTGACGTCAGCCAAAGATGCTCAGTGGTTGTACTGTACTATAAATAGAACAGTATTCTGTACTGTTCTATTAGCTCTCTTCATCACCTAGTCATTCTGTACGAACATTCTAGTGAGCTCAGGCTGAGGGGGAGATTTGTGCATGCATGCATTGTAATTGAGTATTGTAATAAATACAATCATTCGATTTCATGTCAAACATGTTTGCTTAAACCTATTCTCTCATTGATTGTATGTTAAAAGTTTATTTCATATTTCCACTGCAATTTGTCTTTGTTTCATCTTCATTCTTCTTAAACAAAACACAATCTAGCAAACTCAGATCCTAACAATTTCAGTGATCCTAACGGATTCTCCATTTGCCATTTCTACTAGGCATTCTTGCTGGAGTTTATTTAATGGTTGATTAAGAATTTTGCAAAATGAAGTATTAATAAAACTTTGGTTCGCACCAGAGTCAAACAATACTTTAGCAAAAACATCATTGACTAAAAACATACAGGCAATCACATCCGGAATCATCTTAGCTTCTTCTGCTGTCAGGACAAAAGCTCTAGCATTCTTAATATTCTTATTGTTCATGGCTGGAGCTAGTTTCGGGCAGTTGGGTTTAATATGCCCCTTTTCTCCACAATTGAAGCATACTCCATTGCTGGGTTTCTTGCTGTAGTCTTCTTCCTTGTGTCCAGGTATCTTGCAAAAGTTGCAGTAGGTGGAACATTTTCCTGAATGTTTGCTTTTGCAAGACCTACAGTAAGGTGCAAAAGTAGAACCTATGTTCTTCCCATGATTGGAATTACCATAGCAAAATTCCTAGGTAAGTTTCTGGACTAGGTTCTTTTTCTGATTTTCTTCTTGCGTACGTACCAATTCATCAGTCAATATATTTGCTAGTTCTACAGCTTCTTCTATGGTTTGTGGTGTAGCTGCCTTGACTACATGTCTAATCTCACTGATTAATCCCTAGATGTAACGGGAGATTAATACTGGTTCTGGTGAGGCTAAGGTTGACACTATTCTAGCATATTCGAAGAATACGGTAGTGTAACCCTTTGTCTATTCCAGTCATTCTAAGGTTTAAGAACTTATCAGCAATTTATTCTTTTTCATTGGGAGGACAGAATTTCCTTTCGACCATGTTCTTAAACTCACTCCATTCCATATTATAAATTCTGTCACTTCCCCTAGACTGGAGAATAGTATTCCACCTTTCTAAGGCTGCATTCTTAAAAAGATTGGAAGCAAACATGATTTTATCTTCCTCTGCGCACTTGCTTATTTTTAAGACAGCCTCTGTCTTTTCTAGCCAACGTAGAGCTGCAATGGCTCCTTCATTGCCAGAGAATTCTATTGGTTTACAAGACTAGAATTCTTTGTAAGAACAACCATAAGACATTGTTCTTCTTTTTGGAATAGGCAATTGAAGTAACGGTCCATTGTTTACGCTGTGACTGGGTTCAATAGGTGGTCGTTTACTTCCACTATTACTTTTATTATTTTCTTCTTATTTAACAGTTTGGATGATATATGGCATATCATCTCTAATTCCTTGGGTTACTATGTGTCGAATGGCACTATTATTTTTTGGTTATCTTTATTCTTTTTTTCCTGATTTTCTTCGTTGTCCATCTGGATTTACAAACAATTATTAGGTATTAATATCACAAAATAAGATTTAATGCCAACAATAACACAAACAAACACATTGATAAAAACTGTCGAGCATTGCGACATTTACTCTATTCTATATATATGTGCATCGATTACAAACTATAACTGGAATTTAAAACATACTACTAGTTATGCATCAGTAGGTATTGGACTATCTATTTTAGTTGATTTTTTTTTCATACTACTCGTATATGTATGTATATATATATATATAGGGATTTAGAGAAAAAGGTGAAAAGTGTGAGAACGGTGAGAACGCTTATGGATCGTCCGATCAAAACAATCCATGGACTAGATTGCGCGGTGGCGTTTTCGTAAATAACATCAATTTTATTATGTGGGACGCGCTTCATTAAGGGTAAAAGGGTCTTTTACCGTTCATATTCAAAACGCCATCAAATGATAAAACGCCATACAAAAAAACAAAACGCCAAAAATTAGTAATAAAACGCGTTGAATATTACAGGAAGATGAAACAACACAAATAACTGAATTTCAGTTATTAACATTTATTAGAAGAAATTCCCTCCTAAATTACGCGCCAAAACATCATTATATAAACAAAGGTAAAACATAGCTTCCATAATCACTTCAATCTATCCATTTTCTGCAAAAAAAATCGTTAACCAAAAACGCTTACTTAAACAAAACGCCAAAAATGGCAACAATCGTTTCGTGGAGATACACTCTGGGAATCAGGCGATACGTCCTCAATTTTGACAACAGAAGGAGGGTGTATGTTAAGACCGTCAGGGCAATTCTGAAGATGGAAGAAGAGATACAGAGGCAAATCTTATCCATTAACATCGCTCTAGACAACGAATGCCATGAAACGCATATGCTTATGAAAGCATTAACCAGCAAATTTGGACCAATCAAAGGAGATGTGAAGCCAGACCCTGTCATGACATCATGGCGTTTTGATGATGAAACAGACATGGTGACGATTACATACGACAGCGGAGAGCAGGAAGTCTACTGGCTAGAGAACATCATGACAAAGCAGCGACTTGGTTTCATGGAAGAATTGCATAACGCCACTTGTACCAACATAGAAATAGACTCAATGTAACACAATTGAGGTTTTGTAAAAACAGTTTATAAAAAGAATTTACAAAAAGAGGATAAACTCACTGTCGCAACCCCCGACCCCTGCCTCGGGAGGCGGGAGGCCGCGGCCTACTCAGAGATGGTGGTATCGGTGTTTATCATTATTTGGCAGCGGAAATTTTCATCAAGACCGTAGTCAGGAAATATTTTATCAGAGTAAAACACCACATATTATATTAATAAACATATTGGGATAAAACCCAAGTTTTCATTACAAACATGTTTATAGGGATAAACCCTAACTTATTGAATAAAACATCTTTCTTTATTTAGGTAACTTTTATAGCCACATTTTTCCAAGCCTTCAGTGCTCTCCAGCTGGCTTCTATTTTGGCTTTCACATTTTGTTACCTGAAACGCGTTTAAAAACATTTTGTCAGTGGGAAATACTAGTGAGTGAATCCCAATTTAATCAAGACAGGTTTTATCAGTTTACAGCATTGAGGGCAATCCAGCAATTACATTTGTTTACCATTCTACTTTAATTACCACCCACGGTACTGTCAACCCGACCAGTGGTCATGTTACTACTCACAGTGTAGTAACAAATTTTGTATACAAAACCCCAACATACCGACGATAATTGTAGAATTACAAATACTCAATCACTGTTTAATTATAATGTAAAGCATTGAGGTTTTGTAAAACAGTTTGCAAAAAGGTTTAAAAAAAGAGATTACTCACATTGCTACTTTAGGGTTTTTCATGTGATTTTCCTTGTTATAATCTATTAATTAAACACCGCACACACATTAGTATGATAACCCAATATTCACATTAGTTATACCCTCCCCGAGACAGAACTCCAATGACTACGTCGGGCAGAACCTCGACAGCCGTTACGGACTGCTAGATCAATCGGACAGCGTATCTAATACGTAATCGGGGGCTATAATACTTACAACGAGGCAGAACTTCGTTAATTAGGGGGGTATAATGCCCGGGTATAGTTTATACTATAGAGAAATTGAGAGAGAAAGTTGTGTGTGAGCATCGAAAAATGAAAGCTGAGGCCTCCTATTTATAGTTCTGTTCGACCAGTCTCTCGCGGCCCGCGTAAGATGAAGGCTAAGCCTTTGCGGCCCGCGAGCTAGGGGTGTAGGCTTTAGCGTTGCTGATTCATTGAATTAGGTTTGACACGAGGCTACCACGTGGCAGCTTAGGGTGTCGCCCTGATCTTGAGCTGTCGCGCCCCGCATAGAAGACCATGAAGGTCTTCGCGGCCCGCGAGCGACACTCAGATTTTTTTATTTAAATTTAATAAAATTAAGGGTATTTAGGGTCAAATTTCATATACGGGGTGTATTTTAGGACGTATAGGAACATTCTAAATATTTTAGGGATGTAGGAAATATTTTAGGAGGGTTGTTATACTCACATTGCTAATTTAGGTATTTCCTTGTGATTTCCTGGTTATAATCTATTAACTTAAACAGTGCACACGTGTTAGTATATTAACCCAATTTACATTAGCTATACTCTCCCCGAGACAGAACTCCAACGACTGAGTCGGGCAGAGCCTCGACATACGTTACGGAGCACTAGATCAATCGGGCAGCGTATCTAATACGTAACCGTGGATTACAATACTTACATCGAGGCAGAGCTTCACTATTTTAGTGGGTATAACACCCGGTAATTATAATTTCTATTCATAATTTAGAGAGAAAGATCGAGATTTGAACGATTTGAAAGTGAAGCCGATGGCCTCTATTTATAGGGCCTGATCGCCCCTTTCTCGCGCCCCGCGACAGAAACAAGAGGGGCCGTCACGCCCCGCCAGAGTCTGTAGACTAGGCCCTAGCCTTGCTGACTTGAGGACTAGCTGCGACACGAGTGGGACACGTGGCGGCCTAGGGCAGCGCCTGAGGTCTACATGGTCTCGGTCCGCGATAAATATAGACAAGGGGGTCGCGCCCGCGAGTGCCCCTTAAATTTCATTTTTTATTTAATTTTTATTAAAATAAAGGTATTTCGGTCCGTTTCTCGTGTACGGGGTGTATTTTATGACGTATAGGGGTGTTATAAGATTTTTATGAGAGTTGTTATAAACACATACGTCTTGAAGATGAAAGTTTTTAACGGAAACACCGTTTACTAACTCGTTCTTCACCAGATGATTCATTTTCCTTAAGTGAATGTGTCCCATCCGACTATGCCAAGAGATTGATTCCTTTTCTATGGCTTTAGAAACAAAACAGGTTACTTGTGCAAACGTGGTAATTGCTTGGCTCATATCAAGGACATATGAATCATTAATCCTTGGTGCAGATAAAAGAATCCAGACTTTGGGAATCTTGAAACTGGGCTTCAGCACATAATATCCTTTTGCATCAAAGTGCAAAGAAAAATTCTTATCACAGATTTGAGAAACACTAAGAAGATTGTGATCAAGTTGTTGTACAAAGTTGATCTAATCAAAACTCACTACCCCATTGGATACAATTCCTTCTCCAGTAATATATCCGCCTTTATCTCCATCAAAAGCAACATAACCCCCTCTAATAGATTTGACGTCGTAGAGAAGTCTCATGTCACCATTCATGTGCCTAGATGCTCCACTATCAACAATCCAAAGACTACTGATAGTTCCTCCTAGAACACCCTGCACATGTACTCAAATTATCAGTTGGAAATGGGGACCCAAGCCTTCGTGGACTTGAGTCTTCCATTTTCATCGACAAAAGTTATTTCAACTTCGTGATGGTCTGGAAATAGTGATGCTCCCCCTGAATTTGTGACCAATTTAGGTTTCCATGTCTGTTGAGTTTTACTAGTTTGATTATTTAAAGTTTTAGAATTTTCTGGTTTGACTGAAACAGATTGTTTTTGAACCACCTCGGTTTTAAGAGCCTTTTCAATTACCTTGTTTTGTTTTCAATTTTGTTTCTTCTCACGTTCTTTCACAAGACGGGGATCTTGTTTTAGCGAAACAGATCACTTTCGGTAATTTTTAATTTTGTTCTCAGGGAACATCAGCTTTATCCTTTAACTTATGAAGATATGGACAATTTCGAATGATATGTCCAAATTCACCACAGTCGAAACATGATCTCCATTCAACAAACCCCGAAGTATCATGTTGATGTCTCGTTGATGAACTTTGTGATTTCGAAGTACTTGGTCCTGAATTGTTTTGACCGTCTCTTTTCAAAATTTTAACTTGATTAACATAATCTACGTTAGATTTGTTTTCAGATGTTTCAGGTTTATTGGTTCCCTTTGACTTCACAGAGTTCATCTTTTGATTCTTTCTTTGGTTTTGCTCCTTTCGACCTTGAGTTGTTGATTTTCCTTTTGGTTTAGTGTGATTTTGCTGATTTTTCTCTGTTGGTAATTTCCGGTTGCCATATTGTTTTCGAATTTCAGCTTTTGGAATCGGAGGACATTGTGTTACCACAACTCGTGAACTTGACTCTCCCAAAAACTTACTTTTCGATTCCTCAAAAAATTTTACTGATTAGAGATTGATTTACATTCTTAGTCGGAAAATCTTTGTTTGAATAGATTCTATCATCACCAACCAGAGGGTATATGGCAAATTCACACTCTCAGAGTGTTGTGTAGAAATGGACTCAACTAGAACAGTCTTAGCAAGTTTTGTGGGGGGATCATATAGAATATGATTCTCGATAGGTATGTCCTCTTCTTTAGTCACCGCATCATGCTGTGCTGAGTTAGTATCCTCGGATTCATCATCTGAAGAATCAGCATTCTCAACAATGACTAAAGGATCCTGATTTTGTTCAGCTGTTGACACTTTTGCATATGCTAATTTATCCTGTCCTAAGGATGCTTCCTTTTTGAATCCGAGCCCAGCTGCGAATTCCTCGAGGTCCAATGGAACTGATGGCTCAAAGTAAGGCTTATTTTCCTTATCAGGCATTGCGATATAATTGTGTCTAACAGGTGGAGGACACTTCTTATATCCAATGCACGTGACATCTTCTTTCTTTTTATGTATGTCAATGATGTGATCCAGCACATACCTCGAGTTTCAATAACTATCTAACTTAAGCTGGATCGCCTCATTTTCACACTTAACACATGCCAATTCTCTTTGTGTTTCCTCGAGCCTATTGATGTAATTGTTTATTGCAGTTTGTTTTCTTGAAACCATTTTCTTTAGTTGGGAAAGATCTTCTTTTAATGTGTCAATTACCTTTTTAAAATCCTTTTTCATGATTTTTATGAAACATATTGGCCTCTGTGCATTTTGAAAGATCCAATATCAATTTTAGATTATGGATAAATGTCATGTCATATTTGCTTTGCAAATCATCATATTTGCTTTGCAAATTAGACAATTTAGCACTTAAATATACACCACTATCATACCTATCAGATTTTGGTTCATCGACACATACCTGACTTGAGAACATTAGCCATGAAAGCTGAATGATGAGAATAAATAGCTTGATCCACCAAAATTGATCTTCTATCATTCACTTCTTTAGCTTCACTCAAAAGTTTCTCAACATCTGCATCAATGGTCTCACGTGACACTCCATCCATACCGTCTTCACCAAAACTTGAGCTTTCTTCATCTGAACTTCCACTATAACCAGAACTGCCTTCATCTTCTGAAGATTCTCCACCACAAGCGTGTTTTAGATCCTTGACAACCTCAGCATAACAAGTTGTTCCACCCTGATCACCGCTACCTAGTTGAATCGACCAGTCACAACCTTCATCAACTTGTATCACAAGAGCTCGATTGTTGTTTGATGGTACTGCTTGATGTGAATTGTTCACAGGCATCAAGGCACACTCATTATTCCTGGATTGATTCTGATTTGGTTGGTTGCCTTGATTTCTTAACGGATTATGGTTCCCATGCTGAGCTAGCTTAGTGCATTCCCGTTTGAAGTTACCTCGTTCACCACAGTTGAAACACTTGACCGCTTGCTAATCGAACCCATACTTGGTGTCTTTCTTTCTTTCCAAGTTTGTTCTACCAGTTCTTTCCATGTAGTCTTTTGCTCGCCTCACTGCACTAGCAAACGCCCACTTGATATGCATCACATCCATTTCATCCTTATCCATTTGCTGATAATCTTCCTGAGTCAAATTGATGTTTCCAATTTGCCTTGCTACTAACCCATAATAAGCACTCACCAAAGTCTTTAAGAGCTCCATATGTTTCTTTGCTACTTCAACACTTACTTTTGAGAAACTTGAAGTGTCTAGCAGAACTATGTTTGGATTAGATGACTAACCAGCATTGACTGTTGATGAAGTGTTTCTATAACAAGCTTGTTGTTGACCGTTGTACTTTGGATCAAGGAATGATGGTACTCCAAAAGACCGGACGTTTGGCTCTGAGGCAACTGGTTATGGTGTCCCAAACGGATTGGTGTTTGAGACAAAAGCCGTTTGTAGCTGAGCAGGTTTTGCAACAGTGCTAGTACTTCCACATATTCCATAATACATGTCAGGATTTTGTGGCACCGGAACTCTTCTTGCCTTCCTGATTTCTTCTTGATTTCTTTCTCCAACAGCTGAATGAAATCATAGATGTTGGTCGTAGCCAAAGTGTTGGTGCACTACATCTGTCGACTTTGTCTTGTATCGAGTCTTTCATTGTATTGTATAGATTAGGGCACGTTTTACAAGAAAACAGGAAGTGTATAGTGTTTAGTGAGCAGGTTTCGCTCATAGAGACATAGACTGAAGGTTTCGCTTATCTGTCACCTGATGGTTTCGCTTATGTGGTCATGTACGTATAAGCAAAACCTCAGCAACTATATATAGGTGTTCATTTGAGCGAAATCACAAGGATTGTCTTGTATTCCACGCCGAAGTGCTGCCAGCGTGAAGATCGAGCTGTAATCGTTTGTCAAATATATAGAATCAGTAGATTAAGTGAAGAATCAGCTATTTCTACCTTTGTTTCTTGTTATTCCGCACCTGAAACAAAGTTGAACACCTCTGAACGACTCATTCGGGTCAGAACACGATCCTACAAGTGGTATCAGAGCTCAGGAGGAGGAGTTCTGCAGAGATTAGCTGGAATTCATCAAGATTTATTACTTCTACACCTTCTTTCATCATTTCAGAAAGTTTTACCGGTCGAAATTCGATCAAAATTTCACAAACTGTAGAGAATTGGACATAGACAAATCCCTGAGAATTTGGTGTTGAAATTCAAATTAAAAATGGACTAAAATTGGTTCGGACTAGGTTTCGCTTATACGGACTTTGTATAGTTTCGCTTATTTGAACCCGTAGTTTTGCTCCTGTGTCACATAATTGAGAGGTTTTGCTCCAAATAGTATCCTGTAGTTCCGCTCTTGTATACATCATCAAGGTTTCGCTCCAAATTACTTTGAGGTTTCGCTCATTTGCACAATCAGGTTTTCGTTCATTTGTACATCAGCTATTTCGCTCTTTTGAACATCAAGGTTTCGCTCCAAGTGTCACATCAATTGGTAGTTTCGCTCCAAAGGTCATCACAGGTTTCGCTCCAAGTGCATATTAGGGTTTCACTAATTTGAACTTCTGGGGTTTTCGCTCTTAGTGCACAAATCACCTGATTTCGCTTTTTAGTCACAGTTTTTGAAATACGTGTTGAAAAGTCATGGATACCAAGTTCTACAACGCGTTTGCAACACCGTCTGGTCCAGGTGCTATTGCTCAAGCTATGAGTTTAGAAAATGAGACGGGAACCACCCAAAAGCCCCTTAAATTGATGAGTATCGAAGAATACTACGGGTGGAAAGATAGATTTGAGAACTGGGTTCAGGCGAACCATCTTAAGTCATGGGAATGCATACTGAAGAAATATGTGTTGCCTCGAACAGATTTGCAAGTTCTAAAAGAGTTATCAGAGTTTACGGATCAGGAACGGGTTATGTACAAAGCGGAGAAAATGATGATCAGTCTGCTGCAACAAGCAATCAAAGAGGATATATTCATTCTGCTACAGCATGACAAAACTGCAAAGTCAATCTGGGATGCACTTAAAGTTAAATTTGAGGGTAGCGAGAATATGATTAAAAGCAAGAAGGCGTTGTTAAAGAAAGAGTTTGATATGTTCAGTAGCTTACCGGGAGAGGACACAAAGAAGCTGATTGAACGTTACTGTCACCTAGTGCGATCAATGTCGATGTTGAGCATTACCAAAGATCGTGAAGAGTGGGTAGACAAGCTTGCTGATGTGTTACCTCAGAAAGAGTGGGGAACTTATTTGATGATTCTGAAAAACACGGGTGTTTATGATGGGTTGACTATATCTCAGTTTATTGAAAAGATCGTAAGTCAGGATCTGGAGCAACAGAAGATCGCTAGGATGAACAATCCAAGTGGTCAACAGGATATTAAAATGTACTACAAAGGTAGCATTCCGATTCCAGAATCTGAGAGAAGTCCAAAAATAGAAACAGCATTTAGTGTTGGGGATTCATCAGAAAAAGCTGATCAGAGTTCAAACAAAAGCAGTAGCGGATTCTCATCATTTCCAAGTGTAAATCCTAAAGAGTCAAACATGAATTTTTAGTCTCAAAGCACAAAGACAGGAAATGGATATGTGATTCAGTGCAACATAGCTCTAAATCTTCCAGAAGGTCAAAGTTTTTCAGAAGACACTGCTAAAGACCACATGGCTCTACTTGGTTCTGTGTTATTATCTTATGAGGGTCTAGTTGCTGGTCGGATCGGAAATCCTATGCTCACAAAGGAGGATTACGATTAGATAGACGCCAAAGAGATGGAATTAATGGATATCAAATGGTGTCTAGCTAGTGTCCTTAGACGTGCTGAAAAGTTTAAGACAATTACCGGGAGAAATGACTTTCTTGATGCTCATGTATCTACTTTAGGTTTTGATAAATCTAAAGTTACTTGTTTTCGATGCAGGGAGAAAGGCCATTTCAAACGGGAATGTAAGAACAGGGAAGCTAATGGTGCTCAGAATCCATTTGGAAAAGATGATTACTACCGGAAAGCCATTTATCAACAGGTTGGTCAATTACAAGATTCACAGACGGCTCATGGTAGAAAGATCGAGGATTCCAAGAGAGCGTGTTTGGTAGATTTCAACTGGAGCAACTACATATCACCTGATAGCAAAGCATGCATAGTCGATCAAGATGATGAGAGGCTACCTGAAGGCTTCAGCTGGGATATGTTTGCAGATGAGAATGGAAATTTCAAAGCTTTCATTGCCAAGATTATGAAAGAACCAGACATGTTCACTGAATGGATGAAATCTATTGGTGAAACTGTAAAGTATGTTGCATCAGATGAAAGCTTACAGAGTGCAGATGAAAGCTCACAAAGATCAGATGAAAATTCAGAAAGTGCTGATGAAAGTTCATAGAGTTTAAATGAGAGTGTACAAAATGTTGTTAGTTCAGAAAAGGAAGTTGTTTTTGATCAAACACCATCTGATTCTGGATTATCAGATACTAGTTCTGAAAAGTCTGCACAGTTTGATCAGTGACCTCCAGATGATAGTGGCAGTGATGATGAGGAGGAAAAACACATTAATGTTGCTAAATCTCATCTTTCTCCTGAAAGTTTTCATTTCTATTTTGCAGATCGAATGGAGAAACTGAAGGAGAAACGAGCTGCTAAAGAACAACAACTAAAGAAATCTGAAGATGTTGTTCAAAAAGAGAATGTTGAAGGTGTTGCTGAGGAGATGGTTGAAATTGAGCGAGTGAAGATAGAAGAGAAGGTGATTGAAGAAGAAAAAGTGGTTGAAGTGGTAAAGACAATCGAGATTGAGAAGATTGTTGAAGTTGTTAAGCCTTGTACAAAATGTTTGGAAGCATGCAAGGAATGTGCAGCCAAAGATGATATAATTGCTGAGTATGAAAAGAAGAAGGAGCAGTTGCTGTTCAACCTCAACTATGTGAAAAAATCTTATGATGTCTTGAACAAAACAGTGACTGGTCTTCAAAAGACAAACTCAGAAAGAGAACAAGCACTAACGATGATGAATGCTGTTATGATGACAAAGCAAAAAGCCATCAACTTTTACATCGAAGAGAGTGCTAAATGGAAGCAAGAGTTGGAGACAGAGAAGATTGAGAATGAGAGAATTAGACGTTTATTACAAAGTTATTCTAGTTCTGATTTTCTCATTGATCGTATTTACCCAACTGTTGCAGGTATGGAAGCTTTTCAAGACGAGAAGCAGAAGAAAAAGAAAGATAGTGGTAAGAAACCGACTGTTAGCTATAACAAGTGTCCGCCTCCAATTTGGGAAGGGTATTCTCCTAGAAAACCAAACGAGGAGCAACTTGAAAAAGCAGTCAATATAAAGCTAAAAACCGACACAACTGATGAGTTACCAGAAAACATTGACGTCACGTTTACCTCGTCCGATACTGATCATGAGTCTGAGTTATTCAAAAAGGTGGTCGATCAGGTGTTGGATACAGAGGAGGAATTCGAGTCAAAGTCTGAGTCTGAAGGGTCAAATTCGTCAGTCAACAGTCCAAAGTCGTCGGTTAAACGGTCTTATAGTAAAGAATTTTTATTATCAAAAGCAAATTTGGATAGTGAAACATTTGAAGTTTCATACACTTTAAATGATTCGGACAAATTATACTCTGACAAAGAGTTTCCAATAAGAAGTGTTCATTTTGACATGATCAAAAAGGTTTTCAAAATGACAGAAATTAATATTTCTGAAATAAAAGATTTAAATCTTACTGAAAAATCTAAAAAGTACACTTCAAGAGTTCAACAACGTCTAAACAAGAAAAAGGGTTACAATTCTGGTTCTGGTTGTCAAAAGAAACCAAACCAAAATCGTAGCTACAAAAAGAAAGGCCTTGGATTTATTCCACAAGAAAATCATAAAAATTTGAAAAATTCTAAAACAAAAACAGAATTTGTGTCAGGTGGAAGTGCAGAAGAGGAACAGAAGAAACCATTCTGGAGACAGTCAAATCAAGAGTTTCTTGCTGAAAAGAAGAAGAATGGAACTGAAGTTTGTCACTCAAAAGAAACTAGAATCTGTTACAAATGCAATGAAGTTGGTCACATTGCATGGAACTGTCCGAAAAATGCCAAGTCAAAACAGGGAGTTTCTAACAAGTTGAAAGGACAAGTTGTTGATATTGAACCACCAACCGAAAAATTTAAAATTTTTAAAAACTCAACTTATGAGGTTGGTGAGTGTTCTAAAAAGAATTTTTATAAAAAGAAAGAGAAAGACAACCAAGTGTGGGTTGTTAAGAAAGTTGATGAGAACGTCAGCGATGAATCTGGTTCCACAAAGCCAGAAGAGCCACAGGTTGAGATGAAAATTTCAGTGAATGATGATGAGTTTCCATCACTGAAATTTGAAGAAGTTAAACAGAAAGTGGGTAAGGTTGATATCTCGAATCAGTTTTATACAGAGAAAACTAAGTTTGATGTCGAGAAAACATTCAATGGAAGTGTTAAGAAAATTTTTGGGAAAATGTTGAATGGGAAAGTTAAGGGGGTTAAAGATTTTATGCAACTAAAAAGGCAACTTACAACCCTACTGAACAAGAACTGAAAGCCATCAAGTCTGAGAAGACTTGGAGGGAAGTTTGTTTCCCATAAAGTCTTAGGACTATGCCGGAGATCCCAAGTTTATATCGTGGATCAGGAATCGGCATCATTCATATTTTAAAGTGTTTGTATGAATCTTAAAAATTGTTAAATTTTTACAGGATGAGTGTGACTTGCCGGAGCTTCCAGGTTGGTAAATGCGAAGCAGGAATCGGCATCTTGATTGGTAAAATGATTTGTGTAGAGGTTTATTCCTACATAGGCTTGAATGTTGTGAATATTTTTACAAGAGGTATAGAGGTTGCATTCATGCAAGTGGTAAATCAAGGACATTAAGTTGTACTTGATCTGCTACAAGAGATTGAATGGACAATGTGATGAACCACACCCCTAATTTTACAAGTGGTAAAATCAACAAAACTTATTTTCAGGAAAAATCATTTTGGTTAAAACAAACTTAAGTGTTTTGAAATCATTATGAGAAAATAGTTTTGTGTAAGGGGGAGTTCTGATTGTTTATGCCAAGTGGATGGCGATTTGAGGTGATTCGATATCAGTTGTCACTTTATTGTACAGTTTATTTTCAAATTTTCAGAAATGTGTTTGCATTTTAGGGGGAGTAGAAAATTTCAGAAAATCCAAAAACATTAGAAAATTTGAAAATGTCAAAAACATGATAAAATCAAAAATGAGTTTTTGTGTCAAAGAAGAGGAAATGATAGTACATCAGTAGACAGTCACAGTATGCTAAAGAATTGTATTGTTTAAATAGCGTTAAACGGTCTCACTGATGATATGCCGATAGGTTTTTACACATTTAGTAAGCTTTTTCGGGATATAAACTTAAATTCAAACTTGCTTATTTTGTGGGGAACAGTACTTGAATATATAGGTAACCCATGAAATCTCGTTTGAAAGGTCCCTCTTTCTGAGATACTAGGTCTTTATGCTCAGTGATATCTGGGGTATTATCTCGGGACTTCTGCTGAAAGAAATTTCTGACCTAGTCCCCGGAGAATACTTTCCGCATGCTTGAAATATAGCGCAGCCCTCAGCAAATTGATGAAACAATAAAATTGATAGTCATTGCTGTTGTAACAAAAGATCCTCTAAAGGGGACCCACCAAAAGTCGAAGCCGTCATCTCTTTGCGTATCGAAAGATTGACCTGAGCTCTCACGGCCCTCGCAATTTAACCCCTTACAGATATCATCTGTGGTATACTCATCTGTAAGACTGAATATTGGGATCTGGATACGGGAGTATATTCAAGAGGTGGGACACATGAATGAGTTTAAGTCCTTAAAACACCTAACTCATATCCTGAATCAGTTGAAATTTGTGTGAGAATTTAAGTGGATCAGTATATCGGCAATCTAAGTGAATTGTTTAATTCTTAATGTGTAACTAAGCTCAACGGTACTTGTGATTTGTCAAAAACTGATATGATCCTTTTACACAAAACTCACAAAAATATTGTCTGTAAATATTTCTTTATTGCATTTTTTTCTTTAAAAAGTACAAAAAGATTTTCAGTGTGTTTTAGCATAAACTTTTGAAAAAGTTAAAAAGATTTTCGACAACTGATGTTGGAGAACTGATATTCAAAATTCCAAGTGCTAAACATGATGACATTGTTGTGAGGGGGAGTGTGTCTTAATCATCAAATGTGTTTTGACAATCAACAAGTGGTTCATCATAAAGAAAGTAGTTAGAGGGAGAGTAGTTGCTGGTGCACATGTTTATGAAAGAGAATTAGTGTTGGTGCACTTAATTTGTTAAATTCATAAAACTTATTTCTGGGTTAAGAATGTGCAGGAATATCCAAGTTTCAATTCTGAATCTGAAGATAGAGTGCCAGATTTCGGATCCTGAAGACAAAGAAAGCCAGACAAAGATCCTGAAGCAGATATTGCTGAAGAACAAAGGAATGCCATCAAATCGTTAGGGGGATTCTGAAGATTTTCAAGTTAGAGGGGGAGTCTGTTGATGAAGATAGAGAGAGAAAAGCCCAGAGACTGATCAAGACTGAAGAAGTGAAGACACAGCATTGTTGTGACTCGATAGTCGACTCCGTCAACATCTGAGGGGGAGTCTGTTGGTGCACTACATCTGTCGACTTTGTCTTGTATCGAGTCTTTCATTGTATTGTATAGATTAGGGCACGTTTTACGAGAAAACAGGAAGTGTATAGTGTTTAGTGAGCAGGTTTCGCTCATAGAGACATAGACTGAAGGTTTCGCTTATCTGTCACCTGATGGTTTCGCTTATGTGGTCATGTACGTATAAGCGAAACCTCAGCAACTATATATAGGTGTTCATTTGAGCGAAATCATAAGGATTGTCTTGTATTCCACGCCGAAGTGCTGCCAGCGTGAAGATCGAGCTGTAATCGTTTGTCAAATATATAGAATCAGTAGATTAAGTGAAGAATCAGCTATTTCTACCTTTGTTTCATGTTATTCCGCACCTGAAACGAAGTTGAACACCTCTGAAGGCCTCATTCGGGTCAGAACACGATCCTACACAAAGTGCCATTATACTTCAAAATCTCCAAGAATCCATTCCATTGAAGTGGCAATGCATCGGCAAACTTTGTAACAACCTCTTCTCGAGTTAACGATACCCCATAACTACTCAACTCGCTCAAAAATGATAATATCGACTTTTCATATCTCCCAGCGACTCCTTTTCCATACACATGAAGCCGTCGAATTCCTTTTTGTGCAAATCATGTCTCAGTTTGCGTGACGCCGCATTTCCTTGACCTCTCACCTTTAACGCATCCCATAGAATCTTTGTTGTTTTGAAGCTCACAAACTGATGATAAATATATTTGTTTAAGCCTTGAGTTAGAATTGAGAATGCTTTCTTCTCTAAATCATATGCCTTCTTCTCATTGGCAGTAAGATCGGAAAATGACGCGGGACTTGAACCAGCTTCTTCAAGTGCTTGATCTAATTCCGAAGTAAAACACAACCACAATCCGTATTCTGCCCAAGAATATACGTATGAAACCTATCCTGCCATATGGGATACTCGTTCATATGCATGAGCTTTGGTGGACGATTGTTACATCCTGTTTCATTCTCACTCAAAAGGAGGTTTTGAATACTTTGATTCTGATCGGCAACAAACGCCCATTGATTGGCCGTAATCAAACCCGCTTGTGATGGAATGGATGAGGGCGAGGGTGTGGGAGACTTGGCCCATGAAGGTGTTAAACCCTTTTGCGTATACGTATTATCCGTATTGGCATCAGGAGTCCAACCGCAAAGATGTGTACTCATGGTTGACTGAAATCAAGCAACTTAAAAGCTTACTATGAACCTTCTGTGAAATACCCACGAAGGAGACAGTTTCTCACGAAGAATATTTTCTCACGAAACACTAGTAAAAACTTGATTCTCACGAAACACTAGTAAAACTTGATTGTTTAGAAACAAGTCCACGAAGAACTAGTTGTTCACGTAGAACTAGAGTCTACGAAGAACTAGAATACACGAAGAACTCATTGTTCGTGAATTGGTTCTTCGCAGATAAGGTTCTTCGTGAAATAGCAGGTTCTTCGTGAAATGTTTCGTGAAAGGGTTGGGGAAATGTTTCCTTTTATAACAGAATCTAGTTTCTGATTTTGTGAAAGCTCAAAGTTGGTATACCAGATATAGTTAGAAAACAAACATTTGAAGATCACTTTTTCAGTCAAAGTTTAAGGAATTCTTTTCACTCAAAGAATATTTCGGTGACTTTTCCGACCAAAACACTTCACCGGAAAAGATGGCGAACTAGATTTTTGCTAGAAATTTTAAGAAAAACCATATTTTAACATGTCTCCATGTGTTTTAACAAGGTTTTTGTAAAAAATTACTGCAAACAACAAGTGTTTCTTAAGTTTTAATCCATTTTTCTAGTAAAAACTTAAGTTTCTTGTTTTAAGTTCAAGAACGCTTTCAGGAAGCTTCAAAACTTGCTCAAACACAACAAAATGCTTGGTTTTAACAAGGAAGAGAGCCAAAGCTCTGATACCACTTGTAGGTCCACTTGGAGGATCAAGATAAAACTACTTCCTTGTTGTTTAACACACAGACGAGTGTGGAATCCAAGTTTATATGCAAACCAAGCCCAAGAACACACAAACACAAGAAAGATTTCAAAGTTTAAAGTTCAAATGTATTCCAGTAGAGTAACAGTACAATATCTCTACAAGAATGCCCTCAATACTCTCTGGTGTGCTCTCTTACTAAAATGTGAACTGCAAGTCTGTTTATATAGACCAAGGCCCAGTAACATCACGAAGAATGCCCAATCCCACGAAACATAGGTTCTTCGTGGACCTTATGAGCAAAGAACTATGATCACGAATAATGTATTTTCTTTGTGACTTTCTCATATGCGAAACACCATTCTGGTGAAACACATTCTTCGTGAAATTACATTCTTCGTGTAAGGGAGACTCCCACGAAGAAGTGGGTTCTTCGTGGGAAGGCTGCAAACAGACAGAAACATGCAGAAACTTACATACATCAAGAAACAATACACTATCAACTAACAGTCTGCACACTTGCAGCTGTTTTACAACAAGTACAAAGTAAACGTCCTACCGAGTCAAGATAGGAGGATATCTTGACTTCGGTCTTCACTTCGTAACCGATCTGAACCGAACCGAGCTGCATCCACACAAATATGCATCAACACTTATTAAATATTCGGACACTTGTAGAAATCACTCATAAACACAATACACAATTATCATCATTATTTTTCGTTTTTCAATATTTTAACTAACATAATATTAACGAAAGTAAACAAACAATAATATTATATTATATAATATAATATTAACTAAACTAAACAAAAAACATAATAAAAATTTATAGGTTTGAATATAATAAAAAACAAAAAAATGTGTGTGTATATTATATTTGAGATAATATGCATGAATTTATATATATCAAATTTCTTTTTGAAATTAGTTATATAGAAAATGCTAAGCGTTATCTCTGCTACAGTGTTTTCCTTGGCAATTGTATATATATTAATTTTAGGAATACAATTATAAAATATTTTTATGTAACATATTTTATAACATTTTTTTAGAAGTATAACGAGTTTTATATTTTTATCGAGTTATTTCACAAATAGTATTTCTGGTTTAATAAAAGTAACACATTTAAATTATAAGGTGATTTTAGTCATTTTACACTTATCTAACAGAAAAATTATTGGCAGTTAGCCTTAATACAAAGGTGTTAAGATATCGAAACCATGGAACCTGAACCTGTTACAAAAAAAAGAGAAAAGTGCCCAAATAGTCCATGTGGTTGGCTCCAATTTCATCTTTAGTCCCTACATTTTCAAAATTACAGCTATAGTCCCCAACTTTGGTAAATTTGTTCTCGGATAGTCCCTGAAGCGGATGGAGGTTAGTTTTTGGTGTTAAGTGGGTGTGAAATTACTAAAATACCCTTGTTATTAAAATAATATTTATAACATTAACAAATATCTAACCCATCCACCCCACCCCACCCCACCCCACCCCACTCCTCTTCAACTCTCTGTTTTCCCTCAACCCCTACCCAACTCCGACCACCTCAACCCCCATCCCCACCCACTTCTCTCTCTCTACTCTCTCTCGTCATCCACACATCTCTCTCTCTCTCTAAATTCATAGATACACATTTACAATCAAATTTAACCTTAGTAAACAAACCTAAATCCCTTAATCCAATAACCAAATCCATTTAAAACACATAAGTTAAAAAGTTAAACCTCATTCGTATAATAAACTTTCCGAGCACGAAACGCCTTCACATGTATGTAATTAATAGCCGCCCATAGATTTCGAGCCCTAATTATCACCTGCCTAATTAACCCACAAGAACAAAATCAAATTCAGCATCATACGATCAAACCCTAGCTTCAGACATGAACATATATAGAACTGAACAAAACCTTCTTTGATGATTTTGGAATCAGGCAGTTAAGAAGTACGTGTGAGCTTGGAGATGAAGTAGTGAAGTATTCCGATGAGAACCATGACTACTGATAAGGGGATTAGGACCCAGTCTCTGATCGTTGTTTCCAACACTAACTCTTCCGCCATTGTTGATCGATCAGATCTGTTTTTGTTTAGCCCGAAAGTTATATCGTTTATGAGATAGTCGTCGTTTTTGGTTTTCCTTCAATGTTGAAATCTGGGGTGGTTATGGCAGTGGTGTGATGGTGGTGGCGCTGAGTAGTGATGGCGGTGGTGGAGGTGGTTGTGGTGGTGGTATTTTAAAGGAGAGAGAGTAGAGAGAGATGTGTTTGGGAGGAGAGAGAGACAGTAGAGTAAATTGTTTTATTTTTTATTTTTTTATAGTTAGTGGGTCCCACATATATAATATATATGTATTTAATTAATTTATTTTGTTTTACATTAAGGGTAAATTGGTCATTTCACACCTACTTAACTGAGAAAACCAACCCCCACTCGCTTCAGCGACTATCCGAGAACGAGTTTGCCAAAGTTGGGGACTATAGCTGTAATTTTGAAAATGTAGGGACTAAAGGTGAAATCGGAGCAAACCACATGGACTATCCGGACACTTTTCTCAAAATAAAATTGTACTTAAAGCTGTTAGTTTTGAAGAGGTATGGTCCCAATTCCATGCACACATGGCAAGGACCACACCACTTTCCTCGTCCTACATGGCGCCTACATCAGCAAACAAATCCAGAAGCTTCTGGAAGACGTCAAGGTGGCACCAAAGATGCTCCTCCAAACAAAAAGGACAACACGTGTCACCATTAATCGGACACCATGTAGACTTGCGACACAACCTGGGGGCAGACCGACAGCTGCAGTACGAATTCTCTTGAATGGACAAATAACGACGTGCCACGTGTACCACTATCCTGACCACAGCAGAGGAGACCAGGAGGATATTCTCCTTGGTCGGACAGCTGGCGCCCAATAGCAGCTGGCAAGGTTTCTTCTCCCTCCTTCACCCTCCGGCTATAAATAGGACCCTTCATCATTCAGGTTAAACATTTTGTTCTCCCTCATTTTCCCCTGCAACACACACTATTTTCTCCTCAGAGCAGTACTTATTCTCACGCCGGAGCCCGGTTAATAGGGAAACCCCCATATTCCCCTCTTAACGAGCTAACGGTGTTGCTGTTTTGCAGAATCTCAGTCTCAGGATCTCAGTCTCAGGCGAGTAGAGAAGGAGATTGAACACACAGAAGAGACGACCCAGCTAGTTAACCTCGGTGTTAACCAGTGTTTCATCATTGGCGCCCACCGCATCTTTTGCAAACCATTTTCATCTCCTTTTCCTTCGAAAAACTCTCTAAATGACTGAACCAAACCCTTCTCCTCACGTAGACGGAGACAGCTCTTCCTTTGAGCTGCTCACGGACACGGCCCACGTCCAAAGGCCCCAAGGGAACGGGCCCGTTAGAGAAGGACAGATGACCAACGAGATACCTGATATCTTTGGAAGCACCTCCAGAGTTATCAACCAAACAACAAATGGAGCCACTTTCCAAACACCACCTGGAGTAGTCAACCAACCACCTCCAGAAGTTCTAACACCAAACTATGGGGCTGGTCCTTCAGCACCATCGGGTCAAGCACAGTTGAACTTCTCAGCACTCTTAGGGCTACCTGAAGGAGAAACTCAGGCCTCCTGGTATGCCAAGCAAACAGCGTCTCTGAACCTTGTCTATGCGCAACTCAGCGCACAACAAGCCTTGCTCCAAACGCAAGCTAATCAGTCCGCTTTTGTCACTCCACCACAAAAGCCTCTAGGCGCTCATATCCATCAGCAGACCCACGCGCGAAACCAGCAACCTGAGAAAACGCCCAACATAAGAAGGCAAAGTACGCACGACACGTGCGACACTTATGGCGAAACTGAAAGCAATTATGTGCAACACACTCACCAACAGAAAAAATCAATACACAGCCGTCTAGGCCCGCTCAATATAAACGATGAATGGGGCAGTTACAATGAAGATGACGACACCAAGTATAACAGAGAAAGCACGGTATTCAGCAGATTACCACCAAACCATGAAGCGTATAGACCCCACAAGCGTGCGGGATACAATCCGAATGCAGAACATGATTATTCGTTAAGATATCACCCAGAAGGCATAGCTGAAAAGTCAAAGTTCATCAGAGAGATCGCAACAGCTGATATCGACAAAACAAAACTGCCACACAATGTGGGAAAGTACAATGGCTTAACAGGTCCTGATGACCACCTCTAAGTCTTCAATGGCGTAGGGTTAACAGGTGGTTGGATGTTACCAACTTGGTGTCATCTTTTTGCGCAAACCTTTGTCGGTGCGGCGCGCGTCTGGTTTGACAGTCTACCTGAAAGAAGAATCAAATCCTGGATGGATTTTCGAGACAAGTTTCTCGCACATTTCTCCCAACAGTGCAGGCACACGAGAGATCCAGCAGATTGTCTGAACATCTGGAGGAAAGACCACGAAAGCGTCGAAGACTTCATCACCAGATACAACAAAGAGTGCCTAGAAATCGAGGATGTAGGGGAGAAAATGATGCGCGCACACTTTATGAGGGTCGTCAAATGCGATGACCTGATTAAAAGAGTCAAAGGAAGAGATGGAGGTCCCAAAGACTGGGACACCTTTATCGAAGCAGCGAAAATAATTGCAAGAACCGACAAACAACTGACCGGCGATGATAGTCGTCAGTGCAGTTATAGCCAGCATGATAGAAGAAACAAGAAGGGCAAGGCTCAGCCCTGGAAAACATCTGCTTATAGAGAACGAAGTCCGACAGTTGAGGACGCGTGCGCCACGATCAACCAGATCAGTCATCGCAAAGAAGTTAAAAAAGAGAATAGAGAAAAACAATGGACACCATTGACAAAAACCCCTTCTGAGGTCCTGTCAACAGAAACTCATCAGTTCAAACCTCCTCTGCAAATGAGAAACAAGAAAGTACAGATCCAAACCTTTTATGTGAGTTCCATAAAGACATAGGTCATCTCACGGATGACTACATCAGCCTCAGGCAATAAATAGAACGCTCTTTGAAAAATGGCAAGCTCACACATCTTGTAAAGGGAGGAAAAAGAGACAACCGCCAGATCCAAAGAAGGGAAGAAAGGCCAGATAACAAAAAACTGCGAAAACTGGAAACCCACATGATTCAAGGTGGTCAAAGAAGACCACGGAAGAACTACAACAAGTGTGCGCAAGATGATTCTTGGCGCGAGAGGCAAGTCGTCTTCCCTGTGGTACGAGGAGGTACGAGGAGGCCCAAGAGAGCGAAGACCCATAGTCATTCATGGTGTATTCGGCCATTACCAGACCGACTACATTTTCATAGATCTAGGGAGCACCGCGGATATCATTTATGAACAATGTTTTAACCAACTCGACCAAGAAGACAAAGCGCGCCTAGAGCTAGTTGGTCAGATATCGTTCCCGGTGCTGCTCTCAGACGGAAAGAACTCAAGAACGGAAGAAGTCACATTCATGATGTTACCAGTAAATTCAAGACAAGATATCCTTCTGGGAAGAGAATCCCAAGGAGATTTTAGCATGATTTGTTCAGGGCCACATTCAGCTGTTGGTTTCCCAACAGAAACAGGGATAGCCATAATTTACGCAAGCAAAGAGGTTCTCGCGACCGATGAAATCAGACCAGCAAAAACAAGCAAACCGACACCGCGCGCAGAACCCGAAAAATGGATACTGAACAACAAGTATCCAGAGCAAACTGTCACCCTGGGCCCAGCAATGTCAGATCTCACGCGCGCAGCGCTGAAGAAATTGCTATTCGAGAACATGGATGTGTTTGCTTGGACACCGACCGACATGGTTGGTGTTCCAAGACACATAGCAGAACACAAGCTGAATGTTTCTGAAAATGCTAAACCAGTGGTACATACGAAACGTCATCTGGGAGACATAAAGCACGATGCCATGCAGGAACAGATCACAGAATTACTAAACGCTGGTATCATTAGAGAAGTTCGTTATCAAAGTTGGGTAGCCAGCCCGGTGATGGTCCCTAAAGGAAACAGCGGTTGGAGAATGTACGTGGATTATAAATATTTGAACAAAGCATGCTCGCGCGATTGTTATGCTTTACCAGAGATTGACAAGAAAATTGATTCACTGGCGTCTTTCAGATGGAAATGTTTCCTCGATTGTTATAAAGGGTACCATCAGGTGCAGATGGCCATCCAGGATGAAGACAAAACTGCATTTTGCACACCAACAGGGTTGTATTGTTATACAAAAATGCCCTTTGGTCTAAATAATGTAGGTGCAACTTACCAGAGACTGATGAACGAAACATTCAGCGACGCCATTGGTAAATACATCGAAGTATACATGGATGACCTGGTCATCATGAGTAAGGAAGAAAGTATGATGTTGGTAAACATCCAAAAAACGTTCGATACGTTGTGCGGGGTAAATATTAAACTAAATCCAGCGAAGTGCTCCTTCGGGATGGAAGAAGGGAAGTTCCTGGGTTTCATCATTACAAAGGATGGGTTCAAGGTCAATCCCGAAAAAGTGCAAGCAATAGAGCGGATGCCTTCACCATCAACGATAAAAGAAATGCAGAAGTTGGCTGGACGGTTAGCAGCACTCAATCGCTTCCTCGCCAATCACGCAGTAAAATCTTTCCCATTTATCAAAACCCTCCGCAACTGTGTAAAGAAGAACCAGTTCCAATGGACTCCGGAAGCCGAGCATGCATTTCGAGAAATGAAAGACTGTCTCATACGATTACCAACGCTAACAGCACCAATGAAAGGTGAACCGCTGGTCATGTACCTGTCAGCATCAGAAAAAGCGGTCGGGGCAGTTCTACTTGTCGATTGACAAGGCATGCAGACGCCAGTATATTACGTATCTCGCTCCCTGAATGACCGAGAAACAAGATATGCCATAATAGAGAAGTTGGTCCTCGCACTAATCCACGCGTCCAGGCGATTGCGCTGATATTTTGCTAACCATGTCATTCATGTTCTAACGAATTACAACATCGGCAACATCCTCGCAAGACCTGAGATATCCGGAAGGTTAGCAAAGTGGGCTATAGAACTGGGAGGCCATAATGTGGTTTTTAGACCAAGTCCAGTGATCAAAGGTCAGGTGTTGGCTGATTTCCTGACAAAGGTGCCCGATGACAAAGACAGAGAATGCAAGACAATGGAGAAGGCCGAAAAGCAACATTCAGAAGAACCATGACTGCTATATACGGATTGCACGTTAACGAAGATGGCACAGGCGCAGGACTTAGGTTGGTAAGTCCGGAAAAACATGAGTTCACATACGCCATCCGGTTAGACTTCAAGAGCACAAATAACGAAGCTGAATATGAAGCTTTTCTTGCTGGGTTGCGATTAGCGATCAAAATGGGAGTCAAACACATAGAAGCACACGTAGACTCCATGCTCGTAGCAGGACAGATCAATGGTCAGTACGACGCCAAAGGAGACGTCATGGCATTGTACCTAGAGCAAGCAAGAACTCTGCTTCAAAGCTTTAATTCTTACAAGGTCCATCACATCAACAGGAGCGAGAACAAGCCAGCAGATGCACTGAGCAAACTCGCATCAACCAGCTTCCAGCATCTGGCCAAGGACGTGCGCATTGAAGTTCTAAGCAACCCATCGGTACCATTAAGGCAAGTAAACGTCATCCAACTTGGGACAACATCCTGGGTGACTCCGATTATCATGTATCTCCAGTCCGGAATACTACCAGAGAACAAAGATGAAGCAAGAAAGGTACAGTACAAGTCCGAACATTACCAAATGTCTGATGGCATTCTGTATAGGAAGTCGTACCTTGGACCATTACTGCGATGTGTAGACCCAGAAGATGCCAATTATTTGGTTCGCGAAATACATGAGGGCATTTGTGGCATTCATGCCCGACCAAGAATGGTGGTAGCAAAAGGAATAAACGCGGGTTACTACTGGCCAGGGATGCACCTAGATGTAGTCAAGGTCCTGAGGAAATGCAGTGGTTGTCAGAGGCACGCTCCAAAAACAATGCGCCCAAAAAATGAACTGGTCCCCGTAATAACGGCATGGTCGTTCCAGCAGTGGGGAATAGATATGGTTGGTCCTTTTTCGGAAGCCCCAGGAGCAGTAAAGTTTATCATAGTCGCAGTAGACTATTTCACAAAATGGGTGGAAGCAAAGGTGCTAGCATCAACCACATCTATAGTGGTGCGAAGGTTCATCTGGGAACAAATAATTTGTCGTTTCGGGCTACCTTTGAGAATCATAACCGACAACGGAACAAACTTCGCTGCTGAAGACCTCCAGAACTGGTTTAAAGAGCTGACTATCGAACATACCTTTTCCTCGGTGGCACACCCACAAGGAAATGCTCAAGTTGAAGCAGTAAACAAAAGTATCGTGGATGGTATCAAAGCGAGACTCGGAACACAGCGAAGAGGATGGGTTGACGAGTTGCCCAGCATACTGTGGGCCCATAGGAGTATGCCGAAAACAAGCAACGGCGAAACACCGTTCAGTTTAGTTTATGGGTCCGAAGCCATAATACCCGCAGAGATCGGTCTGCCATCTCCAAGGATGCTGTCAATGAATGCTGTCAACAATGAAGAAGAAAGAAGGTTGGATCTGGACCTTCTAGAAGAAAGAAGAGAGATGGCAGCAATCAACGAGGCAAAATACAAAACCAAACTGGAAAAATATTACAACAGCAAGGTCAGAATCTACACATTCAACCCCGGAGACTATGTCTTGAGAGACAACGAGGCGTCCAACGCAGAAAGACCGAGAAAACTGGCCACAAAGTGGGAGGGACCTTACGTCATAGATGAAGTCCTCGGGAAAGGAGCGTACAAGTTGCGCACGCTTGAAAACAAAGAAGTCCCCAGGACTTGGAATGCTTAGCAATTAAGGAAATGCTATATGTAAAAGGCCACGGTTTTATCTTTACTTGTAATGAATGGCTATGCGCCCAACAAGTAGACTTTAATACAAGAAGTGTTGGTTGTCTTATTTTCTGTGAATTTTTGTTACAAATGCATATATTACTTCGAGCATACACGAAAACACCAATGGCAGAGACACAGGAAACGTTGTAGACCTCCAAGGCTCGTCACAACTAAGTGCACAGCCAGGTCAAGTACACACAACCAAAGCATGTCAAGCCAAGTGCCACTTCGTACCCACCTACACACGAAAACATCATACGCATGGTAAAACACACATTGTAAGACCTCCAAGGCTGAGCACAGCCGGGCCAACACAATAACCTGCAAAACGATCACTTTGTATACACGAATAAAACTACGCGCTTAACAATAGAACAAACGTTGCAAAGTTTTCCAAGCATAACATACAGAGCAAAGCTAGGAAGACTAACACACTTTAACCTATCACAGCCATCATTCATTCGTGATACCTAATCAAAGTAATTGAACACATGCAAATATTGTAACGAAAACAAAATTCACAACGAATAAACTAACAACCCATGGCTAGCATAAATATACAAAAAGTGTGTCAAAATGCCAACAAACATAGCAACAGGAAGTAAATCGTTCACGAAACATGAAAGGTAAGTTAATTGTTCAAGGAAATTGTCAGACGGCTACAAGGTCATCAGGCCAATACACGGCATGCAAGCCAGAAGTCTTCAGTCTTGGTGACTAGGCCCAGCACCCCCAGCTTGAGGGTCTCGATCACCAAGAGCTTTCTTCAGTAACTCAACTCCATCAGGTTTTCGAGGTAATTTTCCGACAGCTTTGACAACGGCGAATTCGAGGAACTCATATTCCTACCGTTTCTCAGCATAACGAGCCGCACAATCAGATTTTTACAAGTCAAAATGGCTCATTGTCTCCCTAGCTTCAGCAGCTGCCCTCCCTTCAGCATAACCGTCTTTACGACCATTATCATACGCAGCCTCACCAAGCTCGTGCATATACGTGACTAGCTCCTCAGACCTCACGATACGATCAGCAATCTGGAGCAAACAGAATGAACAAAAAAAAACAAAAAATAAAGCGGGACAGATAAGAGGAGCAAAAGAAAACATACCAATGGAATGCCACGCGGAAGCAACCACTTGCTGTCGGCATTAGCTTCCTCCGCTATAATCTCTGAAGCATGGACTTCTGTAGATTTTTCAGTAACAAGTTGTTGCAATTTGGAAATTCGTTGGAGGTATTTGCCTTCTCTCTTCTGATGCGAAGCACGCTCCTGCTCAGCCTCTTCGCTTATCTTAGTTTTTTCTCCTTTCAAATTAGCAATTGCATCGAGAGCGGTTTGCATTTCACGGTTGGTTCGTTCGCAAGCAGCCTCCCATTCCTTCTGCTTGTTAACGTTAAACTGCTTTTCCTTAGCAAGTTTTTCTTCCGCGTCAGCAACCCTCCATGCCAAACCATTCTTTTTAGCGTTAAATTTTTCCTTCTCTTCAGAAAATGCCTTCTTAGCAGCCTTGAATTCTAATGTATCCTCCCCCATCAACTGCCATTCTCTTACAATCTCTTGGGAGGTAGCATAAAAATTAACCCCAGCAAGGATTTGATCATCCAAGAGATCCATCCGATGGCGTCTTTTCTGAAACAGTCTTTCAGCCGGGGGGAGAGATAAAGAAAAGAACTCATGGCAGTTGTTAATATCGTTCATCCGAGAGCCCTGAGTCAAGTTCCACCGAGGAGCATGTGGGAGATCGGCACATGCAGGATTGTGGGTATCCTAAGACCCACCTTGAACATGTTCATACTCTAGACTCTGGCGAACCCTAGACGTACCACTCCCTCCAGAACCTGGCGGACGTTTCGTATAAATGGTATGACGAGGAGTAGCCTCACTCGATTCCACCTCAGTATCAGCACCACCACCAACACCATCATCACCACCAGCACCAGCACCACCACCATCTCCAACCTGCTCAACTTCTACATCATCCTCTCTCCTTTTTCCGCCTAGATCAGCGCGTGGAGGAGACAGGTCAAAGGTTCTAGAAGGGGGAGATGTAGGAGGTGTAATCTTGGAAACATCTACCTTACGAATGCCCTTGCCTGATTTAGGACCTGTTAAAGGTCAGGCACAATAATTAAAAGCAAGAAGGAAATGTAAAGAACAAGACATATATAAACAGAAACAATTATACCTCGGGAACCAGATGCTGACTTATACATCTTCTCCAGAAGGTTACCAGTTTTTGCACTAAAAACACCCAGGTCAACCTCCGACTCTGAAGGTGCAGTAGTAGCCTCTTTCTGAAGCTTGGATTTTTTCTCCGCAAGCGCAGCAGTAGCCTGCTCATCAAGTTCTTTCTTCTTGTCTTCCAGAGCTTTCTTCTTTTTCATTATTTCTGTCAGTGTGGCATCATCATCCGGATCACGCTCAGTGCGCTTATCTCCTGCGTCTAAACTAGATAGCGTGTCAGATACGACAACATAGTCCAGCAAAGAGGAGTTAGAAGGACCCTTACGAGGTGCCTTAGCCACTGGTTCCGCAACCTTTTTTACCTCAAACTTATCTCCCCTCTTCTTTTTTTGGGTTTCCAACTGCTCAGCAGTATCACCCTGGGGATCCTCAGCAAGAGCTTCAACGTCAGCAACCACGGGTTCACGAACAGTCCCTTGTGGTGGACCTGCACGTGTGGAACGACAAATTAGACCGTCATGTGATTCATCAGACTCCTCACTCGAGAGGATGATAAACCCCCCTCGAGTAGGAGTAGGATCAACGCCAATATCATCATCAAGATCGTCCCCGCCGTCTTCACCTAAAATGGCGTTGGCATAAGTAGCAAGGATTTCACTGGTAGGGTGCAAAAAGTAATCCCTTATCCGATCTAACCACATAGGCTTCCCTTCAGGTAATATTGCAACAACCATAGCACCACCGGCCTTGAGGTCAAGAACGTTCATCAAACTATATCCTGCTGTAAAATACAACAACATGAGGCGACGAATGCCAAAAGTAGGGAAGAACATAAAACAAATCAGCAACAGTAATACCTTTCCCTTGGTAGCCATAGACAGGGAAACCCCTGGGGTTCTGAGGTTCCCATAACATGCTCATCCCGGCCACCACCAGCGCCCTCTCTTCAAGTTGAGCGATAGAAGTAACTTTCTAGGTCAACACTTTGTACCACTCTTGTTCAGCAAAATCTATTGACACATTCACACGAGGAACCCCTTCACTCTCCTCCCGGTAATGCATGTCAATGGGAATGACCCCACGGTGAACATAAAAAAACTTATGCTTCCAATCATGAAGACTCTTCGGTGGGTTACTGCTGCAAGGACTAACTCCACCGGTCTGGGAATTGAAAGAGTAGAAACCGCCAGTATAACTCATGAAATAGAACACCTTGAACTTCCCGAAAGTTGGTTCGATACGGTTGGCCCTGCATATGAACTCAAAATGAGTAATCCGAGGTAGCCCTAGAGCGTTTATCTGCGAAATGTGCAGTCCATAATTTGTCAACACTTCACCGGTGAACTTCGTCATAGGAAGACGAATGTTACCTTCCCGGAAGAAAGAAGCATATAACGTTATGTATCCTGGAGGAGCATCCAAGGGGGTGGAATTAGGAGTCGGAAACTGAGAACTCCACTCTGAACGGAAACCCATATCCCGTACAAGATTATGGAACTCTTCCTCCTTCCAGTTTATTTCTGCCCTATCCGGACCAGAAGGATTCCTGGGTTTGTACTTCCTCTTCTTCGAAAGATTCGCTCTGGTAGACATGATTATGGAAGATGGAAGAAAATATTTGGAGATGAGGAAGAAGAGATATATGGACGAAGATGAGGGAAAAAAGGAGTTTGAATTTTGAAAGTGGAAAAAGAAATGGTAACCGCCGTCTATTTATACCCATCGCATTTATTGCGATGGGTAGTGGACCGTCAGGAAGGCAGAAGGACGTCCAATGGGATGGTGACACGTCAGGAGAGAGACAAACCGTCTCCTCGTTTTTAAGAAACGTGGACAACACGCGCCTGACATGCGGCGAAAAAGTGACTGATGGTTCTAGAAAAGCAACTGTTCACCTCCGAAAAGACGTCCACCTCAGACGGCATGTTAGTCGTGTCAGTTGTCCTTATCCCGATAAAGAAACTTCCCTTAGAAGAAACCGCCAAAAAAGTGAAGCACCCATCATGCGCCATGCGCCGTTTTGGTTAAGCTTTGCAAGACCGCCATCATGCGCCATATGCCGTTTTGGCTCAACTTTGCAAAGCTGCCATCACGCGCCATGCGCCGTTTTGGCTCAACTTTGCAAAGCTTCCACCATGCTCCATGCGCCAATTTGGCTCAACATCGCAAGGAGGTCATAACACGCCATGCGCCGTTTTGGCTCAACTTCGCAAGACAGTGATCTTGCGCCATGAGCCGTTTTGGCTAAACTCTGCAAGGCGGCAGTCATGCGCCATACGCCGTTTGGCTCAACTTTGCAAGGCTAACACAACGTGCCTTACAAAGACAAACAACAAAGACCACCACCCTTATAAGTCCAGAATCCCTCCTAGACGATCAACACAACTAGAAGGCACACTGGACTTGGGGGACTTGAAGAGGTATGGTCCCAATTCCATGCACACATGGCAAGGACCACACCACTTTCCTCGTCCTACATGGCGCCTACATCAGCAAACAAATCCAGAAGCTTCTAGAAGCTTCTGGAAGACGTCAAGGTGGCACCGAAGATGCTCATCTAGACAAAAAGGACAACACGTGTCACCATTAATCAGACGCCATGTAGACCTGCGACACAACCTGGGGCAGACCGACAGTTGCAGTACGAATTCTCTTGAATGGACAAATAACGGCGTGCCACGTGTACCACTATCCTGACCACGGCAAAGGAGACCAAGAGGATATTCTCCTTGGTCGGACAGCTGGCGCCCAATAGCAGCTGGCAAGGTCTCTCCTCCCTCCTTCACCCCCTGTTATAAATAGGACCCTTCATCATTCAGGTTAAACATTCTGTTCTCCCTCATTTTCTCCTACAACACACACTATTTTCTCCTCAGCGCAGTAATTATTCTCACGCCGGAGCCCGGTTAAGAGGGAAACCTCCATATTCCCCTCTTAACGAGCTAACGGTGTTGCTGTTTTGTAGGATCTCAGTCTCAGGCGAGTAGAGTAGGAGATTGAACACACAGAAGAGACGACCCAGCTAGTTAACCTCGGTGTTAACCAATGTTTCATCAATTTTCAATAAACCACAAAGATTATCTGTGTAATTAACTCAAAATATCTTTATTTGATTGGTTCCTCCTAATCCAAAAGCCCTAGTTAAACATATAATTCTCTATTATAGCTTGACTATAGGTTAGAACTGTAAATATAGCTTATTAGCAATACTAGCGGTAAGACCCGTGTGCAAACACGGTCGGTTCTTAGAAAACCATGCATAACAAATATAAGTGCTGAATATAATTATATTTATATAGACTTATAAATAAAATAAATAAATAAGTTAGTCGGTAAATACTTAAAGTTTAGAGTATAAAAACTTAAAGTTTAGATTGTGCTGAGTCTTGTTTTTCTTCCATAAGTGTCTGAAGAACCATTTTGATGATGTATTCTTCTTGAGTCTTGTCTTCTTTTGTTAATTTATCCATCTGCTTTTGTTTCCTTCTTTGATTAAGGATGGTAGCATGTGGAGCAGTGGATCTCCTGAATGGCAATTTTTGTTGTTTGACTGGAACCACTGCTTCCGGATTATCAGGCTTTTTAGGAGCAGTTGGATCTCTCTTCCTTAACTCTTCCAACCTTTTGTAGGTAGCTAACACCTTTTCTACTTTCCACCTTGTAACCCGGTTCCTTGACCCATAATTAACAATTATCAGCTCTTCTTTCATTCTTTTCAGTTTCAAGACCCTTTCTGGTACATTTTTCTTGTAATTGGCCCAAACTAGAGGAGTTTGCTTTACCTTGTCTTGAATCATCTTTTGAATTCTGGCTGTCTCCTCTTGCAGTTCACTGATGGTCCATTCTTTGTATTGATACTTTTATGCCCTGTACTTCTTGTATGCCATGATGTATTCAAGATAGTCATTTCTCATGCTTTAATCATCTTTTTCTAATAATTTCTGACAAAGGTCTTTTGAGAACTGCTCTAAAGTTCTAACTTTGGTGAGCAGGTATTGCAAATTTCTTTGAATCTCTTTGTCAGACTTTACCTCTGTGTCTCTTTTAGATATATCATCTGCTTGTTGGGCCTTTATTTTGAGATATTCTTCTATATTTCTTGGAAAAGGATAACCTTGAACAGATGGGGGTTTCCTCTTTTCAGGGTCATCTTCAGAGTAGAAGGATTTGATTTCCTCCCTGACTGCTGGAAGATCTAGACGATATTGTACTCCTGCAAAGGCAAAGACAATGGCAGTGTTTTGATTGAAGGCTTGAACTGAAGATAATGGAACACGGTTTGGAATGGTGACAAGGACAGTGGTTATGTAGATGTTAGAGTTGGGGAAGTGTCATCTTCCAGTACAATGTTTGTTATCCTTCTCCTTTTGTGCTTTGGAGAAGTTGGTAGTGTATTTGTGGGTTGAGTGGCAGTGATTGAAGTAGTGGGTATCTGACTAACAGCTTTTGAAACAACTGGTGTTTCAACCACTGTTGTCACTACAACAGTTGATGTGTCAACTGTTGTTTTCTGCTTTTTAGGAGCTGGTTTTTGTGGTGGTGATATTGGTTTTGGTATGGAAGTGGATTGAGTGTGGGTTGATGTAGTAGTGATGGTAGTTGTTGAGATAACATCTGTTGGTTTGGAGGTTTGATTAGAGGAACTTTTGGGGATTTGAGGAATTTGTTTGGTGGTTTTGGAAGGTGTGGTTTTGGGTTGGCTTACTTTTCTGGTAGGCTGTCTTCTTTTAGGTTTAGAAGTACCCTGCTCTTCTTATTCCATCAAAACTTTCTTCTCCTCCTCAAACCTTTTAGACCCTTTTATTTCCATTGACTCTTTCATGTTTGCCTTTAATGCAGCAAATGCATTCTGAGTCTCATCAACCTTTTTGGAACCATCTGGCCTTGGGATTTCTACCACAAATTTGGACATTCGTTCTGGTGGCATGTATAAACCATCTTCTTTTCCCTTCTTCCCTTTAGTTTTCTCCCCCTTTTTGACATCATCAGGATTTTCAACATAGATGATTGAAGGAGGAGCAGTGCTAGTGGTTTGAAGCAAATGAGCTTTAATGGCTTTGATATCTGCTTGAGTATCTTTGTACCTAGCTTCCATGACATTTCTGACCATTTGAAGTTGAACTTCATGCTGTTGATCTGCATATTGTCTTTGTTTATGAAGCAGATGTTGAAACAGATGCCATAGCTCAGCAGGGGAGATGGTGCAGTGGTGGTTGTATCCTTTTGAGCTTGTAACAACTGTTGAGCTTGTAACAACTGTTGTAGATGGTGCAGTAGTGGGTGTAGCCTTTTGAGCTTGTAACAACTGTTGCAGCATAGTTTTGATTTCTGCAACAGATGTGTCAAGTTTATCAACCCTCTCCGTCAATTCTTTGTATTTTAAACCATAACCCAATTTAATGGGATCATCTGATTTCCCACCAGTGGTGGTTGTATCAGTGGTCGACTTAGGAAAAGTTTCCCTAAAATCATCCACTGATGCCCCTTGTTCTCGGTACTGAGGACTTCTTTCTTCAGCAGAACTTACCATTTTAAGGTCAGCAGTGTATAATGGAAACACACCAGTGGACACTATGGTTCCCAAAGAAGAAATTGCCTTCAAGGGAGTCTCACTAATGAAACTACTGTCCAAGTGTAAACCAGTGGGTTCAAAACGTGTAGTAGCTGCTCCACTTGAACTACTGACAGGAATTACTTGTAATTCCTGTAGTGTAGCCTCCTCAACTGTTGGTGGGTTAGCAGAGATAGAGACACCAGACTTAGTCACTTGTTGTGGTATATTCTCATTGACAGGTGATTGAGAAGAACTGATTTTTATCTGGGCTATATCAAGTGCATCCAACAGAGGTATCATTGATAGTGGGAGTTGTGCAGTGAAGATAGGGGTTAAAAGAGAATTTGCCCCGAGAGCAGGGCTGTCGAAGATAGATTCAAGTGAATCCATTCCTTCATATTGTGGTGTCCTGTTGTTACAACCTGATACTTTTGAGAGGATGCAGGAGGATTTTTAGGCTCAGGTTGAGATCTTTCTTCCATTTGCTGTGAGGAAGTAGCAGCAGTGGTTTCAGGTGACTTTTGTGTTATCACAGGTGTTACCTCTGGGATCTCATCTTCCAGAGTCACCTTTTTGGTGGGTTTGGGGGGCTTTTGGATAGTTTTATTTTTGGTCTTTTTGGTGATTTTTTGTGTGGGTTTCACAGCAGGGGTTGTGCTTCTGTGATCACCAGGAGCAGTGGGCTCAACAGCAGGGGCCTGAGGAGCAGTTGTTACTGCTAAATTCTGCTCAGGTACCTCTGTTTGTGTTTTTGAAGGTTTTGACAGCCTTGTGAATGTTTCAGAAACTAGACTGTTTGTTTGAATAGGATTTCCTTGGATAAGCACATGTGCATTATCCTTTGAAAATTTCTTTTGAAGATAAAAACTTAAAAACCTTGAAAACAATAAAATGATTTTTTATTAACATTCTTAACCATATAATTGAAAATCTCCTGAGAGTAGTTAAAATTTTCTTCAGCCATGATAGGATAGCCCAGGTATTGGATTTTCAATGGTATTTCATTAAAAGTTGTTGTTTTATTTGACACACACATGAGGAGGGTATGAAATAAAAACCTCGGAGCAGATGGAAAACTGCCCTTTTGTAAAGTATCCTTTTTCATTTCTTCTTCATACCCTCTCTCAATGAAATCAGTTTGGTACTCTGTTTTTGGGAAAGAGCTTTTACCTGTAAGATCATTGATTTCAAAAACCTCTGAAATGGTTTGAGGTGTGATGACCACTGGAATTCCCCTTATTGATGAAGTAATAGCTAAGGTCTTTTTGTCCTTAGTTTCAAGCTTTGCATTTTTCCAGAACTCTCGTTGGGTATCCAGGTAGATGGTTTCATTGCATGTCAACAAAGTTTTGTACTTTGAAGATGAAAGTGCATCAATCACGGAATGAAAACTTGTGTTTTGACTTGTTTTTGCAAGTGTACACACGTAGTTATGACGGGTTTTGAATGGAAGATCCATTATAAATCAAAGGTAGTTAAGAACGAAGGAAGAAGATGAGTGATTTGAGAGAATTTGATGAAAACTGCTTTTGAAAGGAATTTTGAATTCGACTCGACAATCCAAACCCTGTTTGGGGTTTTGATCAGGGTTTTATAGGTGAAAAAAGTGAATGCTGACGTGGCAGCGGTTACAAAAGATCTGACGGCTAAGTACTGTCCACGTGACAACCTCTGATGAATAATGGATGACAGTTGTTAGGAAACCACTGATGAATCAATATCAGTAGTTTACAGTGCTGAAAATGAAAACAGTAGCTGACTATAACTGTCAGTGGATTAAAAAACTGAGCTTTAACAACAGTCATTATATAAACAGTGGTTCAAGCATGTTCCTTCTCCAAAAAAAACAATATTTTAACCCAACAGTCGTTTCAATCCCCTTCAACCTCCACAAAACACTATTTTAACCCAACAGTGGTTTTAAACCACCATTTTAACCAAACAGCGGTTTCAACCACAGTTTTCTCAATAGTAGTTCCAAACATCTGTTTTCAACCATCTGTTGACCAAAGTCAACAGATGTATCAACCACTGTTTTATTTTCAAAAATCTTTTCCCAATAACAGAACTTTGATCATTTAAACATACCTTTGCCAATATTACAAGCTTTTACACTCTCAAACCTAAATATTTATTTACTTAATTTAAATAACAAACATGGTTAATAATTTTAACACAACTAATTATATAAAAACTACAAGTGTCAAACAGAGGTAACTATATAATAAACAAAGTTCAAAACAGTAAACAACAATCAATAGAATACAGCATACTAATTCCAAATCAATGGGCAAAACAGCATACAAAGTTCATCCATATGTTGGCCCAAGTCAACAGATGTATCAACCACTGTTTTATTTTCAAACATCTGTTCCCAATAACAGAGCTTTGATCATTTAAACAGACCTTTGCCAATATTACAAGCTTTTACACTCTCAAACATAAATATTCATTTACTTAATTTAAATAACAAACATGGTTAATAATTTTAACACAACTAATTATATAAAAACTACAATTGTCAAAACAGCAAACAGCATTCAATAAAATACAGCATACTAATTCCTAATCAATTGGTGAAACAGTAGTCTCGATAAGTAAAGCTCCTTTTGGACTATTGTAGTTGTCAACATGTTGGAGGTATTTCAGAAGTTCGTTGCTCAGATCAACTTCAATCATATCCCCCCAGATGCTTGTTATCAGCCACTTGTTGTCTTCAATTATATTAGTCCTTCGGCGCCTATCTACATAATCAACTACACGAGGATTATTGAAAACAAACACCTTCATCCAGCCTTCTTCTTCATATCTGAGCAAATCAGCAGTTAGCTCAGCAGACTTTCCAATAACAATCAAATGCAGCCTCTTTGCGATGGTCAAAAAATGCCCTTGGCAAGGATTGACTACAATACTCTCTAGAAAACGAAGCATTCTGAAAGTTTCACTCAGAACATCAAAAGCAACGATGTTCCTCTCAGCTAGTGGATACCAATAATTTGAAACCATAAAATATATGGTTTTATCAGCATAAACTCCTGTAGACCATGAATAACCACTTGAACCATAATTGCTTACGCTACCGAAATTTATTGTTCTCCATGACTCACGACGTCGTGAGTAAACACGAGCAGCAGCTACATTACAGTAACATCTGATGTTCAACACTTTCAGATCATTGAACTGATCAAAATAAATTCCACCAGTATCAGAGTTTCGATCATGATTGTAATTGAAGTAGTCATCAGACAAAACCTTATAGCGCCTGGTAGTTGGATTCCAAAGAATCAGCTCACAGCAAATCCCTTCATTGCAAACTAACAACAAACCATTAAATGACGATAGAATACGTATGAAGCTAGGGTGGACATTGTTAAGAAAACTTAAGGTTTTACTTCTAACAACATCCAAATTACCAGCAACTACGTCGTCAATGACAACTGACGTGTCTTTAAGGGAGAGTAGTTTCTTTTGTACTGAATCTCCACTTTGGAGCGCATGCATCATCTGAAATCCATGACTTGACAATTCCCTATAAAAATTCTTGGAAAGACATTTGAAACGGCCAATATCTTCTACAGAGAGCCTTATGAAAATCTCGTCAACAATCACTTGAAACCCAAATTTTTCCATTTTGTAGAGAACCAATGCGTCTTTGAAAATAAAAGAAATTGTAATGATATTGATAAACAAAAAACTTTTGAAGATGATTGAGTAGATGGATGAAAACGGTAATGATCAAAACCTCTGGCCAATGTATTTTATATACCCAATGAAGGCGGTTATGACTAAATACTTCGTCAGACGAAAGAATATGATGCGACACTCGTTAGGCTTTTAATGCATTTCCATGGGAAAAATATAAAATTAAACACGTTATTATAATACAATTAACCTCTTCATTTACCTATAAGACGCCGTTACCATAAGACAGAACTGATTGAGTGGCGTGCATTAATTGCAAAGTACATATCCCCAGACATTTTGAATTTGAAATTACCAGCAATTTCAAAACCACTGCTATGGTATATGTTTGCCAAAGGAAACATCTGTTAAGTTATACTTTCTTGGCTATGGGCAGTAGTTCGCACTCTTGAATGTGGGCCAGACCTTTGAGATTTAAATATAGAGCAGTAGTTTGAAATTAAATGTATTTTAGCTCAGATAAAAAATTGACACATCAGCAATTATCCTTTAGTCATAACTCTGATAAAAAATCTATTCATTTTGAATACAAAGATATTGCGAACATCTGTTAAAGCCTCTCCTGTTCGCAACAGTAGCAAGTCAAACAGATGTTGGCAATAACAGATGTTGGCAATTGAGAGGAGGAAATTCTTCGAATGTCACACCCCGATATTTCCATGTATTACCGGTGGGCCCGTTGGGGAGCATCGTGACGTAGTTGATATCATCATAGTCAAATAATCACAGTTCGATGCACAGCGGAAGTCTAAAGTAAAGTATTCCAAACTGAATTAAAGTAACATAAATTATTACATAACGGTTGAAAAGTGTATCCATAGGCGGATCAAACAAAAGAGATATTGTTCATCAGATTTAAAGTGATAAAAGCTTGCAAGACTTTTTATTTATTCACTCAGGAGATCTAGCCCATTACGCTTAGTACCTGCACTTAACCTTTTTGGAAAATACGTCAGTTTACACTGGTAAATACAATTAACTGACTCTTTTGAAAAGTGTTTATAAAATTGATTTAAATGCCCAAGGCACAAATATTCTTTTATAAATTGGGATAATTATTTAAAAATAATCTTGTAAAAGAATTATATGTTTGTTATACGTTCAGTAGCCCGGGTTAAATACCGGGTTAAAGATTAATAGACACACCACATAATATAACCTACAGCGAGTTATTCTCGAACAAGCAGGTATATCATTTTACGTACGCACCGGCAGGTGTATGCCTACAACCCGTGCTTAAGTCGTGGCCATTTCAATGAATGAGCCGAGGATATCCAGGACATGGTCATTAACCCCCCAAAGGCTTAAAACAAACAAAACAGATTAAACGGGTTATCTCAATGATTTAACCTTCATATGATTAAAAATTCAATACCCGACCAAGCGGTATTTTATATACCGTACCCCAAGCCCGTATAAGGGAAAATAAGTTAAAACTATTTACCTGAGCAAAAATATAAATTTATTCCCAGCCGTAAATCAATCAAGCAAGTATAGATAGCTTTTACCGGGCTCCTAATCCGGAACAAAGGTTTTTAAATAACCTATTAGAATCCTAACGGGTCTTATTTAAGTCTTAACTTAGACCGGTTAGTTTTAAAGAAATGTATACAGTTCAAAACGCAAGATTAAGCGAAGACCGGATTAGAATGTGGTTTAGACCCGACAAGTATGAAGACTTGTATAATATGGGTAAACTAAACACATTCTGGATTTTGAAGTAAAAATAATAAGGTTTGACCCGTTTCGGTCAATTTATGCAAACTAGTCACAAAAACCGCATCGAACGCATAAAATGCATAACGGGTAACCAAATGAGTCATGAACAGGTTCCCTAAGTTAATATGCTTAAAATGTGTTATGTATCAGTAGGATACCTTCCATTATGCCCAAAACGAATTTAAAATCAATTTAAGCCCCGTAGGGGTATTTTGGTCATTTTAGAGATTATAAAAGAGGTTAAATGACAATCTGAGGTTCTGGTCTAAAATGGTCAGTAAAAATATTTATTTTAGTAGGTTATATCAGTAAGATATAGCATATATGTGAAATTTATCATCTATGGCCAAACTATGCACCGTAGGGGCATTTTGGTCATTTCACATAAGCTTTAAGGGTCAAATTTGAAAATCTGATTTCACAACTTTTACTTACTGTTAAAGTATAAAAATTTACTTATAATATCAGTAGGTAATGGGTCTTAAATGTTAAACATAGTTTTAACCCATACTATGTGTTTAAAACGCGTAAAAAGTCGGTTTTAGGCGATTTTTGGGTTATATAAGAAAAGCTGAGATTTTTATTAGTTCAGAAGGCTTAAAATATTTTATTTAATATATGAAGTCAGTAGAAAAAGATTTGGTATCAAAATGTTATGTAAAACTCATTTTATTAGTAAAAAGGGTATAACCGTCAATTACCGAATTAAAGCAAGAATCCCATGTTATGATCAGTTTAAAAATTAATAAAAGTTTCCATAAATCCCTAAATATTATATTACATCAGTGGGTAAAAGGTTTGGTGTCAAAATTTGGGTTTAAATAGGTTTTATGCCGAAAATGCCGTTTAATTAATAAAAAGGCTTCAATTTACGATATCGAGCATAACTCCTAATTTAGACCTCAAACTGATGTCAAATTTTTAGGACATGTTTATAAATCAGTAATAAAGGTTTTTGTCCTCTCACATTTTCAAAAATCTCGTTTTAATATCAAAAGGGCATAATGGTCAACAACTAAGCATTTAACAGAAACATGCAAATGATTCGGATTACAAAGGAACCATATTGTATAATCTCAGAGGGTTATACTAACATGTAATATGGTTCTAATGGAACCCTAAAGCATATCTAAACTAAGCTAAATTAGGTCAGAACTAAAAGTCAAAGCAAAATTCTACTTTTGCGACTTTCGGTTCCGAACTGAACCTAAACTCAGAATTGTCGGGTTGAACATGCCTAGACATGTTCTTACATTATTTACCAAGTTATTTTAGTGTTAAAACATGTTCCATAACTTCTACATTATCAGTTATGAATTTATTTGTAAAAATAGCTTCTGTTGACTTTTTAATATTTAAGTTTGACCCGACAATTGATCAAGTTAGAGTGATAATCAGTGGGTGTCCTTTTAAGGGTTTATTACCCACATAATTACCAACTCATAGCCACTTTCAATTCGAATAATGGCTGGACCATTAGTGATTAATCACTAAGTCAAAGCGTAATTACGACGGCTTTGACTTTTGGTCACTAAACTAATAAAACTTGAACTTAAGAGGTTAAGGATGCTTACAATGGTCCTTAACATGAATTTGGAACTTAAGAAAACTTGCTTGAACTTCAGGAAGCTCCAGAGAAAGCAATGTGAAGTGATTTTTGACAATCCAAATGAACAAGTGCAACAACAAGTGCCTTATATAGCCAAATATACTTCACAAGATCACTCCACACAAGTCTACAACTGATTTCTGATGATTCCAAGTGTCCCTATGCATGAAATACTGTTGGCTCAGTCCGTGGAATCGAAAACAAGACATGCAAAGGTGGTGCAACAGGCTGACCTGCAGCTGTGCAGAGAATTCTGCATCTGGCAGTCGGACGTGGGCCGCATAAGACTTAACAGAAGTTTACGCGGGCCGCGTGAAGCTTCTGTTACCGGAAAACAACTTTCAAGATTGGTAGTTTCGGTCCCTGGTCCAAATAAACTTTATTTTACTTCCATTTATTGCATTTAGGACCCCCATAGTTAACTTTTAAGGACCTTGGGTCTTAAACTAACTCCGTTAAGCTCCCGGTTAGTCGTACGATCACCCAAAAAGTCTTGATTTATTCGTAACTCCTCGAAATTAATATCTAATATTCTTGTGAGCGAAATATTAAGTTATTTACAATGTTTTTGGGTTCGTTAAAGGTCACTCAGAGGTAATTTTAACATGTTGACATTTTTAACCCTTATGTTTCGTAAAATCCTTATTTTAAGCACAAACGACTTCCAATATTCGAGAAATTATTCATTAAAGAATACGAACATCGTATGAGGTCAATCAGAGGCACAAGTGTAACACCCCGAAAACGGGTTTGGTAATCAAACCCCGTTAATACTAAAAGACGGGTAAAGTACCGTTAGTAGTAAAAATTAACCCGGTAAATATTAGGACTTAAATAAATAAATCTAATATTTATTAAAAGGATGAGAAATACTTTGAGAAAGCAAAGTATATAAAAAGGCCCGAGGTTAACAGGACTTAAAAATAAAACGGATTATGAACAAGATAAAGTAACTGGGAATAAATGACCTAGTTAGTCATAAGTCTTATAGTAATAAGAAAATTTGTTAAAACACACTATATGCAACTTGGTAAAGTGTAGGGACCAAAGGTGACAAACTTGAAACAAGTTTGTATTAAATAAAACATTCAACACCAAAACACACACTCTAAGTGTGTGTTCTGGTCGAAAATTGCAGAGGAGCCAGGGAACTCCATGCTCAAACCCTAACTAGCAAAAATCAAGCAATTGAGAAGCCAAATCGACTCCAAATCGAAATCTAAGTTTAGATTAGTGATCACCTCAGTGAAAGGATCACAAGGTATGACAAATTTCATCTCCTAGTTACATCTCGAAATTTTGATGAACATATGAAATCGAAAATTTAGCTTGCATGAATGTTGTTTGGATGAAATTAGAATGAAATGGTGTCTAGGAATAAACCCTAGCCATTAGATTGTTGAAATTATGCTCAATACTTGAGAATTCCATAATCACCATTGAAGGTGTTAAGTGGGTGATGTAGAAGTATGAAGACACTAGGATTATGATAGTTGTACTAGTGTAATTTGAATTCTATAAAGCAATTTCAGGTTTGTTGATGTTAAAATTGATGTGAAATTGCCAAATTGATGTTAACCATGGTAAAGATAACTAGTTATGAAATAGTTAGTAAATATGTAAAATTATGCACACTAGGTGTTTGTTAAAATGCCTAAATGAAAACTAAAGTGTTGAAATTGTAAATGAGATGCGTGATTGCCAAACTCGATTTAACCCGTATGATATGGGGTAATATGAATTCTAATCATGATGTTGATTTAATTTAAATGGTATTTGTCATATGGATAACGGTAGTTAACTTTTAGAAAGTTAAACTAACCAATCATGAAGTCGAATGGTAGATTCGACATAAAATTTGTAAGACGGAATAGTCGTAGCTAATAATGACTAAACTAACCATCTTACGGATATTGATGATAGTTTGACTCATGACAAGCTAGATGGAGGCTTGGGAGGAAGCGGGTCAAACGAAACAAGAAAGAAGAAAAGGCGTAACTTGGATACAAGGTAAGTTAAACTTACTCCCCCTTTTTTATTACTATACACTTACTAGCGAAAATTGATCGTGAATAATGTTAAGTAATTGAAATACGATGTTCCGGCATGATACAATGCAAGTCGGAATGAATAAAAAGGTAGGAAATCATGAATTATGGTAAAAGGGGTAAAAAGGTAAATTAGTCATGTAATGACGAATAAATAAAAACGGTTTTGAGTAAAACGAGTTTAAGGGAAAACCGGGATAGGTTTAACGGGATGAAATGGTAACTAAATACCATCTCATACAGATAAATGGTCAATTAGGCTAAATGGGTCAAATGGTGTTGTTAACACCATTTGACAACTTCATTTGACAATTGCTTGTTGAGTGTTGTAATCACAGGAAACAACATAAACGTGCGTTTCTTTAACTAGAAATATTTAAAGCAAAAAGTTATGTAAACAGGTCAATACCTTGACCCAAGCCAGGTACGCATAAATAAGCCTTTAGTTAAACATATAATTTATGGTCAAATATTTAACGAAAGTCCTTCGTCGTAAAGTGAGGGACTAAAGTAGAGCAAAACATCCTTTGAAGGGTATATTGGGTAAACGACCCATAGGGGTTGTTTAGGAACTTGCATTAAGATTATGGAATCATTAAATATGAATAAAAGTTACAGGAATACACATTCATGGGTCAAATGCATAAAAATAGTCATTGCGTAAAATGACCAACCGATGGGTAAATTTTGGGATAATAGGTTAGTTATGCTAAATCCACCATAAAAATAGTTGTGGTGGAACATAAGCAGATGTGTAGATGTGGCCTTACGAAGTATGAAAAGAAAAGAGTCAGTTTTAGACCAAAATGCATAAAAGATCCCCTGAACGGGTCCAAATGAATTACGCGTGTAATTTGGGTGTTTGCCGCGTAATTCACAAAACTTATGAATCCAAGATAGTTATTTTGAGTTAAATACCTTGGTTTATGATATACGATTAACTAGAAACACGTTTGGAGGTCTTAAATACAAACGAGTCAACATGTGGATTTTGAATAATAAACCGAATGCTTAGAAATTCCGGATTTTATTAGTTTGAAGGTCGGATTTAAACTCCACGAAATGGAAAATTAAATTACAATCATGTAGGAAGAAACGGGAGATCAAACGGATACGCGGATTGAAAGATACGAAAGTTTTCGTGTCAAAAACGGAAAAAATGGAAGGGTCTGATACAGGGGCCACCGTAACTTACGGTGCCCACCGTAAGTTACGGTGGGGCTGAAAACATTACGCCAGATACCTACTGCCTTACGGTGGGGGCATTTTAAAACAGGGGCCACCATAACTTACGGTGCCCACCGTAAGTTACGGTGGAGGCCAGATTCGAGTCCTTGTTTCTGGGATCGAGAGATTAATGTTGGGATTTCCTGAGTTTTCTTTGATTCGATTATTCGACCCATTTTCCTTGTGATACTAGTTATTTAATTATCAAAACTGACCTTTAAGTTGGTTTTGAACATAGGTGAATGTCGAGAGCCCCGGATGAAGATCAAGCATCGAGCAAGAACCGAACACGCGTTAAATGAAGCTTCCGCAAGTTGTTTCGTCGTTATTCTAATACGACGAATTAAATCACATTATATTGTATCATTTTAAATTGTAAAAAGTTTTTAATAAACCCGTATTTTCATTATAATTGTGACCGTGATTACATGATTATGGACTTAAATTATATGAAAAACGTAAAATATTACCAAGGGTGTTACAAGTTGGTATCAGAGCCTTGGTTTAAGAGATTCAAGTATGGTGGGAAAACTATGCTTGGGCTTAAACCTTATGCTTTTGATAAAGATTGGTGTTCGGTTCGAGGCTTGATCGCAAATCCGGTAAGTACATGTATATCAATGGTTTAGTATGATTAAAGTGTTGAGAACAACACATATTGTTATCGTGTAATACACGTTACAGCAATAAAATTGATATAGAATATATAGTCAACGAAATTACACGCGTTGATGCGTATAGTAGAAAAGCCTCATATTATAATACGGGCACCCATTAATATCGAAATTACTAACTATTTTAAATGTTTTAGATTGAAGGACACTCGCATATGAAGATAGCGAGAGTTTAACAAATCGTGGATTTGACAGAGGAACGGTCCAAAGTACGACAAATAGATCATGCTCACCAAGGACCTAAATCGCGCAACGATTGCGAATAAGTTAATGGCAAGGAGAGCCTATTAGAGCAAGCATTATCAGGTACACGTTTTAAATTATTGCATAAATGGTAATATGCAACAAATATGTAGAGATTGAAAGTTGCATATATAGATCGAAAACTTGGAAAAACCTGAATAGAAAACCTATCCGAGATATTGTTTCCAAGAAAAACAAATAGAGGCATTACTTACATGGGGTGTAATGTGAAAATTATAAAAAGGTCATGTATACCAGGTGTTGATCGCTTACTCTGGCCAAGTAAATGGTGAACACGTGGTACCATGAACTTTTTATGATGGACACATTTATGTCCGATGTAGTAAGGGTGGGGTGAATGAGACTAACTTAAATGGTACCCAAATGAATCAAATAAGTAAGATGTTTGATAGTAAACGTAAGTCGGATGACGGAAGCTTATTACGTAAGAATAACGAGCCCGAGAGAAGGGACAAGGATCAAGTAAAAAGAAAATACAGAACGACCAATAGGAATGCTAAGGCATAGGGATAAAAGTTTGACTGTCACAAGTGACGAAATTCACATGGACAAGTCAAACGAATTGAATAAAGGATAAAGGACTTGATTGAATAAAAGCGATGGATCTCGCTAAGACGACCAAGTAAATTAAAATAACGTCTAAAACCATATAAGAATGGTTACTTGAAAATGATTACGGTAAAGATACCCGATGAATGGGTAGGATTTGGAAAGAATGCGTGAACCAAGAGACGGGAACGCGAAATAGAAAGTCAAAAGACTCGGAATATGAGTCATGACTAAAAGACAATGAGAATTTGCAAACATAAATGTTAATAACTACGCTCAACTATTTTAAAGTTGAACGGGTCGAATAAATAATGGAGTTTGACGTTCACAAGTGATGAAATTTCACACGAACAAGTCAAACGAGATAAATAAGGTATAAAAACTTGGTAGTGCAAGTAAGCGCAAACTGAATAATGGAAGCGCGAAACATTAATGAACCTACGTGATGGGTCATAAAGGAATATATATAGGAAAAATGAAAACTAGCGAAACAAAAATGTTAAAAACACTAAGATAAAGAACCCGGGTAATTGGTCGTAAAGAAGTATAGGTAAGAACCGGGTAACGGTAAGTGTAGGACAAACCGACGTGTAAATGACGTTAGAAGTCATAAAGTCAGAAAGATAATTTGAAAGAGAACAAATGTAGCCTTAGACTACGGTCAAGGTCAAATGAAATCCAAAAAGCAAAAGTAAATAATTCTAGACATAAAAAGGGGTGCCTTGACACCATATATATATATATACAGTTGAATAAAGACTTGAATAAAAGATGATCTACGGGATTATCATAACCTACGGGATTAAACATAGTGTTAAGGTCTACGGGACCAAGAAGACCCTTGGGTCATAAATAGAAAGAAACAAACTATTGGGTCTCACCTTAAAAAGGTGGAAATCTAAAGAAATAGTCTACGAGACTAAGCGAAAGAACCTACGGGTTATTTGGGTTAAGCGCGGGAACTAGTTGAAATTCCCCGCATTAAAAGATATTGGAAAGGAACAAATCCTCGGAAGCAACATTCCTAGATATGAGAGAAAGACGTAAGACAAAGAGAAAACGTAAACTAAAAAAAATTAGTTTTTAGTCAAAAGCAACGTTTTAATAAACATAAGTGGTATGAAGCGATTTAGAAAACCGTTAACGCACATAAGGCCGGAGATGGCGATATGGATATATGCCCGAGCAATGGGGTATAAGGTAACCAGTGACTAACAAGTCTAACCGCCAAAATAAATAATTAATAAAGACATGAAATACAAGATGAAAGTTACGGCCAATGAGGCCTTATACGTGAAAGGCGCATACGTTTGGAAGCCAAAAAGGGCATTACCATATTATCCTGGTAAGATTAATAGATGAGAGCAATGCTCAAGTAACTATCGAAACTAAATCCAAGGAGTCAAACCTGAGGAACTGCGTAAGAAAGGTTTCGAGGACGAAACCTCTTTAAGGGGGGTAGACCTGTAACACCCCGAAAACGGGTTTGGTAATCAAACCCCGTTAATACTAAAAGACGGGTAAAGTACCGTTAGTAGTAAAAATTAACCCGGTAAATATTAGGACTTAAATAAATAAATCTAATATTTATTAAAAGGATGAGAAATACTTTGAGAAAGCAAAGTATATAAAAAAGCCCGAGGTTAACGGGACTTAAAAATAAAACGGATTATGAACAAGATAAAGTAACTGAGAATAAATGACCTAGTTAGTCATAAGTCTTATAGTAATAAGAAAATTTGTTAAAACACACTATATGCAACTTGGTAAAGTGTAGGGACCAAAGGTGAAATACTTGAAACAAGTTTGTATTAAATAAAACATTCAACACCAAAACACACACTCTAAGTGTGTGTTCTAGTCGAAAATTGCAGAGGAGCCAGGGAACTCCATGCTCAAACCCTAACTAGCAAAAATCAAGCAATTGAGAAGCCAAATCGACTCCAAATCGAAATCTAAGTTTAGATTAGTGATCACCTCAGTGAAAGGATCACAAGGTATGACAAATTTCATCTCCTAGTTACATCTCAAAATTTTGATGAACATATGAAATCGAAAATTTGGCTTGCTTGAATGCTGTTTGGATGAAATTAGAATGAAATAGTGTCTAGGAATAAACCCTAGCCATTAGATTGTTGAAATTATGCTCAATACTTGAGAATTCCATAATCACCATTGAAGGTGTTAAGTGGGTGATATACGATTAACTAGAAACACGTTTGGAGGTCTTAAATACAAACGGGTCAACATGTGGATTTTGAATAATAAACCGAATGCTTAGAAATTCCGGATTTTATTAGTTTGAAGGTGGGATTTAAACTCCACGAGATGGAAAATTAAATTACAATCATGTAGGAAGAAACGGGAGATCAAGCGGATACGCGGATTGAAAGATACGAAAGTTTTCGTATAAAAAACGGCAAAAATGGAAGGTCTGATACAGGGGCCACCGTAACTTACGGTGCCCACCGTAAGTTACGGTGGGGCTGAAAACATTACGCCAGATACCTACTGCCTTACGGTGGGGCATTTTAAAATAGGGGCCACCGTAACTTACGGTGCCCACCTAAGTTACGGTGGAGGCCAGATTCGAGTCCTTGTTTCTGGGATCGAGAGATTAATGTTGGGATTTCCTGATTTTTCTTTGATTCGATTATTTGACTCATTTTCCTTGTGATACTAGTTATTTAATTATCAAAACTGACCTTTAAGTTGGTTTTGAACATAGGTGAATGTGGAGAGCCCCAGTTGATGATCAAGCATCGAGCAAGAACCGAACACGCGTTAAATGAAGCTTCCGCAAGTTGTTTCGTCGTTATTCTAATACGAATAATTAAATCACATTATATTGTATCATTTTAAATTGTAAAAAGTTTTTAATAAACCCGTATTTTCATTGTAATTGTGACCTTGATTACATGATTATGAACTTAAATTATATGAAAAACGTAAAATATTACCAAGGGTGTTACAACAAGAATGGCATGTTGACACTTTGGATCCCTTTATTCACTTATTTACATTGTTTGACAATTTTAGTCCCTCCAGATCAATCCATTACACGTTTAAAGTCCATGACACGTGTCTTCACAATATTGGTCATGATTTTACGAGGTGTTACATCGAAAAGCTCTATTAGGCAACAACAGATGTTGGCAACAGTAGCAAGTCAAACAGCCGTTAGATCAGCAGATGATGATTTAGAGCAGATGTTCTCTTTTGTCAAACTCTAACTTTGATAGATCTATACACTAACAGAAATTGATACAACATCAACATAATCTAATTAAACTCAGAGACAATTTCACTTCTACATCAAAAGTACCGAGCTACAATAATCAGATGATATTAAAAATTACATAATAATACTTATTCAGCTTAAAATTACAACGAAACTTTAAAATCTAACAACAACACCTAGAAATTTACGAACCTAACAGCAAAAATTTAGTGCTTTTAGCTTAAAATTTAGTGCTTTTAGCTTTAAACTCCATCAATGTATATCTTCGACAATCGCCATGAACTCCACGGAAGTACTCAATGCATCAACATCAGGTTTCTAGAAACCTGATCTCTCATGAACAGACCAAGATGCAGTACATGAAAACACTTCTTCAGCTGTTGAAGAGTAGCCCTGTCCTCATATACTTAATCCTTAACTTTATTCATAAAGAGTTGCTTTAAACCAAACTTTATGCTTCTTTAATACAAAAAAATCAGGAAAGACCATTACTCTAGTAAGATAAAATCTTATCTTACAGCAGTAGCAGATCCTTTCTTGCGTTTAGTAGGAACTACTGGGGCTTCTACATCATCATCATCTGCCCAAAGTCATATATAATCATCATTTAGTCATAAGCAAAAATTATTTTAAATGTACATTTAATAATCTTTCTTTGTGTTTAATTTAACTTTATGCTTCTTTTAATACAAACCTATAATAACCCACAGCAGATTGTATGAATTTCAAACAACTGTGATTAGACTGATATATAAAGCGAGAATTAGAGTATATCACTTCAAAATTAAAGATTCAAATTTTCAAAATTGGATGTAGCAAAAAACACATACTTTAAACGATGTTGGAACAATAATACTGGAAACAACCGTAGAACAATCATCATCATCATCATCTGCAGCAGATCCTTCACAATCATCATTTAGTCATAACTCAGATAACAAAACTTTAGTAAATATCAAAAACAAAAACAAACATAATCATATATATCACATTACCATGATCAAGGCAAACCACATATCCCCAAAACTTTATCTGAAAGTGGGTCAGAGAGAGCTTCAGTTTTCTCTAATCCTTTATGAACAAATGCCGAGTATTGAGAAGAAGGGATTTGAGGGAGAGATACATTACAAATGTGGTTTGAAAATACAAAAGAAGAGAACACGTTTATATAAGAAGATGATTGACACAAGTGAGTGAGTGACATGCATTAATTGAAAAATACATATCCCCATGCATTTTGAATTTCAAATTACCCGCAATTTCAAAACATCTGCTGCTGCTAGATATACGTTTGCCAAAGGAACCATCTGCTACTTTCTTGTAGATGGGCAAGGGTTTGCCCTTTGGAATGTGGGCCAGACCTTTAACATTTGAATACACAAGGCAATGGCTTGAAATTAAATTAAATGTATTTTAAAGTGATTTATATATTAGGCTTTATGATGCGATAATGACATAAGAAAAACCTTGTTGGACAGCCTCTCCTGCTGACACATCAGCTTTTCTTATGTCATTGGGATTTCTCCTTTTATAGAAAGTATAGATAGGAGTCAGAAGAGGTCCTAACCACCTATTTATTATTATTTTTTAATTTATTTTTTTGGTAGAACCGTAAATATAGCTTATTCGCAATATTATCTCTATTATAGCTTGACTATAGGTTGTGTTCACTCACTTTTAATCCATCATTTAAAACAACTAACCTAAGGGTGTGGTAATGACCTAAACCATTATTCTCTTATTTTAATTTATTTTTGTGAAAAAGGAAAAGGAAAGAGTAAATTACACAGATTGTCCTTTAATTACACCCTAAATTGCACTCACTGCCCTTTCCCTTTAATTTGTGCATTCCATGTCCTTTAAATAACAAATTTGCACACTCTTTGTCCTTTTCTCCAAACCCCATCCAATAACCCAGTTAAATGCACCCATGTGCCTCTCACATGATGGGTAAAATTGTAAATAACCTTCCACCTACCCCTTAATAACCCCAGGAGTCTTCTTCCTCCCCACATAAATTAGGGTTTCGATTTCTTCAACACTTCCTCACATAAGGATTGCATGTTTTGTTCAAAGTACTCAACAGACACAAAACTTCCTCCTCTATCTTTATATTCCTAATGAAACCCTAAATAACAACTACTGAACTCACATCTTTACTCTCTGTTGGGATTGAACCCTATCAGAGGAACAGATAATTAAAGCCAAAACTGGATCAGAGCAGTGGATCCAGAATAAGCAGATGATTACAGTTGGTTCATGCAAATCTCTCCCCTTGAAAGTGGTTTCATACCTGCTGACCTCCTATCTGCTGATCTTACTAAGTGCTGACCTACAACTGCTGCCTTACATCTACTGCCCAATGTCAAAGACTGATGGAAGAACAAAGCTCTACTGAGTCAATCTACTGCCTTGAGTCAAGTACTGCTGATCTGGACAAGCACTGCTAGATTCACAGCAGTGGAAGGATGCAGCAGCTGTTTAAGTGTCTTTTATGTAAAGAAATGTAATAGCAGTAGTTAGTACATCAGTGTTTGTATTGATCAGAGGTTAGAGTTTGTTAGGAGGTTAGATGTCACTTTCATGGTGACATCAGCTAAGATGCTCAGTGGTTTGCAAGTGCCTATAAATAGTTCAGTACTTTGTACTGTTCTATTAGCTCTTTCACAACATCGTCTTCTTTGCACGAACAAACTACTGAGCTCTGACTGAGGGGGAGTTTGCATTCATACATCAATCATTGTAATCGTTGTTGAAACAAATTCAATCTTTCGGTTCATTGTGTAAAGATGTTTGATTAAAGTATTCTCCCGTTTGATTGTATGCAAAGTTTGTTTTCATCTTAATTCCGCTGCACAACTCTTTCATTTCCATCTTAATTTCAAACGAAAATACAATCAAAAAGAAACTCAGATCCAACAATTGGTATCAGAGCTTGGACAGTCAAATTTGATTTAACAATCATTTTGACGTAAATAGTTCAGCTCATAACAGTTGATACTGATCGTTTGTTCGTCCGTTGAAAAACAGAGCAAGGATTAATCGCCATTAAAGTTGATTTCTCAGTGTCTGTAAAACAACAAGAATGATGTCACAATCTCAGGATGATAAAAACAACATCGGCTCGCTTTTTAAACCACCTATGTTAAAAAGAAATGAGTACAACATCTGGCAGAGGAGGATGGGTCACATCCTCGCTCAACAAAGCACAGGTTGTTGGAAATCTGTCATTTATGGTCCCCATGTTCCTTCAGTGCCAAGTGCTGAAGATGCTAAAAAGTTCGTTCCAAAACCAGTTGAAAATTATACCGAAACCGACTTTCAAAAGATCGAACTAGATGCTAAAGCGTTTAGCATCGTAGCATCAGCACTGCCCAATGAGATATATGCTGGACTGTTACATTGTAACAGTGCCAAAGAGTTATGGGACGCACTTAAGGAACAGTTTGGGGGAACTGAGGAAGTCATAGAAAACAATAGGGAAATCCTGAACCAACAGTATGAAACATTTTGCTACGTTAAAGGTGAATCACTAACGCAACAATTTGAGCGTTTCAGTTGTCTCATCAGTGAACTGAGGCTTGTTAACACCACTTTTACAAACTCAACTCAAAATAGCAGGTTCCTCAGGTCACTGCCAGAAAAATGGGACACCATAGCTTTTCTCACCCGAAACTCACCTGAATTCAAGGATCTGACCTTGACCCAACTCCATGGTCGACTCCTGACCTACGAAAGGGAGTTGAACCAGAAAAGGAGGTTACAAGAGTCAGGAAAAGTTACCGATGATTACACTTTCGGTAATACTGCTCTTCTGGGTCAAGAAGAATCTGGGAGCAGTGGTAAGGATCAGGGTTATGATCACTTCATTGACATAACTGCTGGTGCAAATTTTAACAACCCTGATCCTCACTCTGCTAGTTATGCATTCACTGCAAACGAAAACCAGATGTCAGACAATTTAAGTTTTGAACTAAATGATTTGCAACATTTTGATCCCACTGATTTAGAGGAAATGGACATCCTGCACCAACTGGCTTTGCTAAGTGTTAGAACTAGCAAGTTCTATAAAAGAACAGGGCGAAAATTCCCAGGTTTGCATGGGAATCTAAGGGTTGGGTTGGATAAATCGAAAATCAAGTGCTACAAGTGTAATAGGTTGGGACATTTCGCTAGGGAATGTAGGAGTCAAACTACTGGTCCCATAATTACTCATCCTAGTTCAAATCCTAGACCTCAAAACCAAAACACTGTGCACTATGCCCAATATACCCCAGCAGCTCAAGTGAACACTGCTCACTATGCTACTGCCCCTGTGCCAGTACATTATGTCCAAACTACTGTTCCACAAATCCAATATGTTCAAACCCCTGCTCCACAGGTACAAGTGCAACCTGTTGCACCTCAAACCACTGTTCCAGCAGCAGCACAACCAGATCAACAAAGCTTTTTCACTCAAGGGTTTGTTGACTGGAGCAGTATGCCTGAAGACCTTAATGATGAAAATTTTGCACTCTATGCTTCTAATGATTCTACTCATGATGAGTTTTGTTTGATGGCATTAGAGTCAATACAGGAGGGGGTTGAAACTGAGGAGGAACAGCAGAGCTTTGAAACAGTGGAAGAGGTGACTGAAGCAGTGGTTACTGCTGTGGCTGGTGAAATACTGTTGGGAGAAAGTTCAGGTACCCTGATTGAACCAATGACAGATCCATGGTCCATAGAGGACAAAGAAGAAGAGAAAGAAGAAAAGGCTGGTAAAAAGAAGGTAAAAGCTGATGATGAGGAAGATCATCAATGTGATTGTGCAATGATGGCAGCTGCCAAGGTATCTCCTCAAGTTCTTGAAAAACTGTGTTCTGACAATTGCATAATTGCTTTTGCTAACATTAAAGAGGTGAATGAAAACCTTCGGGATAAAATCTTGTCTGATGAGGTCAAATTTGAAAGGTCTTTAAAAGAACTTAAAAACAAATTGACTGAAAAAGAAAAAGAGAACAGCTGTTTAAAAGAAGAGCAGAGTATAACCAAAACCCAACTTCAAACTATGGTAGAAAAATACCAAGTTTGCAAAAAGGAGTTGGAGTCCGCCCAGATTACTTGTGAAAGATGGGTGGAATCCTGCAAAGGATATGAGGTTATGCTTGAAAAACAGAGAAAAAGCAATGTGAAATTTGGGGTTGGTTATAGAAAACATGATGATGAAAACACTGCTTTTGAAAAATCTGTTCAAACCAAAACCACTGATGTAACCACTGAGTTCATCCCCACAAACAAGAATGGCCAAGAAGTGAAAATCACTGACAAACTTGGTAACAAAATCACACTTGACAGACCATTGGAATCCTCTACTTTTGAGGAGCTTGAAGAATACCAGTTTAAACCAAAATGGTCTGATGAGTGTGACATTCTTGAAAATTTCAAGCCAATGGACTTTACATCAACTGATGGTATCAAGGCTCCAAAAGCTAAAGTCATACCTCTCAAGGACATCCCAGCAGTGGTTAAAACCTCTGCTGCAAAGGAGTCTGAAAAGAGAAAGAAGAAAGAAAAAATTGATAACTTGTTTTGTGAATTCTGTGAGAAAAGGAATCATCTAACAAAAGATTGTTTCCACTTAAAAGCTTATGATTTAAACAGAACAAGTGTCATTGTTTCAGCTGAAGGTTGCATTGTCTGTGGTAAAACAAACCACAAAACTCAAGCATGTGTGTATCTCAAAAACTTTGATGTGAAAAAGAATGAGTACATTGCTAAAACATCCTTGAGTCCATCATCATCATCAACATCTGTCAAATTCACCAAGAAACAACCACTGTTTGTGCCAGTTCAAACAGCTGTTACAAAACAGCTGAACCAAACATCTGTCAAAAGAGATGTTCAGGTTACTGATGCACCCCCTGCCAATCAGTTCCGAAAAGGCAGAGAAAAACAGTCTTACCAAAGGATTCCTCACGTTTATGAGGCCTACAAAAGGCCCTCTAAACCCAAAGTGAACAAGCATCCTTTTGGTTATCAGCAGATGATTGGTCAGGACCCACAACAGTGGTTAGAGAAACACTGTCCCAAAACAGTTCAAACCCCTGACCTAACCACTGTCCATCATTCTGCATACATCCCAGACACTGTTGAGACCCCATCCAAAGCCTTGTTGGCTTTGGAGACCTTAATGAACTAATCCTTTTACTTCATGTGCAGGGAGCTTCTGCATGCTTTGATAGTCTTTGGTATGTAGATAGTGGAGGCTCCAGGCACATGACAGGATGTAAAGCCCTCCTCAAAGACTTTAAAATCCATGGAGGGGGTGATATATCCTTTGGGAATAATAGTAAAGGAAAAGTTCTGGGGTCGGGTACAGTGGAGTCTGGAAAAGTAAAATTTGAAAATGTCAATCTAATAGACAATCTAAAATTCAACCTTCTGAGTGTGTCCCAAATGAGTGACAAGGGTTTTGGGTCATTCTTCACAAAAGATTGTTGTAGGATTGTTGGACCAGAAATGGTCAAAAAGATTGAAGCAATAATCAAAACTGGTCAAACTAAACTTGTTGCTCAAAGAAGTGGCAATGCTTATGTTGTTGACATGTCAAAAGAGTGTCCCAGAGCTGATGCCTGTCTGTTCTCAGCTGCCTCTAACAAAGAGACAGAACTTTGGCACAGAAGGCTGGGACACACAAATCTTAAGACAATCACAGAAATTTCAAAAAATGGTTTGGTGAGAGGCCTACCACAAAAATTGTTTTCATGTCCTGAACATTGCATTTCCTGTTTAAAAGGAAAACTGCATAAAAGTTCTTACAAGTCCATTGAAGAGTCCAAAACAACCCAGTGTTTGCAAATGCTACACATGGATTTGTTTGGCCCAGTTCAAGTCATGAGCCTCAAAAAGAAAAGATATTGTTTGGTTATTGTTGATGACTTTTCTAGGTTCACATGGACTTTCTTTTTGCACTCAAAAGATGAAACTGCATGCATTTTGCAAGACTTTGTAATACAGGTTGAAAAGCAATTTGACCTTCCAGTGAAAAGCTTCAGGAGTGACAATGGCACAGAATTCAAAAATAGGGAGTTGGATGCCTTCTGTGTGAAGAAAGGGATTGTAAGGCAGTACAGCATCCCAAGAACACCAGAGCAGAATGGGGTAGTGGAAAGGAAGAACAGAACTCTGATTGAGGCTGCCAGAACCATGCTTGCAGATTCAGGTTTGCCATTAACTTTCTGGGCAGAGGCAGTAAACACTGCTTACTATGTTCAGAACAGAGTTTTAATAAACCCCAGGCACAAAAAGACTGCCTATGAAATTATGTATAAAATTAAACCACTGATCTCAGATTTCAAAGTGTTTGGCTGCCCATGCTTTATTTTGAACTTAAAAGATTCCATTTCAAAATTTGCAGCCAAATTGATTGTGGTTATCATCTGGGATACTCAACCACTGCCAAGGCCTACAAAGTGTTCAATACACGGACCAAGGCAGTGGAGGAGACTTTGAATGTTAAGTTCAATGAACTCTCATCAATGAAAATCCCAGCAAACCCTGCAGATCTGTTTGATCTTGAAAAATTCACTTTTGAAAATACTGCTGTCAAGACTAACAGTGCAGGTCCATCAGAGGATACAACACCAGACTATGGGTATGAAATCATCATCCCTCAAAGGTCTGCCACAAAGGGAAAAGCACCAGCTGTTCAAAACAGTTGTCAAAGCTCAACCACTGCTACCTCAACAGTTATTGACCAAAGTAGCCCATCAACCACTGCTTCCACATCCTCAAACACTGCTGACAAAAGTCCTCAAACAGTGGATAAAAGTCAGCAGTTGTCCACTTCATTACCTCCAATTCCACCACCTTTTGAAGCCACTGCTGGATCATCAAAGTCCCCAGCAGTGGTTAGCTCAGATGATACACATTTGCAGCCTTCACCAACCAATGCCATCATACCATATCAAGGAGATTTAATCTTCTTGAGATCTCATCCACCTGATCAAATCATTGGCAACATAAATGAAGGGGTGCTCACAAGAAGTCAAACCCAAAACATTTGTCTTTTTGCTGGTTTTCTATCACTCCATCAGCCAGTCAAGTACCAAGAGGCACTGAAAGACAACAGCTGGGTAGAAGCCATGCAAGAGGAGCTCCAACAGTTTAAAAGACAACAAGTATAGGAGCTTGTACCACTGCCAGAAGAGGTTAGTCCCATTGGCACAAAGTGGGTCTTCAAGAACAAAACTGATGAAAGGGGTATTGTTGTCAAGAATAAAGCCAGGCTTGTGGTTCAAGGTTACAGACAGGAAGAGGGGATTGATTATGATGAAACATTTGCCACTGTTGCAAGATTGGAAGCCATTAGACTGTTCCTAGCCTTTGCTGTCAACCACAATATGAAGGTGTTTCAAATGGATATCAAAAGTGCTTTCCTCTATGGTACAATTCAAGAAGAGGTGTATGTTTGTCAACCTCCAGGTTTTGAGGATCCATTTTATCCAGATCATGTCTACAGGCTAAACAAAGCCTTGTATGGCTTGAAACAAGCACCAAGGGCCTGGTATGAAACTCTTTCCAACTTCCTACTCTCAAATGGTTTCAAAAGAGGTACCATTGATAAAACATTGTTTTTAAAATGGAGAGGGAAGGATTTAATGATTGTCCAGATTTATGTGGATGACATTATTTTTGGAAGCACATGTAACTCAATGTGTGAAGAGTTTAGAGAACTCATGACAGCTGAGTTTGAAATGAGTGCTATGGGTGAGCTGCAATGCTTTCTTGGTCTCCAAGTACAGCAATTGCAAAATGGAACTTTCATTCATCAAAGCAAATATGCTAAAGAACTTTTAACCAAATTTGATATGAATGATTGTAAACCATGCAGCACACCCATGGCAACAAATAAGCTGGTCATGTCTGATGAAAAGGATGAGCTGATTGACCAAACACTTTATAGAAGCATGATTGGGTCTTTATTGTACCTAACTGCATCTAGACCAGACATCATGTTTGCAACATGTGTCTGTGCAAGAAGTCAATCAGCTCCCAGAAAATCAAATCTCATTGCTGTAAAAAGGATCCTCAGATACATAAAAGGTGCTCCCACACTTGGTATCTGGTATCCAGCTAATGGGAACATCAAGCTTTCAGGTTTCTCAGACAGTGACTTTGCTGGATGTCACACCACAAGGAAGTTCACATCAGGAGGGTGCCAGTTTCTAGGTGATTGCTTAGTTTCATGGCAAAGCAAAAAGCAAGCAGCTGTTTCAACATCCACTGCTGAAGCTGAATACATTGCTGCTGCAAGCTGTACAGCCCAACTCCTGTGGCTTCAAAATCAGTTACTGGATTTTGGTATCACTGCCTTGAAGACACCACTCATGTTGGACAGTCAGGCAGCAGAAAATATCATTAAAAATCCAGTTTCCCATTCAACCACCAAACACATCGACATCAGACATCACTTTGTGAGGGATTGCTATGAAAAAGGTTTGATTTCTCTGCATCATGTTCCAACTAAAGACCAGCTGGCTGATGTGCTCACAAAAGCACTTGATACAGCCACTTTTGAAAGCTTGGTCTCTAGAATCGGAATGCTGAACATGGAATAACAAGCAACATCTTGTTTTTCTATGAATAAAAGCAATAAAATGTTTTCAGAAAATCAAAACTCCATCCTTGAAAATAGCTAAAAATGAAAATTTTTCATTAAAATCCTTAAAAGTCTGCCATTAACCACTGATTGTTCAAAAGTCTGCTTCCTTCAAAAGTCTGTCCACTGCTGAAAGTCAACCGCTGCTCTCTCATTACTTTGATAAACTCTGTTGTTCAAAAGCAGTGTCTTATCCACTGATATGCTATCCACTGATAGTGAAAATCATCCACTGCTTTCATACCACTGCCTTCATATGTCCCTGTCACACAAGTACTGTCCTTCACTTTCAACAGGGGTTGTCACGTGGGCAGTACATATTGGTCAGACATTTTGTAACGGCTGCCACCTCAGCATTCACTTTCTTCCCTATAAAATCCCCCACTCACCACCAAAACAGGGTTTTACTGTCGAATTGAATTCTTAAAATTCTCTTCTCAAAGCAGTTTTTCATCTTATTTCTTCACAAATTTCTTCTATCAATCATCTTCAAAATGACAAAATCAAAGAAATCTGCAAAACCCTCATCCAAATCATCATCGAAAACAGCCTCTCAAAAGGCAATCTCCACTGAAATTCCACATAAACCATCTCACAATCTCCTGGGTCTTCTCACAAAACCAGGAACCACCAAAGTTTTCGATTCCATCATTGATCTCATGTCAAAATCAAAGTACAAAACTTTGTTCACTGCCGATGCACCAATCTATTTGGCGACCCAAAGAGAGTTCTGGAAAAATGCAACCCTTGAAAAACAAGGAGACACTGCAACCACCATAAACTCTTCTATAAAGGGTAAAGTTGTCCAAATCACGCCACAATCCATTTCAGAGGTCTTTCAACTCGGTGATCAGGAAGGTAAAATTTCTTTCACTAAAAACGAGTTACAAACTGACTTCATTGAGAGAGGGTATGAAGCCACACTGATGAAGAAAATTACCTTAGAAAAAGGTTATTTTCCGTCTGCAACCAGATTTTTATTTCATACCCTCTGTTGGTGCATGTTTGTGACAACAGCTTAGATTTGGTCTTTGGATATCTTGTAATTAGTTAAAAGATAAACAGTTAGCGGGTTTAGCTTTGTAATAGTTAGTTGTAATGTTTGGGCTAACCAAACCCATACTTATGGGGATGTGGGGCGAATTGGGCCTGTCCAATTCGCAGTCCATGATGTTTAGCCTTGGCCCAAGTAGTAACCTTGTGTTATATAAACAAGGTTAGGCTTTAGGGTTTAGGTTAATCAGCCGAGAACATTGTGAGAGAGCAATTTCATGAGAGCTTAGTGTCTTGGACGAAATTGTGTTGATTAGGGTTTAGGTTGATTGTAATTCAGTTTGATTGATAATCAATAGTAAACCCGGTTTGAAAGTGTCTTGCTGTTTCTGTTTTCTACTTGTTTCTGCTATATTCTGATCAAGAGGATTCCGCACTCTTGATTGGAAAGACAATTCTGTGAAAGATCCATACGAATAGGGGACCTACAATTGGTATCAGAGCATTAGGCTCTTGAAGGCTCGGTTCAGAATTGTTGCTGCATAAACAGGAAGAATTTTCGAAATCTTGAAACTTGAAAAATTAGGGTTTCGAAATTTTTTGGCTGATTAGATAAATTTTTTGAATTTTTTGGCTGTTTGATCTTCTGGTTTGTGTGTTTGGTGGTTTGCAGGATTTCTGGAAAGATTCGGTTGATTCTGGAAAAGTTTTCGGCTGATAGACTTGAAGATTCGAAGACTGTTCTTCGTGTTCTTCGTGTTTATTCAATCAGTTCTTCATAATTTTCGGTTTTACGTTGCTGATTTGCTTGTTTTGATTTTGCAGATTCGTGTTAGAGAATCAGAAAAATCTTCAAAATTTCAATCAGATCAAGTTTCCAAACTTAACTTGCGAATTTGATTTATTTTGCTGACTGACCAGCGAAATTAACAGACCAGTGAAGTTATCGGCGAAGTTAAAATCCAAAGGCGACTTTGGTAACCGTGAAATTTTCCACAGCGAAAATATTACGGTTTTCAGCGACTTACCAGTCGTCGTAATAGCGAACTGGTTACCCGGCGAAATTATTCTGAGCGAAATTAACAGACTTGTCAGCGAACTAGACCATCGAACTTGACTTGTCAGCGAAGCAGGCCTAGCGAAATTAAGAACACCCCCAACGAAATTAAGGCAGCGATTTTAATTTAAGTGGTGGAATATTTTCTGGCAAGCGTCGATAAAATTTCAGTGTTTTGAAAATAGAAATTGATCCGTAGCTCGTTAGACAGAGCCGTTTGGACCGTTGAATTCCTTGGATTTTTAGGGTAAAAAAAAAAGATTTCGGACTAAAATTGTACGGTTTTACCAGTCTGCTTAAGTTAAAATGTCGAACATGTCTAAATTGAACGAACTCTTAAGGATGGAACATGAGGTAGGCACAACGAACAAACCACCTAAGATGATGAAGGTGGAAAACTACTTGACATGGAAGGATAGGTTTCAATCCTTTGTTGAGTACCAGGACACTCGTATGTGGATATGTATAGATGATGGGTATGCGAACCCAACTCATGACTTTGAGGGAAGACAACGTATAACTGCTTATGTTGATATGGATGCCGAACAAAAGAAAATGTATGAGGCTGAAAAGAGAGCCTTGGCTGCCATTAAAATGTCTTTACCTGATGGCATCAAACATACCTTTAAGAAGTACACTACTTCAAAGGAAATGTGGGATGCACTAGAGAAGAGATATGAGGGTAATCCTGATGTCAAGAAGAACAAAGTTGATCTACTGAAGAAGCAGTTTGCTGTGTTCAAGTACATGAAAAATGAGTCACTTGAAGACGTCATCACTCGATATTACCATCTGATGTCAGAATTGGACAATTATGATATAGATTGCTACACTGACATAGAGAAAAATGACAAGCTACTTGATGCTCTTCCTACTAAATGGGATATCTACACTCTTATGATAAAGGGAGAAGCTGATTATGAAACAAAGGAACTGGAAGAAGTAGTTGGCAAGCTGAGAGCTTATGAGCTCAGTATGAAGAAGAAAGACACTGGATATGATCAGGTTCAAGATCCAACGATTTACAATGGGCTTGCATCTTCTTCATCTCACAACGCTTCTAGCGACTCTGCTACTGCGTTTCTTTCGTGTGAGAATGAGCAGGTCACAGTGAATGAAGATGGTGATGTGTGTTTTGTAGCTGCTTCAGGAGGATCAACAGGAGCCAAGAGAACATCAGCTTCTAAGCAGAGTAGTGGTGTTAAGTCAATGCCAATGAGTGTGAAGTCTGCTGAAGAGCATCTGGCTTTACTTGCTTCATTTGTTGCTTCCTACGAGAACTACATTCAGGGGAAGATATCTGATCCTGCTACTTTGGATGAAGATTATGATCAGATTGACCCTGATGATCTTGAAGATATGGATTTGCAGTGGCAAATGGCCATGATTACTAGAAGAGTGAAGAGATTTATGAACCGAACAGGAAGGAAGTTTATAGGGAAGACTGTTGGTTTCGACAAGACCAAAGTGAGATGCTTCAACTGTCAAAGTTATAGGCATTTTGCTAGGGAATGTCAAAAACAAAAGCAGGAGACTTCGAATCAGAGTTCAAACAATAGGAATGCAACAAACAACTCTAACTCAAGAGCGCTGATCTCTACTGCTAGAGAAGGTTCATATGACTGGAGTATTCACTTGGAAAAAGATGACAATGTCACACAGGCATTCATGGCAGAGATAACTCCAATTGATGATGGTGAAGATACTGTGGAAGGTGCTGAAGCAAAAATGAATGATGAGGCTTAGGTGGAGGCAGAGAGTAAAGCTGAAGAAAAGAAGGCTGATCAGACATCAGATGCTGAGGAGAAAAAGCAAAAGTCTGACCAGGAACGGGAAGCTGAAGAAAAGGAAGCTGAATACAAAAGAGTGAAAGATCAGCTTGCAGCTCTCATGGCCAACCTTGATAAACAAACAGGAGAGGTAAAGTCTAATTCTGTGTGTTTAAAATGTCGTGAATTACAGGGTGAAGTTGACAGGTTGTCCACACAAAACCAAAGTCTGGTGGGCGAGATGTCTACCATAAAAGAAGCAAATTTTTTTGCTAAAAGAAATGAATCATCATACTTGAAGAAGATAAACGGTTATGAAAGTAAAATTGAAACGCTAACCTGCAAATTAAATGAAAAACTTCAAGTCATAGACTTAGCTCATGAAATGATGGCTGAGAAAACAAAAGAGATTTCTGATAAATGCAAAGAGTTGTCAGATGCACAACTCAGAATTGTTGAACTTGAAAAGAAATTAGGTCAATTCAGGGATTCTGCTTTTGTTATGAAACATATGATGGGTGGCTTGAAGAAAAGTAATGACAAAACCAGTGTGGGATTTCATGGTTTCAATGAAGTTCCACCTCCTGTTAGTCATGACTATTCTTTCTTGCCAAATGAAGATGAGCTCATGGACTTTGGGTCAACATTGCCAAGTAGTTCCACGTCACGTCAAGGAAATGTTTTTGAGAATGCTGATGCTAAGAAGGATAATAACAGCAAACCTGTTTTGAAAAAGAACACATCACTTCCTAAAAATAACAATCCAACTTTTGTTAAAAAGGTTAATTTTGTTCAAGGAAGTGACATGAAAAACGAAACAGTTGTTATTGAAAATGAATCTAATATAGAGTTTGCTAAAAACAAGAACATAGAAAATTCTGAAACTAAGCAAACTGAACCAAATCCTTCTAAGGCATCATCAGAAGAAAAACCCGAATCTAGTTCAAAGGCTTCAGAAAAGAAGTCTTCGAAAAAGAAATCGTGCTTCAAATGTCACACCAAGGGACATGTAGCTAGCTGCTGTCCTAACAAAAAAGGTGAAGCACAAGTGAGTGAGGAGAAGAGAGAGAAGTCACCAGAGAATAGTGGTGATAAACAGGAGAAAGTTGCAAATTCTCCAAAGAAATCTGCTGCTAAGCAACCAGAGAATGTTGCTGTTGGTGAAGATAAGGCTGAAAAGGGAACTCCACAAGTTCCTCGTTTTCAAAGAAATCAACCAAGGTTTCAGCCTAGATCTCCACCAGGCAGATTTGAGAGACCTAGAAGCAGTTCACCAAGAATGAACAATTATAATGCTAATAATTTCAGAAGTCAAGGTCAATATCAAAATCGATACCAAAATAATGGTGGTCGAACTTTTTATAACAATGGCTTTAGAAATTACAACAATAATGCTTCTTGGAATCAAAATTCAAGATACCCAAATCAAAATTTCCAAAGGTCAAATAGACCAAATACATATAGGAACCCTCAGGACCAAAGACCTAGTGGAAATCAAAATCAAATTCCATCAATAGGTCTAAGATCCAAGACTCCAGTTAGGAGTAATGGATATTGGATGGATGTTCCAGTAGTTGGTGAATTTGGACGACCCAAGACCATTAAGGCTTGGGTCCCCCAATCTAACTAATTTTTTGGTTGGTGTGTGCAGGAGCTGCTAAGGAGGATTATCAACTTATGGTATGTTGATAGTGGCTGCTCCAGGCAGATGACGGGGGATGCGAGATTGTTGACTGAATTTGAAGATTATGATGGTGGAAAGGTGAATTTTGCGGGTGCTAAAGGTGGTAGAATTACAGGACGAGGAAAGGTGACCAATGGGAAGATCACACTGGACAAAGTGAACTATGTGGAGCAGCTTAAACACAATCTGATGAGCGTGTCTCAAGTTTGCGACAAGGGTCACTCGGTCCATTTTACCAAGAATGAAGCATTAGTGTTGAAACCAGGTTTGAAGATTCCAGACGATTGGATAGTGATGCGAGCGCCAAGGAGAAATGACACTTATGTCATGGACATGGGTGTTAAGGATCCAACTGCTGTGGTGGCGTGTTTACTATCAAAAGCATCTGAAGCTGAATCGATGTTGTGGCACAGACGCATGGCCCATATTCACTATCGAAAAATGAATTACCTTGTTAAAAATGAGCTAGTGAAAGGGGTTCCAATGCAGAGGTTTCACGTGGAAGATAAATGTCTTCCATGTCAAAAAGGAAAACAACATAAGAAACCTCACAAATCTAAAACAGTAAATTCCATAGATGCCCCTTATGAATTACTTCACATGGATTTATTCGGTCCAGTGAACGTAAGGAGCATAGGTGGAAAGTACTATTGTTTAGTTGTCACTGATGATTATTCACGATATTCATGGGTTTTCTTTTTAGGTACAAAAGATGAGACGGCGGAGATGCTGATAGATCTTTTTACGAAATTGGAAAACGTCCATGATGCAAGGATAAAGAGGATAAGGAGTGATAATGGCACGGAGTTCAAGAATCGAGTTCTGGATCTCTACTGTCTTCGAAAAGGAATTGAACATCAATATTCTGCTCCTTATACACCTCAACAAAATGGAGTTGCTGAGAGGAAAAACAGGACGTTGATTGAAGCCGCTAGGACGATGCTTTCAGATTCAAAGCTACCAGTTCTTTTCTGGGGAGAAGCTGTGAATACAGCTTGCTACGTCCTAAACAAAGTTTTGACTGTTAAACGTTTTAACAAAACATGTCATGAATTAATGTTTAACAAGAAACCAAACTTAGAAGGCTTTGAACCATTTGGATTACCCTGCACCATTGTGCGTAATAAAGATAAACAAAAATTCGGTGAGGTGGCTGACGAAGGCTACTTTCTAGGTTACGTACCTGGCGCACCGAATAAAAGGGTTTTTAATCTAAAAACTGGTAAAATTGAGGTTGTGTTTAATGTTGAAATTACTTCATACAAACCTCAACAATCAACGAGTGGTCCAGCTATATTATATGATTATGAAAGCACTTTTAAGTCATTTAATATTCCTGAGTTTCCAAATGCAGATGATTCTCAGTTGATTCAAACAATGATTGGTGGAGACGATGAAGGCGAGTTCATGCCTAGATCGAATGTTGATATGACAGATGCTGCGGAAACTTCCCATGGTGCTGCTGATCCTGATTCAAGTGATAGTGACTCTGAACCCATTGAGGGGGAGGATTTCATTAATCCATTTGCAGATCAGAACATTCAGGGGGAGATTGGATCAAACCTGGGTGATAATCTTGAAGTTGATACCGTTGCTACTACACGAGCAAATAGAGATTATCCAGTTGACATGATACTTGGAGATCCTAATGCAGGTGTTCAGACGAGAAGGAGCATAGCAGCGAATTCTGGTTTATTTGTGTCGATTGAGAAGACTGGGATTGTGAACGAATGCTTGTATAGTTGTTTTATTTCCCAAGAGGAGCCTAAAAACATTCACATGGCTCTTAAAGATAATTCATGGGTTGAAGCTATGCAAGAGGAATTGGCACAGTTTGCTAAGTTGAAGGTTTGGGAGTTAGTGGACCTTCCTAAAGGTGAAAGAGAGATAGGAACTAAATGGGTGTTTAAGTGCAAGAAGGATGACAGAGGGATAGTGACGCGAAACAAGGCTCGATTGGTGGTAAAAGGTTTCAATCAGCAAGAAGGGATAGATTACAATGAAGTGTTTGCACCAGTGGCAAGGTTGGAGGCAATTCGGTTGTTTCTAGCTTTCGCAACATTCAAGGGCTTTAAAGTTTACCAACTAGACGTGAAGAGTGCATTTCTTTACGGGAAAGTCCAAGAAGTGGTGTATGTCTCACAACCAGATGGGTTCGTTGATCCAGACTATCCAGATCGAGTGTACAAACTTGATAAGGCTTTGTATGGGTTACATCAAGCTCCCAGGGCGTGGTACGAGACACTGTCTACACATCTGATTAAGAATGGTTTTGAAAGAGGTCAGATTGACAGTACACTGTTCATAAAGAGAAAAAAGGAAGATTTTCTGCTAGTACAGGTGTACGTGGATGACATCATCTTTGGGTCATCAGATGAGAGTATGTGTAAAGAGTTCGAGCAGGTGATGAAGAGCAAGTTCGAAATGAGTGCTATGGGTGAGCTGTCTTATTTTCTGGGATTACAAGTTGAACAGAAGGAGGATGGGATGTTTATTCATCAAACAAAGTATGTGTATGACATTTTGAGCAGGTTCAAAATGAATGATTGCTCTACGTTCAACACACCCATATGTGAAAATCACAATCTTGGCCCAGATCACGAAACTACTGAAGACGTTGATCCTACTCAATACAGGGCAATGATTAGTTCTCTAATGTACTTGACTGCTTCAAGACCTGACATTATGTTTGCAGTATGCTTGTGTGCCAGATATCAAGCTAATCCAAAAGAGTCACACATGAAAGCAGTGAAGCGTATTCTTCGTTACTTGAAGGGGAAACCTAAACTTGGGTTGTGGTATCCAGCTGATAGTGATCTGAATTTTGTCGCTTACACTGACTCAGACTTTGGAGGATGCAAGTCGAACAGAAAGTCTACAACAGGTGGTTGTCAGTTCTTAGGAGGCAGGATCGTGTCTTGGCAATGCAAGAAGCAATCATGTGTGTCTACATCTACGTGTGAAGCTGAATATATTGCTGCGGGTAGCTGCTGCTCTCAGGTTCTCTGGATTCAACAGCAAATGCGCGATTACGGTTTGGATTTCACTCATACTCCTATTATGATAGACAATAATGCCACTATTTCAATCACAAACAATCCCGTAAAGCACAGTAGAACTAAACATATTGACATACGTCATCATTTTATACGGGATTGTGCTGAAAAACGACTAATTGAATTACATCGAGTTGACACAGAAGATAACCTGGCAGATCTTTATACTAAAGCATTTGACAGGGCTCGCTTTGAACACTTAGTCGAACTCAACGGGATGAGGAATCCTGAATAACTGGTTTTTCATAAGAATTTTTGTAAATAGTTTACTGCTTTTCTTAAAAATCAAAAATAAAAAAAAAATTTGAAAAATCAAAAACATAAAAAAATAGAAAAAACAAAAATGAGTTATCACTGTGTGAAAAAGGAGAAATGATAGTACATCAGCAAGTTAGACTGTCACACTGACACTGAAATTAAATTGCTTAAGTGTGATAGCAGCTTCATCATATGATGTACCAGTAGGCAAAAGCATGAAATAATCAACTTTCCAAAGTGATATAAACATAAATGCACTGTGTATGAGTGGGGAACACATCAGTGGTGTATGGTTTAATGACCTTAAATCTTGCGTTGATAGATTGCCAAAATCTGAAGTTTTGGGTCTTTATACTGTTATTTCATCTGGGGATATCTTGACTGTACTTCTGTTCAGAACTAAAATTATACATGACCCCATGAAAGAAAGTCACTTGGAATTAGCTCATTTCTATTTGAATGCCTGTATGTTGTCCCGATACACACAATTTTGATCTGATTCTGAAATCTTCTCTGAAAAAAATCGTGTACCTCCTCTGCTGCATCCAGATATATGCTGACCTGGAGGTGCTAGGCAACGACAGCTTCTGCTGCATCCAGATACATGCTGACCTAGCTGTACGTTGTCGCGCTATAGATCTAATACACCCGAAAGAGGCCCTCAAGTGCCCAAATGAAACCCAAGAAACCTATATCAAATTGAGAAAAACTCATTTGATCTGTATATTATACCATCTCTCCTAAAGATCTATTCTGTTCTCTTCTCAACCTATTCCCAGTTAAGATTTCAGAAATCTGGATTGGACTTGTGAAATATGTGGTAGGGAAGATACTTGCATGATAGAGTGTGTTGTTTATATTTCCAGGATTTGATTAGTATTTATTTGGGTGTTCATAGTTAAGCAATTAAAACATGATAAAACAGATTATATGCAGACCTAGACATTGTCAGGATATCTTAAAGGATGACTTCAGTATACTCACCTACTACGATGAATCTTTGTGCATACCTTGATTGTGGGGGTATATCCTGAAGTGGGACACACTAGTATATCAGAAATAAAATTACCTTAACGTATCATATGGTAATGGTACTTGAAATGTTCATGCATTTTGTTTAAGTGGACAAACATACTGGTAATCGTATTGGACTGCTTTTCACGAAAAATTAAATAAAGAATTATCTAATAGTGTGAAAACAGTGTGATTGTGCTGATATGATCTTCTTACCGGTGATTCTCACAAAAATAGAGTGTTTATTGTTTTTGTTATTTACTTGCTTTCAGAAAATATAAAAACATACAAAAAATAGTGTCTTTTTCTGTTTAAAATTCTTAACGTACGGAAAACTGTTATTCTTGGAGGAATTGTTACTGATAGGGGGAGACAGTGTTAGAAAGTGAGTTCAAAATTTTAAATCATGCGGGTTATAGGGTGTGATTAAAAAGTTTTGCGTGTTGGTGATAAAGTTGAAAATGCTTAATCTGTTATACAGTTTGACAAATCTCTTGAAAAATAATAATTTATTTAACTTTGTTGAAAAATTCTTATGGTTTCTCGAGATGTTTGTTTTATAGTATACAGATTGAAGCAGTGTGTTGCTGAGAAGTTGCTGTGAAGAGATGAGAGTTTGATTGGATGCATGGTAGAACCTCCTTTCTATATTGCAGACAAAGTTGAAGAGTTTGAAGATTGCTATTCAAATGCTGAACTGGAGTTTACTCAAACGCTAAAGTTTTTGAAGATTTGGTGATTGGATGCGTCAGCTTAGGGGGAGTCTGTTGCTGACAGAAGCTATTGAAGCTGAAGCTATCCAAAGACCAAAGACAGTGCAAGACTACATGAAGATTGCAAGATGACTGAAGACAAAGTTATTTTATGAAGCTATTGTCAAGGGGGAGTTTGTTGGTGCATGTTTGTGACAACAGCTTAGATTTGGTCTTTGGATATCTTGTAATTAGTTAAACGATAAACAGTTAGCGGGTTTAGCTTTGTATTAGTGAGATAATAGAGTTTAGGCTAAACAAAACCCAATTAGGGTGATGGAGGCGAATTGGGCTTGTCCAATTCGCAGTCCATGATGTTTGACCTTGGCCCAAGTAGTAACCTTGTGTTATATAAACAAGGTTAGGCTTTAGGGTTTAGGTTAATCAGCCAGAACATTGTTTGAGAGCAAATTCGTGAGAGTGCTAAGGCTTGGACGAATTTGAGAGTGGTTAGGGTTTGATTGATTGTAAAACGTTTGTTTGGATAATCAATAGAAACCCCGTTTGAAAGTGTCTTGCTGTTTCTGTTCTTCTACTTGTTTCTGCTATATTCTGATCAAGAGGATTCCGCACTCTTAATTGGAAAGACAATTCTGTGAAAGATCCATACGAATAGGGGACCTTCAATTGGTATCAGCTTAGGGGGAGTCTGTTGCTGACAGAAGCTATTGAAGCTGAAGCTATCCAAAGACCAAAGACAGTGCAAGACTACATGAAGATTGCAAGATGACTGAAGACAAAGTTATTTTATGAAGCTATTGTCAAGGGGGAGTTTGTTGGTGCATGTTTGTGACAACAGCTTAGATTTGGTCTTTGGATATCTTGTAATTAGTTAAAAGATAAACAGTTAGCGGGTTTAGCTTTGTAATAGTTAGTTGTAATGTTTGGGCTAACCAAACCCATACTTATGGGGATGTGGGGTGAATTGGGCCTGTCCAATTCGCAGTCCATGATGTTTAGCCTTGGCCCAAGTAGTAACCTTGTGTTATATAAACAAGGTTAGGCTTTAGGGTTTAGGTTAATCAGCCGAGAACATTGTGAGAGAGCAATTTCGTGAGAGCTTAGTGTCTTGGACGAAATTGTGTTGATTAGGGTTTAGGTTGATTGTAATTCAGTTTGATTGATAATCAATAGTAAACCCGGTTTGAAAGTGTCTTGCTGTTTCTGTTTTCTACTTGTTTCTGCTATATTCTGATCAAGAGGATTCCGCACTCTTGATTGGAAAGACAATTATGTGAAAGATCCATACGAATAGGGGACCTACACCCTCCTTCTATGTGTTTCAAACAAAACCACTTCTTTCAATGAAATCCCTTTAAAGATTCAAAATCTGGGATATGCAATTCTTCAAGGAGAAAATTTTAACTATTCTCGGGAAATTTTTAAAGATTTGGTTAACAATGTTGAAACAAAGTCATTCTTACTGTTTCCAAGGTTTTTAAGTTATTATTTTGAAAAGAAATTCAGTAAGGATGATTTAGCTATAATAAACCAAGGTGATTCTACTCAAATAAACAGTTTAACAACTGAAACTTTTTCAAGAATGTTAGCACCTTGCAAAACACAAGCAGAGGTGCCTGAGCAGATTTTAGCAGTTACAACTGCTCCTCAGGTATCTGCTGCTGAGCCCACTGCTCAAGGTGATCAAAGCAGCAGCACAACTGCTTTGAAACCCACACCTACTATCTCCAAAAAGCCAAAAAGAAAAACTCAAAAACCCACAAAACCCATCAAAAAGGCATCTCTGGAGGATGAGATACCAGAGCTCCTGCCAGTGACAACACAAAAGTCACAAGAAACCACTGCTGCTACTTCCTCACAGCAGTTGGTACAAATATCTCAACCCATAACCGAAACTCCTCCTGTTTCTTCACAAAAAGAACAGGTTGTACAAATAGGGTCTCCACATCATGATGCTCTGGAAACACTCGTTTCTATCATCCACAGTCCAATGCCCGGGACACATCCTATTTCCACACCACTCATCACATCCACTATTCCATCACCAATAAAACCACTGTTGGATGCAATTGATTTGAACCAGGCATTAACCAGTCCTTCTCAATCACCTACTAATGAGAATATACCTCAACAACTGACTGGGTCTGATGTCTCAATCTTTGCTAACCCACCAACACAACCTGAGGAGGTTACACCCCTTGAGTTACAAGTAACTCTTGGTGGTAATCCAAGTGAAGCAGCCACTACAAGTGTTACACCCACTGGGTTACATTTGGACAGTGGTTACATTAATAAGACTTCCTTGGAGGCAATTCCTTTCATAGCACCTCTGCCAACCACCAGTGGATTTATTTATCCTACTGGCAACATCAAACGGTTGTCAAGTGTTGAAGGAAGAAGACCCCGGTACCAAGAAAAAGGGGCATCAGTGGTTAATGTTTGGAGCATACTCCCTATATCTACCACTGATAAAACCACTACTAGTGGGAAATCAGATGATCCCATTAAATTGGGTGATGATTTAAAGTACCAGAAATTGACGGATCGCATTGAAAAACTTGATAACTCTGTTGCAGAACTCAAAGATATGCTACAACAGGTGTTACAAGTACAAAAGGTACAATCAACTGCTATTCCACCTCAAGCACCTGCTCCACAAAGGGCACCTGCTACAAATGAGCTCTGGGATTTATTTCAACCTTTTCTTCATCAACAAGCAAAACTAGCAGATCAGCAACATGAAAAACATGTTCAACAGCTGAGACATGCAATGGAGTCAAGGTTCAAGAACACTCAGGCTGATCTGAAAGCTCTCAAAACTCAGATCCTGCAAACCACTGGCACTACTCCTCCAACTGTACTTTTCATTGATCAACTCCCAGACGATAATGCCAAAAAGGGGGAGAAAATTCAGGAGTGGAAGAAGAAAGGAATAGATGATGGTCTATACATTGAACCTGAAAAGGATGCTATGACCAGAAAAATTCATGTGCCAGATGGTAGTAAGAAGGTTGATGCTACTCAAGAAGCACTTGATGAAGGAGTAGCAAGTGTAAAAAGAGATAGAATGGCAAAGGATGTTTCAAGGTGGAATGAGGAGAAAAGAGCTTTCATGGAGCTGTATGAGCAGGGTTGTTCTGGTTCTAAAGATTCTAAAAATCTGAAGATAAAAAGAAAACCTAAGTCCATCCCATCCAGATTTCCAAAGCCTCCAAAGCCACCATCCAAAAGCCATCAGCATAAAACCTCCACTCAAACAGCTGTTGTAACTCCTGCTGTATCAACTACTGCTGGTACTTCAGTGGTTTCAACATCTGTTCCCACTTCAACACACACCAAAATTACTACAATTCCATCACCACTGTCACCACCAAAAACAATCTCACCACCATTTCCACCTGCTGACAAAAAGCAGAAGACAACAGATGTTATAACATCTGTTGTAATGACAACAGTGGTTGAAGCACCAGTTGTTTCAACAGCTGTTAGTCAATCACCATCCACTGCCACTACATCTATCACCACTGTTCCATCCAAAACATCATCAGTCTCTCCTAAACCAAAAAGGAGAAGGCTAATTTTAAAAGATGATGACACATCTCCATCACCAACATCTTCAAAATCCATGTCACTTGTCACTATTCCAAAACCCATGCCTCTCTCTTCAGCTCAAATTTTAAAGCCATTACCTCCTGCTGGTGTCTCATTTCCTCTAGAACTCATTGCAGTTAGAGAAGAAATAAAATCCTTTTATTATGAGGATGACCCAGCCAAAAGGAGTTTGCCATCAATTGCAGAATATCCCACGCCTAACAATATTGAAGAATACTTGAAACTCAAGGCCAAACAAGCAGAGGATACTGCAATCAAAAACAGAAAAGGGAAATCTGATAGAGAGTTTCAACAAAACTATCAGTTTTTACTTTCACAGGTCAATGCTATGGAGCGTTTTGCTAAAAATGTATGTCAGCAAATTTCAGAAAGGGCAGATGAGTCCTTGAGGAAAGACTACATTGAGAACATCATGACCTACAAGAAATACAAGGGGGAGAAACACATGTACAAGAGCTGGACCATTCCTGAGCTTGAAAAAGAAGCAACCAGGATTCAAGATATGATCAAAAATAAGGTCAAGCAGACTCCTCCTGAAAAGTTTAAACAATTTGAAGCTGAGAAGATGCTAGAGTTAAGGAGAATGAAAGAGGAGCTGATTGCAGCTGATTATGGGTCAAAGAACTCTGTGACAAAGTGGGGAGAAGATAGAGTCAGGGCAACCTATAAACACTTAGAGGAACTTAGAAAGAAAGATCCAAGAGTTCCACAAAAGCCTGACTATTCCAAAGCAGAGGTCTCAAAAAGACCACCAAAGCTGCAAATCAAAAGAACCACTGCTCCAGCTGGTGCTGCCATCTACAAAAGAAGGAGCAAAAACCAGTTTAGCATGGAAACAATTCAAGATCTATTAGCTGGAGATGCCATTGTAAAAGCAGGCACGGAAGTAATGATAAAAGAAGATCTTGAATTGGAACAATCTGCAAGTGCTGCTCAGCCAGCTATGAACAGGCCAGCCTCTCCAAATACTTCTGCAAATAAACATCTCCCAAGAAACCCACCAGGCTCAAAAATACAAAACTGGGAAACTGACAAACAGACCTGCGTATTGACTTTGCTCAGGCCTGGTGGAGTAGTAGAGAAAATATCAAGGGAACAAGCTCTTGGCCTGAGTCTTGAAGATTTGCAGGATCTCCTTGATCTTCCACTTAGCAGGGATGATGAAGATACAGATGCCCTAGACTTTGAATTACAATTTAAAGGTCAGATAAGGGAGCTGTTGATGAGGCAATAAAGTCTTCCACAAATAATGAAGAGTTTTGGCATTATCTGTTCCAGGGGGAGATTGTTGGGATTGAACCCTATCAGAGGAACAGATAATTAAAGCCAAAACTGGATCAGAGCAGTGGATCCAGAATAAGCAGATGATTACAGTTGGTTCATGCAAATCTCTCCCCTTGAAAGTGGTTTCATACCTGCTGACCTCCTATCTGCTGATCTTACTAAGTGTTGACCTACAACTGCTGCCTTACATCTACTGCCCAATGTCAAAGACTGATGGAAGAACAAAGCTCTGCTGAGTCAATCTACTGCCTTGAGTCAAGTACTACTGATCCGGACAAGCACTGCTGGATTCACAGCAGTGGAAGGATGCAGCAGCTGTTTAAGTGTCTTTTATGTAAAGAAATGTAATAGCAGTAGTTAGTACATCAGTGTTTGTATTGATCAGAGGTTTGAGTTTGTTAGGAGGTTAGATGTCACTTTCATGGTGACGTCAGCTAAGATGCTCAGTGGTTTGCAAGTGCCTATAAATAGTTCAGTACTTTGTACTGTTCTATTAGCTCTTTCACAACATCGTCTTCTTTGCACGAACAAACTACTGAGCTCTGGCTGAGGGGGAGTTTGCATTCATACATCAATCATTGTAATCGTTGTTGAAACAAATTCAATCTTTCGGTTCATTGTGTAAAGATGTTTGATTAAAGTATTCTCCCGTTTGATTGTATGCAAAGTTTGTTTTCATCTTAATTCCGCTGCACAACTCTTTCATTTCCATCTTAATTTCAAACGAAAATACAATCAAAAAGAAACTCAGATCCAACACTCTCTCACTATCTCGATCTCACTTGCAAACAACATAAACACTTATAATCACCTGCAACACCCCTCGGCTCCACCCTCAACCCGCGTTCCTCCGATCAGCGGCCGGTGAACCGGTGCGGTTCCCCTCTCTCTCTCCCTTTGTAATATCTCCGGCAGACACATCAACCATCGGCGACTCTGGCTCACGGCGGTGGTGGCTTTCAGCAACTCACCCGAACACCACACCCCTCCGATGGTTTACCGATGACGACATGATGGTGATTATCTCCGGTAAGGTTTTATTCTGTACGGGGTCGGGTGTTATGAACCAAATTCAGTCACAAGTTCGAGGCTTGGGTCACGGTTTGTTCGGTGCAGGTTCAAGTTCAGGTTTGGCGGGTCAATGTTTGGTTCAACTCGATTTGACTCGGTCAAACCGAGTCAACTTAGTCAACAGATCGGTTCGGGTCGGGTCCGGGACAAATAGTCAGAGTTCTTCGGGGCAGCTTTGGTATTAAGGGGTAGGTGGAAGGTTATTTACAATTTTACCCATCATGTGAGAGGCACATGGGTGCATTTAACTGGGTTATTAGATGGAGTTTGGAGAAAAGGACAAGGAGTGTGCAAATTTGTTATTTAAAGGACATGGAATGCACAAATTAAAGGGAAAGGGCAGGGAGTGCAATTTAGGGTGTAATTAAAGGACAATGTGTAATTTACTCAAAAGGAAATATCGAAAAGGGAAAGGTGGCTCATGGTTGCCATAGTTTAATCCATGCCAACCATGGTGGATGAGACAAGGGGGTGGTGTAGCAATTAATTAATGGTCATGCAACCATGCCCCCCACACCCTTTAGCCTTAACTTTAAAAATATTGTCACTGCTTTGTTAGGCCCTTAGAGCATTCACATCCATTCCATCAAAGTTTGTGTAAGGAGTTTTTATAATATAAAGACTATAAAAAGTGGTTGTAAGTAGAGGAGCGCGAAAATGTTACTGTTAATCTGTATATTTGGGGGGACACTGTTCACCCCTATAATTTTTTAATATATTTTGAAAGTGATTGTGAGTGGAGGAGAGATAAAATGTAATGATAAAGGTATAAAAGAATATTATTTAATTGAAAGTGAGAGAGAAAATGTAGTGTTTTTTATTGTAATTTAGTGTGAAAATATGGTGGAATAGATGTGAATCATCATATCCATCATTTTTTACCATATAATTACACTAAAAGCAACTAAAGTTTCTCTCTCCTGCTAATTAAATAATATATTTTTATACATTTATCATTATCTTTTCTCTCATCTCTACTCACAATCACTTTCAAAATATATTAAAAAATTATAGAGGGTGAACAGTGTCGCCTCAAATATACAGATGAACAGTAACATTTTTCTCTCTCATCCACTCACAACCACTTACAACTAGGGCTGTTCATGAGCCGAGCCGAGCCGAGCCAGGCCAAGCTCGGGCTCGGCTCGATTATAAACCGAGCTGGCTCGGCTCGGCTCGGATTTGAAACCGAGCTGAAAATCTAAGCTCGGGCTCGGCTTGGTTTTAAACCGAGCTAGCTCGGCTCGGCTTGGTTTGGCTCGATTTTATAAAAAAAAAAACACTAAAATATACCTCTTAAAATTTAATAGCCTAAAATATTATTCAATAATTTAGAAGAATATATTCAAAATAAGTTCAACCTAATACAATTCAAACCAAAATCAAGTTTAACAACTCAAAATAAGTTTTAATTTCAATAAAATACAATATTAGTTCATTAGTATGGTAATCAATCTTCAAATATGCCATAAATATCAAATTACAAACCTATATACATGTAAATAATAATCAGTTTTTTGTAATATATTATAATGTATATAAAATTATAACTTACTATAAGTAAAATAATTCGAGCTAAACCGAGCCGAGCTACAAAGCGAGCCGAACCGAGCCAGCTCGGCTCGTTACGAGCCGAGCCGAGCTAGGCTCACTTTCTAACCGAGCCGAGCCGGCTCGGCTCACTTTTAAACCGAGCCAAATCGAGCGAGCTTTTTCCGAGCTAAATCCGAGCGAGCTTCGAGCGAGCTCCGAGCCGCGAGCTTTTTGAACAGCCCTACTTACAACCACTATTTATAGTATAAAAACCCCTCTCTCAGAATTTGATGGATAAGATGTGAAAGCTCTTAGCTTCCTAATTCAAAAGCGCCAATCTAACATATATTATCCCTTCCATTTAAATGTTCATGTTCTGATGTTAGTAAAGCATACCCTTCCAAGTGTACTTATTTTTTTTTTTTTACAACAAATTTCTTCTTAATCATGTTCTATGTGAAATTTGAACTTAAGACCTTCCGCTCTTAATGCTTTTTTTTTTTACAACAAATTTCTTCTTAATCATGTTCTATGTGAAATTTGAACTTAAGACCTTCTGCTCCTAATGCTTTTCATTTGCCAATGGACAACCACCCTATTGATTTCAAGTGTACTCAGTTTATATATATATAGGGTGGGGTTCTAGAGTGAACACTAATGTATTTGCGAACTGAGTGAACAAATCTTGGCCAGTGATTTACACACGTGGATTTCATCATCAAATCGTAAAATACACTAGTGTATTTCATCATCAAATCCTGGCCATTGATCTACACATATGTATGGCCAGGATTAGTTCGTTTAGTTCGCAAACTACATTAGTGTTCACTCATGAACCTAATCCTATATATATAGGGTTGGGCTAGACAAAAAACCCTATCTTTCTTAGAAAACTCTGGAAACTCAAAGCTCCCGACATTTTTTTTTTTTTGAAAAAAATAACACATGTAATATACATGTTTTTAAGACTTTTGGGCCAAAAAAAACAAAAAAGCGCCGAGTACTTTTTTTTAAAAAAAATAAACAAGTTCCAAAAACTTCGTTGACTAACATGTGTTAGACAAAAAATGCTGAAAGTTGCTGAAATTTGTTTTTTTTTTTTTTTAAAAACCCTTCGGCGCTTTTTTTGATTTTTTTGGCCCAAAACTCTTAAAAACATGTATATTACATGTGTTATTTTTTTCAAAAAAAAAATGTCGGGAGCTTTGAGTTTCCTGGGTTTTCTACCTAAGGAGGGTTTTCTACCTAGCCTTATCCTATATATATATATATTGCTTATGGGCACTTGTTCTTAGAAAGACACGGATAAATAATTGATAAATTGAGCAACGACCAATTAGGAGTCAATGAGTCAAGTCTTGTTAGTTTGTCTTCATCTCATAAAGGATATTTTATTATGAAATTTAACTTTTGTGGCATATACTAAATTCATCAGTCAACTTGTTTAAAAGACTTTACATAACATTAACATCAAGGCAACTGCCAATGAACTCTAGCAGTCTAGCTTAAGTGGTAGGAGGACTTGAGTTCTTCTTTGACGACTCAAGTTCAATTCTCATTTGGTGCAAAAAAGGAGTGAGGCACTGGTGGGCAGTGATAGGAGACCCAGGGACATGGCCGGCCCTAAGAATTCGTGTGCCCTGTTCAAGTTCGAAAAAATGTGTCCTTCGCCTTTAACGAAATATATAAACGTAAACTAGTTTTTTATATAATTGTTTACGAAATCATAGTATTCGCTCAGACCAAACAGAGATACTACGGCCATGTGTTCCGGGTTTCGGGTCGGTTCAACGATTCGGGCCGGTTCAACGATTCGGGCCAAATAAGATTTATCACATAATAAAAAAACACGATACAATAAGAAAAAATGAAAGTAGCAAACACATTTCCTATTTCTCTAAATGTGGTTTACTTTTTGTCAGCACAATCCACACCAAAATCAATTCACATATCAAAACTAATATCTTCTATTTTAGATTTAAGAAAAAGACCCTTCAAAAAAATAAAATGAAACCCTTCAAAAAATATAACAGCAAGCATGACTCAAACCCGGGCTTTCAAGTTTGGAAGCGGGGAACTTAACCACTAAGCCATTCATCTAATTATATTGGTATACTCTTAAAAAAGAATTATAACATATATAAGATTTTCGTTCTAAAAAAAGTGTCCTTCGGAATCTCGGGCCCTGGCCGGTGGTCCTCCCCGCCCACCTCCAGGGCTGCCCCTGCCCAGGGAAACTTGGGTTCGATCCTTGAGCCAAACGGGTTTTACTGGTAATTTACCGTCGTGCCTACGAGCGGGTGAGTTGCCAGGTTTTCCCCGGAATTGGTGATGGACCACTCGGGTTACTCGTACTCCGTTTGTCCAGTGGGTGCCCCAAAAGTGTTCGAGATTAATTTATTGTCCGTTCAAAAAAAAATAGCATCAAGGCAACTTCTGGGTTTCCCATGGCCCAGAGTAGATTGGGTGATATTAGGGTTTGATTCCCTTTACAATAGATTCCCATCTCCTTACGTGGTTTATTAGTAATAACCTTTATAAATTTTCTTCAAGCTGTGTTGCAAAAGTTTATGCATCTACATATACACAATGGTGTTAACACTACATTTACTTTTTGGTATGTTGTTACACTGTTAGAGTAACTGCAGATTTAATAAAATGGTAACTAAAGTCTACTAAGGTGGTGTTTGTTTTTTTTCTGCAAAGCTTTGCACAAGCTCTTATTTCTGCGTCACGCGGACCACATGCAGACATTTGCAGAGAGTTAAACATCACCACCACCGTCCACCGTCCATCACCACCACCACCGTCCACCACCACCATCCACCATCCACCACCACCGTCCATCACCACCACCACCGTCCACCACCCACCACCACTGTCTACCACCATCACCGTCCAGCACCACCACCACCACCGTCCGTACATCACCACCAGTTTATTTTAGAAGTCTGTATACGTTAAAAAACAAACAACCTTATTCTTGCAGACTGCAGAGGTTTGGTCCACCTTTTCTTCTACAGATGTCTGCATATGTGGTCCGCATACTGCAAACATTTTACCTCTTAAGTATGTCCTATTGGTGTTCACGCGCGGATCCTAGTGTGGGTCAAGGGGTGCCCCCCACCCACCGGTTTTCACTTCGTAATGTAAATTTTACAGAAAAACTCCAAAAATTTTATATGTGTTGAGTGTGACCCCTCTAATTAGGAGGTAAGGATGAATAAAGGACATAAATTAATAAGTCAAAAGTCATGAATGTCTTAATCAATATGGAAAAAATCACTAAACTGATGGAACTTCTACTGTTTTGGCATAGAAAATGGGGCAAGTTGAATCGTCAAAGTTATTAAATGTCTTGAAAATTTATATGTAAAAATATAGAGTTAGTTGCTAGGGTTGTTTATGGTCTGATTTGCCAATTATGACGAAAATTTTTGTGCCAAACTGGTAAGTACGGTTTTCTAAAATAGTAAACCGAACTAGTCAGGTTGGTTGGTTGGTTGGTCTGAGAGGCCAAAACAATTCAGTTTTGGCGGTTTAGGCCTTTTTCTCACAAATCTTTTGGCGGTTTAAAAAAAGAACAAATCTTTTACCATTTAGTACCAAATCGTTTACAAAAGAAAAAAATGAAATAAATAAAATAGCATGAAATCAGTTTTAAAATTCTTCAATTCCTACACAAGAAAAAAAAATATTTTTCATTAATAGTCCGCCGTTAAATTTTATATCAATCAACTCGTATCCTCGTTCTGATCAAAATCCATAAAACATCGGTTTGTAATTCGGAAAAAAGCTTAACTCCGTTAAGCTATTTTTAACGGCGGACTATTATGGGCCAAAAGTGGACAAGTTCGGATTAATATCGGCCAATAACTGAGTTGGGATTATTATCGGCCAAATTGAGCAAGTTGAGATTATTTTAATCCAATTTGCCTTAAAAATTTATAAATTAATATTCTTAATTTTTTATTACTTTTTTTGATATTTTGGCCGGTTCGATTTTGGCAGATGGTTCCAAACGGTAATACAGATAGTGAAAACCGGTTTTCAAAACCATAAGCTGACCACTGACTCGTAAACCGGGCTTAATCTCAGTTTGGACGGTTCGGGCATAATCTCAGTTTCTGATGGTTTTTAAAAGACACTCATGTATATAATGCAATAATGGAGTCTCAAGAAAGCAGGTGATAAGTTGGGTAGTTCTCTAATCTCTTCTAAAAGAATTTGAAATGATTACCATCTTTTTCATGTCCCTTATTCTCTCTTGCCTACCACTCAGTCACTCTGCTACAGACAGAAACATCTCTACACCTATCTGCCCACAAAGTTTCAGTTGTCCTGCTTTGCCACCATTCAAGTACCCGTTTTACAATGTCAGAGACACTCGATGTGGGCTGATCAAGGTCAGCTGCACATCGATTGGTGCGGAGATTCAACTTAGAGGGCGGTCATATGTAATTCTTGGCAACATTTATTCTCATAATATTTCTAGCCTCCTATATATTAAGAGCATAACCCTTAAGCAGCTTCTGGAAAATAAAAGCTGTAAGGCACTTATGGATAATTTCACTTCTCCAAGTCCAAACCCTCTTTTGTATTCAATTTCAATAGCTTCCTTCATCACGCTCTTTAAATGCACAAAAAATCTCACTTATTTTGAGCAACATGGTTACAAGAGCTACAACGGATGCAAAGATCACAACTTCTACTATAACTACGGGAATGGAACAGTTCCAAGTGACCTACCACATACATGTCAAGTAGTGCAGCTACCTGTGCAGACCCCAAGTAGTTCAGGATTTGATGAAACCAACATATTTTCTCTTATCTCGTCTGGCACCACCGTTTTTGTTAATTTGACACGTTCCTGTAGCGAGTGCAAGAAAAAAGGTCGCCTGTGTGAGATTAACAATGGACATGATGTTCAGTGTTTTGCCTTCAAAAAGGGTATTTACTATTTACAGCTTCTCTTTCCCTCCCTCTTCGGTCTTCGCTCGTTTTCACCTATTATGGGTACACCACAATGATATATGTCTAACATTGTTTTAATATTTTGTTGTTACAGAAAAGCCAGGCACAAAACTAAGTAGGGATGTGATAATTAAGATTCTGGGTAATAAGATTCTTTGATCCTCTGCATTATCAATTGATACATAAATAAATGATACATACATGTAGGAATCTGTACCTGAATGTTTTCCATTTCCTTGTTCTAGTTATCGCCGGATCAGCCTTAATCCTCATTCTGTCTCTTGCCGTATACATAATCTGGCGTCTCTGTAAGAGCAACCGTTTTTCCTATGTCTCATCAAAGAACAAATCTCCGAACACTGAAGACATAAGTCTTTTCTATGGCGTCTCTGTTTTCTCCTATAACGAGCTTGAAGATGCCACCCAAAATTTCAATCCTTCTCAAGAACTAGGGGATGGAGGTTTTGGAGCTGTTTACTATGGTAAGAACTTGTTTGTTCAAAACAAAAATGTCACTGATTTTTCATTTTCACTTGAAACTTCCTCACCTGATCATTCGATCTTTCTGAAAAAAGGTAAACTCAAGGACGGGCGAGAAGTTGCAGTGAAGAAACTTCATGAGCACAACTACAATCGAGTCCAACAGTTCAAAAATGAGGTTGAAATCCTCACCAAATTAAGGCATCCGAATCTTGTTGTTCTCTATGGTTGCACCTCTAGACAAGGCCGTGAACTTCTCCTTGTTTATGAGTACGTTCCCAACGGCACTGTTGCCGATCACCTCCATGGGGAACAAGCAAATCCAAACCTGTTAACATGGCCGATACGGATGAACATTGCCATTGAAACAGCCAGTGCACTAGTGTACCTTCATGCTTCTGAAATCATACACCGAGATGTAAAGCCAACCAACATTCTTCTTGATCACAATTTCTGTGTTAAGGTAGCAGATTTTGGTCTCTCACGGCTCATACAGAACAATGCAATTCATGTGTCAACAGTTCCTCAGGGAACCCCAGGATACGTGGATCCACAGTATCACCAACGCTATCAATTAACTGATAAGAGCGATGTATACAGCTTTGGGGTAGTCTTGGTTCAACTAATATCATCAATGGTAGCTGTCGACTTCAACAGGTCTCAAGACGAGATTAATTTGGCTAACCTGGCTTTAAACAGAATTCAAAGATCTGCAGTTGATCAACTAATCGACCCGGTTCTAAGATCTGATACAAGTCCTGAAACTATGAACATGATCACATTAGTAGCAGAATTGGCTTTTAGATGTTTACAGTATGATTCAGATATGAGGCCTACAATGAATGAAGTGCTGGATGTGTTGATGGATATTCAAACCTTGGGTAGAATAAACGCTTATGAGAGTATTAGAGACTTGCAAACCGTGAATGTAGAACCGTTATCTGAAACCAGTGATGCGGCTGTTTTGTTGAAAGATTTCCAGCCTTCGCCAGTCTCTGTCGCTACTGAGTGGCAAAGCTATAGCAGTGCATCAACTACGCTAAGCAGCTTTAAAGATTGTCAATGAAGAAAGATATCAATACAATAACAATCCATGAGGAATAAGGATGGGATGAGAGCTTCCTTTTTCTTAATAAAAACTGAAAGTAGTCATTAAGCATGAGATACATGAAATCTTGTATCTATTTTCGCTCCTATCTTCCCTTTTTTTTAAATAATGCGAAATACATGTAAAGACACTGTTGTTTTATGCTTATCATCTTCTATCGCGTAGTCTAGCCATAAACTCAATAACAACTCTACTTTAACAAACTTTATAGAAGCTTGACTCGTTTTTAGTCTTCTATCGCAGTCTTAACGTGCCACAATTGTTATAGAATTCTCCGCAGCAACACAATCATCGTTTGATGCACCGTATTAGAGCAGTTATATAATTCATAACAGTTAATTTCATTTACAGCATCTCTTTGTATAACCTGAATACATACATCTACATTTCCTCTGTTTTTTCTGGATTGAATTCTTATTGCTTTCTTGTTTTGAAGAACTGTACTTCTTTTCTCTCAAACAGAGAATCAGAGAAATTAGAAGAACTGGTGATGTCATTTTCATCCAACATCAATGTGAAATCAGATCAGAAACTACATAGGCATCATAAACCGAACCTGTTTCACTGTGTTCCTTCTTCTGTTATAGCTCTTATACAAAATATACAAGGAATGTTATCTAATTGACCTATTCTCATCTGTCTGTTAAGATTTCTAGTAATACATAATTTTAAATTTAGCAGCTGTTGAAAAACCCCATGCAGTAGATTCCGGATCGGATCCGCGTGATTCACATGGAGATCATGAGTTGGACCCTTGGTGGGTTCTTTTCTGCTTGTGAGAATGTTAGAAGAATAGAAGCGAGGAATTGGACCTCAAAATACAAGCCCAAATGGCCCAAGTCAAGTTATATCTATTTCTTCTTCTAGGATACATCCACTCCTATCAATCAACATTGTTTAATTTGTCTATTTCGTGAAGACTTCTTAAGAGATAATCCAGTAATACATACTTGGATGAGCACACTTAAATGTGAAGTCCTCTTCTCATCCACGTAACCAATGTGAGATTTATCATGGTGTTATAAGATTTGTGTGTTTCGTTGGTTTTTGTGTTGGTTTAGATCTAGGTTTTTGGGTGTATGTTTTCAAGTTTGTTTGGGCTTGGTGTGTGTAACTTAGTATGATACTATGATTTATATATACGGCTACGGTGTGGTTAGTTTTCAAAGCTCACGGACCAATTTTCTGTGGCAGTGGTTGTGTTGGTTCATGCTTGTGCCGGATGGAGGGTAGTGATGCTAATGAGTACACTCGAGTGCTATGGAGCTGGTTGAGTTGGTTGACGATTGTGTGAGATGGAGGTTAGTACGCTAATTATGGAATGAATAGTGGTTTTGATTTTTAATCTTTGCTTAGGGGTTTTGATTTGCATATAGGACTCGGGTGATACGCTGTATGGTGGAGGGAAAGATGTTTGAACACTTGTGAAGGCTATATCAGTTCATAGGTTTCATCAGGGCTCAGGCGGTTAATTGTAGTAGTAGTTAAACAATTAGTAAATAAATAAAAGAGTTAACTGCCATTTTCGTCCCTGTGGTTTGGTCATTTTGGCCATTTCAGTCCATTTTTCAAAAATGCGCCATTTTCGTCCCCCACGTTCTGGAAAGGTGTCATTTCAGTCCAAAAATCATAACCCAGTTAAGTCATTTTGTAAATAAGGACTGATTGTGTAAATTTGTAACATAAAGGAATGATTGTGTAAATTTGAAAAATGGACTGAAATGGCAGTTAACACCACCACCACTAGCCCTGCCACCACCACCACTCCGCTGCCACCACCGCCACCACAGCCACTGCCACCACCACCACCACCGCCGCCGCCGGAACCACTGCCGCCACCACAGCCACCACCGCCACCACAGAAATGAGCGAGTTGCAGAAATGAGCAGGGTTACGGGGATGTCTTCGTCTTCTCCGGTCGTCTTCTCCGATGAACTCCGAACTCCGGATGTTTGTCAGCGGCTTATTGGCAGCAGTTGGGGTCAAGGTCAATGGGAGCTCAAACTGCACAAAGATTCTCACTTCCCAGGGCTAGGTAAGTGTTAAAGTTTAAGCGCACAGAGTTTGGTCACATATGCAGGATTATTGTGTTATTAATGATGGATAATTGGATAGTATGAGCTGCCATAATAGGGGCCAATTGTGCATTATAGGAATTGTGCATTTGCTAAGTGGTTTCTTGTCGAATTGTTTGGATTTATGTGTACTTGACAGGAACATACTAGATGTGAACATTGATGTATTTGAGCAGAAGCCTTGGAGGCATCCTGGAGCCGATATAACAGACTATTTCAATTTTGGGTTTAATGAAGATAGTTGGAAGGTTTATTGCAACCAAGTGGTAATAAACTCTGTTCCTATGTATATTCTGTAATGACGCAAATGACATTGTATTCTTGTTGGTAGATAATTTTATATTTCAGTATCTGGTATCTTCATTTAAGTATCTAGTTAAATTTTAATTTTTGGCAAGCTTGTGGTAAATGTTATTAGCTTGTGGTAAATGACATTGCAACCAACTGCTGCCAATAAGCCGCTGACAAACATCCGGAGTTCGGAGTTCATCGGAGAAGACGACCGGAGAAGACGAAGACGTCCCCGTAACCCTGCTCATTTCTGCAACTCGCTCATTTCTGTGGTGGCGGTGGTGGCTGTGGTGGCGGTGGTGGCGGTGGTGGCGGTGGTGGTGGCAGTGGTTCCGGCGGCGGCGGCGGTGGTGGTGGTGGTGGCTGTGGTGGCGGTGGTGGCTGTGGTGGCGGTGGTGGCTGTGGTGGCGGTGGTGGTGGCAGCGGAGTGGTGGTGGTGGCAGGGCTAGTGGTGGTGGTGTTAACTGCCATTTCAATCCATTTTTCAAATTTACACAATCATTCCTTTATGTTACAAATTTACACAATCAGTCCTTATTTACAAACTGACTTAACTGGGTTATGATTTTTGGACTGAAATGGCACCTTTCCAGAACGTGGGGGACGAAAATGGCGCATTTTTGAAAAATGGACTGAAATGGCCAAAGTGACCAAACCACAGGGACGAAAATGACAGTTAACTCTAAATAAAACTAATACAATTTTCATATCATCATTTTTAAATATGAAGTATGAACATCTCACAATATTATTAAAACATACAATAGTTTCTTTTAGAGTATCTTTTGCTTTTGAAAAGTTGTTTGTTGTTTTGCTGTTTTTTAGAAAGCTAAGGACCATAATTGATAAATGGAGCAAAGACCAATTATGAGTCAATGAGTGTAGTCTTTTTAGTTTGTCTTCACCATAAAGGATATTTTGGTCAGATTTGATATGTTTGGCAATTCGCACATACTAGTTCCAGTCAAATTTGATGTGTTTGGAAGTGGTCACATAAAGGATATTTTGGTGTAAAGGATATTTCATAGCAAAAACACAAATTAAACAAGATTATTACCATCATAATTTTTCTACAAGATTATTACCATCATAATTACGTTGTGCTGCAAAATATTATATTATCATAGGTATACATAATGCTTTTAATGTCGAGATTTTTTCCGGGTATGAAGCTGTATTAAATTTAACAAAATGTCGTATAAAGTCTACGCGGTGTCTTTTTCTTAGACTTTGGATTATGATAAAGTTGAGACGTGTTAGAGAGGGCAACCACATGAAACTTCCCAAGTGTGCCCTACTGGCCTTTGAAAGGGGTTAAGAATGAATGAAGGACATGAATCAATAGGTCAAAAGTCTTGAATGTCTTAATCAATATGGAAAAAGATGACCGGAGTGCTGGAATTATTTCATAATGCTTTTGCCTTTTGGAAAAGAAAATGGGGCATGTTGATTTTGTCAATGTGAAAGCTTATTAAATGTTTTGAACATTTATGGAAAAAAACATTGAGGTAGAAACAAAGAACAGTCATTTATATAATGCAACGATGGAGTTTGAAGAGTGCAGGTGATAAAAGTTGGGTAGTTCTCTAATCTCTTCAGTTGGAATTTGAAATGATTCTCGTCTTCCTTTTCGTGTTCGTTTCTCCCTCTTGTCTACAATTCAGTCACTCTGCTTCAGACATAAATGCTTCTGTGCCTATCTGCCCAGAAAGTTTTGCTTGCCCTAGTTTGGCTCCGTTCAAGTACCCGTTTTACAATGTCACGGACACGCGATGTGGGTTGATCAAGGTCAACTGTACTTCCGATGGTGCAGAGATTCAATTTGGAGAACGATTGTATGAGATTACTAGGTATTTAAACTATGATCCAAGTTATGGTGCTTTACTCGTCTGGAGTAGAAGATTTGACCAGCTTGTAAACAATAACAGCTGTGAGGCGCTTATGAATAATCTCACTTCTCCAAATCCAAACCCTTTTATGTATAACATTTCAATAGCTCCCTTCATCAATGTGCTTAAATGCACAAAAGATCACACTTATTTTGATCAGCAACATATATACAGTAGGTACGACAAGTGCAGCGATCACAACTTCTACTACAACTCGAATGGAACAGTTCCAAGTGACTTCCCACATACATGTCTAGTAGTGCAACTAACTGCAAAAAACTTAAGTGTTCAGGGATTTGATGAAACTAACATATTTTCTCTTCTGTCTGCTTCCTCCTTTATAAACTTTAATTTGTCGCCTTTTTGTTACGAGTGTCAGAAAAAAGGGCAACAGTGTTTTACAGATAGTGAAGATGATGTTCAGTGTTTAGACGTCAAAAAGGGTATTTTCTTTTTCCCTCGTCCATCACCCTTCATTTTTACCGTGTAATGGGTACACCAGAATGATATATCTAACATATACTTTTGTTGTTTGGTTGCTGTAGTACAACCAGGCAGAGAAGCGTCGAATCAGAGTAATTTGCAAACGTGATCCTATTTATTATTGAAACTATTCCTTTGTCATAATATATAACTAATATTTTACAATTTGGTTGGTGCAGAAAAACAAGGCAAAGGACGAACGATTAAGATTTTGGGTAATATGCATCTTCTATTATATTTGTTATTTCAGGATATATATGCATACAAACACATACATGTAGGAATCTGCACCTGAATCTGTTGCATTTTGTTGTTTTAGCTATAGTTGGAGCAGTCTTAATCCTCATAATGTCTTTGGTCATCTTCATAATCTGGCGTTGCTGTAAGAGCAGCCCTTTTTCTTATGTTTCATCAAAGAAAAAATCTCCAAACTTTGAAGATATAAGTCTCTCCTGTGGTGTCTCTGTATTCTCCTATAAGGAGCTTGAAGATGCCACCAAAAATTTCGACCCTTCGCGTGAACTAGGGGATGGAGGTTTCGGAGCTGTTTATTATGGTGAGAATTTGATTGCTTATAAAAATGTGATTGATTGTTAATGTCTACTTGAAATCTCTTCACCTGATCTTTCCATCTTTATGAACAAGGTAAACTCAAAGACGGCCGAGAAGTTGCAGTGAAGAAACTTCACGAGCACAACTACAATCGAGTCCAACAATTCAGAAATGAGATTGAAATCCTCACCAAATTAAGGCACCCGAATCTTGTTGTTCTCTATGGTTGCACCTCTAGACAAAGCCATGAACTTCTCCTTGTTTATGAGTACGTTCCCAACGGAACTGTTGCCGATCACCTGCATGGAGAACAACAAGCAAATCCAAATCTGCTAACATGGCCAACACGGATGAACATTGCCATAGAAACCGCGAGCGCACTGGTGTACCTTCATGCTTCTGAAATCATACACCGAGATGTAAAGACGACCAACATTCTTCTTGATCACAATTTTGGTGTTAAAGTAGCAGATTTTGGTCTCTCAAGGCTTATAACGAACAATGTCGCTCATTTGTCAACAGCTCCTCAGGGAACCCCTGGATACGTGGATCCACAATATCATCAACGCTATCAATTAACAGATAAGAGTGACGTTTACAGCTTTGGAGTAGTCTTGATTGAACTAATATCTTCAATGGTGGCTGTCGACTTAGACAGGTCTCCAGATGAGATTAGTTTAGCTAACCTAGCTTTAAACAAAATCCAAAGATGCGCAATTGATGAACTAATCGACCCGGTTCTAAGATCCGATACGAATCCTAAAACTATGAACATGATCACATTAGTAGCAGAATTGGCTTTTCGGTGTTTACAGTATGATTCAGATATGAGGCCTTCAATGAATGAGGTGCTGGATGTGTTGATGGATATTCAAGCCGTGGGTAGAATAGACGTTTATGACAGTATCGGAGACTTTCAAACTGTGAATGTGCTGCCTTTACCTGAGACCAATGAAACCAATGATGCCGTGGTTTTACTGAAAGATTTTCGGCCTTCTCCAGTCTCTGTCACTTACGAATGGCAAAGCAGTAGCAGTGCATCATCTACGCTAAGCAGCATTGGAGATAGATTGCCAAGGAAGAATGATATCAATACAGTAAAAACCCACGGGGAACAAGGATGACATGGGAAATTGTGAGCCTCTTTTTTTTCAAGGAAATCACCCGTTAAGCATGACATACATGGAATCGTCCTACTTTTACTCATGTATCAGACTTTTTCCATTATCGCAATATATATGTATTTACACTATTACTTATCATTTTTTTCTCACGTATTGTAGCCACGGGACACATACCATGATGCCATGCCATCGAATAATATAACAAAAAGGTCTTTTGTACGGTATAAAGTAAAAGCTTGAGAGCTCGCTTTATATTTGAAACTCGTGTGTTCATGTTTGAACACAAAAGAAAACTCGCGAGCTCAATAAATGCTCAACAGAAGCTTGACTAGTTTTAATAATTTAATCCAGGCCATTTACCTACAAATGATCTTAATGTGCCACAACTGTTACAAAATTCTTTACAGCAAAAACATGCGTGGTTTACATGGCACCAGAGCAGTTCTACATGGCATCAGAGCAGTTATTTAATTCATAACACTTAGTATTAATATACAATTATACTTACATTATTTAATATTAGCATTTGCTCTGTTTTTCTGTTTCATTATTTTCATTTCTTCACACAAATAGATCTCTAATCTGGATCCGAAGATCTGTATAGTTCAGAAATAGAGATTTTAAAAAGTTGTCGTTAAACAACAATCAAACGAGAAAGCTGATTCAACTGATGATCAAAACAACAAAGGCTCTCAAATAGAGAAATTAGGAAAAGCGTACCTGTAAACCCTTGCAGTAGCTAGCATACGTAATCAAGAAATTGGATATGTTTTTGGCTTCGAATGTTCGTCATTTCGGGTCTTCGGATCCGGGTGATTCACTTGGGTGTCTTTTTCTCAGGATCTCCTGTTGAGAAAGCCAGCTTTGGAATTGGGCCTTAAAACACTATCCCAAATGGCCCAAATTAAGTACTATATAGATGACTAGATTTTTTAAGCTATAAGCCCGTTGGGCCCAACTATTCAAATCTATTGAAAGTAACTGTGTACGGGTATTTTTTAGGTATTGATCGGGTACGAATGTAGGATTCCACTTAGAGTCAGATTCATTTTTGGGTACGGAATAACAGGGTATAAAAATACTAAACTGGTATCTTGGTCGGGTTCGGTTTGGTATCCGGTTTTTTTGCCCAATTCTACACGACATATGAGTTTTTTTTTTTTTTACTTGCGAAGAATTTGTTAAAAAGAAGAGGGCTAGCAAGACATTAGAAAGTACAAGAAGGATTGTGCCTGATGCCATAGTGGAAACCAAACCTAGAATACAAAGTTTACTTGTTTATTTTTAAAGTATTTATTTTTTATTGTTACTATAATTTATAAGGTTAAAGAGCATCTTTGTACACAACTCCAACGTAACGAGCGAACTCTTGACCAAAGCATATTCATATCGGAGGGATCTTAATTTCGTTATGAAGAAGTGGAACAGTTTTTAACGACAACGATCCTGCATAGGCCAGTGTAGTGGCAAAGGTGAGGAAGCTACCTATCGTGACATGTGTTCAAAAACCTCTCCATATAAATCAGATATGTTGATAGAGACGGACAAAAAAGATAAAAAGGGTGAATATCAAAGTTGAGGGGATGAAATTGTGAAAAAGGCAGAAATTTTGTCCACTGTCGGTGCCTTGTGGATTGCAAGGCCTAACCTCTTTGTGGTATGCAAGACGGTTGAAATTTTGTGCGACTTAGGTCCCTTGCAGTCCATAAGGAGTACGCTGACAGCAAGATACTTGCTGGCAGCAACCTGTTGCATATCTTGCCACCTCTGGCGACCTTGTGCCACCTTAAACCGCCTTTGGACACTTGCTCTGCCAGTAATCACTCCCTAAACACACCCGGGGGCACTTGGCATCACCTCATCATCCAAGGATTAGTATAAATAGGTCACTTAGTCACACTAGTTCATCACACCATATTCACTTCACACTCAATCTGCTTTCTGGAGCTTGCTTCTGATTAGGAGCCTCTTTGTCTGAGTTCTAAGTGTTTCTTAAAGTCTAGGTAAGCCCTTCCTTTTAGTCAATGTCAGTTTATTAGTTAAATTTCATCTGAAAGTCAAGAGTTTGACTTTTTCTTTGACTTTCGGTTCTGACCACTTTGGTGAAATCAAAACCCGATTATAGTTAACCACGTGATCATTATATCATAAGGAATAATTCTCTACAATTATACCTTCGGATCACCACGTTTAAACGGGTCAAATGACGAGTCAAACATATATTTTATAAAAAGTAAAAAAATGCCATTTTTGGCGAATAATCAAAGAGTGAAGTTCTAAGCTTATAAAACTTATATTCTGATTTTAAAACAGAATGTATAATATCATAAAATATATTACTACTTGTCAGACTCGTCATAAACCCATTTGACCACCCGAACCCGTTTCTACGCACGCGACTAGTTAAAATGGCAAAAACCATATAAACTAGTCGTATCGGGTCAAACATTTTCAAAACCTTTCTAAATCAGAATATTTGGTTAAATAACCCATATCACACAAGACTCCTCACTCGTGCGGGTATAAACCATATTCTATCCGGTCAGCGATTAATCTAGCGGAACCGAACATAATTCTAAGTTAACGGGTCAAAGTCAAAAGACTACAAATGACCCATAAACATTCTAACGGATAATAAGTATGTTTATTCTGGACTATAGAGCCCTCTAGATAATCACATCTAAGTTAATATACTTTGAATATGACTTTGCTACGAGAATCAAATACACTGTGTATACAACTAGCAAACATAAATACTTTTAGCCTATTTTGATTTATAAAACTTGGTATATGGCATTAGCCACTTGGAGCGGGTATTACAAAATTGGCAAATGCTTTCATAAATGTAATAACATGGTTTAATCTGTTTTGCTTGAATAACATTAAACACTTGGGGTTAATAGTACCGTGTCCAGGTGTCCTAAGGGACGCAAAATTATTAAAGATGGTAAGTATATTGACCATGTACCGGCATTTGATTTCTGACCCCTGACTGTATGTACAAGCATGTAAAACTGATAACAAGAAATCTATCTCAATGTAAAAATAAAATGATTACCAAATGGTTTTCATATACATACATACATATATATATATATATATATATATATATATATAGGTAGATGATCCTGTAAAAAGTGCTCAAAGTGTGAGAAGTGAATTATAACACTATATATAATACTATATAACACCATATAAACACCGTATAACAATATGTAACACCATATAATACCATATACCATTATATAACAAATATAACACTATAGGTTGTCTTATAGCATGTCTATGATAGATGTATAGTGTTATATTTGTTATATAATGATATATAGTGTTACATAGTGTTATATGGTATTATATGGTGTTACATATTGTTATACGGTGTTTATATGGTGTTATATAGTATTATATATAGTGTTATAATACACTTCTCACACTTTAGGCCCTTTTTACACTATCCTTACCCTATATATATAGGGGACTGCTAAAATGAGAACCACCATCAGTTGTAAGAACCATGAGAACTTTTTGATCCGGGGCGAGTTGGACAAATTTTTTTTTTCATAAACGTAGATGCGTGTATTATAAACACATTTGTAAAAAAAATGTCGTGTGTGTAGTTTTGAGCACCCCAAGTTTGTGTTTACGGGTACCGTAAATTTTAAATAAAATTTACGGTAAGATTTACGGTACCCGTAAACACAAACTTGTGGTGCTCAAAACTACACACACGACATTTTTTTTTTGATTTTTTTTTTACAAATGTGTTTATAATACACGCATCTACGTTTATGAAAAAAATTTGGTCCAACTCGCCCCGTACGGTGTAGTTCTCATGGTTCTTACAACTGGAGGTGGTTCTCATTTTAGCGGTCATAGGGGAGCGCTAAAATGAAAACCACCTCTAATTGTAAGAACCGAGAGAACCACTTTTCAACCATTAGATCTTCAAGATCAATGGATGAGATTAAAACTAATTAAATATAATATTAAATATTTTTGGTCTTATTATCTCTTTAATATTTTAATCCAAAAGGGTAGTTTAGTAAAATTACTCTATTTTGTCTTTTTTTCTCTATTGTTTTTTTTATTATTTTTTTGTATTATTATATTAGTTTTTATTTTTTAAACATAATTTTTTTATTAAAAGCATGTTTAAATTCAGATTTTTTTACAAATTTTTAAAACGTTTTACGTTTTACGTTAAACTTTTTACGTTAACCTTTTTTCCGTTTTACGTTTTACTTTTTACGTTTTACGTTAAACTTTTACATTTTACGTACATTTTACGTTTTACGTTAAACTTTTTACGTTTTACGTTTTACGTTTTTACGTTTTACGTTTAACGTTAAACTTTTTACGTTTTACGTTAAACTTTTTACGTTTTTACGTTTTACGTTAAACTTTTTACGTTTTACGTTCAACTCCAATGGTGGATTTGGACTACAAACTAAATTCATTCCTAGTAAACATCGATAAAATGTTGGATTTACCAACACCCGAATCCCCTACCAACACGATCTTGAACAAGTAATCATACTCGTGATCAATCCTACTCGCCATTCTTCTTTAATTGCTCTAAAACCCTACACATATTAAACCTCATTATATATTCATTTCACTACATACACATAGATCCAATCAAATCCCAAATAAACCCAATTCAATGGTTCGATTTCGAACAAAACCCAGAAACCAAATTTTTAAAACTAACACTCACAGTGATTAAAAAGAGTAACTAAAAAAACACGAAAACAGAGTGTGAAATTATATATATTCAATTTACTACATACACGTAGATCTGATAAAATCCAAAATAAACCCACTTCAATTGTTTGATTTCGAACAAAACCCAGAAACCATTTCGATAAAAACACTCACAGTGATCAGAAAAGTAACTAAAAAACACGAAAACAGAGTGTCAAATTATATATTCAATTCACTACATACACATAGATCTAATCAGATCCAAAATAAACCCACTTCAATTGTTCGATTTCAAACAAAACCCAGAAACCAGTTTGTCGCAACCCCCGTCCCCTATCTGTCCTGGGAACAGGCGGCCGCGAGACCAGATTTAGTGGTATCGGTGTTTATCATTTTGGCATCGGAAATTACATCAGGACCGTAGTTAGGAAATATTTTATCAGAGTAAAATACCACACTTTTATGATATTAAACATATGGGAAAACCCCAAGTTTTAAGTACACATATTTTCATAGGGATAAACCCTATTTTATTTAATAAAATCGTCTCTTTATTCAGGTAACTTTTATAGCCACTTTTCCATGCCTTCAGTGCTGTCCAGCTGGCTTCTGGTTGGCTTTCACATTTTGTTACCTGAAACGCAAATAAAAACATTTTGTCAGTGGGAAATACTGGTGAGTGAATCTCATTTTAATCAAGAAGAGTTTCATTTTTTAACAGTATTGAGAGCGATGACAATGTTTATTTCTACACAATTACTCATTCAGTACTGTCAATCCTGACTGGTGGGTCATATTACTCATTGGCTAACTCTTTGTCCAATGGTAACGTGTTCCACATTTTGTATACAAAACCCCAACATACCAGCAGTAATTGAAGAACTACAAAGACTCAATCACTGCTAATCACATTGTAAATTATTTAAGGTTTTGCAAAAACAGTTTACAAAAAGGAGATTACTCACATTGCTGTCTTAGGGTTTTTCTTAAGGGTTCCTTGGTTATTATCTATTAATTACACAAATGCACATGCGTTAGTATAATAACCCAATATTTACATTAGTAATATCCTCCCCGAGAAGGCATTCCAACGACTACGTCGGGCAGATCCACGACAGCCGTTACGGAACCCTGGATCAATCGGGCAGCGTATCTAATACGTAACCGGGGTTATGATACTTACAACGGGGCAGAACTTCGTTAATTTGGGGGTACTATACCCGAGAATAGCTTATACTATAAGAAAATTCAAAAGAGAAAAGTGTGTGAGCGATTTCGACTGAACAGCCGATGGCCTCTATTTATAGGGCCTGATTCTGGTTTTATCGCGCCCCGCGTAGGTGCTAGCCAAGGGCTACGCGGCCCGTGAGGGTAGCTAGGGTAGGCCCTAGCCTGGCCCAGTCACCGGTGTAGGCTCCACGTGTGTTAGCCACGTGGCAGCACCGGGTTGTGCCTCATGTCCACTCCGTCGCGGCCCCCGTAAGACCAGGGGTAGGTCTTCGCGGCCCGCCACAGCCCTAAAAATCTAATTTTTAATTTAATTTAATAAAATAAAGGTATTCGGGGCCCGTTTTCACAATTGGGGTGTATTTTAAGACATATAGGGACACTTTAAATATATTAGGGGTGTTCGAAAAATATTTTGAAGGGTTGTTATATCCTCCCACCTTGTTTTAGAGCTCATCCTCGAGATCTACTGGAACAGGTGTGGATATTTTCTTTGCATTTTTATTCAAGCTCCCAAGTGTATTTTGATCCTCTTTTGGAGTCCCATTTCACTTTGACCAGAACTAATCTCATTTGTTTGAGATTTTTAATTTTCATGTCTTCAATCTGTAGAGGCCTTTCTACAAATTTAAGTTGTTCATTTACCTCTATATCCTTAAGAGGTACTACCAGTGATTCATCAGCTAAGCATTTCTTGAGATTAGATACATGAAGTACATCATGTATTTATGTCATTTCCTCTGGCAGTTGTAGCTGATAGGCTACAGGTCCTATTCTTCTAATGATTTCAAAAGGTCCAACATACCTGGGGCTTAGCTTTCCCCTTTTGATGAATCTTACCACTCCTTTCCAAGGAGGGACTTTCAATAATACTTTATCTCCTACCTGAAATTCCAATGGCTTTCGTCTGTTATCTGCATAACTCTTTTGTCGATCACGTGTTGTTTTCAGTCGTTCTTTGACTTGAATAATCTTGTCGGTTGTTTCTTGTACTATCTCAGGTCCGGATAGTTGCTTTTCTCCAATTTCTGCCCAACAGACTGGAGTTTGGCACTTTCGTCCATAAAGTGCTTCGAATGGTGCAGCATAGATACTTGTATGATAGTTGTTATTGTAAGAAAAATCTATCAATGGTAAGTGATCGTCCCAATTACCTCCGAAATCAATTACACAAGCTCTAAGCATATCTTCCATTGTCTGAATTGTTCTTTCGCTTTGTCCGTCCATTTGAGGATGATAAGCGGTGCTTAGATTTAACTTGGTTCCCATTGCTTTTTGGAAACTTGTCCAAAAATGAGAGGTAAAACGGCTAGCCCTATCAGAAACAATTGATAAAGGAATTCCATTTAATGAAACTATTTCATTGACATATAGTTTAGCTAATTGTTCCATATTGAAAGTTTCCTTCATTGGTAGGAAATGTGCTGACTTGGTTAGCCTGTCTACAATTACCCAAATTGTATCATTACCTTTCCTTGTTTTGGGTAATCTGGTAACAAAATCCATTGTTATTAATTCCCATTTCCATACGAGCATTTCTAATCGTTGCAACAAACCTGAGGGTTTCTGATGTTCAGCTTTGACTTGTGAACAGGTCAAACACTTTGCAACATATGCTGCTATATCCTTTTTCATTCCTATCCACCAGAAATTTTTTCTTAAGTCCTGATACATCTTATCATTTCCAGGATGCATCGTATACTTAGATTTATGGGCTTCTTCTAATATACGGTGGCGTAGGTTTCCTAATTTAGGTATCCACATTCTTTTCTTATGGAATCTCCAAATTCCACCTGTTCCTTGTTCTAGTTCCTTAATCATTCCTTTCAATTTCTCAGTATCATCCTTGATTACTGATTCTTGTGCCTTTCTAATCTGTTCATTTAAATCTATCTGCAGATTTAGTTTAAGTGAACGTACTCTTTTTGGCTTTTCATGATATTTTCGACTTAAAGCATCAACTACTACATTTGCCTTTCCTACATGGTACTGGATGTTACAATCATAATCACTAAGTATCTCCATCCAGCGTCTTTTTCTCATATTCAATTCCTTTTGCCCGAAAACATACCTTAAACTCTTATGATCAGTGAAAATGGTGAACTTACTACCGTATAGGTAATGTCTCCAAATCTTAAGGGCAAAAATTATAGCTCCTAATTCTAGATCATGGGTTGAGTAATTCTCTTCATGATTCTTAAGTTGTCTAGATGCATAAACTATAACATTTTGATGTTGCATCAACACACATCCCTAACCTAATTTAGAAGCATCACAATAAATTACAAAATCTTCAGTTCCTTCTGGTAATGCTAGTATGGGTGCATTGGTCAATCTTTTCTTAAGGATTCTAAAGGCTTCTTCTTGTTTTGGTCCCCATTCAAACTTAACAGATTTACAGGTTAGCTTAGTTAAGGGAATGACTATTCTAGAAAAATCTCGAATAAATCTTCTATAATAACCGGCCAATCCTAAGAAACTTCTAACCTCGGTTGGTGACTCAGGGGTTTTCCATTTGGTAATCGCCTCGATCTTTGTGGGATCCACATGAATTCCTTCATGATTGACTAGATGTCCAAGGAACTGTACTTGTTCTAACCAAAATTCACACTTCGAAAATTTTGCATAATTTTTTTCTTTTCTCAATAAACTTTGAAGTGCGTGCAGATGCCCTGCATGTTCCTCTTTGCTCTTAGAATAAATAAGAATATCATCTATAAAGACAATTATGAATTTATCTAAATATGGATTACATATTCGGTTCATCATCACTACAAGAAATTTGGTGCTTTACCAACACAAAGTATGTGTGGGAAAAAGCATATAGTGTGTTGGTAGTTGTCTTTACCTACACATAAATTAAGTGTAATGATGTGTAGACTCATGACTGTGGATATAAGCCATTACCCACACATAAGTTATGTGTAGGTATATAGCAAGCTATACCTACACATATATGTGTGGTTAAAAGTACAACAATTTGTTTAGAAGGCATCTGACGTGGCAGGTGACGTGGCAAGTGATGCGGCATCCGATGTGGCAGGTGACGTGGCAAGTGATGTGGCATCCGACGTGGCAGGTGATGTGGCGTCCGACGTGGCAGGTGACATGGCATCCGTCGTGGCGGATGACGTGACATGGATATATGTGTAGGTAAAAGTAATATTATATGTAGGTAAAAGTAATATTATGTGTAGGTAAATGTTGAAGATGTGTTGGTATTGATCTTAATATGTTTTGAAACAAATGTAAAGTAAAAAGGCAATATGATTAATACATGAAACCCTTAAATTCTAAGCAAATACATCATTAATACATGAAACAAAGTGCCAATTTGATTAATACATGAAACCCTTAAATTCTAAGCAAATACATCATTAATATACCCAGTCCGTGTCATTTTCGTTGCTTTTTTATCCCTTCTTCTTATCCACAGTTCGGTAGAGTCGTTACATGAATCTCGGGTCTTCAAACGAATCGTCAAAATAATCCTACAAAATAAAATATATATTATTAGTTGACCCATTTGAACACTTTTAACTGAGATACAAACCCAAGTTTTCTGATTAACTTACCAATGTCACAATTTAACACTTTTAAGTTAAAACTCACTGATGTCGCAGATTAACTTTCCGAAAAACCGACACGCTGGAAAGAAAAGAGGTAAATTATACCCATTGAAAACACTTAAAACTTGATTCTATATCATTAAAAAATGATAATGATATAAGCATTACACTCTTCCCTTTCTAGTTGAGTTAATAAGACACTAGGGGGAATGCCCGCGCGTTGCAGCGGGTATTTATGTTCTTAAGCTACACGTTGTACGTCGGTTTTCACGTATATTATAGCCTCCCTTCCTGTGTCATCTATGGCATGAATATCAACCGTAAATATTACCTGCAAATATCAAAATAAAAAATAAATGAATAATATTACCGCAAACATCAAAGAAATAAATGAATGATAAATATTATTTGCAAACAAAGGAGAGTTGGGTACTGCCTGGCCAGGAATGACATTACTTGCACTGGGCCAAGTTGATATCTCGCCTGTACAAACAAGAGATCCGTAGAGAGCTTTAAGAGAAAATGCATTACAATGGCCATTAAAATGTTATAAAATGTTGAGGATTTTCACATAATTATATCTTTCTAAAGATATAATTAATTCAGCTCTAGCAACCATTGGGTCTGCAGCATAGACATGAGTTCCAGCATGTCCTTGTGATCCTCTCATTGTTACCTGCAATATAGTGACTTGGGAAATGATAATTGCTACCCGCTGAAGTCGACTGGGAAAAAAATACAGTTGCTAAACACACTGTGTTTGTGGGTTGATGGATCAAACCCAACGTAAACCTGGAAATTTGACATGTACCCAAAAAGGGCCAGACACGTGAAATGAAACACGACATGAGTATTGGCAGGTTGACACGAACACGATCCGCTCAAAGTAGTCACTTAAAAGTAAATAACCACAAGAAGCATTGTAGTGCAGGAAATGGTCTAAGTCCCGGTCTTCACCTTTCAAAGGGGTCGTAATGGGTCTTGCATGCAACGCCAATGGGCCATTCATCTATCCTGCAATAAAGATGTTTATAAATCAAAGCAAGCTCGAGGTTGTTAAACCTACATTTTTCGGTCCAAATAATATGATCGGTCTGACCCGTTGACTGAGTATATAAACAGGCAAAAACATAATATACATAAGCGTATACTTTAAAAGAAACTTGGTATATCAGTATATTAACTATGTTCCGTGTCATCAAAATAATTAAAATCCTAACTTGTTGATAAAGTGCAAAGTATAAAATATTTAAGTAAGCTAATTTTTCACCCTTCCATACAAACACTGTCTCTTATAATTCAAAGAGCCAATGGCAGTTTCATTTAATCACTTTGACATTAAAGTTCACTCCATTTCCCCTTAGATGATTAAAAGAATCTTACTACATAAATTAATTAAGTAAAAGCACTTAGCAAATGAGCCCAAAGGACTTCACACCCAACAACGTAATATCTACAAATGTAAAGAATTAAAATTTTAAAACCCATCATTTAAATACCTCATAAGGAGATCTCCTAGTACTGATAGCATCGTTTTCATTGAAAATCGGGATGCTCTTAAGATCTATCAATGAATCCACCGTTTGACAAAGTTGCTCCCTAAAATCTTCATTCTTAAAATCGTTATCGATGACAAGGAGTTGAGAGGAGGTCACATCCAGCTGCAAAATAGCATTGTGCAAGAGCAAATCGAAGGACTAATAAGACCATATTATTTTCTTTTGGTCATACCTGGCTGAATAAAGTGTCATAAAAGGCCATCAAACCATTTTAATATGAATGAGCAAATAAAACAATTACCTCACCATTTTTAACAGTATTTCTGACATACCAAATTAGACCATCCTCTTTTGTCCTCCCCATGAGTCAGTAGACCGCGAATGCATGCATGCCTGAATGAAATGCTTTTTATTTTCATCGCTCTCCAGCAAAAGACTGTCCAGAAGATCCTTCAAAAGTCGGCTGCAGTCACTTATCAATTTTGTCTTTTGCACTATCAATCCACGAATAACAATCAGGGCCTCAAGTACTTCAGAGAGCAGCTGTTCTCTCATAAATCTGGCATCCAGATGACATTAATATAGATAAGAATGATATCAAACTACAATAAAAAAGTCAAAAAAAAAAAAAACAATGTGCAGAAAACAGTACCTGGATCGGATATTGGGGACATCCAAAAATTTTCCTAAGAGCTCAATAAGTTTGTGAAGAATAAATCCATGTGAGATGTCAACACGCAGGCTCCTCTCCAAAGATTCAACATTACTTACCTCTTGAGTAATCAACTTACATATTGTAGTCAAACATCCACGTACAGTCAAGAAAAGGCGTGCATCTTCTGTTTCTATCATCTTGAAGATCAATTCAAAATACTCAGCAGCATTTTCACCAGCAGAAAGAGTTGCCGGCAACAAAGACATGAGTAAATTTAGTAGCCGAAACCGTCTTGATGAGCTTTGGGCACAAAGCAGGCTGATCAACATGCACATCTCAGATCTTATAGATTGAGAACAAGCACTCAGAACCAGTTCTGTAACCCACGAACCCAGTTCAAAGGATGCTATTTCACTTTTACCTGTTCTACAAGCACGACGCTTCTATCGAAGTGCGTACTTTAAGGCAAGATATTCGTATCGCTGAGGCCGTGATCTCTGCCCATCTCTAGTTTCCTGTGAAACTTTATGCCGCCTAACGAAATCGAGATACGAAGCACCTTTTTCCCACTCTGAGTAGCTTAACAACTGAATATCGTGAGTCTTTTGAGAACCATCCCAGTTCTTCTCTGATGCTTCTGGCACAGACTTGCTTCCGCTAACAGATCAATGCCTTCACTGAATTCGACTTGCGAGCATCATGAACATTCATAGTCACACTCTGAATGGTGTAGCTCCCTGTGCACTTCACTATTATGCGGTTATCAGTGAACTTCGTCTCTGATTTCAGACTTTCCAACTTCATTTTACTGTAAGGAAGCTCAAGGCAGCTACACGCAACACAAGGCTCACTCTCAAGATAATAACCGTCCCTTAACCAATATAAAATATGCCGAAAGTGCGTCCCATCCCTGTTACATCAGAGGGAAGGTGCCTGAAAGAGTCATCTCCATCCCCCACCATGTTAACCATCTGAGAGAAGGTGTCTAGAACACCAAGCAATTGCAAATAACAACATAATAACACTATATTATCATACAACAACATAACAACAACACTTAAAACGGATGTATTAAAAACAGAGCATGTATCAAAATTTAAAACCCTAGAAATTTGACAAGAACAAAAACTACCTCAAAGTTGAATTTGCAACAGGAGGGAGGTCTTTAAGATAATCAGACGGTCGTTTAGCACTACGACGCATTTCTTCTTCGATTAAACGGTCAACCTCCGCTTTGACTTTGTGGTCGCCGTACTCGTTGTCGATGTACGGCAATGCGTCGATTTATGCGGCACTGCTGGACCGCAACGGCCGTGAAGATGGCGGAGCTTCTAGCAGCATAACTGTGTTGCCGTTGGTTGATGTATTTGTCCCCATTGTTGAGAGCTTGAATTAGAAACCGAATGTTGGAATTGAGCCACGCAAGGCAAAGACATAGCAGATCCAAATCCGGAGAGAGAATGAAAAGGGAAGGGAGTTGTGGATATGAAATTTGAAATGAGATTGGGGGATTGTACAGAAGTAGGGACTATAGGACAGCTTTCAGGGGATCATGATCCGTATGAAGTAATGGACGGTTGGATCATGATCCGTGTGAAGTGATTGACGGTAGGATCATGATCCTTGTGTTTAAAAGATTTGTACATCATGCTTTAAAGGTGTTTTAAGGGAATGCCAAATTACATTAAGTTTTTTTTTTTTGAATGGCAAACGTTACTCTCCCAAGCTCCTATATTTACAAATAACTCACCCTTGCTTGGGATTGAACCCAAGACCTCCCACTAAGAGGCAAGAGCCTCTACCAAGTGAGCTAGTCCCACTTGGCACCAAATTACATAAGTAGTCCTTGGGATATATATATATTAAGGAGGGGATATATGTAATATATATAGGTTAGGGCAATGTTTTAAAATCCGGTTTTTTAATCATACCGGATTAGGCATAAAAATGGTTTAACCGGTTGAACCGGGTTGTGTCGGGCGGTTCAACCGGGTTGACTAGTTAATTGTATTATTTAATAAATTACAACATTAACTTAAAAAATAATCCAAAATTGGATTAAAATGGAAATCTGGAACGAACGATGGGGTGATGGAAGTCTGGAACAAGTCACGAACGATGTAGTGAAGTCACGAATGATGTAGTGATGAAGCAAGTTTTGAATTTTGATCCATGGAGATAAAATACTAAAAGTTGTTAGGTTAAAGCTAAAAGTAAACATGGAGATGGGATGATAAAAAGTAAAATCCTAACCCAAAAACAGACTTGAGATGGTATCAGTATAACGGTTCAAACCGATATACCGAATTTTACCGATGGTACAAAGTCTATGCCGTTTCTCCTACTTACTGGGGTGTTTCGGACCGGATTTACATCCGAAAACGGTAATACCGGTATAACCGGCCGGTATTTACCAGTTTTTAAAACATTGGGTTAGGGAGGGAAAATATGTAATTGATTTTAAAGATTGGGTAAATATATAATAAGTGACTTTAATAAGTGGATATATGTAAATGACCCTATTTTTTATGTGTCCAATATCTACACATATTGTACATTTCTAAATATGTGTAGGTATTTTTTTGCCACGTCATCTTAAAAAAGATTTAATTATTTATTTTATACGTATTCAATATCTACACATATTGTACATTTTTAAATATGTGTAGATATTTGTTTTGTCACATCATCTAAAAATATATATTTACTTACTTTATAGGTATGTAATATCTACATATATTGTACATTTTTACTCATGTGTAGGTATTTAATTTGCCACGTCATTTTCAAAAATAAAAAAAGTATATATTAACTTAGTTTATCTACATATTTTTTTTTAAATTCTTATGTGTTGGTAAACATAATCATTTACCTACATATATATTAGTTTTTTTTACATATGTGTAGATAATTTAGCTACACATGACGAAAATTTGCTACATGTGTAGGCAATTTTAGGGGGGGAATTTTCCCACCAACACCAAGTATGGCTAAAATGTATTACCAACACATATTAAGTGTTAATTATTATGAAAATATATCATCAACTATTACACACACATATACAAACATGTGTAGGTAAATACCCACACATTTACATGTGTAGGTAAATTATGTGTGGGTAAACACCCCAATTTCTTGTAGTGCATGTCCATAAATGCAGCTGGGGCATTGGTTAAACCAAATGGCATGACAGTAAATTCATAATGGTCATACCTGGTTCTAAAAGCGGTCTTAAGAATGTCCTCTTCCTGTACCTTTAGTTGATGATATCCTGATCGTAAGTCGATTTTAGAGAAAAATCGAGCTCTTTGTAGCTGGTCGAACAGATCATCAATTCTCGGTAATGGGTACCGATTTTTTATCGTAACCTTGTTTAATTCACGGTAGTCAATGCACATACGCATTGATCTGTCCTTCTTTTTAACGAATAAGATCGGTGCTCCCCATGGCGATGAGTTTGGTTGTATGAATCCTTTTTACAACAATTCGTCTAACTGTTTCTTTAGTTCCTGCATTTCTGCGGGTGCCAAACGGTAAGGTGCTTTGGCAATCGGTGCTGTTCCTGGTATCAAGTGAATTCTGAATTCAACCTCTTTGTCTGGCGGTAGCCCTGGTAATTCTTCTGGAAACTGGGATACTACTGGAATATCTTTTAGTTCTTTTCCTTTAGTGTTAGTGACTATGGAAATCAAATACACCAATGAACCTTTTCTTATATAATTTGCTGTTTTCATCACAGAGATGAGTTTTGTGGATCTAGAGGGCTTATCTCCTTTAATCGTAATCTTTTCACCCTTTGGTAAATTTACTTGGATTGACTTTTGATCACATAAAATACTGGCTTTATTGGCTATTAACCAATCCATTCCTAATACGACATCAAATCCTGCCAAATTCATTGGGTAGAGGTTTGCAATAAATTTTTGATTTAAAAATTCTATTCTTGCTCCTTGCAAGATTTTAGAAATCTTAATGGTTTCTCCATTTGCTGTCTCTACTAGACATTCTTATGGGAGTTTAGTTAATGGTTGATTGAGAAGTTTGCAAAATGAAGTATTAATAAAACTTTGGTTCGCACCAGAGTCAAATAATACTTTAGCAAAAACACCATTAACTAAAAACATACCGACAATTACGTCCAGGATCATCTTGGCTTCTTCTGCAGTTAGAACAAATGCTCTAGCGTTTTTAGTTGTTTTGTTGTTCATGGCTGGAGCTAATTTTGGACAGTTTGGCTTGATATGACCTTGTTCTCCGCAGTCATAGCATATCCTGTTGTTAGGTTTCTTCCTGGAGTCTTATTCCTTGTGTCTAGATATTTTGCAAAAGTTGCAATATATGGAGCATCTTCCAGAATGCTTTCTTTTGCAATACTTGCAATAGGGTGCAGAAGTAGAACCTACATTTTTCCCATGGTTGGAATTTCCAGAATGGAATTCCTGGGTAAGCCTTTGAGCTAGGTTCCTCCTCTGATCTTCTTCTCGGGTACGCACTAATTCATCTGTCAAGGTGTTTGCTAGTTCTACAGCCTCTTCTATAGTTTGGGGTCTAGCTGCCTTGACTACATGCCTAATCTCCCCGATTAATCCCCAGATGTAACGGGAGATTAATACTGGTTCAGGTGACGCAATGGTTGGCACTAATCTAGCATATTCAAAGAAAGTAGTAGTATAACCTTTACTATCCACTCCAGTCATTCTAAGGTTTAGGAACTTATTTGCTATCTGTTCTTTTTCATTGGGAGGGCAAAATTTTCTTTCCACCATGTTCTTAAATTCCTCCCATTCCATATTGTAAATTCTATCACTTCCCCTAGACTGAAGGATAGTGTTCCACCATTCTAGTGCTGAATTCTTAAATAGATTGGAATCAAACATTATCTTATCCTCTTCTGCACACTTGCTTATTTTCAAGACCGCCTCAGTCTTTTCTATCCAGCGTAGAGCTGCAATGGGTCCTTCATTGCCCGAGAATTCTATTGGTTTACAGGACCAGAATTCTTTATAAGAACAACCATAAGACATGGTTCTTCTTCTTTTGGGAATGGACACTTGAAGTATGGGTTCATTGTTTACGTCGTGTTCTGGTTCAGTCGGTAGCTTACTGCCATTGTTACTTTTATTATCCGCGTCCTTAATCGTTTGAATAATAAATGGGATTGCGTCTATAATCCCTTGTGCCACTATGTGTTGGATGACACTATTGTCCACTTGGTTTCCATTATTATTGTTGTTCGGGTTATCGTTGTTATTCTGGTTATCGTTATTCTGGTTTTCCTGGTTCACTTCGTTGTGCATCTGAATTTTAATCATTCGCCAATTATTAATATCACAAAATAATATTTAATGCAAACAATCACACAACACATATTGGTCAAAAGCGTCGAACATTGCGACTTACTCTTTCTTATATATTATGCATCTAATACAAACTGAAACTGGAATCTAAAATTACAATACTAATATGCATCACTAACCACAAAGTTGTCTATACTACGATAGATATATTATCATTATATATATATATTTTTTTTTCATACACACATATTATATATATATTTATTATTATATTATTATTACTATCACCATCACTGATATGGGTTCATCCAGAACTCCATATTACGCTCGTCGTATTTCCAGACGAGTCGTTCTCCGATTTGCCTCATCCTGTCACTATTTTCTAAAATCTCCTCATCAAAGGTTCGGAGTTCTTGCACATTTTCTGCCCTCATTGGGGGTGCAGGTGCTGGTACTGGATCTGGGTACTGTGGCATGGGTTCTTACTGGGGGTATGGATTCTCTAGGATTTCCCTAATGTACTCATCATTATCATAATAGGGATCTAGAGGGTCCAGACCTGGGTAAACAGCTAGGTTTGACATCGGTTCTTCTGATATGGGGTAGTGTTGCTGATAATCCCTATGATCATCGAACCACGGGTCGTAGTCTGGGTCTAAGGGATTGGGTGCTGGTATTCTAGGTATCTCAGTCGGGTCAAAGGCTGGTGCTTGGATTTGGTTTTCCGGGTTATTTTCAATCTCCATTGGTTGTGTGGGAAACAAGGGTAATGGTTGAGGGGCTATGAGTTGCTCCCGGTTTGGGTCGGTAGCTGTGGTTGCTAAGATATGGAAATTTGCTAGACTCCTATTAAGCATATCTTGGGTGTGAGCATCTGTTTCTCTCTTAGCGGCTGCTAAAACTCGATGTTGGTGTAACTTTTTCATTCTCTTCCTGGGGTCATGCGCTCCCCTACTGAACCATCCTCTCTTTTTAGGAGGGAATGGCTCTTCAGACTGAGCCTTAAACACGAATATCCCATCCTCATTGTCAGCTGAATACCCTGAGAGGGTAGGCTGTAAAGAGGTGCCTTCGTTTTGAGGTGAGCTAGATAACTGACGATAGGCGTCGGAGGGTCCTTGATCACTCATACTGTAACTAACAAATAGTCAAATAACACACAACAATAAAATACAGATATGCACGTATTTCCGTAATTAATTTCCTAACATATAATATTTTGGTGTCAGCAGAACACTTATGTGGCTAAATCAGTGGCTTAGCTCTGATACCACCTCCTGTCGCAACCCCCGTCCCCTATCTGTCCCGAGAACGGGTGGCTACGAGAGCAGATTTAGTGGTATCGGTGTTTATAATTTTGGCATCGGAAATTACATCAGGACCGTAGTTAGGAAATATTTTATCAGAGTAAAATACCACACTTTTATGATATTAAACATATGGGAAAACCCCAAGTTTTAAGTACACATATTTTCATAGGGATAAACCCTATTTTATTTAATAAAATCGTCTCTTTATTCAGGTAACTTTTATAGCCACTTTTCCAAGCCTTCAGTGTTGTCCAGCTGGCTTCTAGTTGGCTTTGACATTTTGTTACCTAAAACGCGTTTAAAAACATTTTGTCAGTGGGAAATACTGGTGAGTGAATCCCAGTTTAATCAAGAAGGGTTTTATCTTTTAACAGTATTGAGAGCGATGACAATGTTTATTTCTACACAATTACTCATTCAGTACTGTCAATCCTGACTGGTGGGTCATATTACTCATTGGCTAACTCTTTGTCCAATGGTAACGTGTTCCACATTTTGTATACAAAACCCCAACATACCGGCAGTAATTGAAGAACTACAAAGACTCAATCACTGCTAATCACATTGTAAATTATTTAAGGTTTTGTAAAAACAGTTTACAAAAAGGAGATTACTCACATTGTTGTCTTAGGGTTTTTCTTAAGGATTCCTTAGTGATTATCTATTAATTACACAAATGCACACACGTTAGTATAATAACCCAATATTTACATTAGTAATATCCTCCCCGAGACGGCATTCCAACGACTACGTCGGGCAGAACCACGACAGCCGTTACGGAACCCTGGATCAATCGGGCAACGTATCTAATACGTAACCGGGGTTATGATACTTACAACGGGGCAGAACTTCGTTAATTAGGGGGTATTATACCCGAGAATAGCTTATACTATAAGGAAATTCGATAGAGAAAAGTGTGTGAGCGATTTCGATGGAACAGCCGATGGCCTCTATTTATAGGGCCAGATTCTGGTTTTGTCGCGCCCCGCGTAGGTAGTAGCGAAGGGCTACGTGGCCCGCGAGGGTAGCTAGGGTAGGCCCTAGCCTGGCCCAGTCATCGGTGTAGGCTCGACGTGTGTTAGCCACGTGGCAGCACCGGGCTGTGCCTCATGTCCACTCGGTCGCGGCCCGCGTAAGACCAGGGTTAGGTCTTTGCGGCCCACCACAACCCTAAAAATCTGATTTTTAATTTAATAAAATAAAGGTATTTGGGGCCCGTTTTCGCAATTGGGGTGTATTTTAAGACATATAGGGACACTTTAAATATATTAGGGGTGTTCGAAAAATATTTTGAAGGGTTGTTATACAGTTTTAAAAAAAAAAAAACCAGCACCGACTTGAGGATGATGTTGAGGATGATTGTCACCGGAGAAGATGATTGTTGGCCGGAGATCGTGGTAACCGGAGGGTGGATAATGGTGAGAATGTTGGCTGAGATTATCAGAGATGATGTAGACGATGAAGCTCTGGTTTTGTGAATATGGTGGGGGAGACGATCGAAGATGAATATGGTGGCTTGAAGATGGAGATCTGCTTTTTGAAGCTCTAGTTTTGTGTAGATGGAGATCTACTTTTTGAAGAGAGAGACAAATGGTACATTTAAAGGAATAGAGAGACAAATGAGGAGATAGAAAATGTCTGGTACATTTATGAAGAGAAAGGGTGAGATTTGATATTTGTGGTAAATGACCAAACTACCCCTTTTTCTGATTGGTTGAGAGGGGTTCTCACGGTTCTTACAACTGGACGTGGTTTTCATTTTAGCGATCCCCTATATATATATAGGTAAAGGTTCCTGTAAAAAAGACCAAAAGTGTGAGAAGGATAAGAAAGAATCTACACCATTAGATCTTTTATCTAATGGTTTAGATTAATAGGGACCAAATTGTAAAATTTGTTTTATTTTTTTGGACTGAATTGAAAATTATAGGGGTAATAAAGTCTTTATATCCATTCAAAATAGGAAACTGTAAATCAAAATCCCTACAATTTCGATCTCTCTCTCCAATCGCTCATCGTTATAAAACTCTCCCGCCGCGATCTCCTTGTTGTAACCGTCGCTGGAGCTTTCTTCCGTTCCGGTGTACCGATTTTAAACAGTTATTCGGCGGTTTTCCGACCTTACTAACCGAAAGCGCAAATGATTCACCTTGAAATGAAACAGATACACTCCGTGTGGACGTTTTCATCAACATCTTCGCCCTTGTTGACATTTCAACGGACTGATCTCGCCGGTTAGTCGCCGGAGACAGTGACGGAAATCTCTTTGCCGGAAGTGGAGAAGATGATACAGAGGTGTTATATTCTTTACTGAATGGTGTTATATTCTTTACTGAATGGTGTTATATTCTTTACTGAATAGTGTTATATTCTTTATTGAATGGTGTTATATTCTTTTCTGAATGGTGTTATATTCTTTACTGAATGGTGTTATATTTCTTTACTGAATGGTGTTATATTCTTTACTGAATGGTGTTATATTCTTTACTGAATGGTGTTATATACTTACTGAATGGTGTTATATACTTACGGAATGGTGTTATACACTTGCTGAATGGTGTTATATAATTATTGAATGGTGTTATATATGTGCTGAATGGTGGTTGCAGTGTTATTCGTAGTGTTTTTTAGAGATCTTTTAAAAAAACCATGTTCCTATAATTAAGGTGGCGGTTATGGTAAGTTTTGAATTAATTGAATTAATTATAAAATTACTTGTTTACCCTTTTGAATTAATTTAGATGGAGGACACATGTCATCTCCACAATATTTCTCACCTTTCTCACACTTTTAACATTTTTTACAATAACCTTACCCTATATATATATATATATATATATATATATATATATAGGTGAAGAAACACTAGATAATTGACCGGAATTGAATTATCTAGGGGGTTTGAATCCGCATAAAAAGGTGGGTTTTCTCTCGTTCGATCTGATGGAACAGTCCTTCTTCTCCGATAAAACTCTGCAAAAAAGAAGCACCGTTAGCCTCGCCAAGGGGAGAAAGGGGTTCTCTCCTTGACCCGACTCCGGTGTGAGAATAAGTATGTGTCTTTGAAGAAGAAGAAGTATTAAAGAAGTATGTGTGACTTGGTTTTCATATCTGAATTATTCTCATACTTATAGCCGGGAGTTTTGGGAGGGAATACCCGTTATTGAAAAGTTGACGGAAGATGCTAACGCCGTAGCGGTTATTTTTCTCCATCGCTAAATCCTTTGATCCGTCGTGAGAGCACATGGATCGTTGTTTAGATCAAAGGCTGGAGTATTGCCACGTGGAAAGTGGATAAGTGGTGATTTCTTTCTATTTCCATACCATCACCGTGACTCTTCGGGAAGCTGGGGAGATGACACGTGGCCCAGACGGTTGTAACCGTCTGGGTGGTGCAAGATTAAGTCTTCTAGAAGATTACTGCTGTAATCTGGTGTGATTCTTTACCATGTGGTATCAGTTAAGTAAATAATATCCAAGTCTGGATATTATTAAGCGGAAGTGCTTGTCTTAGGATTTTTATCCTTTATGAAAGCGCAAGGGTTTATGATTTCCTTTTGGTGCGCGAGTGTTGTCTGCTATCTGCCTTAAGCCTTTCTTTTATAAAACCAGTGCGTGGCCGCGCAAGGTAAAAAAGGGCTTGAAAGAAGAGGTTGTGGTGTGATCCGAAGTACTTATTACAAGGTTTTTGGGACCTTACCCCTTCAAGTCCCCCCAGTCTAGTGTTGCTCTTTGCAAGTAAGTGGAACACTGGACTTATGAGAGGGAAATATTTTTTGGCGCGAAAACAGGGAATCTTCTATGAGAAGATTTTACGTTGCTTATAGAAAGCTTTTTTAGGGGAAATTGTGATTTTTCTCTTTTGTAATTATGACCTGACGTTTGGTGACGTCAGTTTGTAATAAAAAATTGGTATTTGCGATATTTTGCCTTCTTACATTGGGATATGTAATGGCGCTTGTCAGACTTCATTAATGGAGATATGACCCTGGTTCCTGTAGCGCCGTTCGGATGGGATGTTTTCTCGTCGTCTTCTGGATATGTTGAGTTTTTACGAAGCTGCTGAAGGCCTCTTACTTCTCGCCAGTTCTCCGCCTTTACTGGTTAAGGAAGAGAAGCTGGTCAACTCTGTTTCTTCAACTATTGCCGGTCTTGTTTGTAAGGTTCTCCAAGAAAGGGGTGTTGTTGGCGAGGAAGTCGTTGTGTTATCTGTTGATAAGCTGATGTGTCGTTTTCCGACGATCCAAAGAGGTGGATGTCAACTTGTGTATCATCGCCGGAAGAATCGTCGTGATGACCAGGTGACCGTTGTTGATGAAGGTCCTATCGTTGATTAGGTTATGTTTGGGGATTGCGTATTCCCTTCTTTTGATGTTTTTGTGATTTTGCTGGTCTTGCTACCAAAATCTTTTTGAAGATCACTGTCGTGATCATTGTGAATGGTTGTTTATACTGCTTCTTGATAATATGTATATTTTTGATGCACTGTCGTGCATGTAAGTTTGTGTTTAGATTACAATATGTTGCATATGTTTAATTGCTTTTAGTAGGTATGGCGAATGAGAAATGGTATTGTGCTCACGTGTGAACGTTTGTCTAAAAGGCATGCTGGTTTGCCTTTTTTAGACTGTTCATGAGGTGTACAATGTTTACCATATTGTTTTCGCGTAAACCAAAAGGATTATATGCAATTTGTAATAAACAGTAATATGAGTAAAGACGATGTTTGTATTGATAAGAGCGCAGGGCTCGTAATACAAAGGATCATAAAGAAATACTTTGTTTGTATGCTTTTCCTTTTTTATGGACTGGTTTGGCTTACATGTAACACCTGCGCAGATGCTGCGTGTTCCCGGTGTGAGGAATAGTTGTTGATCATGCTAGTTGTGTCCGTCTCTAGCTTGGTGCTCGTTGATTGGTTGTACTAGCGTGTTTCCATGGATTGTATGTGAAGGAGCAAGCGCAGACGGTGACTTGCGTGCTTGTATGTAAGGGAGCAAGCGCGGGTGGCGACTCACGTGCTCAAATGTAAGGGAGCATGCGCGTATGGCGTCTTACGTATTTGTATGTAAAGGAGCAAGCGCGGATGGCGACTTACGTGCTCAAATGTAAAGAAGCATGCACGTATGGCGACTTACGTGCTCAAAAGAAGTATGCTCGTATGGCGACTTACGTGCTTGTATGTAAAGGAGCAAGCGCGGATGGCGACTTACGTGCTCAAATGTAAAGAAGTATGCACGTATGGCGACTTACGTGCTCAAAAGATGCATGCACGTATGGCGACTTACGTGCTTGTATGTAAAGGAGCAAGCGCGGATGGCGACTTACGTGTTCAAATGTAAAGGAGCAAGCGCGGATGGCGACTTATGTGCTCAGAAGCATGCGCGTATGGCGACTTACGTGCTTGTATCTAAGGGAGCACGCGTGGGTGGCGACTTACGTGCTCAAATGTAAAGGAGTATGCACGTATGGCGACTTACGTGCTCAAAAGAAGCATGCACGTATGGCGACTTACGTGCTTGTATGTAAAGGAGCAAGCACGGATGGCGACTTACGTGTTCAAATGTAAAGGAGCAAGCGCGGATGGCGACTTATGTGCTCAGAAGCATGCGCGTATGGCGACTTACGTGCTTGTATGTAAGGGAGCACGCGCGGGTGGTGACTTACGTGCTCAAATGTAAAGGAGCATGCGCATATGGCGACTTACGTGCTTGTATGTAAGGGAGCACGCGCGGGTGGCGACTTACGTGCTCAAATGTAAAGGAGCATGCGCGTATGGCGACTTACGTGCTTGCATGTAAAGGAGCAAGCGCGGGTGGCGACTTACGTGCTCAAATGTAAAGAATCAAGCGCGTATGGCGACTTACGTGCTTGTATGTAAAGGAGCAAGCGCGGGTGGCGACTTACGTGCTTGTATGTAAAGGAGCAAGCGCGGGTGGCGACTTACGTGCTCAAATTTAAAGAAGCAAGCGCGTATGGCGACTTACGTGCTTGTATGTAAAGGAGCAAGCGCGGGTGGCGACTTACGTGCTCAAATGTAAAGAAGCAAGCGCGTATGGCGACTTACGTGCTTGTATGTATAGGAGCAAGCGCGGGTGGTGACTTACGTGCTCAAATGTAAAGGAGCATGCGCGTATGGCGACTTACGTGCTCTTATCCTTAAATAAGGAGTATAAGTTTTACCAAAATATTTGATGTGATTTTTCAATCGGCGGTATTATACCGCAACAATAGTATTTGTATTGTTCCCATCATCTTGAAAAGATAACGGATTGCGTATGTTATTTTTAATGATTTCTTTCATCCATCAAATTTTAAGTACCAGTTGTACAGATATAGATGCTCTAAATATGCTAGTCAATATAAATGCTTGTGCATATATATCCGTTATAGTGTAGATAAGTGTCAAATTGTAACACTTTCACGTTGAAAAATCATGGCACTTGAATTACTATAAGTGCCAGTTTAAATGTTTATAAGTGATAGCACCAACTGTTTAGTGTATGCTAGAAGGTGTTCACGTTATGTAAAGGAATTCGGGAATTTGTTCTCTTTCCCTCATTTTGTTTAAGAAAAAATCGAAAAGATCTTTCAGAGGAATTCATAGTACCTAGGTTTTGATGAAAACCGTATTAGTCAAGGCTTATAGCCCCAAGAAGCAAATCTTCAGAAGTTATGCGTTGTGCGACCTCAGATCTGCAGCTCGTTGATCCTGAACGTGTTTGTTTGTTTGTTTGTTTTTTTTTTTTTGCCGAATATCAGATCTGATGTTTGGGGACCCAGGTCTGATAATTTGTGTGAAAATTTGGTTCATGGCGATCTGGAACCTGTTGAACCAGTACTCTGGAGTTTTTCTCCATGAATAGATCTGAAGGGTTATGAAGTCCCGGTTGCATTAGGGAAGTAATTTTTCCAGAATGACTATTGTTGCTTTCTTTACTCCCCATGATTCCGTCGATCTGGACATCTCGGATTGCAGAACCCTTGAAATTAGATCGAGGATTTGGTGGGTGAAATGATGAATTCTCTGCCAAATGAAACAGAAAATGAAGAAAATATGAATCGAAACGAGAAAAAACAGATGAAAATGAGAAATTGGTGGGCGCCAATGAAGAAACACTAGATAATTGACCGGAATCGAATTATCTAGGGGGTTTGAATCCGCATAAAAGGTGGGTTTTCTCTCGTTCGATCTGATGGAACACTCCTTCTTCTCCGATAAAACTCTGCAAAAAAGAAGCACCGTTAGCCTCGCCAAGGGGAGAAAGGGGTTCTCTCCTTGACCCGACTCCGGTGTGAGAATAAGTATGTGTTTTTGAAGAAGAAGAAGTATTAAAGAAGTGTGTGTGACTTGGTTTTCATAGCTGAATTATTCTCATACTTATAGCCGGGAGTTTTGGGAGGGAATACCCGTTATTGAAAAGTTGACAGAAGATGATAACGCCGTAGCGGTTATTTTTCTCCATCGCTAAATCCTTTGATCCGTCGTGAGAGCACACGGATCGTTGTTTAGATCAAAGGCTGGAGTATTGCCACGTGGAAAGTGGATAAGTGGTGATTTCTTTCTATTTCCATACCATCACCGTGACTCTTCGGGAAGCTGGGGAGATGACACGTGGCCCAGACGGTTGTAACCGTGTGGGTGGTGCACGATTAAGTCTTCTAGAAGATTACTGCTGTAATCTTGTGTGATTCTTTACCATGTGGTATCAGTTAAGTAAATAATATCCAAGTTTGGATATTATTAAGCGGAAGTGCTTGTCTTAGGATTTTTATCCTTTATGAAAGCGCAAGGGTTTATGATTTCCTTTTGGTGCGCGAGTGTTGTCTGCTATCTGCTTTAAGCCTTTCTTTTATAAAACCAGTGCGCGGCCGCGCAAGGTAAAAAAGGGCTTGAAAGACGAGGTTGTGGTGTGATCCGAAGTACTTATTACAAGGTTTTTGGGACCTTACCCCTTCAATAGGAAAAGTGTAAAATACATTACGGCTTATCGTACGATACGTACGCGATCATCCCAGCCGTTCGATCTGGTGCGGATCTGGTGCGAATTCAATCTTCGCGTGTTATAAAAAGGCAAATGAAATCGCATGGCTTGAAAATGCAATGAAATCGCATGTTTGAAATCCCATGCAAATGAAATCGCATGTGAAAAAAATGGTTAGCATGGGGTAATGTGAAAAATGGCGTGGGGTGTGTAGATGGACAAAATCGCATGTGGAAGATTGAATATCGCATGTGAAAAAATGGCTAGCATGGGGTAATGTGAAAAATGGCATGGGGTGTGTAGAATCGCATGTGGAAGATTGAATATCGCATGTGAAAAAATGGCTAGCATGGGGTAATGTGAAAAATGGCATGGGGTGTGTAGAATCGCATGTGGAAGATTGAATATCGCATGTGAAAAAATGGCTAGCATGGGGTAATGTGAAAAATCGCATGGGGTGTGTAGATGGACAAAATCGCATGTGGAAGATTGAATTCGCATAGTTCGTACAGTTCGCATGGAGGTATGAAATCGCATGGGAGATGAAGATCTGACGGCTGGGGTTATCGCCTACGTAATGTACGATAAGCCCTATGGCTAAAGACCTATGATGTCTAAAGTTTTTTTTATTTCGATCCTGTCTTGTGGGATATTTGTACCGAATACAATGCTAGAAATTTTATTTAATATAATTTCAAGGTTTTATACTTGTACTTTATCATCATTTACTTCCGCTGCCAGTTGTGATACTGTTATCCGACCATCACGCATAAACCCTAAGTCCAGGACCCATCGGGGAATCGGGGTGTGACAGAAGGACTCCCACACATGTCAGCGTGGAGATTGTCCGCAATCACCCGACATGGGCTGAAATTCCTGTGATAGGTAGCGATTCACAAGTGGCAAAAAGAGTAAGAAAACAAATGAATCCGACCACTACACCACATCTTTGGAAGCTCAATTTCCCAACGATGATGACAATGACCATGACAATGCTCCACATGTTTTTGTAGAGCCCGAAAGACCAATTAGAAAAAGCAAGAGATCGGTCAAATCATCAAAGTCAAATAAAGAGCTTCTAAACAAGATGAGAAGTTCAACACTTTTAGTCCAGCCCAAGCCGATCAAAGAACCCGACTTCAAGATGAGAAGTTCTGTCTTAAGGAAGAGTGAACAAGTTTGGGTTGAATGATGCGAAAACAATAAGAAATGCTACACAACAACAAGAAGCTTTGGATGAACAACAACAACAACAACCTGAGTTGGATTTTATCCTAAAAGACTACTTGCCGTATTCCGAGCTGATGTTGAAATGATTCTACACCGAAAGCGTGAGAACGCATAACTTTGAGGATGACACTACTTGCTCTAGATTTTTTTTTAATTTGCTAAATTTTATTTTCTATTATTTTGTATATTTTATTTTTTAATGCAAGTGAAATGTTATTTTTGGATATATATTGTTGTATTTCACCTTTATTTTTTTATGTCAATTACTTTTTTATTAAGCATAAATTAAAAATATAAAAATGGGAGAAAATGTAAAAAAGTGGGATGACTCCCTCTACAACAGGAAGAATCTATTATATATAATAAACATGTTAAATAAGGGCTGATGTGTCATGTGATAAGAGCATCTAAAATGACGTGTCACCATGATATTCCTTCTCAGTTTTGTTTTGGCGCTCAATCATTCGGGTCCGTATTTTCATTCTTGGATATCCAACTTCTTACCCGATCTTATAAACAAATAGACGCACACATCAAAAACCCTAAAACCTCCCACGTTCTTCTTCAATCGCCTGAAAAAGGATTCCAAAATCAAGATCAACATCAATTGGTTGAATATTTATCAATCTTACAATACTAATCTCATCAATGTAAGTTTTCGTTTTTATCATCATTATCTCTATTACTTCCACTCTACATAACCAGATCATCAGCGCCTCCACCTTCTTTGTTTGTGAAGGATTCATGGTTAGTTTACAATGAATATAACTTATACGGAGTATGATTTAACTTCCGATTTATTGAATTGTTAATCTCTTCTTTGTCGCCACCGCTAATCTCTGATCAACTAGGTTGATGATTTCCAGGTGTGTGCGTCTATAATCTAGATGATCTTGATGATCATGGTAACGATTAGGGCTTAAAATTTCCAGATCTGAAGGTAAACATCACGCCACTAAAAATCATTTTTTTGGGTTTCTTCATTTAAAACAGTCAAATGAATTGATTTTTGCCCTGGTTTGCATCCATTGATTATTTAGGGTTTGCGGATATTATTAGACAAAGTTGATTTATTGAAAAGGTGTATTACTTAGGTATTTTTTGTTAATAGTTTTCCTTTATTCCCAAACATAGTGAAAAAGTTGCACTTGCTCGAAGACCAGTGATTGGCATTTGATATCTTCTACATACAGCTCATGCTAAATCGTTCATAGATGTGCGACTTTTAGAGGAATTGTACAGTAAATACAAAGGTAAAATTTTCATTTGTTGTCATTTTGGTCACTATGTTCTAATATGTTTTTAAAGAAATATGATTTCTTAGTCTAAGTTTGTTATCTTGCTTCGTAGATCTTTTCGTTGATATCCGCATAGCTGATGGGGTGGTCGGCTGCTTCGGTTGACAGCTCAAAATGTGTTCACGTCAGAAACTGTCCAACCCGTTTCTGAACAAAGCAGGTTCTGGTCTAAACAAGTTATGAAATAAATGAGTTAGGGGGTAAGCATTTTGGGTATACAAACAAAGCGGATTTTTCTATTTCATTATAGAATTTATTATTTTTGGAGGCGGCTTTGTTTAGCATCATCAATGAACTAAAAATATCGGATTTTAAGATCAGCTCTGAAAACATTGTTTGATTCATAAGCATTTTACGGTTGAGTTTGGTGGTGCTTTGTTAAATTCGGATTTCATATCCGTTTTTGCTAGAGGTATGATACACGTGTATAGGACCCTTCTTTTTGACAAATTCGTAAAAATATAAATTAACTACTGATAGGTTTATATATCTCTTTATTGGAGCATAGAGATCAAGTTTGTAGTCAGGGTTGTGTTCTAATAGGATTAACCTGACCCAAAGAGAAGTCAACGGTTGACCTTTTGGCATTGAATTTTTTGTTGTTGCCTTTCATAATTCAAATATGGAAAGAGTTGTTTTGATTGCTAACCAAACAATGATGGATTAATTTTAAATACAACATGCACTTCTGTAGCGACCATGTAGATGGGTTAACTGAAAGGTGATCCTCATGGCGGCTTATATTATAAAGGAAACATATTGGCGGCAACAATTAGGGTTTAGGTTGTGATGGGTTCACCGTGGTTTAATTGCTGCTTTATATCATATGGTTTTATTTTAGTAATACTTTGAATCTACTTTTAAAGAGATTAACATTGATTTTGTGTTGATATTGTGTGTCGATAATTTTGTACTTTCCTAAGACATCATAATTCTCCATGGACTAGATCCTTCCCTGCGTTATTGCTTGTGCATTAAGCATTTACAAAGATTTTCTTTTTATTCTTAACCTATTCAATTAGACTGGAGGTATTTTAGTGTGGCATTTCTAAGTTTTGGGGACACACAAGTAGAAATGATAAGCGATTTCACTATGTGTTAAGGGATTCGTAACAGTAAGGACGGTAACCATCTTTATTAATAAAAGTTGTCCGGTCGTGAGTAGTGGGTTCAAGTTCCTGAGAGTTTTTTTTGGGGGCGGGATTTGGAAATGGAATGGGTGGATGGGTTTGGGTTATTTTATTTAGTTCAAGTTTCTTTTCGTTGGGTTTTGGCTTGGGTTAATAAAATTAGATTGTAGATTGGGCTTTGATTGGGTTAAATAATTAATTAAGTGAATAAGTGGTTAAAGAATAATTATATAAATTGTGTTATTTACTTATATATTAAATAATAATCAGCGTTTAATTTTTTTTATAAATTCATAATTTTTTTTTCTAAGTGGGGTAGTGAAAATTTTCAAGGGGTGCGGGTGAAAATTTCCAAGGGGTGTACCGGTGCGATCAAGATTTCCACTTTCTAAGGACTATTTCTTTGTATTTGTTTTGTTGGATTTACAAAATCACTACTCATCTGATTGTCATTTTTTCCTTCAACATGTAACAGTGGCTTAGGAGCGTTTGAAGAGGAACTTCAGGTTAATATTCAGGAACCCTCTATTGAAAAGTGTTCAGCAGGTGACTGTTCATAACGCTCCAGTCTTAAGTCTAAGACTGGTCCACGTTGTGTCACGCGCCTACACGTGAAAACCATAGCAAATCAGGGTTTCTATAGAGGCACAGAAAGAGAGATGGCCAAATTTCACTGTGAACCATCGGTGGTGGCCCGGCGGAGTCCTCCGATGATGATCGTATTCTCTCTGCTTTTGTCTCTCGCCAACGTCTCTCTTAAACATCATCTAGAAACTAACTGAAGAAGATGTGAGTTTACTCCTTTTAGTAATGTTTCACATTTAGTATTTAAATCTTTTTATTCGTGTTAGAAGATTACGTCAACTTACTGAGATTCAAATAACTATGCTCAGTTAATCCGGTCCAAGTCTTTTTATCTTCTAATGTCGAGAATGTTGCCTTATGAAGGTAAACATTATATAATTAATTGCACTGAAAGTATTTAAAAAAGTGATAGCTTACATGCTTAATGATTATGTTAAAACTTTCTGCAGTGGTTCGCAAGGTAAATCTATTATATTCTGAACAAACACTATTTTATTTTTTACATTCTGTTTAACATAATATTCAATGATTTATTGAAGAAGTGTTTAGATTTGTTCATAATCAAGCATTCTTCAAAATAATTCTGCCTTATAGTTAATACGCCTTGGTGAATTTTGACCTGTTTGACCCATTAAAGTTAGAGCATATCTGATATCCCAAATCGACTATTAATAAGTAACTGGGTGGAAGTTGACCTGTTATGATCATTTTATTGAGCCTACAAAGATTATATAGAAACGTTGTTATACTTTCCATGATGTTACCTTAAATTTTTGCTTTTATTATTAGACAATTTAGGCTGCAAATACGAAGAAATCTTGATGCATAACCATGGAATGGAAGCTTTTTTCACATGGTACATATAATTTAGACAATAGATATAAGGAGATCACTAATGCATAACCATGGAATGGAAGGAATCATCACAAGATTCAAGAGTTACACTCCAAATTATGGTGGCTGCTTTTAACACATTTGGTACTCACATGACATGACAAGTGGATGTGGTTCTAAGTTTACACATGTATTTATTGTTATATTATTAGCAATGTTTTTTTTTTCTGGTTAACTTAAAAGAGTTATGTTTGTCATAACCGTCGGTAATCAAGTTGTTCTGTTTGTCAACTTGTGCAGGTTTGATCCGGACTCTGGAGTACCCCCATCACCCATTTGAATGGAGGTATCTTCTATTTTTTTTCTACTTATGATTTCATTTCTTTTATTTGTCTTTTTTAACGGCAAAGAATCTCGCATGTAAATCCATCCTGCTTGGGGCTATGTCCAAGGTCGACTCCTCGACCGTCATGAGACCTTACTCTCCTGATACGCGGGAACCAGATGAAATCCGTAAATCTTCACTCCCTTTCAGGTTTGAACCCGGGATTAAATCCAAAATTTGTCCCTTCACTCAAATGTCCATCGAAAATGGTAGACCTCTTGCCAATGAACCAAATTATGAGGGTTGTATGTAACCTTTGGTTGGAATAAACTATAAAAAAAATAAGTTTGGTAGATCTCATGTCTAATACCTATTAACTAATTATTTCTTATAGTGCTTATAGTTTATGTTTTTTTTATTAATAAGTTTGGTGGAACCCATGTCTAATACCTGTTAAGTATTTACTTCTTATAGTGCTTATAGTTCTTTCTATCAATATGAAGGAAATCTCCAAATAATAAGTGGAAGCAGATCATGATGAGTCAACTACGAAAGAACAAAGTGTGAGCCTAAAGCACAAAAGGAACAAGTGTTGCCATTTTCTTCTTTTTCCAAATAAAGGACACCACAAATCTGGTACAGTTATTAGTTACTTCTCATTTTCTTTTAATATAATCGATTATCATTGTATAAAATTATAGTATTTCATTTTTAGTCTCTTTATGGTTATTCACAAACTAATTAATGTTTACATGTCGTGACTTATCAAACATTAGCAATATTTCTGTCTTATCCATTTTTGCCTTTTGTTGTTTGTTTACTTGATATAGTGCAATAAGTTGGAATATCGTATTTTGTATTACTACATTCAACATTTTTAGACATGATAATTGGCGGAAAAATCATTTAATGTACCGAATCATTTAACAACAGTGTAACAAAATAACCTGATGGTACTTCACCAGTATATTAATAACTAACAAAATAAAACAACCCGTGGGTACCACGGGAGATAACCTAGTAGGGAAATATAAGGAAAATAAGATATGTTTTAAAAATGGAAAATGATAGAGTAACTCCGTATCCTCTACGTATGGTGTTTTGATGTTTCAAAGAAATGCAAAGTTGATAACTCATAAATGGGGCAAGGAGTAAGGACCACTGTTGAGAAAAGGACCACTAGGAGTCAACGAGCAAGTCTTTATAGTTTGTCTTCATCATATAGATATTTATTAAAAAAGAGGGGGATGAATGAATCCTAGTCTTATTTTTTAATATATTAAATTTTTACATCTAATACTTTTAAATAATATATATTCCTAGCTCAGTTGGTGGGTCGGCCGGGGGTTTGCTTAGGCCACCCCGGTTCGACTCCCGGCACTTACGGTTAGTGGGGCGGATTGTCCCAATGATAGATCGTCTCCTATCGAGGCATGGAACGGTCTTGAGGGCAACCCGGTTTTACCCAGCTGTTACCCCAGCGAGTCTCTCGTGTGGGGGCAGTATGGTTTCCGGGCGGAAGTCAGCTCACGCGGCAGGCCGCGGCCCAATCGAACATCGCGTCCGCAGATGCGGGGCTGACGGGGGAATGTCTTTGACATAAACCCGGTGACCACTGGTCCAGTACATAGAAAGTCACCTTCCAAAAAAAAAAAAAAACCTAATTAGTTTTGAGTTAATTTGATTAAATAATATATATTTTTAACCTATTTAGTTTTGAGTTAATTTGATTTTTTTAATAGCTTGTATTCATTGATTTTTTTTAAAAAGAAAGTAAATAGACTACACGGCTATATTACAACTAGTAGGGAGCCCGCGCGATGCGGCGGGGGCGACACTTTGGATTGCGCCACTCGTTTCTCTGGTAGTTTTCTTATGGAAAAATTACAAGTTTTGTCCTTTATCTTTATAGTACTTTACAGGCGGTGTCATTTTTTTCAAATGTTGACAGGCGGTGTCCTTTAGTAGGTATTTTGTTGCACGTTTTGTCTTTTAACACTAACCCAGTTAGATTTTTTTGTTAAATTTGGTTACCCAAGGGTATTTTAGTCTTTTTACCTCTTATTTATTTAAAGTATTTTAATAAATAAAACAAAAGAATTATACATATATATATATATATATGCATAACACAAGGCAGAGATTTCTCTCTCTCCACCCACTACCACCACATCCCACCTCCTACCACCACTCTTCACCCACTGTTACAAAATTCAAAAATTGAAGAAACTGGTCAAAGTCTTTGGATTCTTTAGATGGGTTTGAAGGGCAGAGCAGCAAACTGATGTCATTATTTTGGAGTGTCATCCGTCAACTAGCAGAGCAGCAACTTGTTCTTCAAGAAAATCAAAATATGTTCAAACCCCTGATCAATTAACTCCATACAACATACAGTCGTTTCTATTTATGGATTTTGGTGTTTGATTTTCACAGGTTTTGTTGTGAGTATCGTGATATTTGAGTTTAGGATTTTTTTAGTTTCGAAATCCAAACCAAAAAAGCTACTGATCAAACAATTAAACAGGGGGCTTTTGATTAATATGCACAAATGAGTGGAAAGCGCTATAGAATTTACCTGGAAAAAATGATCGGACAAGCGTATTGATTAATGGCCGGAGTTTCAAACTTCGGTGAGTTCCGATGGACGCACAGATGGATCCATATGAGAAATCCAGTGAGTTTTGGATGGGGTTTTCTAGGCTTTGGTCCCTGAACAACCGTAAATCGATGGTATTTTGTCCGGAATTCAATGGATTTCTCATCCAGAACTTTGTGTATAAGTATTGCAGGTTTTGATTTTGAGTAGAAGATAAAGGTTTTGATTAGGGTTTGTATGCTTGTGGTGTGAGAATAAGTTTGGTTACGGCTGAGATAGGGAGATAGTGGTGGCGATGGGGTGGATGGTGGTGGAGTAGGAGACAGTGGTTCTAGGGTTCCAACGATGGTGGGGTTGGACAATGGTGGTGTTTGACGGCGATTATGGTGGCAGGTGGGTTAATGTTGGTGGTGAGAGGTGGGAGGTGATGGTGGGATCTGTAAGAGTGTGGTAAGAGAGAGAGAGAAAGCTGGGGAGAGAGAGATAGTCGTACAGATAAGCACTAGCCTCCTTTATCACAAGTTTTGATGGGTGGAAAAAACATAATTACCCTCATGTGCATATCATGTGCCAAAAATTAACTGAGTTTTTTTAACCAGGTTGGGTGAAAAGGACAAAACTTGTAACAAAATACCTACTAAAGGACACCGCCTGTCAACATTTGAAAAAAAGGACACCGCCTGTAAAGTACTATAAAGATAAAGGACAAAACTTGTAATTTTTCCTTTTCTTATTCGTATAATATTTATGATAACATTATTGTAGTGGCTATGTCATTAGTGTTACACATATGTAAAGTTTTGTTTTTTTTTTTTTATAAAAATTAATAATCAAAAGACAAAAAATAAAAGATAAGTTGTTTTAATTGTAAAGTATGTTTAATTTATTGGTTAAATTATAAAGTATAATTTTATTCTTTAAAGTTCATAACTTTTTTTTTAAATATCCACATAGTACTCATCCAATAAACTTTAAGTTTAAAATTTTCGTTTTTATAAACATAAAAAATAGTATTTGACTCGTAAGTACGTCTTAGAGATTTAACTTAAATTGTTAAATTTTGGTTTTTTTACAGATATAAAAAATTTATATTTTTATAAAATTTCAATAACTGTTTTTATAAAAAATATGATGTTAAGAGTTTATATCTTTATTAACTTTATATCATACTAAGTTCAGATTTTTAGTTCCTAACTAATCTTATCTATATGAGTCTACTTTTAACTTATAATCCTTAAAAATATGCAACACAATCTACTATGTATCTAGTCAAGTTGGTAAAGAATTCTTTTGAAACTAACTAATATTAGGGTGGATATACAATAGGAAGTTTATTTGGCTAAGAAGGCTAGGAAGTGATTTTGACCATCCATTTAGTTAATCAAGGGCTAAGATTAAATGATGGAAATTGAAGGGAAAAAAAGAGGCGTGTGAGTTTGTTTAGGGGTATTCTAGTCAATGCAAGGCAATAGTTTCTATCTCCTCCAATTCCCTCCCATTTTTAAACATTAATAACTCTTTCATACGACATTATTTTTTTTAAAAAATTACACCAAAAAAATGAGCTTTTTTTATCTTTAAAACGAGTATACTATTGCTATATTTTCAAAAAAAAAAAATTAAAAACCCAGTTGCGTAAAACGCAATAGAAAAACCCCAGTTACGTAAAACGCAATGAAAAAAAACCTAAAAAATGACATTTTTCTAAAACACAATGCACAAAAAACACAAAGAAATGTCTTATAAAACGCAATAGCCTAAAAACTCAAAAGAAAATGTACTTTCTAAAACGCAATGGACTAAAAACACATAAAAATGTGTTTTACCTAAAACGCAATGCACCAAAAACACATACAAATGTCTTATTTCTAAAACACAATGGCCAGAAAACACTTAAAATGTCTGTTTTCTAAAACGCAATGGACTGAAAACACATAAAAAAGTGTTTTACCTAAAACGCAATGCACCAAAAACACAAAAAATATCTTATTTGTAAAACGCAATGGCCAGAAAACACTTAAAAATGACTCATTCTAAAACGCAATTGCCTAAAAAACAAAAGAAAGTGTTATCTGTAAAACACAATGGACTGAAAACACCTAAAAAAGTGTTTTACCTAAAATGCAATGCACAAAAAACACTTCAAGAATGTGTTTTTCTAAAACGCAATGGCCAGAAAACACATAAAAATGTTTTAGTTCTAAAACGCAATTGCCTAAAAACACCAAAGAAAGTGTTCTCTCTAAAACGCATTGAACCATGACAATAGTTTTGTCTGTGCTGTTAACTATCTGAACCAATGCAGTTTACGAATGCAGTTTCCAGAGGCAATTTACAGAAAATTATTTTTTCTGATACATTTTTATTACAGCAATTTAATCAACCCCAGCCAGGGGCTCTGCCCCCTTGACCCAGCCAGGGGCTGCCGCCCCTGGGACCCCGCTACAAGGGGAGCTGCCCCCGGACCCCCGCCAAGATCGTAAAATGCAATGACTAAATCAAAAACCCATATCGTAAAAATGAAATTAAAGAATTTCTTACATCGATCGAAGTGATTTCTTCAACAATTGACGAATTTTGAATGATTGAAACACTTATCGGCGCTCGAATCGAACGGATCGAGTGATTATCTTCAAAATCACCGAAAAAAACGAGATTTTGTATGAAATTAAACTGGATTTTCTTCAAAAAAGCTGAAAAACACGTTGATCGGGTGTTTGAATCATTGATTGGTGATGAAAATCGCACTATAATGTAGTGATTATTGAGATAGAAAGTGAAGAAATGGTTGAAGATGGTGGGTTTTGAAAATAGTGGGTTTTGAAGTTACTGGGTTTTGAAAAGGAAGAAGAAAGGGTTGGATTGACTAAAATACCCTTTTTCTTTATTTTAAATGTTGCCACATGTCATAATCCTATTGCTTCCTACACTTCCTAGCCAAAATAAACTTCCTATTTGATCTTTTCCCACTAATATTATCTACAACAATATAGTTGAACTTATAATTCCTAAAAATTTGCAACACAATTTAGTATTTATCTAGTAAATATTATAAGTTTCTGGAGTATTTTATTTATATTACTTGTTATAGAAAATGTTTATAAAAGAATTATTTTTTTATAAAAAAAATGTTTTGTTTATAAATAAAGTAAAAAAACTGTTTTACACATGTAAAGTTTCATTTTTTTTATAAAAAAATGATAATCAAATGAAAAAAAATAAAAGATAAGTTGTTATAGTTGTAAAGTAAGTTTATTTTGTTGGTTAAATGATAAAGTTTATGATTTTATTCTTCAAAGTTCATAACTTTTTTTAAATATCCACATGGTACTCATCCAATAAACTTTAAGTTCAAAAAATTTTTGTTTTTATAAAAATAAAAATAGTAGTTGACTTGTAAGTACGTTTAACACCTTTAACTTTAATTGTTAAATTTCGTTTTTATATATATAAAAAAATTATACTTTTATAAAATTTTAAAAACAGTTTTTGTAAAAAATAGGATGTTAAGAGGTTATATCTTTATTAACTTTATATCATAGTAAGTTCAGTTTTTTTGTTTAGCTTTAAAGTTTGTTACTTTATTATTTTTTTTATTTAGAAATACAAATTATTAGATTAATATCCAATAATAACTACAATATTTTTATAATTTCAGCTTATTTATTTATTGCAACTTTAGGATATTAACTTACATAAGTTTAGTTGACTTGTAAATTTAGGATACTAACTTTATTTTAAACTTTATTAATATGGTTAATAACTGCATTATATTAACACCAAAAATAAAGTTAAAATATAAAATAAACTTTATTCATACGTTTAGTTCAAACATAACAACTGAAAATGAAAAAAAGAAACATAAAAATACTTGATAGATTTCGTATTAGACTGCATGAAATCTGATCCGCTTCTGAATTGACACTCGAGGTATTTTTAATCGGATTTTCTGGTGTGTGTTTGAATCGGTAGTATCTTCTAATTCCTTTTCTTTGTCATTGTCCTTAGAATCGTCTAAATTAATAACCTCACTCCATTTCCATTCAGAGAGTCTCTTGGATCTCTTCCTTTGAGTCTCAAACTTTCAATCCTTAAAAAGGAAAAAATTTAATACAATTGTTAAAAAAAGATTAAATAAACCTTAAAATTACCTCTTCACTAAATTCACGTTGAAGATTAGACTTGTTTGGACTAAACATTGCACCATAAGAAATAATATCAACACTTTTATCATCATCATCCTGCAATAAAACACACATATAATAACATAACGAACATGTTAATATGAAAGATATACGCAAAAATAATACTTAAAAACCAGCAAAATCAATACCTTAGAAGCTTGTTCGACAAATGGGTTGTTTAAATTGGCATGTTCATCATGCAACTGAATCTGAAAAATTATATAAGTTAACATTCACATAAAAGTAAATAAAAGAAAACAATTATTCACTGCTGTGATATAACAGAACTGACCTTAGAATTTTCAATCTCGCATGCTTGGTTTTTCGCAACAATTGAATTCAGAACTGTATCCATTTTTTTAACTTTGTTTAGTAATAGATATAGGGGTGTCATGCTATGTATTTATAGTAGTAACTATAGAAGTGCATTATGGTTTAATTTTAGATTTGTCACCCCTTTATTTAGAAAGTTTGTTATAGTTAGTTTTAAGTTTTTATAAGATATATTTAAGTACAAATATTAGGCAGTCTTAATAAAATAAAATGTGACACATATATCTTCATTTTATGTTATGGTACTTTTAATTCTTTTTGTTTTTGTTTGCATAGATGGAAGCCATCTTTGTAGATTAGGCACATTAGATCACAAATATTAATTACTTGAACATTAAAGCATTATCGACTTGTACCTTTTAATCCGTGCGTCGATATTGAACAAGACAACTACCGAAACGTTGACAAAAATGTGTAGGTTGTCATGCTATCTTAGGATTTTTTTTAAACCGTATAGTTTATAAGATATGTCAAGAATACGTAAAAAAATTATAAGTTTGTTGTAGATGGGTGAATTGTAACTAATTATCTATAATTTTGTTAAAACCTTAGGGATCTAAGTGTAATAAGTTTAGGGGCTAAAAAATAAATAGTGTTTAAAAGACTAAACTACCCTCATTTTAGGGGTCTTTCTATAAATAAAGCGGGGGAAAAGTTCTTATTTTTTGGGTATCTTAAAATATCCCTCTCCCTCATGCATTATAATATACTATAGATATCATTCATATTGAAAATAGGGTTGCTTAATATTAGATTCCGTAAAATATACCAAATACCGGTACCGCATAGATGTTGTAACGAACCTAATTTATATCTAGTTTATTGCCCTATCAATCCCACTAGGTTTGATCAATATTGATGTGTTGGCACAAACTAGTTTCAGGTCTAAATTGTTAAAAATAGCGGTGGATCTAGAAAATGTTTATAGGGGGAACATGTAACACCCCGTGTTTTCGAGAAGTCAAAGTCAAAGTCAAGGTCAAAGTCAACGACCGATTTCGCGTGACTTAACTTGTAGCAGATTTCTTTTATGTGTTTAATTTAGTTGTATTATGTGGAGTAAGTGTCAATAACTACAATAATCGACGTATTTCAATCACCATCTAATCGACTCACGACTACGAACTATAGGAAGTAACAATGCGATAAAGTTAACGAAACGATAATCAAACTATGCTAATCAAACCGACATCGAATCGCAACTCGAACTACGCATATTAGTTATTGTTATACGTGTGTGTGTGCCTTATGTGTTACTTGTGCATGTTCATTTCTATTATGTGTGGTAATCAATCGAAACGCAATCGAAACTCGAAATGCAATCGAACTCGAATCACAATCGAACTATGATAATTAGTGGAGAAGGGACAGTGCGAGATATGAGTGGATGGTATTAAAAGTAATTTGAATAGGAAACTCCATCGCATTCGCATCGCTCGCAATCGAAATCGAATCAGCAAAAATCGTTGCGTCGAACACACGAACCAAGTGCCATCAGGCCGGATAGCCATCCGACCGGGCTGCCACTTGGTCATGGTGTCAGATGCCATCCGACCGAGATGACATCCGACCGGATAGTCATCTGGGCGGGATGCCATCCGACCGACCCACACTTTCCCCTTTTGGAATCCTATAAATACCCATGTCACTCTCAAACTTTCTACTTTTGGAAACTCTCTGACCGAACAGCTCGTGCTCCTCATCTTTTCTTCGATTTCTATCGATTCCGGTAAGATCTCGCCCTAAATCTTGTACTTTCTTGATCTACACGCACTCCTACACCTTTCTATCTTTTGAATCTTAACTTTTAACCGTGAAATCAACGACAAACGAGTCAAGGCTGGTGTCTGAGATAAAACTCCAAAGCACCTGCATCAAGCTACCACCACCGCACCAACTGAAACCACCACCTCATCGAGCAACAAGAGGAAGAACAAGAGAAAGAACAGCTCCAGCAACAAGAACTGTGCGATCACTGCTGCACCGATACAAGCTGTACCAGCCCAACAGCGTCAAGTAGCGGCGCCTGTGGCTAATGCACCGCTTGCCAAGCGTGCATACACTGGGCCACACCCGCTTTGCTCTACTTGTACCTACCACCACCCGACTACCATTGCTTGTCGTTTTTGCGCTCATTGCAATATGTACGGCCATTTCACCACCAACTGTCGTGCTCGAAAAGCTCCTGCTCATCAAGCTCTACTCACCGCCCCTCAGGGTCAACAATCTCCTCTGGCACCCACGGTCAACGCCGGAGCCTGCTTCGCATGTGGTGATCCTAACCATTTCGCCAACATGTGCCCAAATAGGGTTGTGAAACAAGAGCCCCAACAGCAGCAGGCTCAGCAGCACCAGCAACACCAGCAGCAACAGCAACAAGCAGCACGTGCACGAACTTTCAACATCAACGTGCGCCAAGCCCAAGCCGACAACAACGTGGTCAATGGTACATTCCTTGTGAATGGTATTTATGCTTCGTGTTTATTTGATACTGGAGCCGATAATTGCTTTGTGTCGTTCTAATTCGAAAAGCTCCTTAGTCATAAAGGCTCCCAGCTCTCCTCGACGTTCGATATTGAAGTCGCTACCGGAAGAACCGTCGCCGTTAATTCTGTTCTTCGTGATTGTACCCTTGAGCTCAACAATCACATCTTCCCAATAGACCTTATTCCGATGCAACTCGGAAGTTTTGATGTCATAGTAGGCATGAACTTTCTTCGCGAAAACCATGCTGAAGTTGTGTGCTTCGATAAGATGATTCGATTCTCTCTCGCGAATGGTGATTTATTGTGTGTTTATGGCGAAACTGCTTCAAAAGGCCTCAAGCTCATGTCATGTGTCCAAGCTAGCAAGTATCTCCGCAAGGAATACAGAGCTTTCTTGGCTAACATTGTAGTAGCGGAGAAGGAAAAGAAAGAAAAGACAGAAGTGAAAGACGTTCCTGTGGTTCGTGAATTTCCTAATGTGTTTCCCGATGACCTTCCCGGTCTACCACGAAGTCGTGATATCGACTTTCGTATCGACCTCATTCCTGGAGCCAACCCTATTGCCAAAGCTCCCTACCGACTCACGCCATCCGAAATGCGCGAACTCTCAAACCAACTCCAGGAATTACTTGAGAAAGGCTTCATTCGCCCGAGCACCTCTCCTTTGGGCGCGCCAGTCCTTTTCGTCAAAAAGAAGGATGGGTCGTTCAGGATGTGCATCGACTATCGGGAATTGAATAAGTTAACTATCAAGAACCGCTATCCCGAACCTCGCATCGACGATTTGTTTGATCAGCTACAAGGTGCTACGTGTTTCTCGAAGATCGATCTACGCTCAGGTTATCACCAACTACGCATTCAAGAGGAGGATATACCCAAAACCGCGTTTCGTACCCGATACGGCCATTACGAATTCGTTGTTATGCCATTTGGTTTAACCAACGCACCTGTGGTTTTCATGGATCTGATGAATCGCGTGTATAAACCATATCTCGACCGTTTCGTCATCGTATTCATCGACGATGTCTTGATCTATTCCAAGTCGAAAACCGAACACGTGCAACATTTACGTTTAGTTCTCGAGCTACTCCATCAACTCTATGCCAAGTTCTCTAAGTGTGAATTCTGGTTGGAGGAGGTTCAGTTCCTGGGTCACATTGTCAATAGTCAGGGTATTCATGTCGATCCTGTGAAGATTGAAGCCGTTAAGAGTTGGATTACACCTAAGAACCCATCTGAAGTCCGTTCTTTTCTCGGACTAGCGGGCTATTATCGACGATTTATCGAAGGATTCTCAAAAATCGTTGTACCGCTTACTTCTTTCACGCATAAAGACAAGCCTTTTGTTTGGGGAACTGAACAAGAGTCTGCCTTTCGAACCCTCAAACACATGCTCTGCAATGCTCCTGTTCTCATATTGCCCGATGGAAACGACGATTTCATTGTCTACTGTGATGCTTCCAACCTTGATCTCGGTTGTGTTCTCATGCAACGGGATAAGGTTATAGCTTACGCATCTCGTCAGCTCAAAATCCACAAGAAGAACTATACAACCCATGATCTCGAGCTAGGCGCAGTTGTTTTTGCGTTAAAGATTTGGCGACACTACCTGTATGGTACCAGGTGTACGATCTTCACCGATCATAGGAGCCTACAACATATCTTTAATCAGAAGGAGCTGAATATGCGTCAACGCCGATGGGTAGAACTTCTAAACGATTATGACTGTGAGATTCGTTATCACCCAGGAAAAGCAAATGTTGTTGCCGACGCACTCAGCAGACGGAGCTATTTGCTTAGCACTCGTAATGTCCAAGCACAACACGATCTCGAAACCCTCATCCGCTAAGCTCAACATGCATGTTTTAATGAACGCACTCTGAAGAAGGAAAGAATCTACCATGATGGAGCTCAACTTGTGTAACAACTCTCATCAAAAGTCCTAATTACTATTTTAATTTGGCCAGTAGGAAACCCTAATTGAGAAACCCAAGTAATTCTGAACAAACCCTAAAATTTTCAGAATAGTTGAAATTAGAACCAGGGCCCCTAAAACTCAGGGGTGGTAAACCCTAATTGATAATTATCTTCGAAATACGTTGTCAAATTTTAGTTACGTTCAAATAACAACTCACCAGGCCTATACTAGTGACAAAGCTACCCTAGGGTAGATGTGTACCCCAGGCGAGTCGCGACAGCATCCATGACATCTTCCGCGACACGCGGGAGATGTCAATTTCACGAATAAATACAGGGCCTTGGGACTTGAATTCTGTCTTTGAAACGACGTAAATTCGCTTTACGTAGGCTGAGTTATAACAGAAACAGTCCACAAAACACACACTGATCACGAAGTGCTGCCACAATCAGGGTAATAACTCGATCGCTATTACGATTCAACGTTCGATCGATTATAACTATCCAACGATTGTTTAAGTGCCGCTCAAATTGAGTTTATACTTTGTTATTCATCGTGATTTCGACTGGAATGTTTGAGTGCTGTTCGAAATCGGACTATACTCTGTCATTCGTTGTGAATCCGCTGAATTGTTAAGTATTGCACTTATAAATCGTTGTGAGGGTTTAATCTCGTGAATTGTCGTAACTGCTGTATTAGTTACTAACCTGTTTGTGTATGCATTGTTATTTAAATTAGGTTAATCAAGGCTAATCAGTAGGCTTATACTCTGCTCGTTAAATCTACAATGTGAGTCATTCTCTTTTTATCAAATTACTTTCAAAATCATGTTTATTTTCAAAGGTTATAATTACAGTGATTAAGTTTATGTAATCACCAAATTACTGCCGGTATGTGGGGTATTGTGCACATTACTACTGTTGTTGTCACTTTAGGTAGGCGAACCTAATTAGTGATATTCGTCATTCATTGGGGCAGCCAATGGTGATATGACCACAGTCACCGAAATGAGTCGAGTGACAAATACTGTGGGTAGTTGGTTTGATATCAGAAACATTGTAATCTCTCTTAATACTGTGAATTATAACAAATGAGTCGTTTTAGTAAACTGAATGATTCACTCAGTATTTCCCTGCTGACAAAATCTTTTTCAAACATGTTTCAGGTGATCTGTTGTGAGCAAAGGAAAAGTGCCGTGGAGCACTACAAGCTTAGAAAAGTGGCTCAATGTAAATAAATAAAGAAACATGTTTTGAGAAATAAAGATTTCCCAGTGAAATCACTTTATTGTAAATTATGGGATTTATCCTTATATTATATATATAAACGAGCAAGTTTTAATATTAATCGATCCTATTTAAAAAGACTTCCGCTGTCACTAAATTAGATACCATCGGATTTCCTGCCTCTCGGCTCTGGACCGGGTCAAACCGGGGCCAAGGGCCGTGACAGGAAAAGGTGGTATCAGAGCCACTGATTTAAGCTTACTATTGATTTTAGCCTATTAAAGTTAGTGAGAGATACTTAGGAAATTTAATTGCCATTCTGTGAAAACATGTTTTATTAACTGATTAATTGTTGAGTTACAGTATGGGTAAACAAAAGATTTCTGCTATCTACCACAAATTAGATACTGCACCCACAGAAAAAGGAACCTCTTCCTCCCAACACCCAGCAGATCTGGAAGAAGGGATTTTTGTTCGTAAAGCAAATTATGAAAATCCTCTCACCCAAGATAAAAGAAATTCGATTCTTAGGAAGGGACAGGAGAAAATAAAGAAACCCCAATTCAAGAAAGTGAGGTTTAATTCAGAAATCCAGGAATTTGGCAATAGGTCACCTTGGGAAGATAAATTAGATGAAAAATGGGCAAACCTTTATATGCTAGCTACCGTAGCAGAGAATGCAAACCTCTAAACTATTAATAAGCCTGGTCTAGTAGAAAATTAACACCCAGTAAATAAATAAATTATAGTGTGTTCTCTTTCCTATGGTCTTTTGTACAAATCCGTATGCAATAAAACTTTAATGTTTATTTGTAAAACTTTGATCCAAAGTTTTAACTTAACATTTTTGTGCATTTTGCATATATGCTATCCAGCATGAGTGAGATATCGGAAGCATTTCAGAATCTCAACCTCTACCCAGTACCAATTGAAGTCTCCCACGACTTTACTGGTTATATTGCTGACATAGAGGAACCTCTGGAATTCCAAGCTCCACCGCTGGAAAAAGCAAAACTTAAAAAGAGAAGAAGATATGTAGGATGGAGGAAAATGCGCAGGAGAAAGCCAGTTACTAGGAAACTCCCCAAAATAGAAAACCCTATAGACAAAGGAAAAGGAATCGAAATCGGAGAAAGTTCTAAACCAGCAGAGATAGAAATCAGGAAAGATTTTAACCAAAAAGGAATAGAAATTGGAGAGAGTTCTAGACAACCTGAAGAAATCACATTTCAAGACGAAATAGACCGTCTACTGGCAAATTGTGATGTCATTAGCCATATCCATAATAATCTATATCCTTATCTAGCCGAAACCCAACTTCCTGTAAATCTGGAACCAGCTATTCCAGACCCACTAATCCACACTCGACCTTTAGGCCAAATGGGAGAATGGTGGACGAATGACTGGCAATTCCAAAATATAATCAACAGTCCTTATTCCTTCCTTCCACAGTTTGATCCAGAACCTATCCCCAATCCTCCAATGAGAAACGAAAACTTAGCCGAACTCCGTCAGTTCGGTGAAGAGCTGATAGGTACAGGGAATAGGATCCGGGAAATGGGGGAACAAATCTCCTGGAAATACGACGAAAGGGAGCGTCGCTACTAAACTGCCAGTTGACCAAAGAATAGTGGGGTTGGGAAGAATGTCTGTATAATAATAATAATAATAATAATAATAATAATAATAGTTAAATATAACTCTGTAAAATGGGAAATAAAACATTGTAAGATAAACAGTGTGTATGGATGCCTATATAATATATAAAGCAAAAATAGAAGTCGAAACATCGACAATTTTGGATACATATATCTGTGTTGTAAGATTTTATGTGCTTCTTTGTAATTGTTTTATTTACAATCATTTGATACTAATAGTTATATTTATAATAATTATCAGATGGAAAATGCTAGTAATGAACCAGTTAATGAAGGGAATCAATCTGAACAAAATCAGGAAAACCAGTATATGACTAGACAAGATATTGAAAACATCATCACTCAAGGGATAGCTAAGGCTATTCCAGCAATCATGGCTGCTGCTCAGAAACCTATTGAACCACAACAAATCATTCCTAGTAAACGCACTCAGGAAGACAATTTTAGTCATAGTGTAAATGGAGGTGGCAATCATGACGATAATAATCCACGACAGGCTCCACCTCCTAAGAAAATGAAAGCCGCAACACCTGGTTGCACTTTCAAAGAATTTCTAGCTTGCAAACCTGCCGAATTTGCAGGTAACGAAGGAGCAACTGCAGTACTGCGTTGGTTAGAGAAAACCGAAGCAGTAATTGCAATAAGTAAGTGTTCCGAAGAAGATCAGGTTATGTATGCATCAAATTTGTTCAAAGAAGGGGCACTAGAATGGTGGAACACCGTATTACAAGCAAAAGGAAGAAGGATGGCTTATGCTATAAACTGGGAAGAATTTAAAATTCTTGTAGAAAGAAAATATTGTCCTGAATATGAAAAGGAACAAATGACAAATAAGTTCCTAAACCATCGTATGGTAGGCGTAGAGTGTCGTAGTTATACTTCGACATTCTTTGAATATGCTAGAGTGGTACCAACACTGGCTTCGCCAGAACCGGTACTCATTTCCCGTTACATTTGGGGATTAATTAGTGAAATTCGTAACATCGTTAAAGCTGCGAGACCTCGCACTATTGACGATGCTGTGGAACTAGCTAATACCCTAACTGATGAACTAGTGCGCACAAGAGAAGAAGATCGAAAGAAGGAATTGGCTCAAAAGATTACCCAAGGATTCCGTATGGGTAATGATAATAATAGATTCAAGAAAAGAGGAAGGAGACAATTTGTACAATCGCCTTTTTGCAAAAATTGCAAAAAGAATCATTTTGGAAAATGCAATGTAATCTGCAACTTCTGCAAAATGGCAGGACATCGTGAAGAAAATTGCAAAAAGAAAACCATAGTCTGCTATAACTGTGGAGAAACAGGACATTACAAAACAGAATGTCCTAAATTGATTAAAACCGCAGACAATAAAGGCAAACCAGCTGATGGAACAACAAAGAAGAATGCCCGAGCATTCCAGCTAACCACTCTGGAAGCCGAACTAACCCCTGACGTCATAGCTGGTACGTTCTTGGTCCACGACGTTTATGCAAAAGTGTTATTTGACTCAGGTGCAAACCAAAGTTTTATCAATACTTCATTTTGCCAAGCCCTTAACTTACCCTTAACCACCCTTAGGCAAATTTTTACAGTCGAAACGGCAGACGGGAATTCTGTTAACATAAATAAAGTTTTGCAAGAAGGAAAGATAGAACTGTTAGGCCATAAGTTTTCTGCAAATATGTTACCTATGAAATTAGCCGAATTCGATGTTGTGTTAGGAATGGATTGGTTAATAGCCAACCATGCTCGAATTCTTTGTGATAAGAATTCCATAGAAATTCAGGCACCTACCGGAGAAGTAATTTTAATTACAGGAGATAAACCACAAAAGCCACTGAAATTCATTTCAGTAATAAAGTTGGCTAGTTATTCAAGAAAACAAGAAATGGTGTATATGATTTCGGTAATCATTAACACTAAAAGTAAGGAACTCCCAGACATCCCTATAGTTTCAAAATACCCAGACATCTTTCCAGAAGAATTACCTGGGTTACCACCTGATAGAGAAGTAGAGTTTAGAATCCATCTAATTCCGGGTACTACACCAATAGCCAAGGCACCTTATCGATTAGCACCCACCAAAATGCTAGAATTGAAAAAGCAGTTAGATGAATTATTAAGCAAAGGATTTATACAACCTAGTTCATCCCCTTGGGGAGCACCAGTGTTGTTTGTGAAAAAGAAAGATGAATCGATGAGAATGTGTATCGATTATAGAGAATTGAATAAGGTTACAATTAAGAATCGATACCCATTACCTAGGATTGATGATCTATTTGATCAACTTCAAGGTGCTAGGTATTTTTCTAAGATAGACTTAAGATCCGGATATCACCAGTTAAAAGTACAAGAAGAAGACATACCTAAAACTGCTTTCAGAACTAGGTATGGCCATTATGAGTTTACAGTCATGCCCTTTGGACTAACAAATGCCCCAGCAGCATTTATGGACATGATGAATCGGATCTGTAAGCCATACTTGGATAAATTTGTAATCGTATTCATTAACGATATACTTATTTATTCCAAAAGTCAGGAAGAACATTGCGAACACTTGCATGCACTCTTAACTTTGTTAAGAAAGGAAAAGCTTTATGCCAAATTCTCGAAGTGTGAATTCTGGCTGCAAGAAGTACAATTTTTAGGTCACATGGTGAATCACGAAGGCATTCACGTAGATCCTGCTAAAATAGAAGCAATCACTAAATGGAAGGTCCCACAAACAGCTATGGAAATTAGAAGTTTTCTAGGCTTAGCTGGATACTACAGACGATTTATTAAGGATTTCTCTAAGATAGTTGTACCTTTGACTAAGTTAACCTATAAAGCCGCTAAGTTTGAATGGGGACATAGACAAGAAGAAGCTTTTAAGATTTTAAAGCACCGATTGACGAATGCTCCAATTTTAGCATTGCCCGAAGGAACAGAAGATTTTGAAGTATATTGTGATGCTTCAAAATTAGGATTCGAATGTGTGTTGATGCAACGCAAGAAGGTAATTGTGTATGCCTCCCGGCAGTTGAAAAAGCATGAGGAAAATTATACGACTCATGACTTAGAATTAGGAGCCGTAATTTTTGCCTTGAAAATTTGGAGACATTATCTGTACGGAAGTAAGTTTACTGTCTATACAGATCATAAAAGTTTAAGGTATATATTTGGGCAGAAAGAGTTAAATATGAGGCAAAGAAGATGGATGGAAGTTCTAAGCGATTACGACTGTGATATTCAATATCACGAAGGAAAGGCAAACGTAGTTGCAGATGCCTTAAGTCGTAAGTATCAGGAAAAACAAAAGCGAGTCTGTGCTCTTAGATTAAACCTACAAGTAGATTTAATGGAACAATTAAAGAAAGTTCAGGAAACAGCAATCAAGAACGATGCTGAAGGAATGAAAGGTTATGTAAAGGAACTAGAGCAAGGAAATGATGGAATTTGGAGATTCCACAAGAAACGAATTTGGGTACCTAAGCAAGGAGAATTAAGAAATAAGATTTTAGAAGAAGCCCATAAATCTAGGTATACTATGCACCCTGGAAACAATAAGATGTACCAAGATTTAAGAAAGTATTTCTGGAGGATAGGAATGAAGAAATATATAGCAAGATATGTTTCTAAGTGTCTTACTTGTTCACAAGTAAAGGCGGAACATCAGAAACCTTCAGGACTACTACAACAATTGGAAATGCCTGTATGGAAATGGGAACTTATAACAATGGATTTTGTTACTAAGTTGCCTAAAACAAGAAAAGGTAATGATGCAATTTGGGTAATTGTGGATCGATTAACCAAATCAGCTCATTTTCTACCAATGAAGGAAACCTTTAGCATGGAAAGGTTAGCCAAATTGTACGTAGACGAAGTGGTATCTTTACATGGAGTCCCACTCTCCATTGTATCAGATAGAGATAGTCGTTTCACTTCTCATTTCTGGAAAAGTTTCCAGCAAGCAATGGGAACTCGACTAAACCTAAGCACAACATATCATCCACAAGCAGACGGACAAAGTGAAAGGACGATCCAAACTCTAGAAGACATGCTTCGAGCATGTGTAATAGATTTTGGTGGAAAATGGGATGATCATTTACCATTAATTGAATTCTCCTATAATAATAGTTACCATTCAAGCATTGAAACTGCTCCATTTGAAGCACTATATGGACGTAAGTGCAGAACTCCAGTTTGTTGGGCAGAAATAGGAGAAAGTCAATTATCAGTGTAACACCTGTGCCTCCACGGCCATCAAACAAATACTGTAGCAATGAAATATTGTATTTCATACTTGGGATTTTGTAAAAATATGTGTATCATTTGCACATATCAATTTTTGTTCAATTCCAAACTCTAAATCACTTTCTGGAAGGTTATACGCGCACCGATGCGTAAATATAACCAGTTTAAATGCAACAAACACTCCGGAATAGTGACATTGGCTTAACATACCTTAAATAACCTTTACATAACTTAGAAATAAGTTTTGAAGGCTTTGGTATGGCAAAAACAAGTTAATTCGCTTACAGGGACTAAACTTGACAAACTGCGAAAGTATGATGATTCGTACTGGAACAGACATTCCGGAACATGAGCATAAGTTAAACACACCTTAAATATCCTTTACATAGCTTAGAAATAGGCTTTGAGGGGTTCGGTGTGCTAAAATAAACTTTTGGATCATTCAGGGACTAAAAGTGTCAAAAAGTGCACAAGTTTGCATTTTCGCGCATAACTTACGTTCTGAATACATCCGGACATCCAAAAATTTATATAAGCATGACTATATTATATTGTAGTGTTCGCCATAAGAAAAATCCATTCGTCGCGCAATTTGGATCGTTTTTCGCGCTTGTGCGCATTCCGTCGTAATTAAGCGAACATCGCGTTCATACGACCAAACGAACCAACATCCGACATATTTTTGAGCATGTTTCATGTCCACAATGTTTAGGCATCATTTTAGGGCCTTAAAGTTGGCTTTACGGGCCTTAGAAGTGTCGGAAATGGCCTTAAACACATGCAGGGACTGAAACTGTCATTTCTGAAACTTGTTGTCTGATCAGGACTCTCAGGCGGCCCGCCTGAGTTTTAGCATATCCTGAAGCGGGCCACGTGGCCCCTTCTGACCAGATTAATCGAATCTAACAGCAGGTTCCAGCTGTTCGATCCACATCCACACATCCTCAATCGTCTAGTCAGCGGATAAGAACCATTTTAAGCCACCATAAGGTTCCGACAAGTGTACGGGTGGGATTCAAGCACGGTTTCCTTGAAACGATCTTAACGGTGGACCTTTTACTATAAATACCCATCCACCCCAACCTCATTTCTCACAAGAATCTGGATTTGAGAGCTCTAAGTTGAAACCATTGTTTCATACCTGAGTTCTTGGATCGAGATTAGCATTCGGGGACCCTTAGTAAGTATTCTTTCGTTCTTTTCCTTATTTTATTGCTTTTAGAGTCAGAAAGTCAAACTTTGTTTGACTTTCAGCGTTGACCAGCTTATGGTCAATGCGAAGTTCGTTTGAACTTCGCAACGTGAGTGTAATCACGTTGGTCATACTCCCTTGGGACTATGCCTACTGATTACCACGTTGTCTAGGGTCGTAGGGTAAGCGATCTGATAAATCGCTTATACCTTCGAACCCGACCCAGTTTGGTCGATCATTAGGATCCGACCAAATACATTAGGTGACCATAGTGTATAGGGAATAACCTTCCGAGGTTATACCTTATGGTCACATCGTTTAAGTAGTTGTATGATAGGTAGTTTATATGCCTTAGGTAAATTACCAGAATACCCTTTTCATGTATAATTGGTAATTAAGCATATGTAACCTAAACTTTTGTCACATAACTGATTATGTAACATGTTTAGGCATATAACACTCGTCATAGGGCTAGTTAGGCGGTCCGAACGCGTTTCACGCGAACGACGCGTTAAAGAAGCATAAGCTACCTAAACGGGTCGTAATGGGTCGTAAACAATTAGATTAAGGTTTCAATTAGTATGTAGGCTTTGTTAAACCATATGACACGAGTCTCTATACTCGTTTGGTTTACGAACCCTCATTCTATCTAAATCCTCCGATTTAGGTCCGGTTTATTAACATAGTTACCTATAATAGGTGCCGTTTGATATCCGCGATCTCTAGCATTGTTTGGTTGTTACTCAAGGACTACTAAGCAATCTCAAGTGAGTACATAGACCCCTCTTTTACTGTTTTCCAAACTGTTTTGGGGTGAAACACATATGCCTACTTGTTACTTTCATGTTTTCCATGTTTTCATATCATATGCTTATTATGTTCAATAGTACACTTATAGTACATGATTTCGTAGTATTCATGCTAGGTGTGCCCATTGTGTGCATTACTTAGTACATCGTTTTACATCACATCACATCACATGCTACGTATGTCTATTGTTGCATACTTAGTACAGGTCACATGCTACGTATGTCTATTGTTGCATACTTAGTACAGGTCACATGCTACATATGTCCATTGTTGCATACTTAGTACATTTTCATTTCTTCACATGCTTACATTTTGGTATGACATTTGGTTTGTTTACAATGGAACAATACATTCATTAACATTAGCTACGCCGTTCGTTAGTAGGTAGTGGTACCATAGGAATTGACAACTCCCGTTCCTGAAATCCCAGGGAAAGGGGATTGGAAGGAATGACCGAATTCGATATACATGAAGCACAGATAATCCTTTAAGTCGTTTAAGGGTTTATCGCCACAGTCTCAAGGCTTGGATGTATGCATTATAACGATACCCCATAAATGTTCATATTCAGTATAGCATGCATATCCACAATACATAACATTTTAACATGATTTACATTGATCATGCATTTCCACAGAACATAACTTTGATTTAAACCAAGTTTTACTTCAATACTATGTTCTTGTGCATATGGTTTAGTTGATACATTTCGCTAGCCATACATATCATTTTAGTTACACAATACATAACATTTTAACATGATTTACATTTATCATGCATTTCCACAGAACATAACTTTGATTTAAACCAAATTTTACTTCAATACTATGTTCTTGTGCATATGGTTTAGTTGATACATTTCGCTAGCCATACATATCATTTTAGTTACACAATACATAACATTTTAACATGATTTACATTGATCATACATTTCCACAGAACATAACTTTGATTTAAACCAAGCTTTACTTCAATACTATGTTCTTGTGCATATGGTTTAGTTGATACATTTCGCTAGCCATACATATCATTTTAGTTACACAATACATGATTTACATCTTGACATAAACATTTTGGTATATTTTCAATACATTTGACAATTGGTTTAAACATAGACATCTTACATTGTTTGGTTTGGTTTGATTAAGTGATTAAGTAACGATGCGTGTGTAATATGATACAAGCATGGTGGATACGCCGCTGGTACTTCCTATATATAAGTGTTTGTATGGTATTACATATCGTAGCGTTATTTGAATCATTTCAATTTAGACATATAACATTTTATACAAATAACATACTTTTCACAACACATTGTTTTACAAACAACTTAACTTATACAAACTCATTTTACATGGTTATTCATTTAACCATGCATTATTCTCTTACTTATACGTATCATCTGAACTTATTGTTTTTCAAATGATTTACAAAGACAAATCAAATTACAAGGTTCATGACTAAACATTTTCTTAAACAGAAGTCATGAATCTTATTTTCACAAAACCTATGTACTCGCCGGCATTTTTATGCTGACGTACCTATTTTCACATGTGTTTCAGGAAATGAAGCATAGGATTGATCAAGATACACTTAGGCGGACATGGGCCTTAGTGACAATAAAAGATGCAGACTAGTTAATTTATGTTGTGTACTCTTTACTTCTTGTTTAAAGACAATGTAACTCGCTTGATTGATGAATAAAACGAAACTTTAATATCCATGGTTGTGAAACATTAATTCTGTTACAACACTCCCCGATGTTTCCGCCACGTTTTGTATGTTCTACGTGGTCGGGGTGTGACAATCAGGTCCAGAAATTGTACAAGAAACTACTGACAAAATAACTCAGATCAAGGAAAGACTGAAAACAGCTCGAGATCGTCAGAAGAGCTATGCAGTTAATCGCTGCAAGCCGTTAGAATTTCAAGTCGGAGATAAAGTACTATTAAAAGTTTCTCCTTGGAAAGGAGTAGTTAGATTTGGAAAGAAAGGAAAGCTAAGTCCAAGGTACGTAGGACCATTTTCTGTGATCCAACGTATAGGACTAGTTGCTTATCGTTTACAACAACCAGAAGAATTAGCAGGAGTACATGATGTATTTCATGTATCCAATCTCAAGAAATGTTTTACAGATGAATCACTGGTAGTACCTCTTCAAGATAAAGAGGTAAACGAAAAGCTAAAATTTGTTGAGAAACCTCTTAAAATTGAGGATCGAAAGATCAAGTTTCTCAAACATAAACGACTAGTTTTAGTCAAAGTCAGATGGGATTCAAAGAGAGGAGCTGAATATACTTGGGAGCTAGAATCAGAAATGAAGAGAAAGTATCCTCATTTATTCCAGTAAATCTCGAGGACGAGATTTTTATTAAGGTGGGGAGAATGTAACAACTCTCATCAAAAGTCCTAATTACTATTTTAATTTGGCCAGTAGGAAACCCTAATTGAGAAACCCAAGTAATTCTGAACAAACCCTAAAATTTTCAGAATAGTTGAAATTAGAATCAGGGCCCTAAAACTCAGGGGGGGTAAACCCTAATTGATAATTATCTTCGAAATACGCTGTCAAATTTTAGTTACGTTCGAATAACAACTCACCAGGCCTATACTAGTGACAAGGCTACCTTAGGGTAGATGTGTACCCCAGGTGAGTCGCGATAGCATCCATGACATCTTTCGCGACACGCGGGAGATGTCAATTTCACGTATAAATACAGGGCCTTGGGACTTGAATTCTGTCTTTGAAACGACGTAAATTCGCTTTACGTAGGCTGAGTTATAACAGAAACAGTCCACAAAACACACACTGATCACGAAGTGCTGCCACAATCAGGGTAATAACTCGATCGCTATTACGATTCAACGTCCGATCGATTATAACTATCCAACGATTGTTTAAGTGCCGCTCAAATTGAGTTTATACTTTGTTATTCATCGTGATTTTGACTGGAATGTTTGAGTGCTGTTCGAAATCGGACTATACTCTGTCATTCGTTGTGAATCCGCTGAATTGTTAAGTATTGCACTTATAAATCGTTGTGAGGGTTTAATCTCGTGAATTGTCGTAACTGCTGTATTAGTTACTAACCTGTTTGTATATGCATTGTTATTTAAATTAGGTTAATCAAGGCTAATCAGTAGGCTTATACTCTGCTCGTTAAATCTACAATGTGAGTCATTCTCTTTTTATCAAATTACTTTCAAAATCATGTTTATTTTCAAAGGTTATAATTACAGTGATTAAGTTTATGTAATCACCAAATTACAGTCGGTATGTGGGGTATTGTGCACATTACTACTGTTGTTGTCACTTTAGGTGGGCGAACCTAATTAGTGATATTCGTCATTCATTGGGGCAGCCAATGGTGATATGACCACAGTCACCGAAATGAGTCGAGTGACAAATACTGTGGGTAGTTGGTTTGATATCAGAAACATTGTAATCTCTCTTAATACTGTGAATTATAACAAATGAGTCGTTTTAGTAAACTGAATGATTCACTCAGTATTTCCCTGCTGACAAAATCTTTTTCAAACATGTTTCAGGTGATCTGTTGTGAGCAAAGGAAAAGTGCCGTGGAGCACTACAAGCTTAGAAAAGTGGCTCAATGTAAATAAATAAAGAAACATGTTTTGAGAAATAAAGATTTCCCAGTGAAATCACTTTATTGTAAATTATGGGGTTTATCCTTATATTATATATATAAACGAGCAAGTTTTAATATTAATCGATCCTGTTTAAAAAGACTTCCGCTATCACTAAATTAGATACCATCGGATTTCCTGCCTCTCGGCTCTGGACCGGGTCAAACCGGGGCCAAGGGCCGTGACAACTTGTGAACAAGTCGAATGGGATATTTCACTTTCTGGACCGAATTTGGATCCCCAAACAGACCGATTTGCGACAGATCTTAATGGACGAAGCCCACAAATCCCAGTATTCTATTCATTCCTGTGCCGATAAAATGTACCAGGATCTTCGCTATAAGTACTGGTGGCCGGGCATGAAAAGGGATATTGCTCTCTATGTTGGAAAATGCCTGACCTGTGCAAGAGTCAAGGCTGAACATCAAAGACCCTCTGGCTTACTCGAACAACCACCGATCCCTATGTGGAAGTGGGAAAGTATAGCTATGGACTTCATAACAAAGCTACCGTACACGTCATCAGGTCACGACAGCATTTGGGTTGTGGTTGACCGTTTTACTAAATCAGCTCACTTTTTGCCAATACGGGAAGACTACAAGGTAGAACGATTAGCCCGAATCTACACCGATGAGATCATTTGTAATCATGGGATGCCTCGCGACATCATCTCTGATCATGATGCTCGGTTTACCTCGCGACTGTGGGAAACGTTTCAAACGGCACTGGGTACATCGCTCAATCTAAGTACCGCTTTCCACCCTCAAACCGGCGGTCAGACTGAAAGAATGATTCATACTCTTGAAGACATGCTCCGTTCGTGTGTCATAGACTTCGGTGGTAATTGGGATAAATACCTGCTGATGTGTGTAAAATGCAACATATAAATTACATCAAATGAGACATAAAACTAACCCTTTTTAAGTACTAATATTGGAAAAAGAGTGTTTTTGTCTTCCTTTTGTATTTTCAGGATTAAATGAGCTCAAAAACACAAAAGAAGCAAAAAGACAGCTAAATCCAACATAAATACAAGGAAAGGAACATAAGTGGACTGCCCGACCCCTCAACGGCATCTTCCCAAGCAAAATAGAGAAGGCAAAAGACTGAACACGCCCCGTGCTCAGCCAGCACGGGGCCGTGCCCAAGAAGCAGCAGAAAAGACAAACCTTTAGAAGCTTCTATTGCCCACCACGGGGCCGTGCCCAGTGAACACGGGGGCGTGGCGAAAGTACAGCAGGCGCATTAATTGTAATTGCGAATTACAATTAATGAAGAGAGAGAGTGTCAGACAGGCACGGGGCCGTGTCCAGCGGACACGGGGGCGTGCCCAGCCTTCTGTTCAGCCTATAAATAGGAGTGCTTGGTTTCATTTCAACTCATCCCTTGGCACACCACCTCTTTCACACTTCATCCACCGCCCACCACCATCACAACACCATCATCCATTATCCATCGTAGAGTGTGTGAGTCGTCTCGGGATCCAAGATTGATCGTAAGAGTTCTTGACAATCAAGGCCATGTTTGCCTAAGTCTCTTACATCACTTGGTGAAGACAAAGTGTCTAGTATAATACTTTTTATTTCTAATCTTTTGCACTTTTTATTTGGTTTTGTATTAATGACTTTAATAACTAGTTACTTATGTTGAAGGTGATCTTTCCTTATCGTTTGTCCGTGGTGTCTTGGCATTATTTTACTGTCTATATAAAATAAAAGATTTTCACCATTCATATCTCCACGGTCTATATGGAGGTATGTTGGCTACCTGGTCGGGGGTTAAGGGAACGGTTTGGTAAAGGTCTTGCCATTGTTCAGCGTTTAGAGGTCCTGCAATGGACCTGGGTCAAATTTAGTAGGACCTCCTTCAATACTTCACGGTATTGGATGGCGGGGGTCCAAACTCTTTGATCCCCTCATAAGTTAACTACTATTAATACTATAACCCGGCTATTTAGGACTGTATCCCTGCTGACTCAGACTACTTAGTCGAGGGTAACGTCACCGCCAAAAGCGGGGCCTATCATAATATTGCATTAATAACTTAATTCATTATCTTCCAATAATCCACCCTTTTAGGATTGTATCCTTGCTGACTCAAACTACTGGGGTGAGGGTAACGTCACCTTCAAAAGAGGGGCCTACTACAATAACTAAGATAATCTCTTAATTATGTGCAAAAGTGCGGAAATAATCAAAGGTTATACTAGATACGAATCGGAACCAAGTGATTCATCTTGTCTATCTGTTTTTCTTTTTATTTTTCTTTTCAGCATTTTAGTTAGTTTTTATTTTTCTTAGTTTAAAACATTTTTCTAACATTTTTATTTTGATTAGACATTGAGGATAAACCGGTACTAAAAGCTCTTGTGTCCTTGGACGACCTCGGTATCTTACCAACGCTATACTACGCTCACGATGGGTGCACTTGCCCATATGTGTGTTTAGTGTTAGTAAAATATCGTGTTTTATAAATTTAAAACTTGGCTAAAAATAAGTGTTAAAAGGGCTTAAAATATACACCTAAAATATACGACACTTCGCACGCATCAAGTTTTTGGCGCCGCTGCCGGGGACACAAGGATTTTAAGAAAGTTAGGAATCAACGGCCTAATCATTTTTTTTTCTTTTTAATTTTTAGGATTTTCTTAGTTTTTCAGCTTCTGCAGAGCTCAGCACGGGCCGTGCCTGGTCAGACACGGGCCGTGCCCAGCATCATCACTGGCAGTTTTTATTTTCTGAGTTACAGAGAGCTGAGCACGGGGCCTTGTCGGTGCAACACGGGGTCGTGTCCAACTGCCAGTAACTGGGATACAGAAAACAATTACTATACCTCTGACCACGGGCCGTGTCCACTGAGCACGGGGCCGTGGTAAACATTCTGACCAACGTTCTTTTCTGTTTTTATTGCAGGACTTGGAACCCAGGTGCCACATTTGACCCTCCTACGTAGTGCATGAGCTCCAGTTCTAGTAGAGACATAAAAGAACCTCTAGAAGAACCCGAACGCTTTCTCAGAAAAAGACTTAAAGCTAAAAATCAAGAGAAAGCTTCGGGGGACCCACTTCCAATGGCGGACCAACGTACCCTCATGGATTACCTACGGCCCACCGTAGGCAATCTCGGCGCCGCTATCAATGCACCGAATGTCGAAGCCAACAATTTCGAACTTCGGCCGCATTTGATACAAATGCTCCAAAACTCCGCGACCTTTCATGGGCTTGCAGACGAGGATCCCCATCTACATATTACCAATTTCTTGGAAATATGTGACACTTTTCGGATCAATGGAGCATCAAATGACGCCATCCGCCTTCGAATGTTTCCATTTTCACTAAAAGACCGAGCTAAGGCTTGGCTTAACACCCTCCCAGTTGGCTCGGTAAACACTTGGGATGAACTTGCCCAAAAGTTTTTATATAAGTATTTCCCTCCTGCTAAAACGGCTAAATTAATGACTGAAATTAATACATACTCACAAGAGGATGGGGAATCCTTATATGAAACTTGGGAAAGGTTCAAGGAGCTTCTAAGAAAGTGTCCTCATCACGGTCTAGCGGTGTGGCAACAAGTATCCACTTTCTACAATGGGTTGTTGCCACACACAAGACAAACACTTGATTCAAGCTCCGGGGGACTTTTAGGTAATCGTCGCCTAAATGAAATATATAACCAAATTGAGGAAATTGCTCAAACCAATTTTCAATGGCACACTCCCCGAGGTAATAAATCTATTGCCCCGGGCGCCCATAAGGTTGATGAAAGCACCTCTTTACAAGCCCAAATCGAGGCCCTCTCTTCGAAAATCAAAAAGCTAGAAATGACAAAAACGGCCTCGGTTATGGCTTGTGAAGGGTGTGGTGGGTCACATGAAAATTGGAGTTGTATGAAAGAATTAGATGAACAAACAGAAACGGTAAACTACATTGATAATAGACCTAGGCCGTCGGGTCCTCCAACGGGTACCTACAACCAAGGATGGCGTAACCACCCAAATCTTGGTTGGAGAGATCCCGGCAATAGTAGTAACCAACAAAACCAACGAACTAATTTTCAACAACCACAAAATTTCTCTCAACAACAAGGTGGAAGAGAAAGGCTTGAAGATACTGTATCTCGCCTCATCTCTGACACTGAAAAGAAAAACTCGGATCGATTTCAACAATTGGAATCGAATTTTAGAAATCAACAAGCTAGCATTCAAAACGTTGAAAAACAATTAAATCAACTAGCTCAAAATTTCTCCAAGAGACCACAAGGCGCGTTACCTAGTAATACCGAAACCAACCCGAAGGCACAAGTACATCTCATCACATTAAGAAATCGAACCGTGGGTCCCGAGGATGCTCCATTGTCGCCAAATGAAAGAAGCCAATCTAGCCAACCTGTGACTCCTCCTGTGTCAGAAAAGGCTTCTCTACCAAGTCAAGAGCCCACCAAGACTCCTCCAATTCCGTACCTCGGTAGGTTAAATCGTCAAAAGACCGATGAGCAATTCGCTAAATTTGAAAATTTACTAAAACAATTGCATGTTAATATTCCTTTTATCGAGGTCCTAACCCAAATGCCTAAATACACAAAATTTATGAGGGATTTCCTCACAAACAAAAGGAAAATTGAATCATTGCAATTAGTTAACTTAGGCGAAGAATGCTCAGCCTTAGTGCTCAACAAACTTCCACAAAAGAAAATCGATCCCGGGAGCTTCACAATTCCTTGCTCGATTGGGGATTCTCCCGTTCGTAATGCATTAGCCGATCTTGGGGCTAGCATTAACCTCATGCCCACATCGATGTTCAAACGACTCGGCCTAGGAGCAACAAGCCCTACAAAGATGAGCATACAACTCGCCGACAGATCCGTCAAATTTCCACAAGGTGTCGCTGAGAATCTATTGGTAAAGGTTGACAACTTCGTTTTCCCAACCGACTTTGTCATCCTAGACATGGAAGAAGACACCGATGTCCCTCTCATCCTCGGGAGGCCATTTCTAGCCACCGCCCAAGCGGTGGTAGACATGAATGACGGAACGTTAACATTGAAGTTTGGGGATAAGGAGGTGAAGTTTGAATGTGGAAAAAGAATTGAGGACGAAGACCCGGTCAACTACATGCAGGTCATAGACTCAAGCTTGGATGATGCTCTCCGACGGTGTAACATGGGATGCAATACATCCCACTTGGGTGACATATGACCGGCTTTGGGTCTAGCCAAGGACCCTTATAAACGTGGTGCACCACAGAGGCATTCCGCGGAACTATCCTTAGTTTAATTTAGATTAATTTTTATGTTTTCTAGTTAGTTTTAATTTTCAGGAATAAAACACACTCATGGTGGTAAGGGATGAAAAGGGGAACGAGAAAAATGACCTCATGCACAAGAACAAGGCAACCCGACAATTCTCTCCATTTCAGAAGGTTCAACACGGGCCGTGCCCAACCAACACGGCCCCGTGCTAAACCCCCTGCAGAAAAACGCCCAGTTCAGGTAACTGGACACGGGCGTGTTCACCCAACACGCCCCCGTGTCCAGACTTCTGCTTCTCTTGTTTTAATTTTGTTACTGGCAGTTGAACACGGGGTCGTGCCCGGACAACACGGGGCCGTGTTCAGCGCCCAGTAACACAAAATTTTTGCTTTTTAACACCATTTTACACATCTAATCAACCTAAAAATTTATTTTTGGGACACATTGAGGACAATGTGTAATTTAAGTGTGGGGGGGGGGGGATGCTAAAACCTTGAATCTTGCAAGTCCTAAATACAAGCCTTACACAAAACTCTATTGGAACCGCTAATCACCCCAATTTTTTTTCAAAAATTTCATTTTTTTTAATTGTCTAGGTTTAACTCGGGAAATTCAAGTTCTCAAAAAAAGGTTATATTTTTACGAATTTACAACCGATAGCGTAGTGATAAAAAGAACCAACATAAGAAAATTATGAAAAGGCATAGCAAACTTAGTTAAAATTTGATTATATATACTTGATAACATAAAAACCCATTCCCACAAAAGTGAGTTTTGAGCCTTTATTGAGCATACAATTACATAGCATTAGACTAAATGCTCATTTTTCTTTTCTTGTGTGAATAGCCGCTTGGTTCTTACGACTCTAGAACTTGCCATGACGATACATTCCTGGTCCTTATCAACTTAAACCCGAGTAAGTAAATGATGGAGGCATTAGGACTAACTCTTTTTATTTCTACACCATTATTTTTCCTTTTCTTTTACCACCTACCCAAAAATCCCCCTAGTTAGCCCCTTTGAGCCTAAACCTTTTCATTTCATCACCCAAACCAAAAACCCTTTTACCCACCAAAACATTTTTATTTTTAACCCTTTGTTTTAGTAACAAGTTCGGTTTTTTTCGTATGATCGTTCAAAAAAAAAATTGTGTTGATGATGAAGCAAAAGATAAACAAACAAGTTTATCAAAAATAACTTTGTTTGAATAAAAGCTTCATAAAAAAAAAAAAAAAAAAAGTCCTACGAAAACCGACACTTGTTACGCTTTTTTTTCACCCTTTTTTCTACTAACCACTAACCACTAACCCAACCACCTACCTTTAACCCAAGCCTAACCCTTAACCCACAAAGTCCTCTTGATATTTACAAAGGTATAAAAGTTAAAAAGGAGGAGGATTGATTGCTTGGCAAGCTTATGGTAGGAATAAGTTCCATGCCGCTCTCGAGTGATTCACTAAAAATACACCTTCGGCCGAGTGTGAGTGATTTCTCCCGTGAGGTATGTGAACTTGTATATAAATAGAATTTTAAAAAAGCATGTTATGCCCAAATAAGTAATTTCTCCTATGGAACGTTCTAAATAAATCATTACGAATAGGAATGTAAATAGATAAAAATAAAACCCAAAAAGATATTGGATTCCCAACACTCTACGACAAGCCAAAACCTTCTCTTCTACCTATTCCATTTGGGAGTGTTAGCCACATATTAAAGAGTTTTGCTTGAGGACAAGCAAAAGTTCAAGTGTGAGGGTATTTGATGTGTGTAAAATGCAACATATAAATTACATCAAATGAGGCATAAAACTAATCCTTTTTAAGTACTAATATTGGAAAAAGAGTGCTTTTGTCTTCCTTTTGTATTTTCAGGATTAAATGAGCTCAAAAACACAAAAGAAGCAAAAAGACAGCTAAATCCAACATAAATACAAGGAAAGGAACATAAGTGGACTGCCCGACCCCTCAACGGCATCTTCCCAAGCAAAATAGAGAAGGCAAAAGACTGAACACGCCCCGTGCTCAGCCAGCACGGGGCCGTGCCCAAGAAGCAGCAGAAAAGACAAACCTATAGAAGCTTCTATTGCCCACCACGGGGCCGTGCCCAGTGAACACGGGGGCGTGGCGAAAGTACAGCAGACGCATTAATTGTAATTGCGAATTACAATTAATGAAGAGAGAGAGTGTCAGACAGGCACGGGGCCGTGTCCAGCGGACACGGGGGCGTGCCCAGCCTTCTGTTCAGCCTATAAATAGGAGTGCTTGGTTTCATTTCAACTCATCCCTTGGCACACCACCTCTCTCACACTTCATCCACCGCCCACCACCATCACAACACCATCATCCATTGTCCATCGTAGAGTGTGTGAGTCGTCTCGGGATCCAAGATTGATCGTAAGAGTTCTTGACAATCAAGGCCATGTTTGCCTAAGTCTCTTACATCACTTGGTGAAGACAAAGTGTCTAGTATAATACTTTTTATTTCTAATCTTTTGCACTTTTTATTTGGTTTTGTATTAATGACTTTAATAACTAGTTACTTATGTTGAAGGTGATCTTTCCTTATCGTTTGTCGTGGTGTCTTGGCATTATTTTACTGTCTATATAAAATAAAAGATTTTCACCATTCATATCTCCACGGTCTATATGGAGGTATGTTGGCTACCTGGTCGGGGGTTAAGGGAACGGTTTGGTAAAGGTCTTGCCATTGTTCAGCGTTTAGAGGTCCTGCAATGGACCTGGGTCAAATTTAGTAGGACCTCCTTCAATGCTTCACGGTATTGGATGGCGGGGGTCCAAACTCTTTGATCCCCTCATAAGTTAACTACTATTAATACTATAACCCGGCTATTTAGGACTGTATCCCTGCTGACTCAGACTACTTAGTCGAGGGTAACGTCACCACCAAAAGCGGGGCCTACCATAATATTGCATTAATAACTTAATTCATTATCTTCCAATAATCCTCCCTTTTAGGATTGTATCCTTGCTAACTCAAACTACTGGGGTGAGGGTAACGTCACCTTCAAAAGAGGGGCCTACTACAATAACTAAGATAATCTCTTAATTATGTGCAAAAGTGCGGAAATAATCAAAGGTTATACTAGATACGAGTCGGAACCAAGTGATTCATCTTGTCTATCTGTTTTTCTTTTTATTTTTCTTTTCAGCATTTTAGTTAGTTTTTATTTTTCTTAGTTTAAAACATTTTTCTAACCTTTTTATTTTGATTAGACATTGAGGATAAACCGGTACTAAAAGCTCTTGTGTCCTTGGACGACCTCGGTATCTTACCAACGCTATACTACGCTCACGATGGGTGCACTTGCCCATATGTGTGTTTAGTGTTAGTAAAATATCGTGTTTTATAAATTTAAAACTTGGCTAAAAATAAGTGTTAAAAGGGCTTAAAATATACACCTAAAATATACGACACTTCGCACGCATCACCTGCCGTTAGTCGAATTCTCGTATAATAACAGCTATCATTCCAGCATCCAAATGGCACCATTCGAGGCTTTAAACGGAAGAAGATGTTGATCGCCTATTGTGTGGCACGAGATCGGGCATTCGTAATTAACCGGTCCTGAGCTATTACAAGAAACGACAGAAAAATTTTTCCAAATTCGAGACAACCTGGTAAAAGCTCGGAATCGACAGAAAAGTTATGCCGATAGACGACGCAAGCCCCTTGAATTTGACGTTGGTGACTACGTACTCCTAAAGGTATCACCTTGGAAGGGTGTGGTCCGATTCGGCAAGAAAGGAAAGCTCGCGCCTCGATATGTTGGACCTTTTAAGATTCTGGAAAGGATCGGAAAAGTCGCCTACAGACTCGAACTACCGGAGGAACTTAGTAACGTCCACCCGACTTTCCACGTGTCAAACCTCCGAAAGTGCATGGCCAACCACGACTTACATGTACCACTCGATGACCTTCAGGTGAACGAAACATTACACTTCGTGGAAAAGCCTGTTGAGATCATGGACCGCCAAACCAAGCAACTCAGACGCACTCGCATTCCTATTGTGAAAGTCCGATGGGAAGGCAAACGAGGCTCAGAGTTCACTTGGGAACTCGAAAGCGACATGAAGGCGAAGTACCCGTAGTTATTTAAGGAGAAAGTCTAGAGAGAGAAAAGTGATTCACGGTGTTGTACAACTTTCAGCCTAATTTCGGGACGAAATTCCCTAAACAAGGGGAGGCTGTAACACCCCGTGTTTTCGAGAAGTCAAAGTCAAGGTCAAAGTCAACGACCGATTTCGCGCGACTTGACTTGTAGCAGATTTCTTTTATGTGTTTAATTTAGTTGTATTATGTGGAGTAAGTGTCAATAATTACAATAATCGACGTATTTCAATCGCCATCTAATCGACTCACGACTACGAACTATAGGAAGTAACAATGCGATAAAGTTAACGAAACGATAATCAAACTATGCTAATCAAACCGACATCGAATCGCAACTCGAACTACGCATATTAGTTATTGTTATACGTGTGTGTGTGCCTTATTTGTTACTTGTGCATGTTCATTTCTATTATGTGTGGTAATCAATCGAAACTCGAAATGCAATCGAACTCGAATCACAATCGAACTATGATAATTAGTGGAGAAGGGACAGTGCGAGATATGAGTGGTTGGGATTAAAAGTAATTTGAATAGGAAACTCCATCGCATTCGCATCGCTCGCAATCGAAATCGAATCAGCAAAAATCATTGCGTCGAACACACGAACCAAGTGCCATCCGGCCGGATAGCCATCCGACCGGGCTGCCATTTGGTCATGGTTTCAGATGCCATCCGACCGAGATGACATCCGACCGGATAGTCATCCGGGCGGGATGCCATCCGACCAACCCACACTTTCCCCTTTTGGAATCCTATAAATACCCATGTCACTCTCAAACTTTCTACTTTTGAAAACTCTCTGACCGACCAGCTCGTGCTCCTCATCTTTTCTTCGATTTTTCTCGATTCCGGTAAGATCTCGCCCTAAATCTTGTACTTTCTTGATCTACACGCACTCCTACACCTTTCTATCTTTTGAATCTTAACTTTTAACCGTGAAATCACTAGATTTGAGGTGTTCTAGGCTGATGTCATCATGAGTTCTTGAAGAACTTCATGTTTTGGCCTCAATCCACCAAGAACAACTTAGATCTAGTAGATTTCCACACAAATACACAAAGATCTTGCACAGATCTAAACATAAACATAGTGAAAAAGGATTGAAAGATGGTTTCTAACTTTCGTTCAACTCTTTTACACTCCATGCACTCAAAACCGGTAGAATCGGACCTTGTTCTAGTCTCCTGCTCATTCTTAGTGTTGTGCTAGTTCGAGATCTGGATCCTACCCACGAGACCACCGATTTCGGGTTAAACAAGAACAACTGTCTTGAACCGGTTAACTGGCCGAACTAGGGTGATTCCTGGTCGATCAGATCACTTGGGTCAAGATAGGGTTCTGTTGGTTAACACAATGTCAAAACGTCTCGATAAAACTACAAAAAAACAAAACAAAACGACCAAGTGTAAGACGGACAGAGCAACCGGGACGGAGTGCTATCCGACCGGACTACTGTCTGAGCGGATAAGCCACCCGAACGGATTGCCATCCGAACGGATCACACCTTGGGTCCCGCACTTAATCAAATTTATCTGAAGTTTGAGTATTGAACGAATTGCCATCCGATCGGATTACCATCCGACCGGATTACTCTTCGGATCATGAGATACTAGGACTTTAAAGACTTAAACAATTTTCAACATGTTCACTAACAGGGTTGCCACCCGGTCGGATGGGCATCCGACCGAGTGACTCTTCTGCTGTGAATTTGTTCCCACTAAGTAGCCTCATCACTAGAGTCGCTGTCCGACCGGACTATCGTCCGACCGGATGACCATCCGTTCGGATTGTCATCCGCACGACTGACCGTCCGATCGACCGACTTGAAGGATATAGATACTTCAATGTTTTCAAAATGCTACAACGAAAACTTCAAAAGTCAAGCCATCATACACAAACACATCATTCTCATGGGAAGAAACAATCCACTCGAATAGTCATCCGACCAGACAACCTGTCCAACCGGATGACCATCCGAACGGATTGTCATCCGCACGAACAAGCCGTCCGATCGGATTAACATCCGACCGAACTGCGGTCCGAGCCACTTACCTTTTGCATCATTTTACGCGTCACTTATCATTATGCTATCAAACCATTCAGGCTAACCTTACTCGCTAAGCGTTCCCTTCAATCCATCAACCGCTGTGAGTATACTCGATCCCCTTTTTGCTTTATGCACTTTTGGGTGTTACATACGTTACGAATATTCAAAACACAACTAACACACTACTCAATACTATTTGAACGCTAACTGTTAATGCATGTTATACATGGCTTATGAATGCTTGTTTGTTATGTTTACACATGGAATGCTGTCTACTTGCCTTAGCAACGATAGTGCTATAGTTTGGACTCAGCACCTGTTCGCAGGGGTTGTTAAGGACAATTACTTGCATGGATTACGGTGGTAATCATGTATTGCGAACTTCCTCTGGCAGTCAACCCGCAGTCATTGGTATCGATGGATCTATGTCGATAACTAACGTGCTTCATTTCTCTATGTGTACGTGCTGGTTATGCGTAAACGAAATTCGAACTTTATATGCTATTATCAAACTTGTATGCTCACCTTTACATTATATGTATTGACTTTATTTTAACGTATGTGACAGGTGCTTAGGATGCACATCTGGTAGGAAATCGAAGCTAGAATAAGGCTCTAGAGGCCAACAAATAGTTGTCTGTATAAATTTAATTAAGGGTCTTTAGAAGCAGATAAACAATTGCTCTATTTGAAAATCTGAGTTTTCGGAATAGACTATTTGCCTAGATTTTGTCTGTAATAATTTGTTTACCTTTTGAGACATGGTATGGGACATGTTATTTTAAATTGATTGGTAATGATAATTGTTATGGAAACTTCTGGACAATCTGTTTCGCTCAGTGCCATGCCTCGATGTTTCCGCCATCGGTTGGGGTGTGACACAACGTATCATATAAAAAGGGGTAACGAAATCGAAAAAACGTCAAAATTTACACTACCGTCAGAGCGTCAAGGGGTAGCGAGGACTACCCCTAGTAACATGCTAGGTCCGCCCCTGGTTAAAAAGAGAGAAAATTACGAAAATAGCCAAGACCAGGGTTGAAGTACGAAAATAGCCACCTCATGCGTCCTTGGAGTGACGCATCACGGATTCAAATGCGCGGGATGCGTCTGGAAGTCTTGGGATGCGTCTTTGGAGCGAAACCCAATAGAAAATGGACACGTGGTAGCAGACTCCTCCAAGGGGTCAGGCAGACTCTTCCAAAGGTTTAGGCAGACTCTTCCAAGGGGTCAGGCCTGACGCCTTGGATCTCACACTCGGAGGAGTCTGCCTGACTCATTGGAGGAGTCTGTCTGACCCCTTGGAGGAGTCTGCCGCTACGTGTTCATTTTCTACTAGGTTTCGCTCCAAAGACGCATCCCATTGTTTCCAGACGCATCCCGCACATTTGAATCCGTGATGCGCCACTCCAAGGACGCATGAGGTGGCTATTTTTGTAAGTCAACGCTGGTCTTTGGCTATTTTCGTAATTTTCTCTTAAAACTTCATTTTTATACAAATACTTCAAGTCAACTGCTGGATTTCCAATTTGCCATATATATGCTTAAACTTCTAAATTAAAAAAAAAAAAAAAAAAAAAATCTTATTAGCCTTATAAGATCTCTGATTCTCTTCAAGTTCTGCTGCAATGATGTTTAATGTCTTCATTTTCTTCTGGTGTGAACAAATTGGCTTCTAAAGTCTCTAGGTGTCTTTTTCTAAAACTTTGGATTATGATAAGATGAGACGTGTTAGATGGGGCAGCCACATGAAACTTTCCAAGTGGGTCCTGTTGTTAGCGTATGAAAGGGGTTAAGCTTATCAAATGTCTTGGTCAATATGGAATTTCTGTTGTTTTGGCATAGAAAATGGGGCAAGTTGATTTTTCAATATGAAAACTTATTAAATGTCTTGAATATTTATGTAAAAAACATATAGATGTAGAAACTATGAACACTCATGTATACAATGCAATAATGGCGACTCAAGGATGCAGGTGATAAGTAGGGTAGTTCTGTAATCTCTTCTGTTGGAATTTGAAATGATTCGTGTCTTGTTTTTTGTGCCGGTTTTTCTCTCTTGTCTACCTTTTCTTCACTCTGCTGCAGACGGTAACAATTCTTTGCCTATCTGCCCAGAAAGTTTCAGTTGTCCAGGTTTGGGCGCACTCAAGTACCCGTTTTACAATGTCACTGACAGGAAATGTGGGTTGATCAATATCAATTGTACTTCGAAAGAGATTCAGTTTGGAGGATATTTATATGAGTTTGTGGGCAAGTTTGATTTTGATAATGATTCTAATCACAACTCTGATTATATAGGCATCTATAACAGAACATTTCAGCAGCTAGTGACAAATAAAAGCTGTGACGCGCTTACGAATAATTTCACGCCTCCAAGTCCAAGCCCTCTTTTGTATTCCGTTTCTATAATTCCCGCAATCACTCTCTTCAAATGCAGAAAAAATCTCACTTATCCTCAACAACAGGAACCATATTTTGACAAACATAGTTACAATAGCTACAACAAATGTAAAGATCACAATTTCTACTATAACTACTTCAATGGAACAATTCCAAGTGGCCTCCCACGTACATGTCAAGTCGTTCAGTTACCTGTGAACGTGCCAAGTAATCGAGGACTTATTGAAACCAATATATTTTCTCTTCTCTCTCCCGTCACCGCTATTGTATTTAATTTGTCAGATTCCTGTAGGGAGTGCCAGAAAATTGGCCGCCAGTGTGAAACTACCAAAGATGGACTTGATGTTCATTGTTTCGACGTCAAAAAGGGTATTTACAGCTTCTATTTCCCTCTTCCTTTATTTTTACCTTATAACGATTACACCAGAATGATATGTCTAACATAGTCCTATAATATACTTTTGTTGGTTGTTTGCTGCAGTAAAACCAGGCGGAGAACAGACCCCAATTTTGAATACGGGTAAATCTCATATGTGATTCTATACATTGACATTGAATATATAAATCCAAACACCAGAGTTTATGCACCTAACATAGTCTTGAAATTATTTCTCTTTTCGTTTACAACTAATATTTTATTATTTCCTTCCTGTCCACAGGAAAAAAAGGAAGAAAATGGACACGGATTAAGATTTTGGGTAATATGCCTCTTTGATCCCATGCATTATTATTGTATATAAACCATACATACACATACATACATGTCGGAATCTGTACCTGAATCTGTTGCGTTTTCTTGTTCTAGTCATCACTGGATCAGTCCTCATCCTCATGCTGGCTTTTGCCATCTTCATAACCTGGCGTCTCTGTAAGAGCAACCCCTTTTCCTATGTCTCATCAAAGAACAGATCTCCAAACCTTGAAGACATAAGTTTCTCCTTTGGCGTCTCTGTTTTCTCTTATGAGGAGCTTGAAGATGCCACCCAAAATTTCGACCCCTCTCATGAACTAGGGGATGGAGGTTTCGGAGCTGTTTATTACGGTGAGAACTTGATTCTCGAAAAAAAAGTCATTGATTGTTCATTTTTCACTGAATTCTCCCACCTGATCTTTCCATCTTTCTGAATAAGGTAAACTCCATGACGGGAGAAGAGTTGCAGTGAAGAAACTTCACGAGCACCCATACAATCGAGTCCAACAATTCAGAAATGAGGTTGAAATCCTCACCAAATTAAGGCACCCGAATCTTGTCGTTCTCTACGGTTGCACCTCCAGACAAAGCCGTGAACTTCTCCTTGTTTATGAATATGTTTCAAACGGCACTGTTGCAGATCACCTCCATGGAGAACTATCAAATCAAAACCTGCTAACATGGCCGATACGGATGAACATTGCCATTGAAACAGCCAGTGCACTGGTGTACCTTCATGCTTCTGAAATCATACATCGAGATGTAAAGACGTCCAACATTCTTCTTGATCATAATTTCTGTGTTAAGGTAGCAGATTTCGGTTTCTCAAGGCTCATACCGAATAATGTCACTCATGTGTCAACAGCTCCTCAGGGAACCCCAGGATACGTGGATCCACAATATTACGAAGATGAACAACTAACAGATAAGAGTGATGTTTACAGCTTTGGGGTAGTCTTGATTGAACTCATATCATCAATGACGGCAATCGATTTAAACAGGACTCAAGACGAGATTAGTTTGGCCGACCTGGCTTTAAACAGAATCCAAAGTTGTGAAATTGATGAACTAATTGATCCAGTTTTAGGATCTGATACAGATCCTGAAATCATGAACATGATCACATTAGTAGTAGAATTGGCTTTTCGGTGTTTACAGTATGATTCAGAGATGAGGCCTACAATGAATGAGGTGCTTGATGTGTTGATGGATATTCAAGACGTGAGTAGAATAGACACTTACGACAGTATCAAAGACTTGCAAACCGTGAATATGTTGCCTTTGTCTGAAACCAACGATGCAGTGGTTTTGTTGAAAGATTTTCAGCCTTCGCCAGTCTCAGTCACTAAAGAATGGCAACGCAGTAACAGCACATCAACAACACTAAGCAGCAATGGAGATAGATTATCATTTAAGAATAATACCGACACATATAAAACATATGGGAAATAAGGATGACATGAGCGCCTCCATTTAAAAAAAAGATGAAAGTAGCCAGTTAGCATGAGATGCATGGAATTGTGTATCTACTTTTGCTCGTGTATGTTACTTTTTTTCCATTAATGCAAAATATATGTGAATATACTATTGCTTATCATCTTTTTATCGCGTAATCTAGCCGGAGGATACATGCAATGTCCAACGAATAATATAACAAAAGGTGTTTCATATATCGACCTCGTTCGTTTTAGTTTGAACTCTATAAAAACTCTACTTGAGCAAGCTTAACTCGTTTTCAGTCAAGGCGTTTTACCTGAAAACGATCTTAATGCGCCACAATTATTATTTAATCCTCCACAGTCCACAGCAACACAATCATACATCATCCATACACCTTATTAGAGCAGCTATTTCATTCATCAGAGTTATTTTCATTTATAACATTTTTTTCTGTTTTACTTTTCTTCATTATTTGTATTTCATATGGTATAAGAGCCGGTTTAGGCTTGAATCACTTGTTCATACAAACAACAGATCTCTATTCTGGATTTAATTCCTATTGATTTCAATATCAATAACAAAAGCTATAACCAAAATTCAGTGAATTTCAGAAATCGAAGATTCCAAAAGGTGTAGTTACAACAGCAATCGAACAAAATTTGATGAAGCGTACCTGTTTTCTCTTCAAACAGAGAAACATTTGAAGAAATTTGATATTTTGGATGAAATGTTGGTGATTCCGGATCTTCGGATCCGCGTGGTTACTTGGAGGGTCCGTTTCTTCTGATGAGATGAGAAGGATAGAAACTGGACCTTAAAATACCAGCCCAAGTCACCCAGCTTATACTTTTGGGCTTTTTATTATTGAGCCCGTACATAATGAGTTTGGTCCTAACGTTACCTTCTTTTTTAAACTAGAACTAGGATTATGACCCGCCGCAATGCGGCGGGGATTCTTTATTTATAACTAAGTCGATCTACGACCCACACGTTATGTTAAACCTGTCAAACGGGGTAAAAATAGACGATGTAAAAACGTTCACCCACACACGCACGTTGCGTCGTGTTAACTCCCAAAATTTAGAACGAAACGTAAAAACGTTAAGCCAAAGACGCACGCTGTGATGTGTTATGTCACAAAATTTAGAACCAAGCATAGAGCGCAAAATTTGTGGAAAATGAAAACTATAAAGGACCAAAGTTGAAAGTAAAAAAGTTATGAGGATAGATTGTAAAAGATAAAAAGTTTTGGGTTAAAAGTAAAAAACAAATAGTTTGGGTTAAAAGTAATTTATGAAATACTTTTGGGTGAAAAGTAAAAAAAAAAATCATTTTTTTTTGGAAAACCCCCAAAGCCAACGTTATGACAACCATACGCATAACAATTTTTCTTTGAAAAATCCCCAAAGCACATCCCGCGTTGCGGCGGGGCGTAAAACGGTGTCAAATAGTACTAATGTCACACAACCGTCATCGACAACCAACACTGACTCGACCTATAATATGCGTATTGTGACGAACCTGTCAAACATGGAAAAATAGAGGTAAAAACGTTGAACCACACATGCACGTTGCGTCGTATTAACTCGAAAATTTTAGAACTATACGTAAAATGAAAATTTACGAAAGATGAAAAGTATAAGTGACAAAAGTTGTGAAGTTAAATTGCAAATAATGAAAAGTTTTGGGTTAAAGTTAAAAAAAACAAATTATGAGGGTTAAAATTGGAAAATGTACAAACATTTGGGTTAAAACAAAAAAATCAAGTTTTTTTGGAAAACACCCAAAGCATAACTTACAAGTCATTATGCACAAAAAGTTTGCTAATTTATATAGGTTTTAATTATCACCCGCCGCATTGCGGCGGAGATTCTTTAGTTATATATCGTATTAGATGAAATGCAAATGTTTCTTACATGACCACGAGACTGTGTGTAAAACATAGAAAAGAATAACTAAGTCGATTTCTGACCCCGCGCGTTGCGACAGACCTATCAAACGGGAAAAGTAGACGCGCGGCGATGGACCTTGATGAGGATAGGTCCTTGGTCGGACCGAATGTCTAGCGAACATATGACCGAACCGAAAGCTTAAAGGAATGGTAGCATCTAGTGCCATAGACGGAGCAACCCAACTCCCTGATCCTACGTAACTAACTAGGGGCCCACAAGCTTTAACCGCCATGACAATGATTGGTCCGACCCTAACTAACTCGCCACGTCAGCATTCCCCAAAAGTATAAATACCCCGTCAAGACTCCACACCAAGGGTAATCGCTACTTTCTCTCTCTAAACTCTCATCTCTCTCTTCCTGATCTTTTCACTCCTCACAAATACTTATTCTCACGCCCGAGCTTGGTCACAGAGAGGCCCCCCTCCCTGTGACGAGGCTAACGGTGTGTTTCTTCCTTGTGATCTTGCAGGTTCTAGCCAAGGTCATCTGAAGCTCTGCTCATACCAGGTTGGACTAACTGGTTCTGAGTCTTCAATGGCGCTATCCCCTCGAATTCACACAATTCACTTTGTTAATTCTGTTCACTCGAAATTATGGAATCCACAACAGCTGCCTCCACAAACACTTTCCCGTCTTATAACGACATTTGGGAAGGAAATGTTGCACCCATAACAACTGTTCATGCGGCAGTTTCCACTGTAGCGGTCCTAGCAGGACCGGCGACAATACCTCCACCTACAAGTTCTGTAATCGCGAGCTCTATCACCACACTCTCAGTTACTGCTCCAGTCGCCACGCTGTTGCCTAGTTTCAACAACGCTTTCCTCCTACGGAATTCTGACTTACTACGGCAACTACAGCAACAGCAGCAGTGAGAAGAAATGTTGCAGAGTCTTCGCACGAACTTGTTCAACAACGCTTATCCAGGGGCTAATCCCGTCTCCGTCGGAGCTTTCACCTCTGGATCTATGGTAAGTTCTATAATCTCCACTCCCATAACATGTGTTTCACAAGTTTCCTCACTTACGAGTGCTCCAACAAATAACGGTCTTTACGACCTGTTTCGCCAGGGATCTACGGGTTTAAACCCTCAAGATCAAGAGTTAATCATGCCATACCATCCTACGTCTATGACTTCTCAGTCGAAGTTCACGTTAAGGATCGTTAATGCTCCACTCCCGGCAAAGTTGAAGATGCCCCCGACACTAAAATTTTACGATGGTACGTCCGACCCGGACGATCACATGTTCGCTTTCGCAGGAGCGGCTAAGGTCGAACAATGGCCCATGCCGGCATGGTGTCACATGTTTGCTCAGACTCTCACCGGGTCGGCAAGGGTGTGGTTCGATGGATTGCCAGAAGGATCGATCGATCACTTTGAAGATTTCCAGCGTATATTTTTGCAAAATTTCTATCAGCAGCGACGCTGCAAGAAAGACATTACTAAGGTTCACCACATAAAACGCCACGACGGAGAGTCTGTAGAAGATTTCATCGATCATTTCAATCGAGAGAGCATGCAGATAAGCGGGGCAGTTGATCAGCTCCGTGTTTCCGGATTCTGTCATGGAGTTCGAAACAATCAGCTCGTAGAAAAGCTCCACGAAGATCTCCCGAAAACTATGGAGATACTTATGGATCGAGCCCGAGCCTTTGTCCGAGGAAAGAGCGCCTGCGGTCAACCGAATGAAACAGCAGCAAGGAATGCCAAGGCTCGAACCGCATCATGGAGACGGAACGAGTCACCACCAAAAGATAGAAGCCGCAATTGGAGCAGAAGTCGTGGCCCGTATCAAAAGTCTGATTGAAACAACTTCCGAACTGGTAACGTACGTTTCAACACTTTCTCCGAACTAACTAAGTCGCCGAGCGAGATCCTTAGTACGGAGACTACCCGTTTTCCCACACCATCGAAGCAGCGGCCTACATCAGATAAGCACTCCAAAAAGTACTGTGAGTACCACCGAGACAAAGGGCATACGACCGACGAATGTTGGGCACTAAAGCAAGAGATCGAGAAGGCCGTACGTTCCGGAAAACTCTCCCATCTCGTAAAAGAAGTAAAGGACGGGAAGAAATTCGCGGCAACGATTGACAATCCGAATACCGAGGCTGGGATCAATATGATTCGATCTACCGAACCAAGGGGCATAAAGCGGCCGAACCATCACATGGCAGCTTGGATGCAACAACCAACATACTTTCCTCCGATCGATCCGGAAGATGCTCGAGACGGACCGATCACAATATCGGCCGTAATTGCAGGGCACTTGGTCCGAAGAATTTACGTAGACGGAGGAAGCGCCTTTAAGATAATGTACTTGCAATGCTTTCAGCAGTTGAACCCCCAAACAAGAAAGAGATTAATCGAGGTGTCTACCCCTTTAATAAGTTTTTCGGGAGAGGTGGTTCGTCCGATAGGGCAAATTACCCTTCCGACCACGTTCAAAGATAATGACAGAAGCAGAACTATTCAACTAACCTTTCTGGTTGTTGGTACTCATTCGTCGCATAACGTAATACTCGGGGGACCCAGGTTACGAGCTCTCGGAGCAATCAGCTCAACAATACACGGTGCCATAAAATTCCCCACCGAAGCAGGGATCGCTACTATCCTTTCAGAATCAAATTCATTCGTTGCAGAGGTAAGACACGCAGTAGAAACAAGCTCCAAAAAATCCGAAGTACCTACAGAGCTTTGGGCGATTAACCCAGAATTCCCGGAACAGCAAGTGGCTATCGGTGCTCAGCTCCCAAAACGAACAAAGAAGCTCCTATGGGAATTGTTGAGTAACTCAATTGATGTCTTTACATGGAAGCATTCCGATATGCAAGGGGTTCCTAAGTCTACGGCACAGCACCATCTGAACGTAAAAGAATCAATCAAGCCAATAGCGCAAAGGAAAAGGCACATGGCATCGAATCGAGCCAAGGCAATTGCCAAAGACGTAAAGAGTCTCCTAGATGCCGGGATCATTCGAGAAGTCCGGTATCAAACCCGGTTATGGTACGAAAGAAGGACAACTATTGGAGAATGTGTATCGATTTCACCGATTTGAATGATGCGTGCCTGAAAGATTGTTTTCCATTATCGGAGATCGATGAAAAGATTGACTCCGTCACCACGTTCAGGCTGAAATGTTTCTTAGACGCTTATAAGGGGTATCATCAGATACAAATGGCAGTCGAAGATGAGGACAAGACAGCCTTTGTTACTAATGAAGGAGTCTACTGCTTTACCAAGATGCCTTTCGGCTTGAAAAACGCCGGTGCTACGTACCAACGTTTAATGAACAAAGCTTTCAAAGACCAGATCGAGCGAAATTTAGAAGTATATGTCGATGATATCGTAATCAAGAGTCACGATGAAGCGGCCATGCTAAAAGACATACTTGAAACATTCACCCGACTCTGAAGCATCAATATGAAATTAAACCCTAAAAAATGTACGTTTGGGGTAGAAGAAGGGAAATTCTTGGGAGTCATGGTCGGATCAAAGGGTTTACGAGCCAACCCTGACAAGATTAATGTTGTTCTCACCATGAAGCCTCCAACGTCGGTTAAAGAAATCCAGTCCTTAAATGGGCGATTGGCTGCTCTCCACCGTTTCTTGTCAAAAGCAGCAGGCAGATCTCTCACATTCATGGACGTACTTAGAAAAAGTTTCAGATCGGAGTTTAAATGGACCGAAGAAGCTGCGCAAGCCTTTGAAGAACTTAAAGTCTATCTGGGCACATTACCAACCCTCACCGTACCGGAAGAAGACGAGGTACTAACGGTTTACTTGGTTGCATCACGCGGTGCCATCAGCGCGGTGTTAGTCGCCCACCGAATCGGAGCACAAATCCCCATCTACTATGTAAGCCGAACGTTGAAAGATTACGAAACAAGATATCCAAATTTAGAAAAGCTATCTCTGGCATTGGTCCATGCTTCAAGAAGGCTTCGCCGTTATTTTCAAGTCCATCCGATTGAGGTCCGAACTGATCAAAGAATCCAGCACGTTCTCCGACGACCCGAAGTATCAGGTCGCATGGCAAAATGGGCGATCGAGCTGGGTGCTTTCAACATAACATTCAAAACCAAAGGTCCGCTAAAAGGACAGGTGATAGCTGATTTCCTAGTCGAAATGCCGGAAGACAAAGAAACGGAAGGAACAGAGCAAACTTCAAACAAACCTTGGTCGTTATATACGGATGGGGCTTCGAGCGCCGAAGGTGCAGGAGCAGGTTTGATTCTCACCGATCCCGATGGCATAGATATGACATATGCACTCCGTTTGGAATTCAAGAGCTCCAATAATGAAGCCGAATATGAGGCATTATTGGCTGGCTTACGTTTAGCAGCTGAAGAAACACTAGATAAATGGTCGGAACCGAGATATCTAGGGGTTTTGAATCCGCATAAAAAGGTTAGTTTCCTCTCGTTTGATTCGGGTACAACTGATTTCCTTCTCCGATAACTCTGCAAAAAAGAAGCACCGTTAGCCTCGCCAAGGGGAGAAGAGGGTTCTCTCCTTGACCCGACTCCGGTGTGAGAATAAGTATGGGTTATGAAGAAGAAGATGTATTTGAGAAGTGTGTCTAACTTCCCTTTCATACCTGAATAGTTCTCATATTTATAACCGGGAGTCGTTTAGGCGGGAAAACCCGTTAGTGAAAAGTTGACGGAAGATGCTAACCCCGTAAGCGGTTACATTTCCTTCCGTCAAGCTTCTTGATCCGACGTGAGAGCACACGGATCGTGGTAAAGATCGAAGGCTGGGGAATTGCCACGTGTAAAGTGATCAAGTGGAGATTACTTTCCAATTGCATGCTTTCGTTGTGATTTCAGGGATGCCTGAGATGGTGACACGTGTCCAGACGGTTGTAACCGTCTTGGTGGTGCACGATTGTATTTCTTCTAGAAGATTACTGCTGTAATCTGGTGTGACACCTTATTGTGTGGAGACAGCTGAACAAATAAATCCCAAGTCTGAGTAAATAATATCCAGGTCTAGATATTTAAGCGGAAGTGTTTATTTCGGGATTTTCATCCTTTGTCTATGGGAGAACGCGCAAGGATTTATGATTTCCTTTGGGCGCGCAAGTGTTGACTGTTGACTGTTCTTTAAGTCTTTATTTCGTGAGACCCGTGCGCGGCCGCGCAGAGTACAAGGTTGAAAAGCAAGTTTGTGGTTTGGTCCCAAGCACTTATTATGAGGTTTTTGGGACCTTACCCCTTCAGCAGCCAAAGTCGGAGCGAAAAATGTCATAGCTCATGTTGATTCATTACTCGTAGCAAATCAAGTAAACGGAGAGTACGAGGCAAGAGAAACCAACATGATCGAGTACTTGGAGCAAGTGAAACAGGCAATGGCATCGTTCGACTCATGCAAGATCGAGCACATTCCCCGCAGCAAGAACAAAAAGACTGATGCTTTGAGCAAGCTAGCATCTGTATCTTTTTACCACCTTTCCAAAGAGGTACGGGTCGAAGTGTTAGCTGCCCCCTCAATCGCTGTTCCACAGGTTATGCAAGTAGAAGGTCCGCCGCAGACATGGATGACACCAATAGTCAACTACTTGGTGCACGATGTCCTGCCAATTGATAAAGCGGAAGCCAGAAAAATCCAGATCAACTCACTTTAATATCAGATGCAGGAAGGGGGTTTGTATCGAAAGACCTTCCTCGGGTCCCTGCTAAAATGCCTTGATCCAGAGCATGCTAGCTATATCATTAGAGAAATACACCACGGCATCTGTGGAATCCATGTCGGACCAAAAATGATCGTAACAAAGGTTAAAAATGTCGGATATTATTGGCCCGGGATGCATGAGAGTGCAGTTAAAGAGCTCCAGCAATGTGATGAATGCCAGAAGCACGCACCAATAAGCCTCCGAGCGAAGAACGAAATGATTCCAGTAACTGCTGCATGGCCCTTTCAGAAGTGGGGCGTTGATATAGTCGGACCTTTCCCTCGATCGAGTGGAAGCGCTCAATATCTGTTAGTGGCGGTGGATTATTTCACCAAGTGGGTGGAAGCTCGACCATTCACAGTTATCTCTAGCTATAATGTAACAAGATTCTTTTGGGAGCAGATCGTGTGTCGCTTCGGCCTTCCGCTCTACATAGTGAGCGATAATGCAAAACAATTCGCAGAGAATCCATTCAAACGCTGGTGCGAAATTTTGAAGATTAACCAAGTCTTCTCCTCGGTTGCTCATCCCCAGGGAAACGGCCAGGTCGAGCAGATAAACCGACGGATCGTAGATGGAATAAAAAGAAGACTTGGCTATGAAGGCAAAGGATGGGCAGACGAATTGCCGAACGTATTGTGGGCTCACCGAACTTTGCACAAGACTAGTAACGGAGAAACACCGTTCAGTCTTACATACGGCACCGAGGCCGTGATCCCTGCAGAAATCGGGCTCCCTAATCAAAGGTGTAAAAACTGGGAAGAAAACGAACAGGAGCTCCGATCCAATCTTGATCTACTGGAAGAACGTCGGAACGTGGCCGCAATTAAAGAAGCACGGTACAAAAAGAAGATCAAGAAATACTACAATGCCCGTGCCAAACTTTACAAGTTTAAAGTCGGAGACTTTGTGCTCCGAAGCAACGATGCAAGCCGCGTCGAAGCTCCCGGGAAGTTGACCCCAAAGTGGGAGGGGCCGTATTGCATAAAGAGGCAAGCGATAAAGTCTCCTACGTGCTTGAGAAAATCGACGGAACCCCCGTCCCCAGAACATGGAATGGGGTTCATCTAAAAAAGTGCATCATGTAGACGCCAGTCCGCTACGGACTAGAAAGATCGCTATCTTTTATTTTTACGTATTTCTTTTTCCATGTAAAAATCGGGAGGGTAATGCCCCGAAGTATATTTCTATTCCCTTGTAAACCGGGAGGGTCTGCCCCGGAACCATGATTATCAAGATAATAAATAAAGCGATCTGCATTTTACAAATATAAATCATAGCATATCCCATGTATAAGTTTGAACAATATAAAAATGTGCACAAACGGGCCTCGGCCCATGCCTCGTGCAGATCGAGAAGGCTTAAATAGTTCAGAATAACAAAATCTATTGAGCAAGAGGTTTGGATCTGATCCGATCCGACCATAAAAACCAAAAAGGACTCAAACAAGAGAAGTCAACTTATAGAAACTTCTCGCTACAATCTGGTCACCTAGATGACCGAACAATAACCTGGCCACGCAGCAAAAGTTTGGACGTAAACTAAAAGCTGTGAAACCAGGCATAAATATTTTCACCGAAAATATGATTTCATATAAACTAAAGGAACATGTTCAGCAAAATCATAAACGAAAAATTAAATTGTACGGTTACATGCCATAATAAAAGTAAAAAATTGTACGATTACAAGAGCCAAGCATCAAGCTTCGTAATCCTCCTTCACAATGGGAAGTTCGCTCATCTGTTTGATAACGGACAAAGGTTTGTCCACTAAATCTGCAACCTTGCCAAGAACAGAAATGTGGAAATCGTCGAAGGCTTTTATCGCAGCATCCAGTGCGTCCTTGGCCCCCTCATCATACCCGGAGACCTCCTCAACAGAGCGAGCTGAACCCTTGGCAGCCTGGAAACCTTGCTTAATCCCCTAGTTCACTCCAACCGCATTAACGCTGTTCACCAAATCAGCGACCACTTTCTCCAACTCGGGGCTCTGATGAACCAACTTAACCACCCAAGCAACCCCACCAGTTAAGAACCACTGTTTGGTAAGCATAAGCTCCGATACAAGGGCGTACAACTCGATCATCTCACCATCACAACGACTTAACATACCCTTCACTTCGTCAATCGTTGCCTGATGTGACTTGACGGCCCTATCACGAGCCCTCTCAAGCTCAGCTTTATCTAACAAAAGAAACAAAGAATTTAAAAAGGATTAGAAAAAGAAAACAAGTGAAAAGCGTTTTACGAACGTACCGTTAATCAGGCGATGGTGGTCGGCCAAAAGTTTATCGTAAGAAGTTTGCATCTCCTTCAGCTCCACTTTGCTTCTCCCTTCGACATCAGACAGTTTTTTCTCCAAGTTACCAAACTTCAACTTGAGATCCTCCAAATCTTGAAGAGCCTTCTCCCGAGCCTCATGGGCAGCTGCAGCCGAAGCCTGCGAAGATTTATTAACTTCTCTTGCTTCCGAGAGCTGCTCCTTCAGACGATCCACCTGAGATCGAAAAGATGAGAGTTCCTGCTTGGTTTTAGAGCGGACATTATCCTCGTTCTTCAAAGAAGCGATCTCACGCTCAAACCTGCGGAAATTTGACTCCGATTCAACCCAGCGTTTATAAGTTTCAACCACCAAAGAATTGGATTGAGCCTGGTTCAACATTAGGGGGTTCCCGAGTTTAGGACCACTCATCTTTCTATAATACGCATGCTCAGCAGGAGTCCCAAGATGGAACAAAGCCATCTTTGCAGATAAAGCATCCACGATCCTATCCTTGTTCGCCAACGACCAGTCGGGGATGTACTTCTCCAGAGCACGAGCAGAGTCCACATCCCCAGCATCACCCGAACCTAACTCCCGACATATAAAAACAACTTTAGTTTCATACCACAAAGGGGACAACGAGGCGCTTTCCCCACCATCAACCGGTTGAGGGCTTGGCCTCGAAACATTAGAAGCAACCCCTCTTGTGGGCTTACCCGATGGAGAGGGTTCGATTTTCTTTAGAGACAATGGATCAGGCATATGGATGTCTTCGATAACTTTAGTGTTCGGTCCCCTAAAAGATATTGGACTCGATGGAAGGTTGACCGGTTGGTCCCTCGGAGTCCTGCCCCCGTGAAGATGAGCATCTAAATCCTCCAGTAAGCCTCCGGCAGTAGAAAACCCGGTAACTTGTTCAACTTCGTCATCCTCCAGCGTGATCGTCTTAAAATCCAGCTTTTTCCTCTTCGGTTTTTTGGGATTCGGTTCAGCCTTGGAGGAAGTAGTCCGTCCTCTTTTTAAACTAACTTGAGGACGCTCCTCAGCACCGTCATCATCGCCCTCTTCTTCCTCTTCAACATTCACCCTTTCGTCCTCAATGGAGAGATGCTCCGAACCATACAAAACAACTTTAGAGCCGGACCCCTTCGTTCCGCTCGAACCTGTCTTCTTTCCTTTATCGCCACCAGCCGCCGCTGCCACTTGAGCCAAAGCTAAGTTCACCGTCCGAGCAGAAGGAGCTGAGCCCGAACCCCCTTGGCCAGCCGAACCTCCCTGATCAACCGGGGCCGTTGGCTCTCGAATTGGATAAAGATTTTCTTGCACGATACTCAGATACGGTGGACTGCCCTTCGGAGTCTTCGTGGCTCGGACATCTAGCTCGGTAGAATCAAAGGATTTTAGCCTCAAAGCGTCCTTCAAACCCATAGCTGCACAAGACAAACAAATGGTAACATTCATGGACTCTCACGATCAAAGCATACGGTACATATAAAAATAAAATAAAATAAATAATAGCAATAATAACAATAAATAGAACTGGAAACGCTATCTCCAGTTTTGAAAACATAACTAACCCTCTCCGTTCCATTTGAGGGTAGGGTACCATGCTGGTTCGGACCAGATCGAGCTTATCCGTCCCATGACTAAAATGTGTTCCGGGTATTTTTGAACACGCCCGGCCTCCCTAATCAAAGACGCGTATAAATTCCTATCGAACTCGAAGTCTTCGGGTAAAGGAGCTGAAAGACGGGATTTTTTCAATCTCCATGTCATTTCGGGCGGAACGCACCGGTCGTCCACTAGGAAGAAACGGTCCTTCCAGTCTTTTAAACTGGTAGTAATCCACGAATAGCAGCAGGCGTTCTTCTTCCTAACCTCAAAGGTATACCAATTACTGGACCGATTCAGCTTGTAGAAAGCCCGGAACACATTCAAATCCGGGTCGGAGTCCAAGCCACGACAAGCCAGCTCGAAATGACACACATTGGCAAGGCCAAAGGGGTTCATTTGAGAAAGATGAACCTCATGAAACAGAAGGACTTCAACCAAGAACTTCGTCAAAGGAAGACGATAGTTGCAGTAGTCGAACATACGAGTGTAAACCCCTATCTTCCCCGGAACAAAAGGATAAATGGGCGTATCCTTTTCGGGAAGAACAGGATGTAAGGAAGCAGGGATAACGTATTGCTCCACATACCACTTCAGGCCATTTTTATTTAGAATATTAAAGCAACCGGACAGATTGCTCTTGTTCGCCATAATAAAAAGGAGACACTGACCTGATCAGATTCTCTGGTTTTTTTAAAAGAAAAGAAGAGGGTAAGAAGAAGATAAAACAAGTGAAAGTAAAAAAGTAAAAAAAAGTAATTTTTCCTCTATAAATAAAGGGTTCCTCCACCGCCATAAGGCCTCCAATAAGGAGTCGACACGTCATAATAGCTGACGCAAGTCAAACGTCACGTCAAGTAAGGGGAAGATAAAATGACCGTCAGTTACATAACAAAGCTCACCGCCAAAAATTTAAAATTCAAAATCAGCGAAACTTACGTCAAATCAAGGCTCAAACTCGCCAAAAATCCGCCATTGTAGTTTGGAGCCTTTACTGAACAAACGCTACGAACTAGGGGGACTTGATGAGGATAGGTCCTTGGTCGGACCGAATGTCTAGCGAACATATGACCGAACCGAAAGCTTAAAGGAACGGTCGCATCTAGTGCCATAGACGAAGCGACCCAACTCCCTGATCCGACGTAACTAACTAGGGGCCCACAAGCTTTAACCGCCATGACAATGACTGGTCCGACCCTAACTAACTCGCCACGTCAGCATTCCCCAAAAGTATAAATACCCCGCCAAGACTCCACACCAAGGGTAATCGCTACTTTCTCTCTCTAAACTCTCCTCTCTCTCTTCCTGACCTTTTCACTCCTCACAAATACTTATTCTCACGCCGAGCTTGGTCACAGAGAGGCCCCCCTCCCTGTGACGAGGCTAACACTGTGTTTCTTCCTTGTGATCTTGCAGGTTCTAGCCAAGGTCATCCGAAGCTCTGCTCATACCAGGTCGGACTAACTGGTTCTGAGTCTTCAAACCTGTCAAACGGGAAAAGTAGATGAAAAACATTAAACCCCACTCGCACATTGCGACGTGTTAACTCGAAAAATTTAGAACCAAACGTCAAACGAAAAATTTACGAAAGATGAAAAGTCTAAGGGATCAAAACTGAAAATAAAAAAAACGTTTGGGTTAAATTGTAAAAGATGAAAAACTTTGTGTTAAAAGCAAAAAAATCAAAGGGGTTAATTGCAAAAGATGAAAACTTTAGAATTAAAAGTGAAATTTCAAATTAATCAAAGGGTTAAATTACTTAAGATTGAAATTAGTTTAAACCTAAACTGCCAAATATGTAAACTTTAGAGAGTTAGAGCATTCACATCCAAACCATCAAATTATACATACATTCCACTAAAAAACAACTCCTATATCAATATATTTTCACTAAAAACAAATAATTTTTCTCTCTCCTTTTCAATTAAATAATATTATTATCACATTTTTCTCTCTCCTTCACTCACAACCACTTTCAATATATATTAAAAAAATTATACTGGGTGAACAGTGTCCCCCCAATTATACAGATGAACAGTAATATTTTCTCTCTCCTCCACTCACAACCACTTTTTATACCCTTTATAATATAAAAACTCCCTCTCACATATTTTGATGGATAGAATGTGAATGCTCTTAGAAATGAAAATTTTTAAAATTATTTTTGGAAAAGTCCAAAACATCATACACAACACATATATGTATACCTAACTTGTTAATTTATAGTATTTAAATTAAATTAAATATTGAGTCCGTACATATCAAGCTGAACTACTCACTTCCTTTAATGTGTTATTCGGCTGTCACGTTAGTTTCTAACTCCGGAGCTATCCACGTCCCCTATTTAATCAATTAAATGTATATATATTTTTTTTAAATCCGTAGTTGTGTGACACTATAATGTATATGTGTCAAATGCCAATGATGTTGTAACAAGTTGTGTTTTTTTTTCGTATTTATTTGTAATTGTTAATGAGAAGCCACTTCGTATTAAAGGGTATGGGTGTTAAAATGTGTTAATAATCGTAACACGGTAAGCAATTGTGAGTATAATAACACCTACATCTATACGTAATTTATTAAATCAATAGATTTATAAGAAACATTTTCTTTATACAGCCCATAACCCCATGTAACACACGTGATCTTAAACTAATTTATAAATAAAAGGGATTTTTACATATTTCCCCTTACTAAGACACCTTATTACATATTTACCCAATCAAATATTTTAATTACATATTTCCCCTCCACACAAGAAATTACCCAATTACCCTTTTTTATTTCCTATCAAAATAACGGACTGTTAGGATTCTCCTGGTTCTTCACCTTCACAAAAACCCTACTCACACACCCCTGGTTCTCCTTCACCTTTGCATAAACGCTGCAAACATCACGACGCTCCACACCTTCACAAGTATCACGACCTTTCTGCTGCAAACATGTCAGTGGATTTCGACGACAACCAAAATCAGAAACCAATTGATTGAATCAGGATTGGGTTTTAGAAGCCGTTAAATCGACGCCAATCGACTGAATCAGATTCAGAAGCAAGTTCCTATATCGTCTTTTGAATCTTCTGGTTCATCATATCCGGTGACCGGAGACGAGTCTATGAACTCATCCAGTGTCTGCAAAGATATCGGATGGTGGGGATACAAAGGGTCTTAAATTTATTTCGTTATATGACTTGGTGGAATATCGGAAGAGAAATGTAGCACTTTCGGTGTGTAATTCAAAAAATGAAGCTTTGGATTTGGAATGTTCTAGCTTACACACTGATGTTGAGTTAACAAAATTTCCTGGGAATGATATTACTATGAGATTGGCACAAGGATGCACCAAGTTCTATGTAAAGTTGTCGAGCAGGTTTCATAAATCTTTATAAACTTTTCTTTGTTTTATTTGCTGTAAAATTGAATTTTTAGAAGTCTTCTATGTATGATCTTAAAATTTAAGCAAAATGCTTTTGTGATTAAAATCAAGGATTTCAAGACAAGGTCTTAAATTGGTGCTGTGAACAATGTGATGTTGATAAAATAAATTTTTTTATTAGTATGTAAATAATGATTTAATAAGTTTCTTAAGGGTAAAATAGTAAATTAATAAGAGTAATTTTAGTTAAAAGGATAAATATGTAATATATATGGTTTAGGGAGGGGAAATATGTAATTGATATGGTTTAGGAAGGGGAAATATGTAATTGATTTTAAGGGTTGAGTAAATATGTAATAAGGTCTCTTAGGAAGGGGAAATATGTAAAAATCCCTAAATAAAAAAGAGAACAATTGTCCCATTGATAAAAGATGTAAAAGAACTAAATTTGGCATCAGCGGAGAGCCCACTTATCGCTTATAATTGGAATACACCGCACTGTTTGTATTGTCTTTTTTTTTTAACTAAACGTATACTTATCATTGGGTTATAAAAAATTTAAGTTTAATAAATTTAAACCCTCCATACTTTGGAAACCACATGGAAATTTCTAAGGGGCTGTTTGACAACTTATGAATGGTTAAGTATTGAACCAGTAAGAGGTGTGAACTATTAAGTGATGAACCATTTAGACATCTGCTCACCAAACAAACAGTCTGAACCATTAAGTGCTGAACCAGTAAGATGTATGTACCATTAAGAGTCTCATTAAGAGCTAAACAAACAACACCTAAGTTGGAAATTATTGGCGTTTAAAAGGGGTCAAAAATGAGTGGAGGAGAAGACAGAAGTATTAATGGGAATTGGTCAATAAGGAGAAAATTGCAAAATAGACGACCTGTTTACTCTGTCTTTGGCCTCTCATAATATACATGGAGTCTCTCAATAGAGTGGTTACACGTTAAGATATCCTTCCTGTTATTCGTTCCAATGATTTTGGTTTTCTGTTTCATATCCCTTATCCTCTCGTGTCACTCTGCTGCAGACGGAAACATTTCTTTGCCTATCTGCCCAGAAAGTTTCAGTTGCCCTGGTTTGGGCCTGCTCAAGTACCCATTCTACAACGTCACTGACAGGTTATGTGGGTTGATCAAGGTCAATTGTACTTCGAAAGAGATTCAGTTTGGAGGATGGGTATATGAGTTTGTTGGAAAGCTTGATTTTAATAATGATTCTTATCACAATTCTGATAATATAGCCATCTATAACAGGACATATGACCAGCTTCTGGAAAATAAAAGCTGTGACGCACTTATGAATAATTTCACTTCTCCAAGTCCAAGCCCTCTTTTGTATTCCGTTTTCATATTTCCCACAATCACCCTCTTCAAATGCAGAAAAAATCTTACATATCCTCAACAAATGGAACCTTACTTTCAGGAACATAATTACAATAGCTACAACAGTTGCAAAGATCACAATATCTACTATAACTATTTCAATGGAACTATTCCAAGTGTCCTCCCACATACATGTCAAGTAGTGCAGCTACCTGCGAAATTACCAAGTAGTCCAGGACTTATTGAAACCAATATATTTTCTCTTCTCTCTCCTGTAACGGCCATTGTATTTAATTTGTCAGATTCCTGTCACATATAACGAGTGCCAGAAAAAAGGCCTCCCGTGTGAAACTACTGAAGATGGACTTGATGTTCGTTGTTTCAACGTCATAAAGGGTATTTACAGATTCTAATTCCCTCTTCCTTTATTTTTAGCTTATAACGAGTACACCAGAATGATAGTCTAACTAACATAGTCATATAATAAACTTTTATTGGTTGGTTGCTGCAGTAAAACCAGGCGAACAGACCCCAAGTACGAATACAGGTAAACACTCATCTGCAATCCTATGCATTATCATCGGATATATATAAATCCATACACCAGAGTTGATGCACCTAACATACTCTTGAAATTATTTATTTTTTCGTATACGACTAATATTTTATTATTTCCTTCCTGTCCACAGGAAAAAATGGCAAAAAGTGGACACGGATTAAGATATCAGGTAATATGCCTCTTTGATCCGATGCGTTATTATTGTATATATACCAAACATACACATACATACATGTCGGAATCTGTACCTGAATCAGCTGCATTTTCTTGTTCTAGTCATCATTGGATCAGTCCTCATCCTCATGCTGTCTTTTGTCATCTTCATAACCTGGTGTTTCTGTAGAAGCAACCCTTTTTCGTATGTCTCGGCGAAGAACAAATCTCCAAACCTTGGAGACATAAGTTTCTCCTTTGGCGTCTCTGTTTTCTCCTATGAGGAGCTTGAAGATGCCACCCAAAATTTCGACCCTTCTCATGAACTTGGGGATGGAGGTTTCGGAGCTTTTTATTATGGTGAGAGCTTGATTCTTCAAAAAATATCATTGATTGTTGAATTTAACTTAAAATTTCCCACCTAATCTTTCCATCTTTCTGAACAAGGTAAACTCCATGACGGGAGAAGAGTTGCAGTGAAGAAACTTCACGAGCACCCTTACAATCGAGTCCAACAATTCAGAAATGAGGTTGAAATCCTCACCAAATTAAGGCACCCGAATCTTGTCGTTCTCTACGGTTGCACCTCCAGACAAAGCCGTGAACTTCTCCTTGTTTACGAATATGTTTCAAATGGCACCGTTGCAGATCACCTCCATGGAGAACTATCAAATCAAAACCTGCTAACATGGCCGATACGGATGAACATTGCAATTGAAACCGCCAGTGCACTGGTGTACCTTCATGCTTCTGAAATCATACATCGAGATGTAAAGACGTCCAACATTCTTCTTGATCATAATTTCTGTGTTAAGGTAGCAGATTTCGGTTTCTCAAGGCTCATACCGAATAATGTCACTCATGTGTCAACAGCTCCACAGGGAACCCCAGGATACGTGGATCCACAATATTATGAAGATTATCAACTAACAGATAAGAGCGATGTTTACAGCTTTGGGGTAGTCTTGATTGAACTAGTATCATCAATGACGGCAATCGATTTGAACAGGGCTCAAGACGAGATTAGTTTGGCTGACCTGGCTTTAAACAGAATCCAAAGTTGTGAAATTGATCAACTAATTGATCCAGTTTTAGGATCTGATACAGATCCTGAAATCATGAACATGATCACATTAGTAGTAGAATTGGCTTTTCGGTGTTTACAGTATGATTCAGAGATGAGGCCTACCATGAATGAGGTGCTTGATGTGTTGATGGATATTCAAGACGTGAGTAGAATAGACACTTACGACAGTATCAAAGAGTTGCAGACAGTGAATATGTTGCCTTTGCCTGAAACCAACGATGCAGTGGTTTTGTTGAAAGATTTTCACCCTTTGCCAGTCTCCGTCACTAAAGAGTGGCAAAGCAATAACAGTGCATCAACTACGCTAAGCAGCAATGGAGATAGATTATCATTTAAGAATAATATCGACACATATAAAACACATGGGAAATAAGGATGACATGAGCGCCTCCATTTAAAAAAAAAAAGGTGAAAGTAGCCAGTTAGCATGAGATGCATGGAATTGTGTATCTACTTTTGCTCGTGTATGTTACTTTTTTTCCATTAATGCAAAATATATGTGAATATACTATTGCTTATCATCTTTTTATCGCGTAATCTAGCCAGAGGATAGATGCAATGTCCAACGAATAATATAACAAAAGGCGTTTCATATATCGACCTCGTTTGTTTTAGTTTGAACTCTATTAAAACTCTACATGAGCAAGCTTAGACCTCATACGAGCTCAATAAAAGCTTAACTCGTTTTCAGTCTAGGCGTTTTACCTGAAAACGATCTTAATGCGCCACACTTATTATTTAATCCTCCACAGTCCACACTCCACAGCAACACAATCACACATCATCCATACACCTTATTAGAGCAGCTATTTCATTCATAAGAGTTATTTTCATTTATAACATTTGTTTGTATCACCTCTATATATAGAGGTGCATAATTAGGTCTTACAACATATTCTCTGTTTTACTTTTCTTCATTATTTGTATTTCATATGGTATGAGAGCCGGTTTAGGCTTGAATCATTTGTTCATGCAAACAACAGATCTCTATTCTGGATTCAATTCCTATTGATTTCAATTTCAATAACAAAAGCTATAACCAAAGTTCAGAAATCGAAGATTCTAAAAGGTGTAGTTACAACAGCAATCGAACAAAATTTGAAGAAGCGTACCTGTTTTCTCTTCAAACAGAGAAACATTTGAAGAAATTGGATATTTTGGATGAAATGTTGGTGATTCCGGATCTTCGGTTCCGCGTGGTTACTTGGAGGGCCCGTTTCTTCTGATGAGATGAGAAGGATAGAAACTGGACCTTAAAATACCAACCCAAGTCACCCAACTTATGTGACATCTACTTTTGGGCTTTTTATCATTGAGCCCGTACATAATGAGTTTGGGCCTAACGTTACTTTTTTTAAATATTGAGTCAGTACATATCAAGCTGAACTACACACTTCACATAGTGGTGTACAAAAAACCCGAACCCGGACCCGAAAAAAAAACCCGGAACCGGGTATTATAAAACCCGGGTTTTTTATACCCGAACCCGACCCTACCCGTAGGGTAGGGACCGGGTATGCATATTTGGTCTAAAACCCGAACCCGGAACCAGTTTTTTTTATACCCGGTTTATACCCGAAACCCGGTTTTATAAATACCCGAAACCCGGTTTTTATAATACCCGAAACCCGGTTTTATAAATACCCAAAACCCGGTTTTTATAATACCCGAAACCCGGTTTTATAAATACCCGAAAGGCCGAAACCCGGCTTAGATTAAGCCAAATTGGTTGGCAGGGGCCACATGGTGAGATACCTTCAAAGAAATAAATAGATATCAACTTTAAATCATTGTGTTTTTACTGTTTGTGTTTTATGTCGACCGTAAAGTTTAGCCAATTACATGAAAGGCCCAACCCTCCAAATTGGCCCAAGTGATATTCATGATTAAAGACATCCGGCCCTTTATCTCATCAAGATTCATATAATATAATAATTTAATAACTAAAAACAATTCTAGGTTTAATAACTTATTTGCCTGTGTGGCTGTGTGTATTATCGACATCAGTGTGAAACCCAAACATGGTACTGAAGAATCCTCACTCCTCAAAAGCTCGCCACCACTGACTACTCGTTTTCAGGTAATTACTTGCTTTTCATTGCTAATTCTATGTGAAATTACATACACTAATTGTCTAATTAGTTGTTGAATTGTTGGATTGATGAATATTTAATTCTATGTGAAATTGGTTGTGAAACCTAGGGTTAACTTAACCATGAATGCTTGAAATTTATGATGATTCTTGTTTAGACTTGTGATTATGTGGCTTACTTAAATCAAATTCTATATTGGTACATTGTATTAATCTATGCATACTAACTGTTTGATGAAATGCTTATGTGAGAGTTTTCATCTTCAAATCAGTATTTTCAAGATTTGTTGCCCTGCTTGATGAAATGACTATCATTATATTAATTTAATGTTGTGGTTGAATATTTACTGCAGATTTAATGCACAACTAATATACACAACAACTCAAAAATGGCATCGCAAAGTGCTACGTCTTCCGTTGGCGTGGGTTCTACGGCTACCAAAGCAAGCGTCGTGGAGGTTATTCCTACAACTCGAAACCAAGAAGTTTGGGTTCATTACGAGTTATGTAAAATGTCGTTTGGACCAAACAAAGCTCGATGCGTTCATTGTGGAGCTTTATTAAAGTCTGATTCGAACACGACGTTGAAAAAACACCTGTCAACGTATTGCAAACTTAGGAATGATCCGAACCAAGGTCAACCACCATTGTCAAGCGACGGGAAAATTTGGCATTATGACGTCGAGTCGGTTCGCGAAGGATTCGGAAATTTCGTGATTCAACAAGGTTTGCCATTTCAATTCTTTGACAACCAAAGATTGACCCGTCTCATCCAAAGAGTTCTACAACCACGTTATAACCAAGTAAGCCGCGCTACTCTTCGACGTGATTGTCTAAAAGCGTGGAAACAAGCAAAACAACAATTGTTTTCGACTTTTCAAAGTTTAAAAACCAGTGTGAATTTGACGTGCGATGTTTGGTCGGCACCTCATGGGTTACCCGAATCGTACCTTTGTGTTACCGCGCATTGGATAGATACCTCTACGTGGCAAATGCAAAAGCGTACGATTGCTTTTGAGTTATTTCCTTATCCACATACCGCAAACAATTTGTTTCAACTTTTAAAAGAAGTAATCGATGGTTATAACTTTGGTGACAAGTTGTTTGCTATCTCTTTTGATAATGCATCCAACAACACCGCCGCGGTCACACAACTAAAGTTAAGATATAAACCGACTTGCGACGGTGTTTTTTTTCATAGCCGTTGTGTGGCACATGTTATCAATTTAGTTGTGCAAGACGGTTTAAATGAAATTGTGGATTTGAGAAAAAAAATTTAAACAAATGCTACAAGATATTTTTGCTACTAGCAAGGGAATATATATGCGATATAGAAAATATTGTAAAGAATCGGGTGTTAAAAGTTTGGGTCCGAATTGGGACGTAGCGACTCGATGGAACTCGACTTGTAGCATGTTTGAAAGCGCTATAAAACAAAAGGATTGTTTGATTGCTTTTCATGATTTGCTTGGAGGCGAAATGGAGGTTGAATCATTCTCGCCGTCTAGTTGGGCTATTATTGAAACTTTAACCGATGTGCTTGGGGTTTTTAAAAGTGCAACAAAGTTTTTATCGGGAGTTTATTATCCCACAAGTTGCGAAGTTCTTAATCAACTTTTCATAATCGCAACAAAGCTTCAAGATTTGGAATATAAAGGTCCGATTTTTGTTAAAATGATGAAGCCGATGAAAGAAAAGTTTAGAAAGTATTTTGAAGTTTTGCCTCCCGTTATTACTTGTTCGGCCGCTCTAAACCCATACGTAAACAAAGGAGGTGTGGAAACATTGATTGAGAAAATATGTTTTGCTTTGGATTTGCAAGAAGAAGATCCTTATTTTGTGCCAAAAGCGCAAGCAAGTTTTAACAATCAATTTGAAAAGTTGTTTGATGTTTATTATGCAAAATATGGTCAATTAAGTTCACAAGTTCATCAAGCTTATGAAAATGCGGGTTCTTCTAGTGGTAGTTCAACAAGCCGTAATAGAAATTTAAAAATTTGTTTGTTTAATACTTTGCGAAGTGACAATGCTAAACGAGCTCGTGGTAACACCCCAAGTAGCGAGTTCGGGAGATATATTGCATCGGATTTTTTAGCATTCGTCACTTCCGAAGAAGAATTTGATAATTTCGACATTTTGGCTTGGTGGAAAGAAAAGGAACCCCAATTTCCGGTTCTAGCCGCAATGGCCCGTGATCTACTAAGTGTCCAAGCTTCCACGGTAGCTTCGGAGTCCGCCTTTTCTTTTAGTGGCCGAGTCATTTCATTAAGGAGGACGAAGCTTAGTCCCGAGTCAATTGAAATGTGTATTTGCTTGAAGGACTATTTGGATGCGGCGGAGCGGATTCAACATGTGGAGTCACTTGAAGATGAAAATGGCGTTGAAACGGATATACACGAGGAAGAGGTCGAAATGGGAATGTCAAGCCCACTAGAAGAAGACTAAACGAAGATGATCAAAAAACGAAGACGACCAAAAAGTATGCACTTTGATGTAATCTTGTTTAATTATTAGGTTTCAAGCATTAAGACTTCTAGTTCTTATGATTTAACAAAATTATGTATGCACTTTGATGTAATTTTGTTCTTATGACTTGTTGCATATGGTATTTTCTTTCTTCGACCAAATTAGTCTTTGTGGAGCAGCTAAGGTTTGTAGGCAGTGGCGCGCAGCTAGTGCACATGAAGATTTCTGGAGGGTGTTAAATTTTGAGAACAGGAACATATCTCCTCAACAATGTAAGCAGTCTCATACTATTTTGGTTGTTCAATGTATTGATGTACCTGGGGAATTATCGGTGCAAAAAAAATACAAGCATGTGACTGTCTTCATTTGGACAGTTATGTGCTTCAGTGGTGCAAAAAAAGTTCCTTGACAAGCATGTGACCTTTTTTTTTAATATTTGGAGGTTGTGAAATTAATTCCTATTGTTTAAATGTTGAAATATTTAGCATCTTACTTATCGTATGTATTAATTCCGGTGCGGGTTTTTTCCCAACCCGATGCATACCCGAACCGTACCCGATGAATACCCGAACCAGACCCGAACCCGGAAATAGGGTATTATAATACCCGGGTTTTATAAAACCCGACCCGAACCCTACCCGAACCCGGGTATATAGGGTATACATTTTTGATAGAAGACCCGGACCCGGACCCGACCCGGTTTTTAAAAAAACCCGCTTTTGTAAAACCCGATCCTACCCGAAACCCGATCCTACCCGAAACCCGATTTGTACACCACTAACTTCACAGGTGTTTGGCCTAGCTTTTATTTTTTGTCCTATGCTTATATTTTTAAGTAGTTTTTAGCTTATTTTCTATCATTTAATAAGCTCTTTTTAAGTGTTTGGATTAGTTTATAGCTTATTTCCTATTATTTGCCTTACACAAATAAACTTCTTCAAATAATCTAAAAAACCATCTTCAAAATAAGCTTCTTCAAATTAGCTTATATAAGCTAATAAGCATAAGCTTATAAAGCTAAACTAAACACCAACTTCAGCTTATTTTGTAAAAAAAAGCTAAAAAAGCTATAAGCTTTGTTAAAAAAGCTAGGCAAAACACCCCCTTCCTTTGCATATGTGTTATTCGGCTGTCACGTTAATTTCTAACTCCGGAGCTATCCACGTCCCCTATTTACTGAATTAAATAATTTCTTTGTTTTTGAAATCCATAGGTGTGTGACACTATAATGTATATGTGGTAATGGTAATTGCCAATGATGTTGTAACGAGTTGGTAAAAATGTTAATACCAGAAATTGTGGCTAGAATAAATAACTTAGGATTAAGAGGCTGTTTGGCAACTTTTGAATGATTAAGTGTTGAACCAGTAAGAGTGCAGAACCATTAATTGTTGAACTAGTTGTTGGAAAAATAGGTGAAAATAGCATTTTTCACAAATATAGGAAAATGATTTTTTCCTATTTTGGACTAGAAATAAATATAATAAAATGAGCGGGTTTTATATATTTATTTGTGGGTTTGTGTTCTATGTTGGAAGAGCTTCGCAACGAACTAAACCACGTCCAAAACCGAGCTAAGATGAATGAGATATCGATGCTCAAAGTTGGGTGTTTGAAACATTGAATGCTGAAACAAAAGGGAAAGTAGCACCTTGTCCCACATAGGAGGAGAGATGGAACTTAAATGGGTATTTAAGGTGGAACTCTCCATCCTTATTGTTTCATGGAAGCACACACTAGTGTCCTCGCGAAGGGTGCGGAGCACCCTAACTCGCGCTCGCGCTCGCGCGCGCGTGGCGTGGGCGATGAGGCGCAATGTGGCGCTTTGATGGCGCACTTTGCACTTCGCACGCTCGCATCGCCAAGGGTTGCAAGGACCAAGTGGTAGGTGATGCGGCGCATGACGTGGCAGCGCGAGTACACATGGCACGGAGGCGCGCGGGTGCGCGCATGGTGCATGGGTCCTGCTGTGTCATGCGCGGCGCACCAGAGTGAGCCAATACGGCGCGACTGTGTGGCGCGCTCGTATAGGCTCACAGGTGACGTGGCGCACGCGCGCATGGACTTGAGCCAAGGGGACGCACCGCGCATGGTGACGTGGCGCATGCGCGCATGGCAGTGAGCCAAGAGGACGCACCGCACATGGGCATGCAGACTTGGGCGCGCGCGCACCAGGGTGGCACGCGCGCGCAGAAGCTTCCAGCATTGAATGACAGTGCAGTTTCAGTCCAGCTTCGTAACTGACGAGTTAATAAGCTTTGACTGAGAATTAAATGACGTATTAAATTACATTGAAGACGTTTAATGCAATTTAAACCTCTCATTTAATTCGTTTTTAGCTGTTTCAAACCGGGAGCTGTATAAATATAGCTCCATACCCATCTGCAGAAAATACCAGCAACACAACATCTATTCACTTTCTCTCTAAAAGTTTTTCTGATATTCTCCTGCTCTCTTCAAGGTAGACATCGGGTTGTAGGCGAACTCCGACAGTACTACTGCTCCGGCTGTTGTACCCTGGGAAACAAAACGAGTACTCTTGGGAGACTCGGAATTTGTTTTAAGGGAAGCGTGTTGAACACGTGCCTCAGTCAATTCTGCTTCTACTCCTTTCTTGTATTTGTTTATTTCAGTTGTAATAGTATTTTGTTTTTCCAGCTTTCTGTATTGTAATCATTTTAATAAAATTTGTTTATTTTATTTATTACTACGCGAACGGTTCCTACAATCTTAAATTTTTTTTTAAAACCGTTCGTGTAATCAAAACCATTCTGTTTGTGATTCAAACTAGTTTTGTTTTCACTCAGTTTGTGTTTTAAAAACAGAATTTTTTTGTTGTTTTCTTCTTCAAAGGAGCGACTTTGGTTGAAAACAATTGGTTACATTCAGATTGTCCTAATAAGTGCTAAAACTTTCTGATTTGGTCTTCAAAGTTGGACTTAGAAGCCAATTAGTAAGTTCTAAAAATTATAAATTTTCTGTTTTTGGTCTTCAATGTTGGACTTAGAAGCCGAAACAGTAAATTGTGGTAAAATTAAAATTTAGTAGTTTCCTTCTGGTTTGTGCGTAAATCAGAATTTTTTGACTAAAAGTTTTAATTTCAATTTTTTCAGCATGTCAAACGAAAATGTCAACGTTAACAACACCACAAATGTTGTGACGGGAACCCCCTTTAACGCCACCACTGTGGGAGCGACCACAGTGGCCAATCACGCTGAACGACCCGAGAAGTTCTCGGGTCTACACTTCAAAAGGTGGCAGCAGAAGATGCTCTTCTACCTGACCACCATGAACCTTGCGAGGTTCTTAACTGAAACCGCTCCCCAACCTGCGGAAGGGGAGACCAGCGCTCAGGCTCTGAGCGCGGTAGAGGCTTGGAAGCACTCGGATTTCATTTGTCGAGGCTATGTACTCAACGGTCTCTCGGATGCACTGTATAATGTGTACTATAATATCAAGACTTCCAAAGAATTATGGGAGTCTTTGGAGAAAAAGTACAAAACGGAGGATGCGGGAACAAAGAAATTTGTTGTCGCCCGTTTCTTGGACTTCAAAATGGTTGATAACAAGACTGTTATGAACCAAGTCTAGGAGTTGCAAATTATACTATATGACATCCATGCGGAGGGTATGGTACTTAGTGAGACATTCCAAGTGGCAGCGATGATTGAAAAGTTACCTCCTGGTTGGGTGGATTTTAAGAATTATCTTAAACACAAACGAAAGGAGATGACTTTAGAGGACCTTATTGTTCGTCTTCGGATTGAAGAGGGCAATAGAATTGCCCTAAAAGGCAACCAGGCGCAAACTTCTGCTAGCGCAAACGTGGTTGAGCATGGGCAATCCTCTAAGGGCGCGAAGGGTAAGGGGAAAAAGGATAGAGAAAAAGCAAAGGCTAGCAAACTTGGACCGAAGAAAGGGGTTGTGAAAAAGAAACCTCCAACGTTCCAAGGGACTTGTTACAACTGTGACGAGCCAGGGCATCGGGCTAACCAATGCAAGAAACCAAAGCGTGAGCGCGTGCACATGGTGGATGAAGACGGAATGCCTTTGGTGGCAATGATTTCCGACAAAACCGCAATGTTGGATGAGGTCAATGCTGTGACCAACACTCCAAAAGGGTGGTGGATTGATACGGGAGCGACCCGTCATGTGTGCCCAGACAGGAGCCTCTTTACCACCTTCAAGGAGCTTGCGGGAGATGAGAAGCTGTACATGGGAAATGCAGCCACCGCAGACATCAAGGGTGAAGGAACGGTGATTTTGAAGTGGACTTCAGGGAAGGAGCTCACTTTAAGCAACGTGTTATATGTTCCAGACTTGCGCAAGAGCCTAGTCTCGGGATGGTTGCTTAATAAGTTTGGATTTCGTTTAGTTTTTGAGAGCGATCAATTTGTACTGACTAAACGAGGAATGTATGTAGGCAAGGGCTATGCCCAAAATGGTATGTTCAAATTGAATGTATTGGCTGTGAAAAAGAACATGAATAAAATTGCTACTACTTCTACTTATATGCTTGAGTTTTCTGATTCAAATAAATGGCATGGTAGATTAGGTCACGTAAATTTTAATTCAATACGCCGTTTAATCAATTTAAATTGCATACCAACATTCCATATTGATTCACACTAAAAATATGAAACTTGCGTAGAATCCAAACTTACAAGAACATCATCGAAATCGGTTGAACGAATAACCGAACCCCTTGATTTAATTCACACTGATATTTGTGATTTAAAAGCGGTACCCACAAGAGGTGGAAATAAGTACTTCATCACGTTTATTGATGATAGCACTAAATATTGCTATGTATATTTACTAAAAAGTAAAGATGAAGCAATAACTAAATTTATCTTGTATAAAAATGAAGTTGAGAATCAACTTCAAAAGAAGATAAAAGCTTTGCGAAGCGACCGAGGAGGCGAATATGTTGCACCTTTTGCCGATTTATGCGCAAAAAGTGGCATTGTACATGAGTGTACACCTCCTTATTCTCCACAATCAAATGGCGTGGCGGAACGAAAGAACCGCACATTGAAAGAAATGATGAACGCCATGTTGATAAGTTCTGGGGTGAGCCAGGAAATGTGGGGGGAAGCCATTCTCTCGGCCAATTATCTTTTGAACAAGATACCATTGAAAAACAGAGACGAAACTCCATATGAGTTATGGAAAAAGAAGAAGCCTTCATACAAATACTTGAAAGTGTGGGGGTGCCTAGCAAAGGTGATTGTACCACCTCCTAAGGCTCTTAGGATAGGACCCAAAACTGTTGATTGCATATTCATTGGGTATGCACATCAAAGTAGTGCACATCGCTTTCTTGTACATGAGTCCAAGAATCCTGATGTACACGTAAACACTATCATGGAGGTGAATCCTAACGTTGTGTCTTACTTTGAAAATGTGTTTCCTTTGAGAAGACAAACACATGCAACGTCATATACACCTACTATTGAAGTAGGTGAAAGCTCATCTACACCAGTTGATGAGATAGTTCATGATAAGACACATGAACGACCTGAGGTTGAAGAAAGTGATCGTAGGCGAAGTAAAAGGCCAAGGGTTGAAAAATCCTTCGGTCCAGACTTCGTTAGCTATATGGTTGAGGGCGAGCCCAATACATATCGCGAAGCGGTTTCTTCTTCAGAAGGACCTCAATGGAAAGAAGCAATAAGGAATAAAATTGATTCTATATTGCAAAATCATACTTGGGAGTTAGTAGATCTTCCACCTGGTTGCAAACCACTTGGATATCGATGGATATTCAAAAGGAAGATGAAAACTGATGGAAGTATTGATAAATACAAGGCTAGGTTGGTGATTAAAGGATTTAGACAAAAGGAAGGTCTAGATTACTTTGATACCTACTCGCCTGTGACGCGCATAACCTCGATTAGATTGGTTCTTGCTATAGCGGCTTTAAGAAATTTGGAAGTTCACCAAATGGATGTTAAAACCGCATTTCTAAATGGCGATTTAGAAGAAGAGATTTACATGGAGCAACCTGAAGGTTTCTCTGCCCCAGGTCAAGAGGGTAAAGTATGTAAACTCGTCAAGTCTTTGTATGGCTTGAAGCAAGCACCAAAACAATGGCACCAAAAGTTTGATCATGTCATGATTGACAATGGTTTCAAAATAAATGAGTGCGACAAATGTGTTTATTTCAAAGACACAAATGAAGGTTATGTGATTTTATGCCTTTATGTAGACGATATGCTTATCATTGGGAGTAATGATAAAATTATCAAAGCTACTAAAAGCATGTTAAAGGCGAGATTTGACATGAAAGACATGGGTTTAGCGGATGTGATTCTTGGAGTAAAGATCATAAGAACCCAAGAAGGTCATGTGTTAAGTCAATCTCACTATGTGGATAAAATTCTTGAAAAATTCAACTCGGGAGATACGAGTGTAGCTCGAACTCCAGTTGATACCTCCCAACATCTCAAGAAGAATAAAGGAGATGGAGTTGCTCAGTTAGAGTATTCAAGAATTATTGGTAGTCTAATGTATCTAATGACATGTACTAGACCCGACTTGGCTTACGCGGTGAGTAGGCTAAGTAGATACACCAGCAATCCATGCGCGGATCATTGGAAAGCTATCACGAGGGTGCTTAAATACATAAGATACACAAGAGATTATGGACTGCATTATACCCGACAACCAGCAGTGATCGAAGGATACACTGATGCAAACTGGATATCGGATAATAAAGATTCCAAATCAACAAGTGGTTACGTGTTTACACTTGGAGGAGCTGCTATTGCTTGGAAGTCTTCTAAGCAAACGGTGATAGCAAGATCCACAATGGAATCCGAATTTATCGCTTTGGATAAATCAGGCGAGGAGGCAGAATGGCTACGTCAATTCGTGGAAGATATTCCAAGATGGCCAAAGCCTTTGCCAGCCATATGTGTACATTGTGATAGCCAATCAGCGATTGGTAGAGCTCAAAGCTTGATGTACAATGGCAGATCAAGGCATATGCGACGTAGACATAACACGATACGACAACTACTCTCAACGGGTGTTATCACAATTGATTATGTGAGATCAACGGATAACATTGCGGACCCGTTAACAAAAGGCTTAAGCAGAGAGTTAGTGGAAACGTCGTCAAGAGGAATGGGACTAAAGCCCGTGGTAAATGGGAATATGAGGGAAACCTAACTTAGTTGACTGGAGATCCCAAGATCTAAGTTCAATAGGCAAACTTAATCATATTACCAAAACGGAGTCACTGTGGGGGAGTACCCCAAACTAAATAAAAGGGAGTTATATATACTTCCTAGTCCATTCCAATCAGTGACATTGAAGTGAGGCTAAGCATATTAAGGTTAACGATTTCGGGAAATCAAATAACCATGATGCTTTTAATGATTCAGAGGAATCACCTATGTTAGAGAGAAGTAGGGTCGCTTCAAATGGATTTGTGGGGTGCGCAAATCCTAGAGCTCTCGCAGAACCAGGCTAGTGTTCCAGGACCATAATAGGACACGACAATGAGGAGTTGGCCAAACCAGGGAGAGTATTGTGTGAAGTGTATTGTCGTTTACACAAATGGGGGTATGTTCAAGGACATCGCGTCTACACACCGCTAGTAAGCTAAGTGCGCTTCACAAAAGAAGGTTCAAAGGCTTCAACCTACCTATCTTGCAATACTCAACTGTCGAAGTTAATCGTTGAAAGGCGTAAGGAAAAGATCCATTTCCATACATGTGGGGGATTGTTGGAAATTTGATGAAAGTAGCATTTTTCATGTGGGGGATTGTTGGAAAAATAGGTGAAAATAGCATTTTTCACAAATACAACGTAATGTAATTGAGTTCGCCGTTTAAAAATAACGACGTAACTATGTGCGGAAGCTTGTAACTGCATAATGTTCGGTTCACTTCATTGCTTGATCGACATCCGGAGGGTAGCTACATTCACCTAACAAGACCGTTTCGTGTAATTTTTTTCCCACGCTTCCGTAATTAAATTATGAATCCGTTTATCACCTCGGTTTGCATAAAAATCTGATTTATAAGCAAACGACTTAAAAATCCTTTGTGTGATTATTTGACCTGTTACTTTTAACATCATACTACAAGTTTATTAACAATATTCATTGCTTATCGTTTTTACCCATTCCGGGCTTGCCAAAAAATTAGCATTTTCGCTTCCATTACAAGGTTTGTATTCGTGTTTACATTCACCGGTTTATTTTGAAATTTTCCAACACTTAGCCAATCTTAATCACTTGCTTTATTTTGACCAGTTTAACGGTTTTTATGCATTTAAGCATCAATTTCACTCATCTCTTTTCGTACTTCACATTTTTACATTTAAGATGTCTACTTATGTTTCACCACAACTATTTTTGTGGTGAATTACTACAATAAACCGATTATCCCGAGTATTACTTTTCGGTTAGTCATTTTACTAAAAAGACCTATTCTTAGGCATTTGACCCACGAAAGTTTATGCCTATATTATTATATGTATCAAAAGGGTTACATAATCATAATACAAGTTCCTAAACAGGGTTCGTTTGCCCGGTTTACTCAACGAGGGCTTTTTGGTCAATTTTAATCCTTCATTTTACAATGAAGGACTTTCGCTAATTAATTGACTAAGAATCATATGTTTAACTAAAAGCTTGTTTATGCGTACCTGGCTCGGGTCAACATATAAACTCGTTTTATACCTTGCTTTTATTAGCCGCTACTTTATAGCGACGCAATTATCCACTTCCGGTTCACTCCTGCGAATATACGACTTAACAACCAACGTTAGTCAATATTGTCAAATGGTGTTATCACCACCATTTGACCCGTTTGGCCTATATGACCAAACATCGAATTTGTTTCAAAGCATGGTTTTTAACTACCCATTTCGGATTTTACCACAAAATTTCCTTTTTCTTACATATTTAACCCATTTCGGCTTACGCCGTGGGTATCCATTTAATGTCAACTTACATTTAGTCGTCACGTGACTAAATTACCCTTTTTACCCCTTTTTCCCATTTCCAGTTACGCTATTAGGTAACTTTAAGAAAACTTATAAATTCTTAGTCAATTCATGACTAAATTACCATTTTGCCTCTTTTTACCATTAACCATGGTTTTGATAGTTTTTATTTGTTCCGACTCATTTCGGTTCATGTCGGAACCCATTTTTTTTAAACATAATCCATTGTCATATTTATCACCTATAAAATAAACACGTACACTTAAATTGGGTGTAAGCTTTACTTACCTTGCATCCTTGCGAGCTTCATACTTGAACTTGTACCCATTTGACCCGTTCATTTCCAAGCTCCTACCTAGCTTGTCAGAGTCAAATTACCATATCATATCCACAAGATGATTAGATTAGTCAACCATTAACATGACCATCACACCTTATGGATTCACACACTTATTCATCAAAGTATGTTATTTATTCAACAACTGTTTTTTTTTTCCATAATTATTTCCATTCATTAACCGTTTGACCCGTTAGTCAAGTTACTTATACAAACTACTTAATAAGTGATTTTGAACACTTTAAGCATGTCATATAAAGTGTTATTTGTTCCTAACAATAAATACTTCATGACTAAACAAGTATACGCAATCATATGTCTTTTTCTAGATTAATAATAACATTATTAATGTGCAGCGATTTTCTATTCAGCTGCGGTAATCGACCATTATGACCCATTTAAATTCCGAACTAGATTAACATGTTCAAAAAAGGATCGTAGAAAACTTCAATACCTTCACAAGCATATAAGGTACACCTTCTAACGAATTTTCTATGATTTTTATAAAATAAGCACAGCAACTATATTTTCATTTTTCAATCAGCTTTTAAGTTTTCTGAACAGCAGTTTTAATTCACATTTTTGACCTATTTAACAACCACATTTGTTTCTTATGATTGAAAACAGTAAAAATTTACTTCATAAGCTTTCCGAAAAGGTATAGAACACCCAAATCAGATAAACGGTTGATTTTATATGATTTTTTTAAGATTAGTCAAAATCCATATAAAAAGCTACGGAAATCGTGTTTAGGGTCCTTTCAAATTCGACCCAAACCATCAAATGCAACCCATTTCCATCGCTATAACCCTTATTAAACTCCTGGTAATGGTTAGAAACCTATAACACAGTGATTGTAGGCTAAGAGATGTCAAAAACATCATCTATTTCAAGAAGTCATCATATGAATCCTAATTTTACCATCTTCTTAACTTCATCTTTGTCAAATTAAGAACTAGAACTAAAATTAACATATATTCAAGTTCTATTTGGTGATTTTCATACACCATCATATTTAAAACCCGTACTATTCCTTATCACACGAAATTAGTCAAATTAGCCAATTACGTGTTTCTTTCATAATTTCAACATATAAACATTCGTTTAGGCATTTTAACAAGCACCTAGCGGGCACGATTTCTATACCTCTTATTTAGTTCATGGCTAATCTTTTTAACCAAGTTTCAATCATTAAATCAAATCCTTATTTCTAGCATTCATAAGCAATACCAAGAGTTGTATCATAACATCAATTCTACACTATTTCAACATTGAAATTCAGTGTTCATCACATAATTACAACACCCACTTAACGCATGTATGGGTAATTATCAATTTCATAATTTTCATCACTAATTCAACAAGTTATTGACTAGGGTTTACTCCTAGACATGTTTTCATTACTAATTTCATCTAAATATCAATCAATCAAGTTCAGATTTTGATTTCTCATGTTCATCAAAATTCTAAGATGTAACCAAAAGATGAAATTTAACATACCTTGTGATCCCTTCACTTAGGTGATCACTAAAATAAGCTTGGATTTCGATTTGGGACTGATTTGGCCTTCCAATTGCTTGATTTTTGGCTAGTTAGGGTTTGGTTGAAGGAAGCTTGTTCGCCCCCTGTGTAATCTACGACCAGAACACACACCAAGTGTGTGTTTTGGGTTTTTAATTTTTGTTTTAATAAAAATTATTTTCTCACTTAACCCTTTTAGTCCCTCTAGTTTCTAAAAGTTATAAAAAGGTTACTATATCAACTTACTTCATTATTTTAAAACACTTAACTAACTAGGTTGATATTCCTAGTTACTTAGTGGGTCCCGGGAGTTATAACCCCTTTTATTTTAACTTCCGTTAACTCGGGCTTCTTATAAACCTACTTCTTTTTTTTAAAGAATTTATTCTCCTTTTAATTAATATTAGGATTATTTGTTTAAGTCCTAATATTCACCCGGTTAATTTTAACACTAACGGTATTTTACCCGTTCATTAATATTAACGTGGTTTGACTATCAAACCTGTTTTCGGGGTGTTACAACAGGTAATGTCTCCATATCTTAAGTGCGAAAACAACTGCTCCCAATTCCAAGTCGTGCGTAGTGTAGTTCCTTTCGTGAACTTTAAGTTGGCGCGATACGTAGGCAATGACCTTGTCACGTTGCATTAACACGCAACCATGTCCTTGGATGGAAGTGTCTCAATAAACCACAAAATCGTATGTGCCTTCAGGCAATGAGAGGATAGGCGCGCTACAAAGTCTATCTTTTAAGTGCTGAAATGCGGACTCCTGTGCATCACCCCAACGATAGGTGAAACCCTTCTGAGTCAGTGAAGTGAGAGGTTGCGCAATCTTTGAGAAATCCTTGTTGAATTGTCTGTAGTATCCTGCCAATCCCAAGAATTGGCGGATTTCTGTTGGTGTACGGGGTGCAGGCCAGTTCTTGATCGATTCAACCTTGGATGGATCCACATGAATCTCATCCTTGTTTACCACGTGGCCAAGAAAGTGGACTTCGCGAAGCCAGAAGTCACATTTCGAAAACTTGGCATACAACTGCTCTGTTCGAAGAAGTTCCAAAATAAGCCTCAGGTGTTGCTCGTGTTCTTCCTGACTCTTCAAATAGATCAGGATATCGTCGATGAAAACTATGACAAACTTATCCAAGTAAGGTTTGCACACTCGGTTCATGAGGTCCATGAAGACCGCAGGTGCATTCGTCAATCTGAAAGGCATAACCAGAAACTCGTAATGCCCATAACGAGTCCTGAATGCTGTTTTAGAGATATCCTCCTCTCGGACTCTCAGTTGATGGTAACCTGACCTCAGGTTAATCTTGGAATAGAAGCTCGACCCTTGCAACTGGTCGAATAAATCATCAATGCGTGGAAGAGGATAACGATTCTTCACGGTCACCTTGTTGAGTTCGCGGTAGTCAATACACATTCTGAAGTTACCGTCTTTCTTCTTCACGAATAACACTGGAGCTCCCCAAGGCGAAGAGCTAGGACGTATGAAACCCTTTTCCAAGAGTTCTTGTAGTTGCGTGGACAGTTCTTCAAGTTCTGATGGAGCTAGACGGTAAGGTGCTCGAGCTATGGGCGCTGCTCCAGGAGCTAGCTCGATTTGAAACTCAACTTGACGATGAGGTGGAAGACCAGGTAATTCCTCAGGAAATACCTCAGGAAAATCACGTACAATGGGTATGTCCTCTATCTTCCTTTCTTCCAAGGATGTATCAGAAACGAGGGCTAGAATAGCAGTGTGGCCCTTTCGCAACCACTTCTGGGCATTAAGGAAAGAGATGATGCCCACAACAGCACCACTCTTGTCGCCATGAATCATGAGAGGTTCTTCACCAGAACGAGGAATACGGACGATTTTCTCTTTGCAAATAATCTCCGCTTGATGTTGAGATAACCAATCAATCCCAATAACAACGTCGAAACTACCCAGAATGATAGGAATAAGATCGATAGAGAAGGTCTGACCCGCTAGGACGAGGTTACAGCCCTTAACTATGTGTGTGGCTTCAAGACTTCTATCGTTTGCTAGTTCTACCGTGTGTTTGGTGTTCAGAAGTGTTGGAGTGCGCTTAAGCATTTGGCTAACTTTTAAGGACACATAACTAGTATCGGCACCCGAATCGAATAAAACAGTAACAAAGAAGTCGTCCAGAAGAAACTTACCCATCACAACGTTGGGATCGTTCCTTGCATCACCCTGACCCAGCACGAACACACGTCCCCTGGCACCATTGCCATTATTGTTACCCCCGTTGTTGCCTCCATTGTTGTTCCCGTTTCCTTGGTTGTTGTTGTTCTGATTCTGGTTCAGCTGAGGACAGTTCCTCTTAAAGTGGGGTTCAACGCCACACTGAAAGCATCCTTTATTGCCCTGCTGTTGCTGCTGCTGGTGGTTCTGTGGAGCTTGTTATTGGCGATTCTGATTTGTTGGTCGTGCGCCCCTGCAATCCTTTGCTTCATGACCAAACTTGTTACACCTCAGACAACGACCCTTGTGGCACTGCCCGCTATGATGCTTGTTGCACCGGTTGCACTTGGGGTGGTGCCCTCAGTATCCACCCTGTCCTTGACTACCAGAAGATTACTGACCAGGACTCTGGTAGTCATCAGTCTTTCACTGCTGGGACTGAGACTGAACTGAAGTAGAACCCTTGCCCGAATTTCCATCCCACTTGCGCTTGTTATCACTGGGAGCATCAGTAGTAGTAGCGCTAATACGCTTGGGCAGCTTGTTCTACTCAACTGCCTGATCAGTGAGACGATGAGCCAACCGGATGATTTGCTGAATGGTGCCAAGATTAGCTGAGGTCACGTGACTTTGAATTTCTGGCACCAAACCCTTAAGGTACAGCTCGATACGCTTGATAGGAGGATCCACCAAAGTAGGACACAAGATAGCTAGTTCATTCGATCTCTTTGTGTATGCCTCGATCTCAGACCCCATTATCTTCAAATTGAAAAATTCCACCTCTAGCTTGTGAATGTCGTCACGACTACAATACTCTTCTTTGATCAACTCCTTGAAGTCGTTCCATGGGGTGGCATTAGCAACTGCCAGCCCTAGTAGTTGAACCTGTGCTTTCTACCCGGTTAACGCAGCACCTTCGAGTGTTCCAGTAGCAAATTTCACCCTATGATCTTCAGGGCATTAACACATCTCAAAAACAGACTCAATCTTCTCGAACCAGTGAAGAAGACCTACAGCTCCTTCTGTGCCACTGAAAGTACTAGGTCGGCAATCCATGAACGTTTTGAACATACATACGGGAGGCGGAGCATGTTGACCTCCTGCTGGGACTGCTGCAAGTGCCTCAGCAACTCGTTCGTTGATTAGAGCCGTCAGCTGGGCTTGAGTCAAGTTCAGGCGTCCACTCATGATCTTCACATCGAAGGAAACACAAGTAAGAAAGGTGTCGCGAAAGTGCGTAAGTGTGGAGTGACAGAAGAGAGCAAACACACAGGGTTTCAAGCAATAGTTGTTATGCTAACTAAGCATACCATGATCAAATGCGATACTAGCAGGTAGGCAATACAAACATAACCCATATTATCTATAGTGTTGAGTCTTGCACGTGGAGCGAAGCGTCGTTGTGGATCGTTGAGCACTATACAGGTTATAATCTGGTTTGATCAAAAAGCTTTTCCCCTTTTTAAAACCAAGTTCGCTATAACCAATGGCTCTGATACCAATCTGTCACATTTCCAAATTCCATATGCGGAGTATCACCGCTTGGAGGCGTGGCATGACCAGGATCGAGCCACCAATCATATTGAACAACGTAATTAAGTAAATAAAACCAACCACAATACAATTGGTGACCAAAAGAAAGTAACCAACTTTAAGTTAACAGCGGAAGCATAAAACGTAAAGCCAAAACATAAGTTCAATAAGTTCAAATGTTAAGCACGGAACATAACAGTCCATATCCCACAACGACCTCCTCCTCGTGCAAGCTCCATAAGCATCTAACGACCTGTAAGGCATGTAACAACGAGTCAACAACAAAGTTGAGTGAGTTCACATTTGGTAGTTTAGTTTTAAGTTGTTTCCGAAAACATGGTTTTTCTTTTGCTGGCTTACTTGCCCTGGGGGTTACCCCATAGTTGAAAATATGATTAACCAGTTCCTTCTTCAATACCCAAACCATAACCATAATCAGTGGGGGCTTCCCCATGTGAACCACTAGACCGTTACCATATCGACTACTAACGAAAGTAAGTTGTGCCCTACGTCAATGTCTATCATCATTGACAGTTTGCCATAGTCCATTAGTACACGCCCGTCTGACTGGCACGGTATGAGGTTTGTTAAACCTAATAGCGCTATTAACTAATGACCTGCTCGCCATTGGCCTCGGAGATTAAGTCGATATAAAATGAGGGACTTAATGATAGAGTTTTGTCTAGTAAGTTTTAAGGTTGTTGTCCTACCCAAGGAGGGCGAACGTACGTATTCTACCCAAGGAGAATACGCAGGATTAATATTGGCATCCTACCCATGGAGGATGGCGGTACATATCCTACCCAAGGAGGATATGTAGGTTCCATTTTAATTCTTTAACCCATTCCCAACCACCGGGAATCCCATGCCTTAGAAAGTGTGTGAACTCACCTTGGTTTTCTCGGTTAGATTAGTTACTCTAATAATCAGAAATCAAGCACGTCCTAATAAGGTACATATAACAATCAGTTTCTCGTTGATGCGCGTGAAGTGTTATATATATTAGGTGTATATTTTAAGCCCTTTTTAACACTTATTTTTAGCCAAGTTTTAAATTTATAAAACACGATATTTTACTAACACTAAACACACATATGGGCAAGTGCACCCATCGTGAGCGTAGTATAGCGTTGGTAAGATACCGAGGTCGTCCAAGGACACAAGAGCTTTTAGTACCGGTTTATCCTCAACGTCTAATCAAAATAAAAAGTTTAGAAAAATGTTTTAAACTAAGAAAAATAAAAACTAACTAAAATGCTGAAAATAAAAATAAAATAAAAAACAGATAGACAAGATGAATCACTTGGTTTCGACTCGTATCTAGTATAACCTTTGATTATTTCCGCACTTTTGCACATAATTAAGAGATTATCTTAGTTATTGTAGTAGGCCCCTCTTTTGAAGGTGACGTTACCCTCACCCCAGTAGTTTGAGTCAGCAAGGATACAATCCTAAAAGGGTGGATTATTGGAAGATAATGAATTAAGTTATTAATGCAATATTATGGTAGGCCCCGCTTTTGGCGGTGACGTTACCCTCGGCTAAGTAGTCTGAGTCAGCAGGGATACAGTCCTAAATAGCCGGGTTATAGTATTAATAGTAGTTAACTTATGAGGGGATCAAAGAGTTTGGACCCCCGCCATCCAATACCGTGAAGCATTGAAGGAGGTCCTACTAAATTTGACCCAGGTCCATTGCAGGACCTCTAAACGCTGAACAATGGCAAGACCTTTACCAAACCGTTCCCTTAACCCCCGACCAGGTAGCCAACATACCTCCATATAGACCGTGGAGATATGAATGGTGAAAATCTTTTATTTTATATAGACAGTAAAATAATGCCAAGACACCACGGACAAACGATAAGGAAAGATCACCTTCAACATAAGTAACTAGTTATTAAAGTCATTAATACAAAACCAAATAAAAAGTGCAAAAGATTAGAAATAAAAAGTATTATACTATACACTTTGTCTTCACCAAGTGATGTAAGAGACTTAGGCAAACATGGCCTTGATTGTCAAGAACTCTTACGATCAATCTTGGATCCCGAGACGACTCACACACTCTACAATGGACAATGGATGATGGTGGTGGATGATGGTGTTGTGATGGTGGTGGGTGGTGGATGAAGTGTGAGAGAGGTGGTGTGCCAAGGGATGAGTTGAAATGAAACCAAGCACTCCTATTTATAGGCTGAACAGAAGGCTGGGCACGGCCCCGTGTCCGCTGGACACGCCCCCGTGCCTGTCTGACACTCTCTCTCTTCATTAATTGTAATTCGCAATTACAATTAATGCGCCTGCTATACTTTCGCCACGCCCCTGTGTTCACTGGGCACGGCCCCGTGGTGGGCAATAGAAGCTTCTATAGATTTGTCTTTTCTGCTGCTTTTTGGGCACGGCCCCGTGCTGGCTGAGCACGGGGCGTGTTCAGTCTTCTGCCTTCTCTATTTTGCTTGGGAAGATGCCGTTGAGGGGTCGGGCAGTCCACTTAAGTTCCTTTTCTTGTATTTATGTTGGATTTAGCTGTCTTTTTGCTTCTTTTGTGTTTTTGAGCTCATTTAATCCTAAAAATACAAAAGGAAGACAAAAACACTCTTTTTCCAATATTAGTACTTAAAAAGGGTTAGTTTTATGCCTCATTTGATGTAATTTATATGTTGCATTTTACACACATCACTCGTGCATGCATAACACGTATCCTACGTACGGTTTATCTACTCATTACTTCTATCACGTACCACACGATTCTAATATCAAGGTATCTTGTTAAGTTATATTATTTTACCCTCAAATAATATAACTATCTCACAAAATAAACAAGTATCCACATAAGTGTTCTAGTATAATATATATATATATATTCTATACATATATATATTTATCCATTTTTCTTGTAAAAATCAACCTCCGATACTTTGTATTTTTGTAACAAAACTCCTGGCGAAGTTTATTTTGAAAAACAAAGTTAAAACGTATTTGCGAACACTTGTTAGAAAAATAATTTCTAAGTGTTGGAATTTTTAGAAAATTTCACCATAGTTTCCTTTGTAAATGGAGGCGTCCATGCTAATAAGCATATCATTTTCTTTTCCAAAAATCATTCAACAAACAACAACAATTTACCAAGAGCAAACTATTCCATTTACAAACCAACATGAACTTGATGTTTCATAAAAAAGCGTAGTAACTTGGTAAGGCGTTTAGTGGGTTTAGTTACCCTCCAAAGTGTGTTTACTTTATTTAAAATCTCATTCTCAGGATTTTTAGATGTTCACAACTTGTGAACATATTTTACAAAAATATTTATTTACAACATTTTCATGTGTCACAAGTATCCATATACTTACTTTATTTCCAAATTAGTGTAAGGATCATGATCTTTCAAAAACCGTCTTTTAAACTTGGTTTATTTAGGAAAATCACTCACAAGTTTTAGATCTACAAGATCACTAGTTCACTTGGTTTATTATTTTTAAAAGAAATCATTTTATCACCAAGTTCATGTCTAAATATGGAGGTGATTCTTTTATGTAAACCCCTAATCACCTCCTAACTTGTTAACTCATGCTTTTAATCATGATTTAACAAGTTCCATATGATGATCAATCATCATATTACTAGTAACCAACAAGCAAGCATCAACATATACCACACAACATCATATTAACAATATTACATCATGTTTCATCTTATTTAAGCTTATGTTTCAGGATTCAAGATTCAAGTCTTTAGTGTTCTTGCAAATTTTCAACATACTTAATCTATTAACCACCAAAAATATGAAGTAATAAGGGTTAACAAGAAGCTTACTACTAGCTTCAAGCTAGGGAAGAACTATGATGAAGATTGAGTGGGTAAAAGCAAACGGAAGAGGTCCTTCAAAATCCGAGAACACCGAGCTTCGTTATACACCTTGTATCACCTTGGAATGCACTTGGATTGGATGAACTTGAAACAAAAATGTGGTGGTGTGTGTGTGTGAGATCGGCCGAGAACAAGGGGAGGGCAAGAGAGGGTGTGGTGTGGTGAAGATGGTGCTCTAGAGTTAACTTATAATCACCAAGTTCCAATTGTCCAAAAGTTAATGTATAGGTTAAGTACACTACAACATCTAATCAAATCAAATGGAAGGATCTTGGGAAGATTTAGAAGATTTAGGAGATTTAACAAATCTTGGGAGTGGGGTCCCCTTTGGGGCCGGTTACAACAAGGGGGGGGGGGGGGGTAAATTGTAAATTGTTGTGGTAAAGGTAATTAGTTAGGGGTTAAGTGTAATTTCTAATGTTTAGTGTGTTACATGCATTATGTAGGGTGTTTAAGTGTTCGGGAACCATAACTAGCTTAGAAAAATAAAAACAATGTTTCTTGCAATATTTTAGTGTTCCGGGTAATGTCCGGTTGTTCGGTTGGATACCGTTTCGTTAAAGTGCTAAGTTATTCCATGTAGTGTCCTATATATATCTTTTTGTAACACTTTTAATTCCCAACACTTAGGAAAGCATACATGACCATTTAGTCAATTTTCTGCACAAGACTAGTATGCTAAAAAGCACATGTAAGTATGACACAGTAATCAGAAAGCAGTTAAGTAATTCAGCACAGTCATCAAGCACTTTAATTAACATTAATCAATCGTACGGATACATGTAATTATGAGGGTTGTCACAATGTGAATGATAACTTACTTGATTTTTCAGATTCAGTTGCATGATGAACATGCCAATTTAAACAACACATTTGTCGAACAAACTTCTAAGGTATTGATTTTGCTGGCGTTTAAGTATTATTTTTGTGTATATCTTTCATATAACATATTCGTTATGTTATTATATGTGTATTTTATTGCAGGATGATGGTGATAAAAGTATTGATATTATTTCTTATGGTGCAATGTTTACTCCATACAAGTTTAATCTTCAATGAGAATTTAGTGAAGATGTAATTTTAAGGTTTATTAATCTTTTTTAACTTTTGTATTCAATTTTTGTCATTTATAGGGATCGGAAGTTTGAGACTCAAAGGAAGAGATCCAAGAGACTCTCTTAAAAATGGAGTGAGGTTATTAATTTAGACGATTCTGAGGCCAATGACAAAGAAAATGAATTAGAAGATACTGCCGATTCAAGCACAAACTAGAAAATCCGATTAAAAATACGTCGAGTGTCAATTCAGAAGCGGAACAGATTTCATGCTGTCTAATATGAAATCTATCAAGTGTTTTTATATTTTTTTTTCATTTTCAGTTGTTATGTTTGACCTAGACGTATGAATAAAGTTTATTTTATATTTGAACTTTATCTTTGGTGTTAATATAATGCAGTTATTAACCATATTAATAAAATTCAAAATAAAGTTAATATCCTAAATTTACAAGTCAACTGAACTTATATAAGTTAATATCTTAAAGTTGCAATAAATAGATATTGCAGTTAGATATAGTCAAGCTGAATTATAAAATATTGCAGTTATTCTTGAATATTAATCTAATAATTTGCATTTCTTAATTAAAAAGTAATAAAGTAATAACTTTAAAGCTAAACTAAAAAACTGAACCTACTATGATATAATGTTAATAAAAACTAATTATTTTATAAACATTTTTATAACAAGTAATATAAATAAAATACTCCAGAAATTTACAATTTTTACTAGATAAATTCTAAACTGGGTTGCAGATTTTTAGGAATTATAAGTTCAACTATATTGTTATAGATAATATTAGTCAGTTCTAAAAGAATTATTTACCAACTTGACTAGATACATAGTAGTAGACCGTGTTGCATATTTTTAGGGATTATTAGTTAAAAGTAGACTCATATAGATAAGATTAGTTAGGAGCTAAAAAGTTGAACTTAGTATGATATAAAGTTAATAAAGATATAAACTCTTATCATCCTATTTTTTTTATAAAAACAATTATTGAAATTTTATAAAAATATAAGTTAAAGCTCTAAAACGTACTTAAGAGTTAAATACTATTTTTATTTTTATAAAAACGAAAATTTTAAACTTAAAGTTTATTGGATGGGTACTATGTGGATATTTAGAAAAAAAGTTATGAACTTTAAAGAATAAAATTATACTTTATAATTTAACCAATAAAATAAACAAACTTTACAATTATAACAACTTATCTTTTATTTTTTGTCTTTTGATTATTAATTTGTATTAAAAAAAAAATATTTTTTGTCTTTTGATTATTAATTTTTATAAAAAAACAAAACTTTTACATATGTGTAAACTTATGACATATATCCACCACAATAACGTTATCATAAATATTATACGAATAAGAAAACTACCAGAAACGAGTGTCGCAATGCAAAGTGTCGCCCCCGCCGCATCGCGCGGGCACCCCGCTAGTATTATATTATAATTAATGTGTTTTTTGTGATAACATTATGTTCCACTAAAAAATAGTACATAATATTTAATTAGAAACGGTTTTTATTGACACAAAATTTGAGCCACTAAAACTAACATGGATATTAAACTAAGATTACTTTTTAAAGGCTCAAAAAAGTGTCACTAAAAACCTAAAAACCTTGTGTGGCATATTGAAAAAGTGCCGCTAAAAGGCTTTAGCGACACCGCTTCTAGTGGCACTTTTTTGTGTGCCGCCCATTCATACATTGGCCTTTAGTGGCATTTTTTTGTTTTTTTTGGAACTTTTTTGTGTGTCACTAGATGACAGTTTTTTTGTAGTGACACACTGTTTGTATTGTTATATTTTTGTTTGTTTTTAAACTCAATCTTGTTTATAATTTTTATAACCTAGATTATATTAAAGCTTAAGGAGACATACAAATCTTAGCAAAACAAACTGACTGCTTACTATTAGTCATCTTAAACCATATATTATTTATATAACAAACTCAAAACCCAAATGTGTTAAAAATTTTAATATCTGTAGGCTTAGTTTTGTATGCGGTACATATCAATTAAAAGGGCATTTTCCATGACGTATTAAGGATTTAAGGTTCTTGAAAATATAAACACCCTAGAAACAAATTAGCAGCATTTAACTATTTATTTATGATGTGTGAATTTGAATTTAAAAAAAAAAACCGGAAGATGTTTTGTAGCAAATGAAAAGGGATCCGAGACAAAAGTTGTAGCAAAAAGTGCAACAGATGGAAAAAGAAAAGAAAGAAAATGAAGAAAAGAGGCAAAAACAATTTGAAGAGTTTATGAAAAAATTCCAGCCTCCCGTTAGTCATTAGAAGTAGTTTTTTAATTATTCCGGATCTTTATGTTTAACAACGGTGATTTTGTGATTGAAACGGGCTCGGAATTTTTGTTATTTATTCCGAATCTTTATGTTTAACAATGGATGATATTGTAATTTAAACGTGCTCCAAATTTATGTTTTTTTGTTAAATTTATATTCCGAATCATATTTATCAATATGCATCTTTCAGCAGGAAAAAAAAACCAGGTATTGTTGGGATTGAACCCTATAGAGGAACAACTGATGTAAAGCCAAAACTGGATCAGGGCAGTGGATTCACAATAAGCAGATGTTTACACTTAATCTTTCCCCTTGACAGTGGCTCTAACATCTGCTGACCTCTAAGTACTGCCCTCCTACAACAACTGCTGACCTTCAACAACTGTTAAAGACTAAGTGCTGATGCTCAATCTACTGTCTTGACTCAAGTACTGCTGAAGACCAAAGCACTGCTAGGGCTGAAGCAGTGGAATGAAGAAGCAGTAGTTTAGTTTCGTTATTTTAATTGTAATCAGTTGTTAGATAACAGTGTTTGTAATAGTCAGTGGTTAGAAGTTGTTAGGAGGTTAGATGTCACTATCATGGTGACGTCAGCAAAGATGCCACAGTGGTTTGTTCGGTACTATAAATAGAACAGTGATCTGTACTGTTCTATCAGCTCTTTCATCACTTGTCATTCAGTACGAACAATCACTGTGAGCTCAGGCTGAAGGGGAGACTTTGTGCATGCATGCATTGTAATCGAAGTTTGTAATAAATATAATCATTCGATTTCATGTTAAACATGTTTGCTTAGAATTGTTCTCTCATTGATTGTGTATCGAAAGTTTGTTCATCTAATTCCGCTGGATCTACTTTGATTCATTTTCATTATTAATCAAACAAAAACACAATCTAATCAAACTCAGATCCTATCAATTGGTATCAGAGCTATGGACAGTCAAATTTGATCTAACAATCATTTTGACGTAAAAGTTCAGCTCAATTTCTTTGATACTCTCGATTGTTCAATTTTAGTTGTAAAACAGAGTAAGGGATAATCTCGTACAAAGTTGAATGTTCAGTGCCTGAAAAACAGCCAGAATGACGTCACAATCACGGGATAACACCAAGAACACTGGTTCACTCTTCAAACCACCTATGCTTGTCAGATCAGAATACAATATCTGGCAACGTAGGATGGGTCACATCTTAGCTCAACAAAACACTGGTTATTAGAGGTCGGTTGTCTTTGGACCACATGTTCCAATGGTACCGAGTGCTAAGGATCTAAAGGTCATGGTTCCTAAGAAAATTGAGAACTATACGGACCAGGATTTTCAAAAAATTGAAATGGATGCCAAGGCATTTAGCATCGTTGCATCCGCACTACCAAATGAGATCTATGCTGGGCTGTTACAGTGTAACAATGCCAAGGAATTGTGGGATGCACTTAAGGAACAATTTGGTGGTACCGAAGAAGTAACTGAAAACAATAGAGAAGTCTTAAACCAACAATATGAAACATTTTGTCACGTTAAGGGTGAATCATTAACACAGCAATTTGAACAGTTTAGTTATCTCATAAGTGAACTAAAACTTGTGAATGTTGAATTTGCTAAATCAACTATAAATAGTAGGTTTCTAAGGTTACTTCCTGAAAAATGGGACACAATTACTTTTGTAACTAGAAATTCTGTTGGGTTCAAAGAGTTGACACTGACTCAACTTCATGGTAGACTCCTCACTTATGAGAGAGAGTTGAACCAGAAAAAGAAGTTACAAGAGTCAGGGAAAGTTGCTGATGACTATACTTTTGGTAGCACAACACTCTAAGGTCAAGAGGAGTCTGGTAGTGGGAAGGATCAGAGTTATGATCATTACATTGACATAACTGCTGGTGGAGCCTTTAATAACTCTGATTCTTACCCTACTAACTATGCTTTCACAGCTAGTAGTGAAAACCAGATCTCTGACAATCTCTCTTTTGAACTCAATGATTTACAGCATTTTGATCTAACTGATTTAGAAGAGATGGATATTTTGCACCAACTTGCTTTGCTGAGTGTTAGAACCAGCAAGTTTTACAAAAGGACAGGGAGGAAGTTTCCAGGTTTACATGGGAACTTGAAAGTAGGGTTGGATAAATCAAAGATAAAATGCTACAAGTGCAATAGGTTAGGTCATTTTGCTAGAGAGTGTAGAAGTCAAACAAGTGGACCAATTATCACACACCCTAGCTCAAACCCTTGACCACAAAATAACCAATCCACTGTGCATTATGCTCAATATACCCCTGCTGCCCATGTAAACACTGCTCACTATGCACATCCTGAAACCCCTGTTCCTGTGCATTATGTCCAAACCACTGTTCCACAAACACAGTATGTCCAGGGCCCAGCTCCTCAGGTTCAAGTGCAACCAGCTGCACCTCAACAAGCTACACCAGCAGTGGTTCAACCAGATCAGCAAAGTTTTTTCACCCAATGCTTTATTGACTGGAGTAGCTTACCTGATGAACTAGGTGATGAAAATTTTGCACTCCTTGCTAAAAATGATGTTTCTAGTGATGATTTCTGTTTTTTAGCATTGGAGACTATTCAAGAAGGGCTGGCAACTGGTGAAGGACAGTCAAATGAAGAAACAGTGGACAAAATTGCTGAGGCAGTGGTTAATTGATATGTGCTAAATTAGACATATTTTTTATATAATATTTCCTATAGTTTTGAGTAGTTTTTATGTTGTTTGACTCTGAGTTGGTTCATATTTGGAGTTTAAATATTTAAAGAGAAAACAAGCTAAAATGATCAAAATTGTAGGTAAAATAAATATTAACAATCATTAACCATATATAAAGCTATATTGTATTATATTTAGGATGGTGATTGTTTTGGTGGAATTAAAAGAGAAAACTATTAGTCCTAATGTTTTGATAGCTCTTTGCAGATGGTTCGAGAAGTCATGTTAAAAAGGAAAAGTGCATGGACTAATTTATGCAATTAAATGTGTCAATTGGGTTTTGTCTGTACGAGACTTAAATTAACAAAGGCTTATTTGAACTTTTGAATTATGAAGGAAGTCATATAAGGAACCATACAGGAAGTCAATAATGGGCCGCCCAAAACAAAAAATAAACTTGATCCAGCCATGCAAAGTCACGACAACATCAGTAGGGAGTATTGAAATTGTTTTGCTATTTTTCTTGGGCTTTGAAACAAGGATGTGGATTACAATTGTAAAGAAACCCTAATGAAAAACAAGCTAATAATAGTTGGACGGCAGCAAGCATAAGGGGAGGACGAAAAGACATCAACCGAAGGGGCTGTTGACGGGAGAGAAAGGGACGAAAGATAGAGAATAAAAGAAAGGATTGGTTCGAGCTTCAAGGCCGCGATTCAAGTTTCGGGTTTGGTTTGCAATTTCTTATTTATTTGGTTTTGTTAGACTTTATGTTTTACAGATTATTAAACATGATTTGCTTATCGTTTGAGACTCGTTTCTTTTTGTTGGCTATGATTCTTGGCTAAACTTTTCATGCTACCTAGGTCTAGATGAACTATGATTTAATGTTTTGATTATTCAGTTTTGACTAGTGATTAAATTGGGATGATTTACATATTCCTGTTTTGTGATTGTTTATGAATTTGTGTGCTTTTCTTGGTTGTGATTGGTTGTTTGGCTAGGTGATCTTGTTAGTCTAGTCTGGAACTATTTAGATTATTCTAGGTCCGTTAATCTATTAGGTTTTCGGTCTAGAGCTTGAGATTAGAAATAATTCAAGTTTAACTAAATTAATTAAAATCAACTGAGTATAGTGTCAATCCTTTTCTGGCAACTCTAGGGACGAGTCAGGATTGTAGGTTATTAGCTAGGCGTTGTTTGGTAGTTTGGGTGACCGATAGCTCGGATCCGGCTACTTATTCGCGTTTAGGGTTTCCTAAGTTTTCAATTATTTAGCAGGTTTAGCTTCAAGACCGGAGGATTTTAGCACCATAGTTGTTTTTAATCAGACAGTCGTGGGAGTGGGATTCGGTATCGCTAGCTCGAGTCGTTTCCAATTTAGCACTTCATCACTCTATTCCATTTTCTATTTTGGCTGATCATCCTTAGCGGGAGGTTTTCTGGGTAGATTCGGGGCTTTAGCCATTGGTCAGGACTAGAGGTCATGGGTTGGTCATAGGGATTCAAAGCCTGGGTAGTTCTTTCTCATCATTGTCTACTTCCCGTTACTTCACCATCTTGTTTGCTTGCCCTGTTTTCTTATTTACTCGCTTTAGTAGATAGGAAAATCCCAAATACACAAAATACACCAGTTAAGTAATTAGTTGAGTTAGAGTCTAGTTTAGCGTCGCTCGTGTCTCGTGGGTTCGATACTCGGACTTCATTAGGCTTTACTACGTACGATAGGTACACTTGCCTGTCAGTGGTCTAGCATTTGGAGAGTTTTAGTTTATAAATTTAAAACTAGGGTGTCTAGATTAGGTTTAGTTTTTTATAGACTGCATTCAGCACATCATTAATGCTGTGGCTGGTGAAATACTGTTGGAAGAGAAAACTGAATCTCTGTTGGAACCACTGTCCGACCTATGGTCTGCTGAAGAAGAAGAAGAGAAGAAGCAAGATGAATAGAAAGAAGAGAAATCAGATGAAAGTGTGCATGAATGTGATTGTGCAATGATGGCTGCAAGCAAGGTATCACCCCAGGTCCTAAAAACCTTTGTTCAGATAAATGCATCATAGCATTTGCAAACATTAAGGAGGTGAATGAAAACCTTGTTGATAAATTGCTAACTTGTGAAGTACAGTTTGAAAAATCTTTAAAAGAATTGAAAAACAAATTGTCAGAAAAAGGATAGTGAGATTTGAAGCCTCAAACAAGAGCAGAGCATAGCCAAGGACCAACTCCAGACTATGATAGAAAAATATCAAGTTTGTAAAAAGGAGTTGGAATCCACCCAAATCACATGTGAGAAATGGGTGGAATCCTGCAAAGGCTATGAGGTCATGCTTGAAAATCAAATCAAAAGCAATGTCAATTTGGTGTAGGTTTTAGAAATCATGACCAAGTTGAAAACACTGCTGAGAACAAAAATGTCCAAACCACTGTCCAAACCACTGAAATCATACCCACCAACAAGGATGGCCAAGAAGTAAAAATCACTGACAAACTTGGTAACAAGATCACTTTGGAAAGACCAGTGGGATCCTCAACTTTTGAGGAAATTGAGAAATACCAGTTTAAATCCACATGGTCTGATGAGTGTGACATCCTTGAAAACTTCAAACCAATGGACTTCACAACTGTGGATGGTGTCAAAGCTCCTAAGGCAAAAGTGATTCCTCTTAAGGACATCCCAGCAGTAGTTCAAAACTCTGTTGCTAAGGAGTCTGAAAAGAAGAAGAAAAAAGAAAAGATTAAAAACTTGTTTTGTGATTTCTGTTAAAAGAAAAATCATTTGACCAAAGCTTTTTTTTTCATCTGAAAGCTTATGACATTAACAAAACAAGTACTATTGTACCTTCAAAAAGCTGCACCATCTGTGGTAAACCAATCGTTCCACTTAGCAGTGTGTGTACCTAAAATCCTTTGAGGTCAAAAAGGAAGAGTACATTTCTAAAACACCAATGAGTTCATCAAAATCACAAGTCAAGAAACAACCACATTTACAACCAGTTGAAACAATTGTTACAAAATAACTGAACCAAACCTCTGTTAAAAGAGATGTTCAGGTGACTGATGCACCCCCTGCTAACCAATACCAAAGAGGTAAAGGTCAACCACCATACCCAAGGGTTCCACACGTTTATGAGGCCTACAAAAGGCCCTCTAAACCCAGAGTGAACAGGTGTTGGTGCATGTGTCTGTCGACTTCGTCTTGTATCGAGTCTTGTATGTAGAATGTTAGATCAGTGCATGTATTTCAAGATATTGAGATTTCGCTTGAAGGAAGAGATTCCGATTGAAAGTGACATGAGACATTTCAAGCGAAATCAAACTTAGCTATTTCGCTTGAAATGGCTTGTGCCACTCTCAAGCGAAATCTGATCCTTATATATAGGAGTCCAAGCGAAATCATTATCATTCTTTCCGGTTTGTGCAACGAAGTGCTGCCGAAGTGTCGTCTCGCTATAAAACGTTCTTATAATCAATATACGACAGTTTATAGTGTATATCAAGCTGAATTGACCTCAGAATGTCTGTTTCCACCTTTCATTCTGAGTAAAACTCTTCTGATCGACTCGTTCGGGTCTGAAAACGATCCTACAAATGGTATCAGAGCTCAGGAAGAAGAGTTCTTACCAATTCAGCCGAAAATTCTGATTTCTACACCTTCTTTTTCAAAATTCAAAAATTTTCTTGGTTAAAATCGGTTAAATTTCTCACAAAATGTGCGCATCAGTGTTTTAACAAAGCCTTGAAAGTTTCAGGCCTAAAATCAATCTAAATCTGATAAAATTCATAATTTCGCTTGAAATACATGCGCGAGATTGATGACATCAACAACTCTTCAAGGTTGATTCCGCTTGAAAACCAGCATTCCGCTTGAAATTTCGACCTGATTCCGCTTCAAACCAGCTATTCCGCTTCAAAAGGGTTATTTCGCTTGAACGATTCAAGCGAAATCAAGTAGTTCGCTTGAAAGGAGTGTTTCCGCTTGAGAGCTGGTATTTCGCTTGAAATAGACATTTCGCTTCAGAAGAGATTTCGCTTGACTTTGTGATTCCGCTTGAACCAACTGTTTGACAAATTTTTGAAAATCCGAAACATGGAAGAGGAATTTTTCAACGCATTCGCTACCCCAGTTACCCCGATCACGCTTGCACAGAACACAATGTTGGAAAATGAGACAGGGACTATGCAAAAACCGCCAAAACTCATGTACATCGAAGAATATAAGGGTTGGGAAGGACGGTTTGAAAACTGGGTAGAAGCAAATTATTTAGATGCTTGGGAATGCGTTGAGACGAAATACGTTAGACCGATGAATGATGATGAAGAGATTGTTCCGATTAAAGATTTAAGTGCAGATGCCAGAAAGAAATACAAAGATGAAAAAATGATGCTAAGTCTTCTACAACAAGCTGTGAAAGAAGATATCTTGGTGTTATTGCAACATAATGGAACTTCATATTCGATTTGTAAAGCATTAAAATCGAAGTTTCATGGAAGCCAAGAGATGGTCAAGAACAAGAATCGCTTTTGAAGAAAGAATTCGATCTGTTTCGAGGGTTGAAAAATGAAAGCACAAGGCAAATCATTGAAAGATACTGCAATTTGCTAGCCAACATGAAGAGATTGAGCATTGAGAAAGATAATGAGGAGTTGATTGAGAAGCTTGCTGATGCTTTGCCACATGAGACTTGGGGTACATATCTCATGATGCTGAGAAACAAGAAAGGGTTTAGCAGTCTGACATTGAGCAAATTCATTGAAAAATTAGAGGCTCTGGAGATGGAGCAAAGAAAGGTTTTAAGGATGAAAGATTTCGATGGTGAACAAGACATTGGTCTTTACTACAAAGGTGATGTCAGTGATAAAACCACAAACCTGTCACCAAAGGTTCAGACAGCTTTCAATGCAAAGAATTTATCTGAAAGTTCTTCTAAAGGATCAAACAGCAACGCTAGTTTTTCATCATATCCATCATTTGATCCGAACATTTCAGCAACAAAGAGTGGCAAAAAGTTACAATGCAATATTGTACTGAATCTAGAGAATGATCAAGATTATTCAGCAGAAATTGCTAAGAGTCACATGTCTTTGTTGGGAACTGTGTTGGAATCATATGGAAGTTTTGTTGCAGTTCGGATCGGGAATCCTATGCTTACAAAAGAGGATTACGATCAAATCGACGCTGAGGAAATGGAATTAATGGATATTAAATGGTGTTTGTCAAGTGTGTTGGGACGAGCTGAGAAATTTAAGCAGATCACAGGAAGAGATGATTTACGTGAAGCTAATGTTTCTACTTTAGGTTTTGATAAATCTAAAGTCACTTGTTTTCGTTGCAGGGAAAAAGGACACTTCAAGAGGGAGTGCAAAAACCGTGAAGCAAGTGGAGCTCAAAATCCGTTTAACAACAACAATGATTACTACCGTAAGGCTATCTATCATCAAGTTGCTCAACAACAGCAAGAACCACAAGTGGCACATGGAAGAAAAGTGATTAAAGAATCTTCTAAGAGAGCTTGTCTGGTGAATCAGGATGATCAAAAGCCAACAGAAGGTTTCAGTTGGGACAAATATATCTCAGCTGACAACAAAGCATGCTTGATAAACCAAGATGATGAAAAATTGCCTGAAGGTTTTAGCCGGGGAAATTTCAATTGGGATGATTATGATCCAAACAAAGATTTAAATCACAAAGCGTATGTTTCTCGAGTTGAAGAAGATAGTGATGATGATCGTGAGTATTGGTCAAGGAAAATGGCAGATCATTTGAAAATTATGGCAGAAAGTGATAGTGAAGATGAAAAAGTTAAAAAGAAAAAGAAAAGGATCAAAACACCAGTGAGCAGTGATGATGAAGATGTGCCAGTGATCAGAAAGCAAAAGATGAAAGACGTTCAAAAGTTCAAAGTTGATGAAGAAGTTGATGCTAAAAAAATTCTGGTGAAGTGTGAAAACTGTGAAGTTATAAAAAAGCAGAACAGTACATTGATTTATAATTTGAACAGTTTGAAGGAATCTTATGATGTCCTGAACAAAGCTATGAATCAATACAATCATACAAGTGAAGAACAAGCAACAACAATGAAGACACTTCAGGGAGCGTTCATGATAAAGCAAAAAGTTGTGAACAACTACATCGAGAAGTGTGCTGTGCTTGAGCAAAAACTGGAAACTCAAAGAATTGAAACTGAAAGAGTTAATCGATTGTTGAAAAGTTACTCATGTACTTCTTATGTCATTGACAAGATTTATCCAACTGTGGAAGGAATGAAGGCATTTGAAGATGATGAAGTAACTAAAGAACAGATAGTTTCTGAAGAAAAGACTCCTGTGAAAAAAGAAAAGAAGAAGGATTCTAAAGAAAAGACATCTGGTAAGAAACAAGGGTTCGGTTACAACAAGTGTCCACCCCCGCTTGAAAATGGATATTCTCCGAGAAATCCAAATTCAGAAAGAGTAAAAAAGGCAACAAATTTATAGTGGGAGTCGGAGTCTTCGGTTAACTTGCCAGAAAATATTGATGTTACATTTACATCATTTGACACTGATCATGAGTCCGAGTTAATAAAGAAAGTCGTCGATCAGGTGTTGGATAAAGATGAAACTGAGGAGTCAAAGTTGGAGTCAAACTCAGAGTCAAAGTCAGAGTCAGAGTCAAAGTCTGGTTCTGAAAGTTCAAGTTCGACAGTCAACAGTCTAAAATCTTCGGATAAAAGGGTTTACAACAAAGAATTCTTGTTATCAAAGTCTAATTTGAATGACGAAACGTTTAAAGTCGCATATACTTTGAATGATTCTGACAAATTATATTCTGATGAGGAATTTCCAATAAGAGGTGTTAAATCTGACATGATCAAAAAGGTTTTCAAACTAACAGAAATTAATAATTCTGAAATAAAAGATGTAAGTCTTAATGATAAACCTAAAAAATACACCTCAAGAGCTCAACAAAGAGAAAACAAGAAAAAAGATTACAGTTCTGGTTCTGGTTATCGAAAGAAACCAAACCATAACGGTAATTTCAAAAAGAAAGGTCTTGGATTTATTCCATCAGATAAACAGAAAAATGAAAAATATGTTCGTGATTTTAAATAAAAAATGATATTTGTTTCAGGTACATCTACTGAGAAAGAGAAAGAAAATCGGTTCAGGAACCAGTCAAACAGGGAATTCCTTGCAAAGAAGCAAGAAGAGTTGAAGATTGCTTGTCAGATGAAAGAAACGAGAACCTGTTTCCAATGCAACACTGTTGGACATATTGCCAAAGATTGTTCCAAGGCAATAAAATCAAAACAGGGAGTTTCTCGTAAACGGAAAGAAAAAAGGGTTGAATTTGAACCACCAATCGATAGAACTAAACTTTTTAAGAATTCAACTTTTGAGATTGATGAAAGTTCAAACAGATTTTACAAGAAAAGAGCAAATCTTGACAACCAGAAATGGGTTGTTAAGAAATCAGATGGTAGTTCTAGCAATGATTCTGATTCTTCAAAATCAGAGGAGCTATCTTCTGGCGATGAATCTGATTCCACAAAATCAGAGGAGCCACAGGTTGAGGTAAAAAGTGAAAAATCAGTTCCGACTGTGGATGATGTAAATTTTCCACCACTTCGGGCTGAAAATTTTAAAAGGAAAGTTGGAAAAGTTGAGATTTCAAATCAATTCTTCTCTGAAAAGAAAGAATTTGATATTGAAAGAGCTTTTAACTCCAAAGTCCATAACATTTTTGGAAAAATGGTTGACAGGAGGGTCAAAGGAGTGAAGGAGTTTTACGAAAAGAAGACGAAGAAAGAGAAAATTGAACCATCCCTGGTTTGTGACTGGGATGGTACATATTCTGAACAGTAAGTCCTTGGACTTGCCGGAGCTCCCAAGTTGGTAATCGTGGAGCATGAATCAACATCTTTCGCATGTTTTTGGTAAATTGAGAATTGGTCACTAGTATGACTTGCCGGAACTCCCAGGTTGGTAAATGAGGAGTAGGTATAGGTATCTTGAGAATTCAACTTACATGAGGATTGGTTGGTAATCCATGAGGTTGAAATTTTAGATGAGATTTATTCTTACAAGTGGTAATTTCAAGGACATTAAGTTGTACTTGTTTTTCCTACAAGTGGTTATTCAAGGTCATTAGGTTGAACTTGATTGGATCATACTTACAAGTGGTATTTGAAAACAATGTGATGAACCCCTAACGTACAAGTGGTAAAATCAAACTTATTTTCCGGAAAAACCATTTGATTAAAATAAACTTAAGTGTTTTGAAATCAGTGGGAAAATAGTTTGTTGTGAGGGGGAGTTCTGATTGTTTATGCCAAGAGAATAGCGATTTGAAGCAATTTGATATCAGTTGTCACGTTTATTGTATAGTTTATTTTCAAATTTCCTAAAATGTGTTTGCATTTTAGGGGGAGTAAGAAATTTTAGAAAATCCAAAAACATTTGAAAATTTGAAAAAAGACAAAAACATGATAAAATGAAAAATGAGTTTTTGTGTCAAAGAAGAGGAAATGATAGTACATCAGTGGACTATCACAACATGCTAAAGAAATGGAAAGTTAAAAAGTGATAAACGGTCTCACTGATGATGTGTCAGTAGAATTTTGCACATTTAGTAGATTGTGACGAGATATAAACCTAAATTCAAACTTGCTTATATCGTGGGGAAACATCTCTCGGATATATGGGTAACCCCCGAAATCTTGTTTGAAAGGTCCCTCTTTCTGAGATACTAGGTCTTTATGCTCAGTGATATCTGGGGTATTATCCCGGGACTTCTGATTTTGCGGAAGCAATGGCCTAGTTCCCGGAGAATACTTTCTGCTTGCTTGAAATATAGCGCCACCCTCAGCAAAAATGATGAAACAATAAAATTGATAATCATTGCTGTTGTAAAAAAGATCCTCTAAAGGGGACCCACCCAAGTCGAACCGTCATCTCTCTGCTGAACGGAAGTTCTGACCTGAGCTCTCACGGTTTCGTACTGATTCATAATTTATTCCCTTACAGATATCATATGTGGTATACTCACTTGTAAGACTGAAAATTGGGATCTGGATATGGGAGTATATTCTGAGGTGGGACACGTGATTGAGTTTAAGTGCTTAAGACATTAATCTCGTATCTCGAATAAGTTGAACTTCGTGTGAAAATTTAAGTGGACCAGTATACTGACAATCTAAGTGAATCGTTTAGAACTGAAAATGTTTAAAGCTTAACGGTGTTGGTGATTTGTATCATAAACTGATATGATCCTCTTACACAAACTCACAAAAATATTGTATGTAAATATTTCTTTTCTGTATTTTATTACATTAAAAAATTCAAAAAAGATTTTCGACAACTGATGTTGGAGAACTGATTTTTAAAATTCCGAGTGCTAAACACGATGACAACTGGTTTGGGAGAGAGTTGAAAATTTTGTGAGGGAGAGTTGTTTCAAATGAATGAATGAAAATGATATTCATTCAAGTGGTTCATCTTAGTCTATAAATGTTAAATCATTCTTAGATTTGCTCTGCAAGTGGTTAATTTGTTTTGAAAATCTTATCCACAAGTGGTTATCAGAAAATTTATTTTTGGGTAGAGATTTGTGCAGGATAAGAGCTAGGTGATCTTGAGATAAAAGATTGAAAGCCAGGTTTCGATACCTAAGGACTCTGAGCGATAGAGAGCCAGGTTCCGATTCATGAGGACACTGTGAAAAGTGTGAGCCAGGTTATGATTCTGAAACTGCTGATGCTGATGAACTTAAGAAATCAAGAGATCTGATCAAGAGAATTAGAAAGCTCGAGATGCAGACTCAGATTCTGGAGGTTTTCAGTATTCGAGGAAGAGGAATCTGTTGGTGCTGAAGAAAGAGCCAGAGATTCTGGAGATTAAGAGAAAAGAGAGATTGAGGATGCTTTACAGTGTTAGATACTTCAAGAGTTCAAAAGGACTGATAAAGACTGAAGATGCGAAGACTCGACACTGAAGACTCGTCAACATTCGAGGGGGAGTCTGTTGGTGCATGCGTCTGTCGACTTCGTCTTGTATCGAGTCTTGTATGTAGAATGTTAGATTAGTGCACGTATTTCAAGATATTGAGATTTCGCTTGAAGGAAGAGATTCCGCTTGAAAGTGACATGAGACATTTCAAGCGAAATCAACCTTAGCTATTTCGCTTGAAATGGCTTGTGCCACTCTCAAGCGAAATCTGATCCTTATATATAGGAGTCCAAGCGAAATCATTATCATTCTTTCCGGTTTGTGCAACGAAGTGCTGCCGAAGTGTCGTCTCGCTGTAAAACGTTCTTATAATCATTATATGACAGTTTATAGTGTATATCAAGCTGAATTAACCTCAGAATGTCTGTTTCTGCCTTTCATTCTGAGTAAAACTCTTCTGATCGACTCGTTCGGGTCTGAAAACGATCCTACAACAGGCATCCCTTTGGTTTCCAACAGTTGATGGGAAATGATCCCCAGCAGTGGTTAGAGAAAAATGTTTCAAAAATTGACCAAACCCCTGAGCTAACCACTGTCCATCAACCTGAACTTGACACAGACACTGTTGAGACCCCATCCAAAGCCATCTTGGCTTTGGAGACCCTCCTGAACTAATTATTTACTTGATGTGCAGGGAGCTTCTGCATGCTTAGATAGTCTTTGGAATGTAGATAGTGGAGGCTCCAGGCACATAGGCACATGATAGGATGTAGAGACCTTCTCAAAGAATTCAAAACTCATGGAGTGGGTGATATATCTTTTGGTAATAATAGCAAAGGGAAGGTGATGGGTTCTGGTATAGTACAGTCCGGAAATGTTAGGTTTGAAAATGTCAATCTGATAGACAATCTAAAATTCAACCTTCTTAGTGTTTCACAAATGAGTGACAAAGGGTTTGGGTCATTCTTCACTAAAGATTGTTGTAGGATTGTTGGGCCAGAAATGGTAAAAAAGATTGAAGAAATAATAAAAAATGGAAAAACTAAACTTGTTGCTCAAAGAAGTGGCAACGTTTATGTAGTTGATTTGTCAAAAGAGAGCCCCAGAACTGATGCTTGTCTGTTCTCAGCTGCCTCTAACAAAGAGACAGAACTTTGGCACAGAAGATTGGGGCACACAAATCTTAAGACAATCACTGCTTTGTCAAAAAATGGCCTTGTAAGAGGTCTTCCACAAAAATCATTTTCATGTCCTGAGCATTGTGTTTCCTGCCTACAACGAAAACAACATAAAAGCTCTTTTAAGTCCATTGAAGAGTCCAAAATAACCAAGTGTCTGCAAATGCTGCACATGGATCTGTTTGGCCCAGTTAAAGTCATGAGTCTCAAAAGGAAGAGATATTGCTTGGTGATTGTAGATGACTTTTCTAGGTTTACATGGACTTATTTCTTACATTCTAAAGATGAGACTGCAGGCATATTGCAAGACTTTGTTACACAGTTTGAAAAGCAGTTTGACTTGCCAGTAAAAGTCTTTAGAAGTGACAATGGCACAGAATTAAAAAATAAGGAGTTGGATGCCTTCTGTGTGTCAAAAAGAATTGTAAGGCAGTACAACATTCCAAGGACACCAGAGCAGAATGGGGTAGTTGAAAGGAAGAATAGAACTCTGATTGAAGCAGCCAGGACCATGCTTGCAGATTCAGGTTTGCCATTAACCTTCTGGGCAGAAGCAGTAAACACTACTTGCTATGTCCATAACAGAGTTTTAATAAACCCTAGGCATGAAAAGACTGCTTATGAAATTCTGTATAAAATCAAACCACTGATCTCATACTTTAAAGTATTTGGCTGCCCATGCTTCATTTAAATTTAAAAGATTCCATTTCAAAATTTGCAGCCAAAGTAGACAGTGGATACCATTTGGGATACTCAACCACTGCTAAGGCCTACAAGGTGTTTAACACCAGGACTAAGACATTGGAAGAGACTTTGAATGTGAAGTTCAATGAACTTTCTTCAATGAAAATCCCTGCAAACCCTGCTGAGTTATTTGATCTTGATAAATTCACTTTTGAAAATACTGCTGTCAAGACTAACAGTGCAGGTCCATCTCAACCACCTCCATAAGAATATGGATGTGAGGTTGTGATCCCACAGCAAAAATTCAAATCCTCCATCAGGGCAACAGATGTTCAAAACAGCTGTCAAAGTCCAACCACTGCTACCTCAACAGTTGTTGACCAAAGTAGCCCTTCAACCTCTGCTTCCACATCTACAACCACTGTTGGTCAAAATCTGCCACCAGTGGATAAAAACCAACCTTGTGTCATTCCACTTCCACCAATTCCTCCACCTCCATTTCAAACAGATGTTGAGTCTTCAAAGTCCTCAACAGATGTTAGCTTTGATGATTCACATCTGCAGCCTTCACCAACAAATGCCATCATACCATACAAGGGAGATTTAATCTTCCTAGGGTCTCATCCACCTGATCAAAACATTGGCAACATCAATGAAGGGGTGCTCACAAAAAGCCAATCCCAAAACATTTGTCTTTTTGCTGGTTTTCTATCACTCCATCAACCTGTCAAGTACCAAGAGGCACTAAAAGACAATAGTTGGGTAGAGGCCATGCAAGAAGAGCTCCAACAGTTTAAAAGACAACAAGTATGAGACCTTATACCATTGCCAGAGGATGTAAGTCCAATTGGCACAAAGTGGGTCTTTAAGAATAAAACTGATGAAAGGGGTATTGTTGTCAAGAATAAAGCTAGGCTCGTGGTTCAAGGTTACAGACAGGAAGAGGGGATTGACTATGATGAAACTTTTGCCCCTGTAGCTAGATTGGAAGCTATAAGACTGTTCCTGGCCTTTGCTGTCAACCACAACATGAAGGTGTTTCAAATGGATATCAAAAGTGCTTTCCTCTATGGTACAGTTCAAGAAGAGGTGTATGTTTGTCAAACTCCAGGTTTTGAGGATCCATTTTATCCAGATCATGTCTACAGGCTTAACAAAGCTCTGTATGGCCTGAAACAAGCACCTAGGGCCTGGTATGAAACTCTTTCCACCTTCTTACTTTCTATTAGTTTTAAAAGAGGTACAATTGATAAAATACTGTTTTTAAAATGGAGAGGGAATGATTTGATGATTGTCCAGATTTATGTAGATGACATCATTTTTGGAAGCACATGTCATAAAATGTGTGAAGAGTTTAGGAAACTCATGACAGCTGAGTTTGAAATGAGTGCAATGGGTGAACTGCAATGCTTTCTTGGTCTCCAAGTTCGGCAAATGCAAAATGGAACTTTCATTCATCAAAGCAAATATGCTAAAGAACTTTTAAACAAATTTGATATGAATGATTGTAAACCATGCAGTACACCCATGGCAACCACTAAGCTAGTCTTGTCTGATGAAAAGGATGAGCTGATTGACCAAACCTTATATAGAAGCATGATTGGGTCTTTATTATACCTAACTGCTTCTAGGCCAGACATCATGTTTGCAACATGTGTTTGTGCAAGGAATCAATCAGCCCCTAGAAAGTCAAACCTTATTGCTGTAAAAAGGATCTTCAGATACATAAAAGGTGCTCCCACACTTGGTATATGGTATCCAACTAATGGGAATATCAAGCTTTCAGGTTTCTCAGATAGTGACTTTACCGGATGCAATACAACAAGGAAGTCCACTTCAGGAGGGTGCCAGTTCCTAGGCAATTGCTTAGTGTCTTGGCAAAGCAAAAAGCAAGCAGCTGTTTCAACATCCACTGCTGAAGCTGAATACATTGCTGCTGCAAGCTGTACAGCCCAACTCCTGTGGCTTCAAAAATAGTTGCTGGATTTTGGTATTACTGCTTTGAAAACACCACTCATGTTGGATAGTCAAGCAGTAGAAAATATCATCATAAATCCAGTCTCACATTCAACCACCATGCATATCGACATCAGACATCATTTTGTGAGGGATTGCTATGAGAAAGGTCTGATTCCTTTGCACCATGTTCCAACTCAAGATCAACTGGCAAATGTGCTAACAAAAGCATTAGACACATCCACCTTTGAAAGTCTGATCTCGAGGATTGGCATGCTGAACATGGAATAACAGGAAAAATCCTGTTTTTCTATGAATAAAAGCATTAAAATGTTTTTAAAAAAAATCAGAAATTCATCCTTAAAAATAGCTAAAAATGAAAATTTTCATTAATTCTTAAAAGTCTGCCATAACCACTGTTTTGGTTCAAACATCTGTTTGTAAAAACTATCCACTGCTGAAAGCCAACCTCTGTTCCTTCATTTGTCTTTGATAAATACTGTTGTCAAAAACCAGTGTTTCAATCCACTGACAAAAGCTATCCACTGATAGTTAAAGTTACCCACTGTTTTCATTTTCCCTTTGTAAACCACTGATATTGATCCATCAGTGGTTACCCAAACAACTATCATCTATTTTCATCAGAGGTTGTCACGTGGACAGTATTTTAGCCGTCAAATCTTTTGTAACCGCTGCCACATCAGCATACACTTTTTCAGCCTATAAAACCCTGATCAAAACCCCAAACAGCATTTTCATTGTCGAATCGAATTCAAAATTCCTTTCAAAAGCAGTTTTCCCCAAATTTCTCAAATCACTCATCTTCTTCATTTCACTTTCAACCGTTGTCGATTCACCATGGCTCTCCCACTCAAACCCCCTCACAATTACCTGTGTATACTTGAGAAAACAAGTCAAAACACAAATTTTCACTCCATGATTGACGCTCTTTCATCTTCAAAGTACAAAACTTTGTTGACCTGTAATGCAACAATTTACCTGGATACTCAAAGGGAGTTTTGGAAAAATGCAACACTTGAAACTATGGACAAAAAGACCGTTGCTATCAATTCTTCAATAAAGGGTATTCCAGTCACCATTACACCACAAACCATCTCTGAGGTTTTTGAAATCAACGATCTTACAGGTAAAAGCTCTTTTCCAAAATCAGAGTACCAAAATGATTTTCTTGAGAAAGGGTATGAAGAAGAAATGAAAAAAGTCACTTTACAAAAGGGCAGTTTTCCTCCTGGCCCAAGGTTTTTATTTCATACTCTTCTCATGTGTGTGTCCAATAAAACAACCGCTTTCAATGAAATACCACTGAAAATCCAATACCTGGGTTATGCTATTATGGGTGAAGAAATTTCAACTACTCCTAGGAGATTTTCAATGATATGGTTAAACATGTTAATAAAAAATCATTTTTATTATTTCCAAGGTTTTTGAGCTACTATTTTCAAAAGAAATTTTCAAAGGATAATGCTCATGTGCTTATCCAAGATGCTCCAGTTCATATAAATAGCCTAACCTCTGAAACATTTACAAGGCTGTCAAAACCTTCTAAAACACAAACAGAGGTTCCTGAGCAGAATTTGCAGCAACCACTGCTCCTCAGGTTCCTGCTGTTGAGCCCACTGCTCAAGGTGAACACAACAGCACCACCACTGCTGTGCAACCCACACCTAAAACCACCAAAAAAGCCTAAAAAGAAAAAAATCACAAAAGCCCCCCATACCCATAAAAAAGGTAACTCTGAAAGATGAGATCCCAGAGCAACTACTTGTGACATCACAAAAGTCACCAGAAACCACTGCTGCTACTTCCTCACAGCAGTTGGAAGAAAGATCTCCACCATTGCCTAAAACTCCTCCTGTATCCTCACAAAAGGATCAGGTTGTAAGCACAGGGACCCTACATTATGAAGCTCTAGGTCCATTTGGATCTATCTTCCTCAGTCCTAATCCCAAGGACATGTCTCTTTCAACTCCACATCCTTCACCCCTCACATTACCACAATCCATGATACCCTTGTTGCATGCTTTGGATATGGCACAGACAGAAATCAGTTCCTCTCAACCACCTATCACTGAGAGTATACTCCCACAAGTGACTAAGTCTGTTGTTTATACCTCTGATATCCCAACAAGAATTGAGGAGGCTACACCTCTTGAGTTACATGTAACTCTTGGTGGTAGTTCAAGTGGAGCAGCTACTACAATTGTTGGATCCACTGATCTACACTTGGACAGTAGTTTCATCAATAAGACTCCCTTGAAGGCAATTTCCTCTCCAGCAACTCTGATATCTACTGGTGTGTTTATTCCAACCACTGGTTCCATTAAAAAGATATCAATTGCTGAGGAAAGAAGACCCCAGTACCAAGAAAAAGGGGCATCAGTGGATGACTTTTGGGAAACTTTCCCTAAGTCAACTACTGATACAACCACTGCCGGTGGGAAATCAGATGATCCCATTCATTTGGGTGATGGTTTGAAATATAGAGAATTGACGGAGAAGGTGGATAAAATTGAAACTTCTGTTGCAGATATCAAAAATATGCTGCAACAGTTGTTACAATCTCAAAAATCCACACCCACTGCTGCACCATCTACTGCTTCATCTGAAACAGCTGCTCCATCCCCTACTGCTCTATGGGAATTGTTTCAACCTCTGCTCCATAAACAACGTGAATATGCTAATAAATAGCATGAAATTCAGATTCAAAAGGTTAGAAACATGGTGGAAGCTAGATTCAAAGACACACAAGTTGATATCAAGGCAATCATGGCCCATTTACTTCAATCCACTGGCACTCCTACTCCTACCCTGGTTTATGTTGAAACCCCTTATGATGCCAAAAAGGGAGAGAAAGGAAAGAAAGGAAAAGAGGGATTATATCTACCACCTGATCCACACTCCAAACCTGTGGTGGAAATCCCAATGCCAGATGGATTTAAAAAGGTTGATGTAACCTTAAATGCACTTGCTGATGAAAAGCTAAGGCAGAAAAAGGATATGGAAACAAAGGGTAAATCAGGATTTGAAAAGGAGAAAGAGGCTTTAATGGAAAAGGAAGAGCAGGGTACTTATAAACCAAAAAGAAGACAGCCTACAAGAAAGGTAAGCACACCCAAAGCAACCACACCTTCCAAAACCACTAAACCCACTCCTAAAATCTCCCAAACTTCCTCACATCAAACCTCAAAACCAACAGTTGTTACCTCAACCACTGCCATCCCTACTTCAACAACTCACACTCAATCAACCACTGCCACATCAAAAACATCACAACCTGCCAAAAAGCAGAAGACAGCTGATGACACATCATCAGTTATAATGACAATCGTGGTTGAAACACCAGTTATTTCAACAGCTGTTAGTCAGCCACCTACCACTTCAATCACTACCACTCAACCCACAAATCCACCACCAACCTCTCCAAAACCAAAAAGGAGAAGGATAATATTGGATGATGACTCTTCACCACCACAAACAACTTCACAACCTCTGACCCTTGCTACCATTCCAAACCCTGTTCCACTTTCTTTAGTCAAAGCTCACAATCCAAACACTACCATAGTTTCTACAGGAGTTCAGTACCCACTAGATCTTCCAGCAGTAAGGGAGGAAATCAAATCCTTCTATGCTGAAGATGACCCTGCTAAAAGAAATCTTCCATCTCTTCAAGGATATTCTAGGCCAAACAACATTGAAGAATATTTGAAGTTGAAAGCTCAACAAGCTGAGGATATCTCTAAAAGAAATACAGAGGGAAAGTCTAACAAAGATATTCAAAGAAACTTTCAATACCTGCTCACTCAAGTCAGAACTTTGGAGCAGTTCTCAAAAGATCTTTTTCAGAAACTGTCTGAAAGAGATGATGAAAGCCTCAGAAAAGATTACATTGAACACATCATGGCATTCATAAGTACAAGGCAGAAAAGTCTCAGTACAGGGAATGGACCATTGGTGAATTGAAAGAGGAGTTAGAGAGGGTTCAAAAGATGACCAAGGATAAAGTAAAACACACTCCTCATGTTTGGTCTAAATACAAGAAGAATGTACCTGAAAGAGCTTTGAAATTAAGAAGAATGAAAGAAGAGCTCATTGCTGCTGATTATGGGTCAAAGAATCAGGTTACCAGGTGGAAAGAGGAGAAAGTGATTGATATATACAAGAGGTTGGAAGAGTTGAGGAAAAGAGATCCAAATGTTCCTCAAAAGCCAAATTATCCTGAAACAGTTGTTCCAGTCAGACAACAAAAGCTGCCCATCAAGAGATCCACTGCTCCACCTGCTGCCATCTTTTATCAAAGAAGGAAACAAAAGCAAATGGATGCAGAAACAGAACAAGAAAAAGCACAAGGGGATTACATCATAAAGATGGTCCTTCAACAAATGATGGCAGAAAATGCTGAATTGACAAAAGCTGCAAATACTACCCAAGCAGTGATTACCAGGCCACCATCTCCAAACTCATCTGCAATAAAGCCTCTCCCAAGAAACCCATTGAATTCAAAGATCCTAAAGTAGAAATCTGACAATCAGACCCACGTATTGACTCTGCTCAGATCCAATGGTGTAGTGAAGCACATATCAAGGGAAGCAGCACTTGGCCTGGGTGTTGAAGATTTACAAGATCTCCTTTAGCTTACACTTTGCAGGGATGAGGGTGATGAGGATTCCATGAACTTTGAATTACAATTTAAAGGTCAAGTTAAGGAACTCCTGAGGAGACAATAAAAATCCTTAATAATGAAGAGTTTTGGCATCATCTGTTCCAAGGGGAGATTGTTGGGATTGAACCCTATAGAGGAACAGCTGATGTAAAGCTAAAACTGGATCAGGGCAGTGGATTCACAATAAGCAGATGTTTGCACTTAGTCTTTCCCCTTGATAGTGGCTCTAACATCTGCTGACCTCTAAGTACTGCCCTCCTACAACAACTGCTGACCTTCAACAACTATTAAAGACTAAGTGCTGATGCTCAATCTACTGTCTTGACTCAAGTACTACTGAAGACCAACGCACTGCTAGGGCTAAAGCAGTGGAATGAAGAAGCAGTAGTTTAGTTTCCTTATTTGTAATTGTAATCAGTTGTTAGATTGCAGTGTTTGTAATAGTCAGTGGTTAGAAGTTGTTAGGAGGTTAGATGTCACTATCATGGTGACGTCAGCAAAGATGCCACAGTGGTTTGTTCGGTACTATAAATAGAACAGTGATCGGTACTGTTCTATCAGCTCTTTCATCACTTGTCATTCTTTACGAACAATCACTGTGAGCTCAGGCTGAGGGGGAGACGAAGTTTGTAATATTAAATATAATCATTCGATTTCATGTTAAACATGTTTGCTTAGAATTGTTCTCTCATTGATTGTGTATTGAAAGTTTGTTCATCTAATTCCACTGCATCTACTTTGCTTCATTTTCATTATTAATCAAACAAAAACAAAATCTAATCAAACTTAGATCCTATCAGGTATTTTTTTTTTGTTTTATCTATTATTTTTTAAATGTATCCGTAAGAAATGTTTAGGGAAAAGACTCAACAGGTTTTGTCAAATTCTGTTGGAATTCTATAGGAAAAAAGATAGTTTCGTAGGAAATGCATAAGAAAAAAGAACACATTGTGTTAGAAGTGTGTAGGAAAAAAAACCAATTTTGTCGGAATTGCGTAGGAAAAAGGACTACATTCCGTTAGAATTGTGTTAAAAAAAACTAGTTTCGTAGGAAATGCGTAGGAAAAATGAATACATTCAGTTGGAATTGTGTGGGGAAAAAATATTTCCGTAGGAACTGTGTAGGGAAAACGAATACATTCCGTTGGAATTGTGTAGAAAGAAAAAACAAATATGTGTAAGAAAATTAAAATTTAATAAATATTATATAATAAATATAAATATAGGTAGAGGTTTCTGTAAAAAAATGGGTTTTTTATGAGAAAGGTAAGAAAAAATCTACAGCATTAGATCTTTGATCTAATGGTTGAGATCATAATGGCAAAATGGTATATAATGTTTACTATTAAACATATTAATTTTCTAGATTAAGGGTATAGAGGTAAATTTAACATTTTTAAATTAAGAAACTAACATTAATGCACATGCAACTTCCCTCCGTCTTTTTTAAACGTCAATAACTTTTTATACGTAACTTTTTTTTTAAATTACACCATAATAACGAGCGTTTTTTTATATTTAATATGAGTACCATATTGCTATACTTATATAGAGAAAAAAAATATGTTTCGATCAGATGTTTAGTCCATGATGTTTTGTTTATGTTCATACAATGGTGTTTTAATTGTATTGTGATTCAAAGCGTGGTGTTTTAAACACATACTGGAATGCAGGTGTAAAACACTATACGATGAACATGCGAAAAACATCTACTGGAATGTAGGTTTTAAAACACCATGGTGTTTTAACATATGGAATCTGAAACATCTACTAGCATGCAGATGTAAAACACTATGCATGCAGGTTTAAAACACCATGTACAATAACCATACTATGAACATTATACTAAGAACACATTATGGAAATGGAGGTAGTGTCTTTAATAGTGTTATAAACTTATTGAATGATGTTATATACTTATTGAATGGTGTTATATAATTATTGAATGGTGTTATATAGTTATTGAATGATGTTATATAATTATTAAATGGTGTTATATATGTGCTGAATGGTGATTTTGCAGTGTTATTCATAGTGTTTTTATAGAGAACTTTAAAATGGTGTTATATACTTATTGAATGGTGTTATATACTTATTGTATGGTGTTATATAATTATTGAATGGTGTTATATACGTGCTGAATGGTGGTTGCAGTGTTATTCGTAGTGTTTTTATAGAAATCTTTTAAAAAAAGCATGTTCCTATAAATAAGGTGGCGGTTATGGAAGGTTTTGAATTAATTGAATCAATGATAAAATTACTTGTTTACCCTTTTAAATTAATTTAGATCGAGGACACATGTCATCTCCACAATATTTCTCACGCTTCTCACACTTTTAACCTTTTTTACAATAACCTTACCCTATAAATATAATTGTTTTAAACACAAAATTTTAAAAAATAAAGAGTAAATTATGTTTTTGGCCCCTGTGGTTATATCAGTTTTACTATAATAGCCCAAAATATGATTTTTTAACATATGCGCCCCCATGGTCTCTATAACTAACTATTTTGGCCCCTGAGTCTAACTCAACCCCAAACCTAGGTTAATTATTAGTCACAGGACATGCACATGGTGGGTAAATTGGTAATTTCCCCTCCCCTTTTAATTACTTTATAAAGAAAAAAGCCCTAACTACTTAATCACTTCTTCTTGTTAGTTTTTTTCAATTTTCTCTGCCAACACCTTGTTCACCATCCACCGGATCACCCCCTGTAATCTCCGGCCACCACTAATTCTTCTTTGTTTTTTCAATTTTCTCTGCCAACACCTGGTTCACCATCCACCGGATCACCACCTGCAATCTCCGGCCACCACTAAATCTGTCGATGAACGAGAAAAGACATGGCCACCGTAAGAGCGCCGTACCAGTCTCCGGGCGGTTCATCCTCTGGGAACGAAGAACATAGAGGAGGAGAAATTACCAGGTGTTAAGAGAAAATTGGCAGATGTTCCTGTTGCTATTAGTCGAACATAACTTCAAGTTCAAATCTGAATCTGAATCGGTTAAAATCTGAGATTTATTCAGATCTGTTTGAGATTTGAATCGAAATACCAGATCTGTTTTAAGTCGTGGTTGTTGTTCAGATCTAAAAAAACATTTTTGTATACTTGATTGTTGATTGTTAGTTGAAGGTTTTCGAAGAAGATAACAGGTGTATTTTTGCGACGAGTCTTGGAATCCAGATTTGAATCGAAACTGAAAGCAGTATAGATCAGTATTGTTGTTTGTTGTTTGTTTCGTCGAGTTAAGATTATGCATATCATATTCAAAGATGAGTTGATTGGTTGTTGTTATTCGAAATCATAAAACGGAAGTTGCTATGATTTAGGATCATAAATCTGAAGTTGCTTTTTAATGTGGCTGGAAGTGTAAACAACATTTTTAATGTGTCGTTAATAAAAAAAATGGATAGTTAGTTGCAGGTGTATTAGGCACTTGTATTGTTAAAAAGAAATAAGGAAGAAGGAGAAGTGATAAATTACCATTATACACATCATGTGCATATCATGTGACTAATAATTGACCAGAGTTTGGGGTTGAGTTAGACTCAGGGGCCAAAATAGTTAGTTATAGAGACCATGGAGGCACATATGTTAAAAAAATCTTATTTTGGGCTAATATAGTAAAACTGATATAACCACATGGGCCAAAAATGTAATTGTAACACCCCGAAAACGGGTTTGGTAATCAAACCACGTTAATAATAATGAACGGGTAAAATATTGTGAGTTATAAAATTAACCCGGTGAATATTAGGATTTAAATAAATAATCTTATGTTAATAAAAAAAAAAAGAAGAATAAACGCTTTGAGAAAACAAAGCGTATAAGAAGCCCGAGTTAACGAGACTTAAAAATAAAACGGTTTATGACTTTCGGGAAACCACTAAGTAGTTGGGAATATCAACCTAGTTAGTTAAGTGTGCTTAAAACAATAATGAAAACATGAATTAGTTAAACCTTTATAAAACTGGAAACTTGTTTTAATTAAATAAAACTCTACACCAAAACACACACACTAAGTGGGTGTTCTGGTCGAAACTTCCAGAGGAGCCTGGGGCTCTCATCTTCAAACCTAAATTGCTCAAATTGATCAAATTGAAAGGCCAAATAAGTCCCAAATCAAAATCCAAGTTCATATTAGTAATCACCTAAGTGAAAGGATCACAAGGTATGTTAAATTTCGTCTTTTGGTTACATCTTGGAATTTTGATGAACTTAAGAATTCGAAATCTGAACATGATTGATCGATGTTTAGATGAGATTAGTATTGGAATCATGTCTAGGAGTAAACCCTAGTCAATAATTTGTTAAATTGGTGTTCAAAGTTATGAAATTATAATCATCCATTATGTGTGTTTAATGGGTTTTTAGAAACATGATGAACATTAGAATCATGAGTATCAAACTAGTGTTATTAGAATTCTATGAAGTTAGTTTTGATATTGAAGTGTTAATTTGTAACACCCTTAATATTATTTAACGATTTTCGTATAATTTACGATAATAAACATGTGATTAAGAGCACATATACATTACAAAGTACGGGTTTATTAAAACTTTTACAATTTAAAGTTTAGAACAACATAATGTAGTTTAGTTTGTCGTTTAAAAATTTCAACGAAACAACGTGCGGAAGCTTCTTCATAATGTGTTCGGTTCTTTCTCGTCGCTTGATCTTCGTCCGGGTACTTTCGATATTCACATGTGATCAAAACCAACCTAAAAGTTAGTTTTGATAACTTAAATATAAGTTTAAACAAGTTCTACGCATCAAACAATTAACCAAAATAATTTTTTTTCCAGCCTTTATGTCTCTCGCGTGTCGCGAGAGACTCAACTAGATGTGTCGCGTGCCGTGACACCTGTCGCGTGTCGCGCCCGGACCTTGTTTCCTCTTCGCGTGCCGCGGGGGAGACCAGTTTCCAGCAGGTTTATATCTGAATCTGCATTTTCTGCCCAGCTCCAATTTTAACAAATCTGTTTTTCGCGATTCTTTTTCCTACGCGTTCGTAATTTAATTCTCCATCTTACGAAGTGAAAACCCGACATCTAAATTCACAAAATTTTAACTTTCAAGCTCTCGGCTTGAAATTCAATTATGACACTTTTTTTGACCCGTTCGTGATTTATCAAACAAACTTGTTTATTACCTTTTCAAAATATCATGCATATCACGTTATATCAATTTACTAATATGCAAGGTTCAAATTACGGGTTTCTTATGAATTCTTAACCCGTTTTACCTATCTACTCATTTTGACCCGTTAAGGGAAGTTAAACACTTTTAACTATAAATCTATATATAAGTGTACCTGGCTCGAGTCAACGTATAGACCCGTTTATACCTTGCTATTATTAATTCAATATTCTATGACGACGCAATTATCCAAATTGCTATTCGTTCCTGTAAATATATGACTTAACAACCAACATTAGTCGATATGGTCATATAATGTTATCACCATCATTTGACCCATTTGGTCTATACGACCAAACAATTATATTTATTACAAATCATGGTTTCTAATTACTCAATCACGCATCCGACACATTACGAATTTTACCACAGAAATTTCCCTTTTTTTTTATTTACATATTTGACCCAGTTCGGCTTACGCCGTGGGTATCCTTTTAATCTCGATTACAATTAGTCATCACGTGACTAAATTACCATTTTACCCCTTTTTCCATTATTAGTTAAGCTATGAGGTAACTTTAAGAAAACTTATAAATTCTTAGTCGATTTATGACTAAATTACCATTTTACCTCTTTCGCCATTAATCATGATTCTAAACGTTTTTATTCATTCCGACCCATTTCGTTTCGTGTCGGAACCCATAATTCGAACATGATCTATTGTTGTATTTATCACTATAGAATAAATACGTATGATAATAAAAAAATAGGTGTAAGCTTTACTTACCTTTCATCCAAGCAAGTCTAACTCGTGTCTTTATCCCGTTTGATCATCTCCTCCAAGCTTCACCTAGCTCGTCAAGAGTCAAACTATCATATTACTCATAAAATGGTTAGTTTAGTCATTTCATATTATGGCTACCATTTCCTATGGGGTTTCTTGCATATAATTACTTAACTAAATCATAGGTCAGTTTTACTTTCTTAATAGTCAAACTACCCATATGTATTATATGCTTTAATCATTCTTTTTCTCATTTTCACAACTTCGTTGACAAGCTTATTTGTAGGTATTTTAAATACTTACAATAAGCAAAATAACATGCTTAATATTCATGAAACCATTGTTTTATAAACAAGGCAAAGTATGAACAAAATACAACTTTCCTTGGATTAAGTTTATCAATAAAATGTGCAGCAACTTTACAATGTAGCTGCCGAATCGACTCTTTTGACCACCTTACGGTCTTATTTAGCCCTTCGTGATCAAAGATGAAATGAAGAATACTAAAATATCTTTCCATCCCAAAAAGAATCAGCTCAATTCGAGCTTCCTAGAATTAATTATAATTTTTGCAAAATCAGCTCAGAAGTCAAAATGCTTCCAATCAGCTTGTTGTCAAAACAGTTCAGCCGACTTCGGACACTGTTTTTGACCCGTTTAACATCAGAATTTAACAAACATGTTCAAACATAAAACGTAGTATGTTTCCTTAGCTTTCTGAGCATATAAGGCTCAACCTCACAGGTCGTTCCAGTGATTTTATATGATTTTTTAAAAACTGCAGCCCAATAATTTTTAATCCCAATCAGCTTTGTTATATTTTCTTGTTCAAGCATTTCATCAAGCACCTTGTGTGTAACACGAAACATCAAATTTCTCCAGCCCATTTAAGTATTCTAAATCCTTAAATTCTAGCATAATTAACAAGTACTAACATCAAACTTCAAATCTAATCATGTATTCACTCAATCTTATAAATTGTTCAAGTATTTTGTTTCAACTATCAAATATGATGATTCTAAGCACATGCATATCATCATTTTTACTATTTAGTTAAAAACCCACTTAGTTCATATATGGGTAATCATCAAATTCCTAGTTTTCTATACTAAATCATTAAACTTTCTACTAGGGTTTGTTCTTAGGCATGGATTCAACCCTATATCACTCATACATATGACATTCATCACAGAATTTCGATTTATGAGTGTTCATGACAAATCATAATCATCACCAAATATCAAAATTAGACATACCTTGTGATCCCCATGACTTGGTGATCACGAATTTAATAAAAGCCCCAATTTTTAGCTTGATTTCCCCTTTGATTTGAGCATTTCTTTGTAATTTAGGGTTCCAGAGAAGAACCTTTTCTTGTCTGGTGAAAATGTCGACCAGAAACACACTTATGTGTGTGTTTTTTGTGTCTAAGTTATTTTAAATAACTCACTTTCGAATTTGCCACTTTTAGTCCCTCTATTTTTTTGTTAGTTAATTATGAAGTAGGTCACAACCTACTTAATTCCAACATTATCTCTTTTACTAACTAGGTTAAAAATTCCTAGTTAACTTAGTGGGTTCGGGGAAATTATAACCTGTTTTATTTTAAGTCCCGTTAACCATGGCTTCTTACAAACTTTGTTTTCTCTAAACGTTTATTCTTCTTTTTAATTATTATTTAGGATTATTTATTTAAATCCTAACATTCACCAGGTTAAATTTTACCACAAACGGTATTTCACCCGTTCATTAATATTAACGTGGTTTGGCTATCAAACCCGTTTTCGGGGTGTTACAAGTCTACCCCCCTTGAAGAGGTTTCATCCCCGAAACCTTATTTACGTATTTCTTTTAATTTAGACTAAACGAACTTAGTTTCGTTTTCAAGGCATTCATTCGTTCTTTTCAATCTAACGTTTTCAATTATATTGACGCGTACGTCTTTCATGTGTAAGGTCTCGCGGGCCGTTATTTTTTTAGCTTATATCCATTATCCTTATTGACTGAGTTGTCACTTGACCACTTAGTCTCGTCAGTCTGTTAATATGTTTATCCCGCGCTTGTCTTATGTTAACAAACGCTTTGTATTTGTCATGACATTTTCCTAACTTTGAATAGCTTTATCGGCTAGACTAATTAGTTGCCGTCACTTCATACCCCGTCATCCGGGTATACTATTTTGTCATTTCCGGCCTTATGTGTGTTTAAGATTTTCTAATTCCCCTCATACTACTTACATTTGTTAAAACGTTGCTTTTAACTAAAAACTAATTTTTTTTAGTTTATATTTCCTTTTTGTCTTACATCTTTCTCTCATTTATAGGAATGCTACTTCCGATGATCTATTCCTTTCCGTTATTATTTAATGCGGGGAATTATAACCAATTCTCACGCTTAACCCATATGACCCGTAGGTTCTTTCACTTAGTCTCGTAGGCTATTTATTTAGATTTTCACCTTTTTACCCTTTTAAGGTGAGACCCCTACAATTCGTTTTTTTCTATTTATGACCCGAAGGTCTTTTTGGTCCCGTTAGACTTTAACACTACTTATAATCCCATAGGTTATGATGATCCCGTAGATCCTCTTTTATTCGTATCTTTATTCAACTGTATATATACATTTAGGGTGTCAAGGTACCCTTTTTATGTTTAGAATCATTTATTTTCGCTTTTGTATTTCATTTGACCTTGACCGTAGTCTAAGGCTACATTTGTTTTCTTTCGAATTATTCTTCCAACTCTATGACTTCTTCCATCATTTACACGTCGGTTTGTCCTACTCTTATCGTTATTCAGTTTACGCCTCTATTTCCTTTCGAACCGTTACCCGGGTTCTTTATCTTAATGTTTTTAACACTCCAGTTTCACTGGTTTGTGTTTTCCTTTCTATACTCTTTTACGACCTATCACATAGGTTCATTAATATTTCACGCTTTTATTATTCAGCTTGCGCTTACTTTCATTTTCAAGCGTTATTCTTTATTAATCTCGTTTGACTTGTTTGAGTGAAACTTCGTCACTTATGAACGTCAAACTTCGTTATTTGTTCGACCTGTTCACTTTAAAATGGTTGAACATAATTATCAAAAATTTATGTTTGCAAAATCTTATCGTCTTTTAGTCATGACCCATAATCCGAGTCTTTTGACTTTCTAATCCGCGTTCTCGTCTCTTAGTTTATGCATATTCTTAAAATCATACTCATCTATCGGGTATCTTTACCGAAGTCATTTTAAAAGTAATCATTCTAATATGATTTTAGACTTCGTTTTAACTTATTTAGTCGTCTTAGCGAAATCCTTCGCTTTTATTCAATCACGTCATTTATTCTTTATTTAATTCGTTTGACTTGTCCGTGTGAATTTCATCACTTGTGACAGTCAAACTTTTATCCCTATACCTTAGCATTCCTATCAGTCGGTTTGTATTTTCATTTACCTTGATCTTTGTCCCTTCTCTCGGGCTCGTTGTCCTAACGTAATACGCTTCCGTCCTCCGACTTGCGTTTACGTTTACTATCAAACATCTTACTTGTTTGATTCATTTGGGTACCTTTTTTTTTAATTCGTGCCATTCACCCCGTCCTTACTACATCGGACGTAAATGTGTCCATCATAAGAAGTTCATGACATCATGTGTTCACTACTTACTTGGCCAGAGTAAGCGATAAACACATGACCTTTTTATAATTTTCACATTACACCTATGTAAGTAACGTCTCTGTTTATTTCCATATCTTTGGTTTTAGTTGGTAAAACTTTATTTAATTGTTATTTATCAATTATTAGTTTTACCCGTTTTATTCTTTGAACATATAAAATGTTTTCCTTTTTACCTAGCTATTATCTCATCAAATTCGTTAATGTGATCGTTACTTTTTTTCAATAGTATTATATTGAGAATTATTCACTTGGATATTTATTCCCGTCCAAGTTTTCACATAAACTATTTCTATTATTGTCTTGTTATTCACAATCGTGAATAACACATGTTTCTATTTGTTTTCACTTAGAAACATCATCCTGAATAGATATCCAATTCAGGTTTCCCCAAGTTTTATCCTACGTATGCAACCGTCATTCTCTACATGTTTGTTGCATATTACTATTTGTGAGATTTAATTTAAAAGCGTGCACCTGGTAATGCTTGCCCTAATGGGCTTTCCATGTCATTAACCTTGTTCGCGGTCATCACGCGATTTAGGTCCTTGATGAGCATACTCTACTTGTTGTACTTCGGATCGTTCCTCTGTCATGTCCGTCACTTGTTACACTCTCGCCATCTTCAGATGCGAGTATCCTTCAACTAAATATTTATAAGAGTTAGTAATTTTGATATTAATAAACTCCCGTATTGTAATACAAGGCTTTTTACTATACGTGTCAATGCACGTGATTTCGTTAACTATACCATCATTTTCATTGGGGTAACGTGTATTACACGATAACCCTATGTGTTGTTCGCAACACTTTAATCATACTAAACCATTAACATACATGTACTTACCGGATTTGCGATCAAGCTTCGAACCGAACACACTTTACTCTTTAACCATGAGCTCTGATTACCAACTTGTAACACCCTTAATATTATTTAACGATTTTCGTATAATTTACGATAATAAACATGTGATTAAGAGCACATATACATTACAAAATACGGGTTTATTAAAACTTTTACAATTTAAAGTTTAGAACAACATAATGTAGTTTAGTTTGTCGTTTAAAAATTTCAACGAAACAACGTGCGGAAGCTTCTTCATGATGTGTTCGGTTCTTTCTCGTCGCTTGATCTTCGTCCGGGTACTTTCGATATTCACCTGTGATCAAAACCAACCTAAAAGTTAGTTTTGATAACTTAAATATAAGTTTAAACATGTTCTACGCATCAAACAATTAACCAAAATAATTTTTTTTTCTAGCCTTTATGTCTCTCGCGTGTCGCGAGAGACTCAACTAGATGTGTCGCGTGTCGCGCCCGGACCTTGTTTCGTCTTCGCGTGCCGCGGGGGAGACCAGTTTCCAGCAGGTTTATATCTGAACCTGCATTTTCTGCCCAGCTCCAATTTTAACAAATTTCAAACTTTAAATTGGCATAACTTTCATTCTACAAGTCCGTTTTTCGCGATTCTTTTTCCTACGCGTTCGTAATTTAATTCTCCATCTTACAAAGTGAAAACCCGACATCTAAATTCACAAAATTTTAACTTTCAAGCTCTCGGCTTGAAATTCAATTATGACACTTTTTTTGACCCGTTCGTGATTTATCAAACAAACTTGTTTATTACCTTTTCAAAATATCATGCATATCATGTTATATCAATTTACTAATATGCAAGGTTCAAATTACGGGTTTCTTTTGAATTCTTAACCCGTTTTACCTATCTACTCATTTTGACCCGTTAAGGGAAGTTAAACACTTTTAACTATAAATCTATATATAAGCGTACCTAGCTCGAGTCAACGTATAGACCCGTTTATACCTTGCTATTATTAATTCAATATTCTATGACGACGCAATTATCCAAATTGCTATTCGTTCCTATGAACATATGACTTAACAACCAACATTAGTCGATATAGTCATATAATGTTATCACTATCATTTGACCCATTTGGTCTATACGCCCAAACAATTATATTTATTACAAATCATGGTTTCTAATTACTCAATCACGCATCCGACACATTACGGATTTTACCACAGAAATTTCCCTTTTTTTTTTACATATTTGACCCAGTTCGGCTTACGCCGTGGGTATCCTTTTAATCTCGATTACAATTAGTCATCACGTGACTAAATTACCATTTTACCCCTTTTTCCATTATTAGTTAAGCTATGAGGTAACTTTAAGAAAACTCATAAATTCTAAGTCGATTTATGACTAAATTACCATTTTACCTCTTTCGCCATTAATCATGATTCTAAACATTTTTATTCATTCCGACCCATTTCGTTTCGTGTCGGAACCCATAATTCGAACATGATCTATTGTTGTATTTATCACCTATAGAATAAATACATATGATAATAAAAAAATAGGTGTAATCTTTACTTACCTTTCATCCAAGCAAGTCTTACTCGTGTCTTTATCCCGTTTGATCATCTCCTCCAAGCTTCACCTAGCTCGTCAAGAGTCAAACTATCATATTACCCATAAAATGATTAGTTTAGTCATTTCATATTATGGCTACCATTTCCTATGGGGTTTTTGCATATAATTTACTTATCTAAATCATAGGTCAGTTTTACTTTCTTAATAGTCAAACTACCCATATGTATTATATGCTTTAATCATTCTTTTTCTCATTTTCACAATTTCGTTGACAAGCTTATTTGTAGGTATTTTAAATACTTACAATAAGCAAAATAACATGCTTAATATTCATGAAACCATTGTTTTATAAACAAGGCAATGTATGAACAAAATACAACTTTCCTTGGATTAAGTTTATCAATAAAATGTGCAGCAACTTTACAACATAACTGCTGAATCGACTCTTTTGACCACTTTACGGTCTTATTTAGCCCTTCGTGATCAAAGATGAAATGAAGAATACTAAAATATCTTTCCATCCCAGAAAGAATCAGCTCAATTCGAGCTTCCTAGAATTAATTATGATTTTTGCAAAATCAGCTCAGAAGTCAAAATGCTTCCAATCAGCTTGCTGTCAAAACAGTTCTGCCGACTTCGGACACTGTTTTTGACCCGTTTAACATCAGAATTTAACAAACATGTTCAAACATAAAACGTAGTATGTTTCAATAGCTTTCTGAGCATATAAGGCTCAACCTCACAGGTCGTTCCAGTGATTTTATATGATTTTTTAAAAACTGCAGCCCAATAATTTTTAATCACAATCAGCTTTGTTATATTTTCTTGTTCAAGCATTTCATCAAGCACCTTGTGTGCAACACGAAACATCAAATTTCTCCAGCCCATTTAAGTGTTCTAAATCCTTAAATTCTAGCATAATTAACAAGTACTAACATCAAACTTCAAATCTAATCATGTATTCACTCAATCTTATAAAGTGTTCAAGTATTTTGTTTCAACTATCAAATATGATGATTCTAAGCACATGCATATCATCATTTTTACTATTTAGTTAAAAACCCACTTAGCTCATATATGGGTAATCATCAAATTCCTAGTTTTCTATACTAAATCATCAAACTTTCAACTAGGGTTTGTTCTTAGGCATGGATTCAACCCTATATCACTCATACATATGACATTCATCACAGAATTTCGATTTATGAGTGTTCATGACAAATCATAATCATCACCAAATATCAAAATTAGACATACCTTGTGATCCCCATGACTTGGTGATCACGAATTTAATAAAAGCCTCAATTTTTAGCTTGATTTCCCCTTTGATTTGAGCATTTCTTTGTAATTTAGGGTTCAAGAGAAGAACCTTTTCTTGTCTGGTGAAAATGTCGACGAGAAACACACTTATGTGTGTGTTTTTTGTGTCTAAGTTATTTTAAATAACTCACTTTCGAATTTGCCACTTTTAGTCCCTCTATTTTTTTGTTAGTTAATTATGAAGTAGGTCACAACCTACTTAATTCCAACATTATCTCTTTTACTAACTAGGTTAAAAATTCCTAGTTAACTTAGTGGGTTCGGGGAAATTATAACCTGTTTTATTTTAAGTCCCGTTAACCATGGCTTCTTACAAACTTTGTTTTCTCTAATCGTTTATTCTTCTTTTTAATTATTATTTAGGATTATTTATTTAAATCCTAACATTCACCGGGTTAAATTTTACCACTAACGGTATTTCACCCGTTCATTAATATTAACGTGGTTTGGCTATCAAACCCGTTTTCGGGGTGTTATATAATTAGACACTAAATTGAAAATGATGTTAAACTTGGTAGAAATAACTAGTTATGAACTAGTTTGTAAAAGTGTAAAAATTTATACCCACTAGGTGTTTGTTAAAATGCCTAAGTGAAATCGCGCGTCTACTCGGTTGTTAGTAGAACTTGATTTGATTAGGTATCCGTAGGAATGCCTAATAACAGGATAAAAAAGGGGTTTCAATTATAGATGAAAACTCGTAGATGTTGTCTAATGAATAAAGGGTCTTTGATAATTGATGAGATTGCCTAAATGAGTTATTGAACGCAAATTTGCATCTTTGTATGATTAAGGGTAAATGACTTTTATAAGTCAAATTAACCAATGACAAAGTCGAATAGTATTTTCGACATAGAATTCGTAAGATGGAATAGTCATATTGATAATGACTAATCTAACCGTCTTACGAATTATGATGATAGTTTGACTCTTGACAAGCTAGATGGAGGCTTGGGAAAGAAGCGGGTCAAACGGATCGAGTATGCGGAAAAGAGCATAACCGCATGCAAGGTAAGTAAAACTTATACCCTTTTTTGTAGGACATGTGTTTATTTTATAAACTATAAATGCAACAAATGCAATATCCGAAATAAGGGTTCCGACACGATTGATACGAGTCGGAACAAATATAAATGATAAAAACCATGGTTTATGGTAAATGGGGCGAAACGGTAATTTTGTCAAGTTTTGACTAAAATAGATTGAAGTTTAAAGGATACCCATGGCAAAATCAAAATGGGTTAAATATGTACGAAAATAATTTAAGAGAAAAAGGATCTAGTGGTAAAAATCCGAAATGGGTCGGATGGGTGAATTAGAAATTAAAACCATGTTTTTATTCTAATTTATTTAATGTTTGGTCTTATAGTCCAAACGGGTCAAATGGTGATGATAAATCCATTTGACAATGTCGACTAATGTGGTTGTCAGGTCATATGTTAACAGGAGCGAATAGCAATTTAGATAATTGCGAAACCATAGAATATCGGTTAATTAAAGCGAGGTATAAAACGGGCTTCAATCACAAATCGTTCATTTTCTTTTATGTATCTCGAATTTCTCTCATAGTAGGCATAATTTCCGAGTATAATACCCCCTAATTAGCAAGGTCCTGCTCCGTTGTAAGTATTATAACCCCAGTTTCGTATTAGATACGCTGCCCGATTGATCTTGGGTTCCGTAACAACTGTCGTGGTTCTGCCCGACGTAGTTGTTGGAATACCGTCTCGGGGAGGGTATCATTAATATAATTAAAGGGTTATTATACTAACATATGTATATTTGTGTAAATTATAGATTAACACCAGGAAACCCTTAAACGAAGTCTAAGATAGCAATGTGAGTTTATCCTCTTTTTGTAAACTTTTTATCAACTGTTTTACAAAACCTTAATTGTTTTACAATGCGATTAAGTAGTGATTGAGTCTTTGTAGTTCTTCAATTACTGCTGGTATTATGGGGTTTTGTATACATTACTTGATAATCTTCACAATTGGACAACGAGTTAGCCAATGTGTGATATGACCATAGCCATAGATACGGTCGAGTGGCAAGTACTGAATGAGTAATTGTGTAGAAATAAACATTGTGATCGCTCTCAATGCTGTGTTAATTGAAGAAACTTTTCTTGATTAAATTGGGATTCACTCACAAGTATTTCCCACTGACAAATGTTTTTAAAACGCGTTTCAGGTAACACAATGTGAAAGCCAACTGGGAAAAAGCCAGCTCGAGAGCACTGACGGCTTGGAAAATATGTGGCTATAAAAGTTATCTTAAATACGATGTTTTAAATTCAATAAAATAGGGTTTAACCCTATAAACATGTTGTAATAAGAAACTTGGGTTTTTCTCATGTGATTATTAATATAAAATATGGTGGTTTTACTATGATAAACATTTCCTAACTACGGTCCTGATGAAATTTCCGCTGCCAAATTAATAAAAACCGATACCACCAATACTGAGTTCGCGTCCGCCCGTTCCCCGGACAGATAAGGGATCGGGGGTTGCGACAAAATTGGGCAAACAACCTTTAAGAATTTTTTAGAAATAAGCATTTTGATAAATTGAATCCTTGGGATAAGTATAAAATGGAGATAGGATGTAACCTAAAAAGAAGCGTTATTTAAGCTTGAAAGTGTTAAATACCCTTAACGGGTCAAAATGAGTAGATGTGAAAAACAGGTTAAGATTTGCATAAGAAACCCGTAATTTGAACCTTGCGTATTAGTAAATTCATATAATGTGATATGTATGATATTTTAAAGGTAACCAACAAGTTTGTTTGATCAAATCACAAACGGGTCAAAAAGTGTCATAATTAAATTTCAATCCGAGATCTTGAAATCCAAAATTTTGTGAGTTCAGATGTCGGATATTTACTCCATGAGATGGAGAATCAAATTACGAACGTGTAGGAAAAAGAATCGTGCAAATCGGGTAAGAAATAAGAAAGTTATGCACGCTTCGGTGAAAAGTGGCAAAGCTGGTAGATGCAGTTCCCAGCTAGGACCATCCTGTCGAAAAGGGACCCTCGCGACCCGCAAGAGATAAAGGGGCTTATGGTCGTGCCCCGCCATAGGCTCTGGCGACCCGCAAGGGAATTAAACGAACCTGTCGTGGCCCGCGACAGGCTTATTAGCTGCTAAAAATTTATATTTTGTTTATTTTGAGTTCGGCCTTGTTTATAGTTATTATTTAACTACCAAAACTAACTTTTGAGCTGGTTTGGTTATAGGTGAATATCATGAATACCCGGATGAAGATCAAGCGACTGGAAAGAACCGAACACATGGAAAAGAAGCTTCTGCACGTTGTATCGTCGCTACTTTTCAACGACGAACTCAAATACATTATGTTGTATTATTCTTAAACTGTAAAAGTTTTTAGTAAACCCGTATTTTATATGTATGTGTATTCGTAAGTACACATTTAATTGTCGTTATTAGTACAAAAACCGTTTTATAATAGTAAGGGTGTTACAAGTTGGTAATCAGAGCTCATGGTTAAAGAATAAAGTGTGTTCGGTTCGAGGCTTGATCGCAAATCTGGTAAGTACATGTATGTGAATGGTTTAGCATGTTAAAGTGTTGTAAACAACACATAGGGTTATCGCCTAGTACACGCTACCCCAATTAAAATGATTGATATAGTTAATGAAATTACGTGCGTTGACACGTGTAGCAGAAAGCCTCGTATTATAATACGGGCGATTATTGATGTCAACATTACAGACTTTTGTGAATGTTTTAATTGAAGGAGACTCGCATCTGAAGATGACGAGAGCTGAATAAATTGCGGATATGACGGAGGAACGGTCCGAAGTATGACGAGCAGGGCATACTCACCAAGGACCTAAATCACGTAACAGTCGCGAATAAGGTTAATAGCAGGGAAATCCCGTTAGGGTAAGCACTTACCAGGTGCACGTCTTTAGATCTATTGCACAAATAGTAATACGCAATAAGTACGTAGAGATTGACTGTGGCATATATAAGATAAAAACTTGGAAAAACCTGAATAGAATACCTATTCAGGATGATGTTTCCAACAGAAAATTTAGTAGAAAATGCGTTACTCACGATTGTGAATAACGAAACAATAATAGAGTTAGTTTATGTGGAAACTTGGACGGGAGTAATTATCCAAGTGAATAATTCTCAATATTATGCTAATGAGAAAAGTAGAGATCACATTAACGAATGTGATTAGTTTAATAGAAAGAAAACATTTTTATATGTTCAAGGGCAAAACAAGTAAAACTAATAATTGTCGTTTAGCAATTAAATAAAGTTTTACGGAATGAAATCAAAGATATAGAAATAAACAAAGATGTTACTTACATAGGGTGTAATGTGAAAATTATAAAAAGGTCATGTGTGTCATGTGTTGATCGCTTACTCTGGCCAAGTAAGTAGTGAACACATGATGTCATGAACTTCTTATAATGGACACATTTACGTCCGAAGTAGTAAGGACGGGGTGAATGGGACGAAGTAAAAAGGTACCCAAATGAATCAAATAAGTAAGATGTTTGATAGTAAAAGTAAACACAAGTCGGATGACGGGAGCGTATTACGTTAGAATAACAAGCCCGAGAAAAGGGACAAAGATTAAAGTAAACGAAAATACAAACCAACTAATGTGAATGCTAAGGCATAGGGGATAAAATTTGACTGTCATAAGTGATGAAATTCACACAGACAAGTCGAAAGGGTAGAATAAAGAATAAAAGACTTGGTCGAATAAAAGCAATGAAATTCGCTAAGATGACCAAATAAATCAAAACGAAATTTTAATGCATACCGAAAGAGTTGCAATAATAGTAACTTCGGTAAAATACCCGATTGGTGGGTAGGGATTCAGAAGTATACGTAAACCAAGAGATGGAAACGCGAATTAAATGTCAAAAGACTCGGATTAAGAGTTATGACTAAAAGATGACAAGATTTTTGCAAACATAAATTTTGATAATTACGTTCAACTATTGCAAAGTTGGACGGGTCGAATAAAGAACGAAGTTTGACACTCATAAGTGATGAAATTTCACCCAAAATGAGTCAAACGAGTTAATTAAGGAATAACGCTTGATATAGTAAGGAAAATGCAAACCGGTGAAACCGGAAAGCTAAAAACATTAAGATAAAAGAACTCGGGCAATGGGTTGTAAAGAAGTATAAGTATGGACCGAGAAACGGTAAGTGTAAGAACAAACCGACGGGTAAATGACGTAAGAGTCATAAAGTCGGAAGATGAGTCCAAAAGTAAACGAATGAAGCCTTAGACCACGGTCAAGGTCAACTGAAATTTGAAAGTGAAAATAAATTATTCATAAAAAAAGACCCTTGGGTCACGAATAAAATGAAACAAACCGTTGGGGTCTCACCTTAAAAAGGTGAAAATCTAAAGAAAAATCCTACGAGGCTAAGTAAAGGAACCTACGGGTCACTTGGGTAAAGCGTGGAAAACTGGTTACAATTCTTCATATAAAAATAATAACGGTCAGGAATAAACTTAGAACAAAAATTCCTAGACAGGAGAAAAGACGTAAGACAAAGAGAAAATGTAAACCAAAAACTTAGTTTTTTTAGTCAAAAGCAATGTTTTAACAAACATATGTAGTACGAGATGGTTTAGAAAATCTTAAACACACATAAGGCCGGAGATGGCAAAATAGTATACCCGGGTGACGGGGTATGAACTGACGGCGACTAATTAGTCTAGCCGGTAAAACAATTCAAAGTTAAGAAAATGTCATGACAAATACAAAGTGCTTGTTAATATAAGACAAGCACGGGATAAGCATGTTAACAAACTGATGAGACCGAGTGGTCAAGTGACAACTCGGTCAAATGGGTGACAAAGATAAGAAATATAGGAGGAAAGTTACGGTTCGTAAGAACTTACACATCAAGGACACACATGTCAATATGAATGATAAATATTGGCCAAAAAGAATGAATGCTTTAAAGATGAAACCAAGTTCGTTTGGTCTAAACCGCTGGGCTATGTGATAAAGGTTTCGAGGACGAAACCTCTTTAAGGGGGGTAGACTTGTAACACCCCGAAAACGGGTTTGGTAATCAAACCACGTTAATAATAATGAACGGATAAAATACCGTCAGTGGTAAAATTAACCCGGTGAATATTAGGATTTAAATAAATAATCTTATGTTAATAATAAAAAAAGAAGAATAAATGCTTTGAGAAAACAAAGCTTATAAGAAGCCCGAGTTAACGGGACTTAAAAATAACACGGGTTATGACTTTCCCGAAACGACTAAACTGGGAATATCAACCTAGTTAGTTAAGTGTGGTTAAAACAATAATGAAAACATGAATTAGTTAAACCTTTATAAAACTTGAGGAAAGCTGAGGGGCCAAACATGAAAAACCAGAAACTTGTTTTAATTAAATAAAACTCTACACCAAAACACACACACTAAGTGTGTGTTCTGGTCGAAACTTCCAGAGGAGCCAGGAGCTCTCATCTCCAAACCCTAAATTGCTCAAATTGATCAAATTGAAAGGCCAAATCAGTCCCAAATCAAAATCCAAGTTCATATTAGTGATCACCTAAGTGAAAGGATCACAAGGTATGTTAAATTTCGTCTTTTGGTTACATCTTGGAATTTTGATGAACTTAAGAATTCGAAATCTAAACATGATTGATCGATGTTTAGATGAGATTAGTAATGAAATCATGTCTGGGAGTAAACCCTAGTCAATAATTTGTTAAATTGGTGTTCAAAGTTATGAAATTATAATCATCCATTATGTGTGTTTAATGGGTTTTGTAGAAACATGATGAACATTAGAATCATGAGTATCAAACTAGTGTTAATAGAATTCTATGAAGTTAGTTTTCATATTGAAGTGTTAATTAGACACTAAATTGAAAATGATGTTAAACTTGGTAGAAATAACTAGTTATGAACTAGTTTGTGAAAGTGTAAAAATTTATACCCACTAGGTGTTTGTTAAAATGCCTAAGTGAAATCGCGCGGCTACTCGGTTGTAAGTAGAACTTGATTTAATTAGGTATCTGTAGGAATGCCTAATAACATGATAAAAAGGGGTTTCAATTATAGATAAAAACTCGTAGATGTTGTCTAATGAATAAAGGGTCTTTGATAATTGATGAGACTGCCTAAATGAGTTATTGAACGCAAATTTGCGTCTTTGTATGATTAAGGGTAAATGACTTTTATAAGTCAAATTAACCAATGACAAAGTCGAATAGTAGTTTCGACATAGAATTCGTAAGATGGAATAGTCATATGTGATAATGACTAATCTAACCGTCTTACGAATTATGATGATAGTTTGACTCTTGACAAGCTAGATGGAGGCTTGGGAAAGAAGCGGGTAAAACGGATCGAGTACGTGGAAAAGAGCATAACCAGATGCAAGGTAAGTAAAACTTACACCATTTTTTGTAGGACACGTGTTTATTTTATAAACTAAAAATGCGACAAATGCAATATCCGAAATAAGGGTTCCGACACGATTGATACGAGTCGGAACAAATATAAATGATAAAAACCATGGTTTATGGTAAATGGGGCGAACCGGTAATTTAGTCATAGAATGACTAAGAATTAATGAATTTTCGTAAGATTACCGTATAGTGTAATTAATAATGAGAAAAGGGGTAAAAAGGGAAATTTTGTCAAGTTTCGACTAAAATAGATTGAAGTTTAAAGGATACCCATGGCAAAGTCGAAATGCGTTAAATATGTATGAAAAGAATTTAAGAGAAAAAGGATCTAGTGGTAAAAATCCGAAATGGGTCGGATGGGTGAATTGGAAATTAAAACCATTTTTTATTCCAATTTATGTAAATTTTTGGTCTTATAGTCCAAACGGGTCAAATGGTGATGATAACTCCATTTGACAATGTCGACTAATGTGGTTGTCAAGTCGTATGTTAACAGAAGCGAATAGCAATTTGGATAATTGCGACGCCATAGAATATCGGTTAATATGTTGACTCAAGCCAGGTACGCTTATATATAGATTTATAGTTAAAAATGCAATGTTGGTCAAATACCTTAGCAAAGGACCTTTGTCGTAAAAGGAGGAAATAAGTTGACCCAAACACCCTTGATGGGTAAATCGGGCAACCAACCATTCAGAGTTGTTTAGAAATAAGCATTTTGATAAATTAAATCCTTGGGATAAGTATAAAATGGACATAGGATGTAACCTAAAAAGAAGCGTGATTTAAGCTTGAAAGTGTTAGATACCCTTAACGGGTCAAAATTGTCACACCCCCAAAAATACCACAAGCGGAAACCCCCGTAAGGCGTGTGATGTACCAGGATCTAGCCACCAATCACATTGAACCATAGACATATAAGATAAAACAAAACTTTCCATTAAATAAAATTGTATGATTCAAACACCAGTTAGAAAGTCAACTTGATCAGCGGAAGCATAATAATTTATTCAACGTGTTTATAAATGTAAATCTTTCAAAACAATGCATCAGCGAGAAGCGTTTCCAAATGTCACGACCCATGACCACTCCAACTTCCCAGACAGCAAGTTCCATAACAATGTACCTAAGGACCTGCAAGCATGCAGAAAAGTGTATCAGACAACGCTGGTGAGTTCACAGTTTGTCTTAACCATTTAATACCAAGTAGTGACTTATGATATGTTATGTCGATAATAACTCGATACCGCAGACGGCCCTTTTTCCCATTCTCTAATGCTCTATCAAACATTGGTCATGATTTAAAGTTGAGTTCACGCTCGTCCTATTCAGGTACGTCGTGAGGGTGCCAAACCTAATAGCGCTATCAACTAATAACTCTGTTTCCCTACAAGCATCCAACACGGTAGTATGATGGGACTTAAGTGATAGAAGTGAGTGTATTATCCAACATCAAGGTTTACTGAAAACCATTGCATATCCCCTGCAGGGATATGCGTTTGTGAAATCCGCCTCACATCCCCTACAAGGATGTGGGTATTTGAAAACTGCCTCATATCCCCTACAAGGTTATGGGTTTACGAAAAATCCGTTTACAAGTTTTGTCAGTTTGATTGTCCCCACTGGACGCATGCTTGTTTTGAGAGAAGTGAACTCACCTTGGTTTGCTCGGTATAACTAGGTATTCGTTCACACTTAGTCAGTCAAAGCCTATGGTATTCATGTATACATAATCAGTTTACATTCGCATGGTTCACATGTAACCTATAATCATAGTATGCATTTCAAGCAACGAACACCGAATAACACATAGCAGTTATTCAAACTCGTACAATTCCACAATTCACATGTATGTTTCACAACGGTACTTAACAGTTGAGTGTACTACTCATAACAACCAGATCATGTTTCCTCAGTAAATATTTATATCCTTAACAAGCAGTAATAGGGTTTCATCAACAAAATCATTCAATACTATTCATGTTCTAACCACAATTCTGTTGTCAACTATCCTTAACGACGAAACATCAAGGTATTTCGTCGATGTGTGGGTGACTAAACAACAAGTTGTTCGTCGGCAGGTGTGTGACGAAACATCGGTTTGTTCATCAGCATGTTATCTTCGTAGGGAGGGGAGATCATCATCACAGTAGCTTAGGAATTTTACAAGTATCAATCATGTTCCAATCTAATCCGTTCACTGATTTACATTGTTACTTTACGTGAAACCTAAACACCTTCCAATTATTAACAGTGGTTAACACTTAACCGTCATTTTTAGTCGAACACACAGTATGATTATAACGACAAACCCCCCCCCCCATCGACCTCAACCCTAATTCGTTCATTACTAGCCTGGATTGGCGTCACAGATCACGTTTGACCATTAGATCGATCCGTAAATTCCATCCCAACAATACCGAACCCTTTCCCATGCAAACCCTAGTTTTGATTTCAATGAGATCTATAAGATTCGTAAACGTTCCTACTCATATTCATATAAACTATGATTTACAACAACACAATCAACCACAATATAAACAATCATGTGAAATCCCTATGTTAACATATGATTATGTAAACATTGTAACAAACAGACTAAGTCGATTAATTTCATACTAACCGGATGCGAGATGAGCCTGAAAAGGAATTCGAAGGAGATAATAATTGTTGCCGATTGAGAGGGAGAGAGAGGAGAGTCTAGGGTTTGATAATTGAAACCGTCGCTTACCGATTAGTGCAATTACAAGGTAAATATATATCCAAGTCATCACTGGGCCTTACTTGGGCCGAAGGCCCATACGGCGAACCATATTTGACGAAGATGTATTCTTCGTCGTGAGGTAGTGACGAAAATCCCATGATTCGTCGAACAAAGGTGATGACGAAGAACAACACTTCGTCGAGTAAGGATTCGTCGAAGTGAAGTCGGTGAAAGACATGAAACAGACACTAATCCTAAGTTTTATTAACAAACACACATAACACTACCTTAATCATGTAGCAATCATACACATCATTATAACGTAAACAGATTACGAAAACAGAATTGCAAACAAGTATGTGTCGAGGAAAGACCTTGAAAACTCGGGTTGTCACATCATCCCCAACTTGAAAGAAATTTCATCCCGAAATTTGATAAGTACTCCGAAAGCGGCGAAGTGTCAGGTCAGGATGACCATGGATTTTCCTCGGGTACCACAGTTTCGTCGATGTGTAGGTGACGAAACATCAAGGTATTTCGTCGATGTGTGGGTGACGAAACATCAAGTTGTTCGTCGGCAGGTGTGTGACGAAACATCAAGTTGTTCGTCGGCATGTTATCTTCGTGGGGAGGGGAGATCATCATCACAGTAGCTTAGGAATTTTAAGAGTATCATTCATGTTCCAATCTAATCCGTTCACTGATTTACATTGTTACTTTACGTGAAACCTAAACACCTTCCAATTATTAACAGTGGTTAACACTTAAACGTCATTTTTAGTCGAACACATAGTATGATTATAATGACAAACCCCCCCCCATCGACCTCAGCCCTAATTCGTTCATTACCAGCCTGGATTGGCGTCACAGATCACGTTTGACCATTAGATCGATCCGTAAATTCCATCCCAACAATACCGAACCCTTTCCCATGCAAACCCTAGTTTTGATTTCAATGAGATCTACAAGATTCGTAAACGTTCCTACTCATATTCATATCAACTATGATTTACAACAACACAATCAACCACAATATAAACAATCATGTGAAATCCCTATGTTAACATATGATTATGCAAACATTGTAACAAACAGACTAAGTTGATTAATTGCGTACTAACCGGATGCGAGATGAGCCTGAAAAGGAATTCGAAGGAGATAAGAACTGTTTCCGTTTGAGAGGGAGAGAGAGGAGAGTCTAGGGTTTGATAATTGAAACCGTCGCTTACCGATTAGTGCAAATACAAGGTAAATATATATCCAAGTCATCACTGGGCCTTACTTGGGCCGAAGACCCATACGGCGAACCATATTTGACGAAGAAGTATTCTTCGTCGTGAGGTAGTAACGAAAATCTCATGATTCGTTGAGCAAAGGTGATGATGAAGAACAATACTTCATCGAGTAAGGATTCGTCGAAGTGAAGTCGGCGAAAGACATGAAACATACACTAATCCTAAGTTTTATTAACAAACACACATAACACTACCTTAATTATGTAGCAATCATACACATCATTATAACGCAAACAGATTACGAAAACAGAATTGCAAACAAGTAACGTGTCGAGGAAAGACCTTGAAAACTCGAGTTGTCACATCATCCCCAACTTGAAAGAAATTTCGTCCCGAAATTTGATAAGGACTCTGAAAGTGGCGAAGTGTCAGGTCAGGATGACCGTGGATTTTTCTCGTGTACCACAAAAATGAGTAGATGTGTAAAACGGGTTAATATTTGCATAAGAATCCCGTAATTTGAACCTTGCATATTAGTAAATTGATATATTGTGATATGCATGATATTTTAAAGGTAACCAACAAGTTTGTTTGATCAAATCACAAACGGGTCAAAAAGTGTCATAATTAAATTTCAAGCCGAGAGCTTGAAATCCAAAATTTTGTGAGTTTAGATGTCGGATATTTACTCCATGAGATGGAGAATCAAATTATGAATGCTTAGGAAAAAGAATCGTTCAAATCGGGTAAGAAATAAGAAAGTTATGCACGATTCGGTGAAAAATGGCAAAGCTGGTAGATGCAGTTCCCAGCTAGGACCATTCTATCAAAAAAGGACCCTCGCAACCCGCGAGAGATAAAGGGGATTACGGTCGCGCCGCGGCACGGGCTCTGGCGACCCGCAAGGGAATTAAACGAACCTGTTGCGGCCCGCGATAGGCTTATTAGCTAGCAAAAATTTATATTTTGTTTATTTTGAGTTCGGTCTTGTTTATACTTATTGTTTAACTACGAAAACTAACTTTTGAGTTGGTTTTGATTATAGGTGAATATCAGGAATATCCGGATGAAGATCAAGCGACGAGAAAGAACCGAACACACGGAAAAGAAGCTTCCGCACGTTGTATCGTCATTACTTTTCAACTTAGAACTCAAATACATTATGTTGTATTATTCTTAAACTGGAAAAGTTTTTAGTAAACCCGTATTTTATATGTATGTGTATTCGTAAGTACACATTTAATTGTCGTTATTAGTACAATAACCGTTTTATAATAGTAAGGGTGTTACAGTAATTTACTCCAAAATAAATATTCCGTGGAAGATGTGACGGAAAGTTAAGAAAATTAATTCCGTGAGAAATAAGTAGAAGAATTCTAACGAAACATTTGTGTGGGAAAGGAGTAGGAAAATCCGTAGGAAATGCGTCAGAAAAAAACTACCCACGAGTAGAATTCCCACAGCCCATTTTCGTGGGAAATCCGTGGGTAAACGCAGTTACCCAAGGATTTCCCACGGAAATTGACGTGGGAATAGTAGCAGTTTTCTAGTAGTGGATCATTATATCTGTAGCAAAAGCTAAGTAAAACTTTTTGGCTTTTGAAAGGGGTTAAGGAAGAATGAAGGAGAAGACTAGAAGAGTGTACTGATGGAACGATGGGGTCGGTCAATAAGTTGAAAACCACAAAATGGACTGTCAGGTTACTATATTTTTGGCTTCTCATAAATAATGCAGAGAAGTGGAAGACTTTTAATAGTTAGATTAGATAATTGGATTATCTAGTGATGATTTAAACGATATCTACCATTAATAATTTAGAACTCAAGGAGTGGCGGTTAACGACGGTATGAGGATGAACCATATCCATCAGAGGATCCAGGAGCGTTCGATTTGGATAAATGACAGACAGACACACCAACGCAACATGTAAGATCACCATTTGCAAGAGATAGTTGAGCAGGACCTAGTCGGTCTCGCAAACTAAGAATGTGAGTGCGAGCTGCTGGGGAACGATTCATGATGTCTACACCAAAGGAACTTGAAGCCATCTATAAAGAAATTCAGAAACAAAAATCCCGAGAAGAAGGGTTACCTCAGTATCCTACTTTTCAAGAATCACCAAAATTTATTTTCATAAATTAAGGACACAAATTGGCAATGTAGCTCTATATTCCAAGACTTGTTTATAGACCCGTGTATTACATGGGTTGAATAAAGACAATATGTTACTTAGTGACTTAGATAATAATTATTCATAATTATATCCTACGAAATTCCGACGTATTAGAAAGGGTCTTAGTTTTGTGACAAAAAAGCTACAAAAAAACGACAAATTGGTTTGCGTGGAAAAATGTAGAAAAATTCCAACAGATCTCCGACGAAATCTGTTTTCATTTTAACCGTTAGTCGGAAATTCGTAGGAATCGTTATGCGTAGGAAAAGTGTCGCAATTACCGACGGGATTCCTACGGAATCCGTTTTCATTTTAATCATCAGTAGGAAATGTGTAGGAATCCAATTTATCATCATAATAAAATGAAATTACTAATATTAAAATGCAAAGTTTTAATATTTATAAAAAAATATATGTTATTTTTAAAATAAATTTATTAATATCCATAGTTTTTAATTAATATCCATAGAAAATATGTAGCAACATACCGACACAATTCCTACGAAACATAATTGTTTGTACTCAAATGTATTACGTAAATGCTTTTTTGGAAAGAAAATATGGTCGAAAAGTAAAGTGGATTAATGTTTATTTTGATACCCATCTCAAAAAGGAAAGAAAAAAAAAGTATTGGGCGGAGAGCTGGACATTAATAGTCTTGAGGAATTTGAGTTTATTTCTGAAAAAATCAAGAGAAATCTATGTAAGTTATCTTTATCGTTTTTGAATAATTAGAACATTAGCGTATTAAGTTTTAGTACAACAACTAGCAATTTGTTTCCATAAATTGTAGTTACGGTACAGAAGTGATATGATCAAGTTGCATGGGTCGGATCTCAACCAACATCCGGATGATCTTGATGTGTGGGCGAGAGTGGCAGGAGATAAAAAGGGCCGGATGTTCGGGGTAGGATCTTCGGATCCTAATTTCGTGATAACTGGGAAATTGTCTACATCTACCGAATCTAAATTATATTTTGATGCCATAAGGTCGCAAGAGGAGGTATTGTTTACTTCTTACAAAGTATTGAAATTCTATAAATTATATAGTTTTTAACAATTAATTAGTAGAAAACAATAACTTAGATTAATGACCCGTTTTAACAATTTAGGTTGAAAAAGTCCGAGTTGAAATGGAAAAGGAACTTGCAAATGAAAGGGATACGAGACAAGAGTTGGAGCAAAAAGTGCAACAGATGGAAAAAGAAAAGAAAGAAAATGAAGAAAAGAGGCAAAAACAATTTGAAGAGTTTATGAAAAAATTCCAGCCTCCCGTTTGTCATTAGCAGTAGTTTTTTAATTATTACGGATCTTTATGTTTAACAATTGTGATTTTGTGATTGAAACGGGCGCGGAATTTTTGTTATTTATTCCGAATCTTTATGTTTAACAATGGATGATATTGTAATTTAAACGTGCTCCGAATTTATGTTATTTTTTTTGTTAAATTTATATTCCGAATCATATTTATCAATATGCTTCTTTCAACAGGAAAAAAAACAGGTATTTTTTGTTTTTTCTATTATTTTTTAAATGTATCCGTAAGAAATGTGTAGGGAAAAGACTCAACAGGTTTTGTCAAATTCTGTTGGAAAAAAGATAGTTTCGTAGGAAATGCGTAAGAAAAAAGAATACATTATGTTAGAAGTGTGTAGGAAAAAAAGCCAATTTTGTCGGAATTGCGTAGGGAAAAGGAATACATTAAAAAAACAAGTTTTGTAGGGAATGCGTAGGAAAAATGAATACATTGAGTTGTAATTGTGTGGGAAAAAAATATTTCCGTAGGAACTGTGTAGGGAAAACCAATACATTCCGTTGGAAGAAAAAACAAATTCGTAGGAATTGTGTAAGAAAATTAAAATTTAATAAATGTTATATAATAAATATAAATATAATTGTTTTAAACACAAAATTTTAAAAAATAAATATTTCGTGGGAGATGTGTCAGAAAGTTAAGAAAATTAATTACGTGAGAAATAAGTAGGAGAACTCTAACGAAACATTTGTGTGGGAAAGGAGTAAGAAAATCCGTAGGAAAAGCGTCAGCAAAAATTTACCCACGAGTAAAATTCCCACAACCCATTTTCGTGGGAAATCCGTGGGAAAACGCAGTAACCCACGGATTTCTCACGGAAATTGACGTGAGAATAGTAGCAGTTTTCTAGTAGTTTCATTATATATGTAGCAAAAGCTAAGTAAAACTTTTTGGCTTTTGAAAGGGGTTAAGGAAGAATGAAGGAGAAGACTAGAAGAATGTACCGATGGAATGATGGGGTCTGTAACGACCTGCTTTTTTCATAACCTCCCTTATTTAGAAAGCGTGTCTTGTATTTCTATTTTCGTGAAGTTGTTTCTCTTGTAATCGTATCCTATTTCGAATTATTTTAAAAACGAGACTTTGATCGTAATAAAATTGATCTTCTATATGAAATATACATTCATTTAATACATGATTCGTGATTCGTATAAACGTAATTTTAACTCGCAAACAACGATCGTGTATTCGTAATTTCAAATCGACCATACATACAATACAAACGCTTGATTATTCAATTACAAGACTAACATATATATTTTTCACTTATTTGATACCTAAACATATATTATACATACTTGATTTCTACATAGTCACATGTTTCCTTCTTTTTCTTACTTAAAAACATGTATACTATACATTTTAGACCTTGTTAGATGTTGGATACATATTAAACAACATGTAACACATTAATAAAAAAAATACCCAACTAATGATATCAAAAAAAATAATAATAAAAGTAACAAAGCAGGCCAAAAATTTAAGTTGTGGTTAGTTGTCTTTTTTTTTTTAATTCTAACTCCCAACTAAACATCATAAATGCTCACCTAACCCAACCACAACCTTCCCCTATAAAACCAAAGTGCTATCCAAGCATTTTTCACTTTCTTTGCACTCCCTAAACTCTCTCAAAATCGTCCATAATGAGCTGCGAAATCAGAGTGAGTTCGAGCAGAATTACCTTGCTTCACTAAAACAAGCATAACTTCCTCATTTCTTGTCCGATTCACTCGATTCTTTTTCCTACATGCTTGGATTAACCTTAGCTTCATTTCCATTGGTTTTCCACAGAGAACCATGCCCTAGAACGTCGTCAAAAGGGCTCCAAAGTTGACTGATTTTTCTGTTCTCGTTTCAAACATTGATAAACTTGATTAAACTTGAGGAAACTAATCTCAAACCTATGTCCTTATGCTTACAACCACTTCTATGGTTAGTTAGGCTTAAAAACAAGGTTGAGACATTCAAAATCAGAGGTATAAATCTCACAAACTTTCTGTTTTGTTCAAGGGTTTAACCCACAAGTGATGTTCAAGTTCAAAACTTGATGGTTGTGTGATTTACGATTAGCTTGGGCTATCCTACTTGTAAATCCACACATTGCATGATGTTTTCTCATAGATTAGTTAGTCATATTCTATTATTACTTGTAAGTTCATGACCCTCCTTGAATGTTCATAACATCAAGTGTAGTGGTGGACACTTAGAGGTGCCTAAATGGAAGACTTTTCTTCCTACCTCCTACATGAATTCTATGATACTTAAGAGGTTCCTAAATGAATGATTCATCCTCCTACCTCATGCTTGATCTATTTGATATATTAACATATTACGTAGCCTAAATATTATCTAAGTAATCAACCTTGATGATGAACTAATGTTCACTTGTTAAAGTATTGGTTACATCATCTAAAACATCATATGTGTTAAAGATGATTACTTTTGCATATGTACTTTCCATATTACTTTTTAAATCCCGAATCTCGACTCTAAACATACCTAGAACTTTAACCCTCATACGTTCATCCTCCCAACCTCATACACTCGTCAACGCTTGGATAATCGGAAGACTTAGCAATTTTGTGAGTATACTTGACCCATTTTACCGTTTTCGCACTTTTGGGTGTAACATGTTTTATATACAAAACACACTTATTATACATATTCTTATGCAAAAACATAAACAAACAATCCAATATATGCTTACTATTTGTTATGCTTGATTCGTGTTTTCTGGGTGATTCTTATGTGATAAACTTGTCATTAGCTTCGTACAAGCCTCCACTTAACATGTATAGCGCTATATGAGTAACGCACCGCCCGTGAACGAGAGGTCATGTTAGGTTTATTCATTCATACTTGCGTAAACAAAGGGTTGACTTGTAAATCGCATGCCAGTTTAATACGGTAATCTTGATAACGAGAGGTCATTGAGCCCCGCTTGCGGTCTGCTCATATAATGTAATATATGTGTGGGCGCTCGGGGGGGCAAAAGCAAAAGTGCACTAATTTTTAACGTTATTTTACTAATTTCGTGAAAATAACGTTAAAAAGAGGGGATCGTTAATCAGGCATCATGTGGTGGCGTTGATAGCCGAAAGACAAGGGGGTACATGCACCAATTGGCGTTTGTCTCAATTGCTGAGTGTTATGTGCCTTATGTCCAAGGCTTGATGCAAAACCACAATCGAGCCGGGGGTCTCATTGGAAGCAGCCTCTCTATTCCTACGGGGTAGAGGTAAGGCTGTCTACATCCCACCCTCCTCAGACCCTACCTTAGCTTTGCTATAGGTGGGATATACTGAGTACGATGATGATGATGATGATGACTTATAAACTACGCACCAAACTTGTATGCTCGCCAGTACTTTTTGTATTGGACTACACTTTTAAAACATGTTGCAGGTTTCGCGATGATGTTAGTGATGCATGGAATCTAGTAGGATGCTTAGATACATACTTTAAATTTGTATTCTTATTGTATTGTATTTCGTTACTCATGTTGTATTTATTTCAAATCTTTGTAATTGACTCTTTAGAAATGAAATGGAAATTTATTATTTAAATACATGTCACAAATAGTGTTATAAAGTCTCTTGCAATCTATTTCGTCTCACTCCGATGTTTCCGCCATCGGTTGGGGTGTGATAGATTGGTATCAGAGCCATAACTATAGGGAATTAGGAAAATTGTCATGCTTTTTACCTAGTCTATAGTTCTAGAGCTTTATTCTTATGTTTTGCTTGAACCACTTGCATGATACTTTATTTGCTCCTTATTTATTTTCTTTTGACCTTTTAAACATGTATGTCACTTTTGTGTTAATACTTGCTTTATTATGTGTTGATACTTGCTTTATTGTTCTACTCTTTATGTGTTATTCTCGACATGCCATCTTATGTGTTTATACCTGTTCGCTCGTTTCATTATTTTAAATCCGACAACGCTCGCACCCTACCGGCCTACCAATGAGACGACGTCACCAAAATAGGCGTGAAACCCACAATTTGGTGAATGACTCTCAATCCACCTATTCTTTTCACACGAAATTCGCCACCAAGTTAGGAGTGGGATCCTCATCTTGAAGGAGAATTTCCATTTTCAAATTCTAGTGGACCCTCGTCAAAATGTCGAAATTAAATTTTTGACCCGACGAGTACAAACCACACTTAGGATACGAAATCGCCAAGTTAGGGGTGAAACCCGCACCTTGTCGACTAGTTCCACTCCTTGATTTTTCATAAATCCCACCAAGTCTCGAAATTCCGATTGATTTGGGACTTGTAGTAACCGGAAGGGTAAATACCATTAACCAACTTGTCGGTGAGAGTATTCCACCTATTAGGCCAAAGCATGATCCTCAAATTCGAAATACTTTTCGACCACTTTGGTTAGTCAAAGTTCCGTTTTGGAACCATCCAAATTTTAATCAAACATGTGTTTCTATTATTTATCTTAGACGATGCAATCTTTCAAATTCAAACGTACTTTCGATATTTTCTTCTCACACACCCAACATATTAAATGTTTATCATACATTTATACATATGCATGATTTCAAAAAGTCACTCAATTTTGTTTACATTCTTCGTAACGCCAAAATGGAGACATGTCATTGAGATAGGAGTGATTTCCTTACCTTGACGATTAGCTCCACTCCTTCTTTTCTTAAAACGACCTCACCAACGAGTTAGGGTGATTCCCTTACCTAGGTGATCGTTACCAAAGCTATCCTTAAAATATTTTATTATGCAAACCCGATCATGTTTTATACCTATATCATTTATCATTTATCAACATACCTACTTATATCAATTTCAAAATACATTGTTTTATCAAATGTACTTCTTATCCTACAATCTATTTTCACTTAACTCATATGCACGAGATTCTTAATCATGTCTTAAAACGTTTTACTACCAAAATTTCAAAACCTTATGAAATGCTACCTATCAATTTAATCGGTCCAATGAATCTCTTGCCCATGAACTTCATATTCGACTTAATCACTAAAACATACTCACGTTATATCACCACACTAAAAACTTTCATTCTCAATCGGAAATCAAACCAACCTTTCTCATACATTTATAAGATCTTATAGATGTTATATGATCGTTTTACCAAGGACACTTTTCAACATCAACAAATCATTTGTTAAATTTTTTTTATTAAGGATCGACGTTTTCACAAGAACCTCCAAAATTCAAAATTTCTTGTTTTGGTGCAAATGAAGCGAACTTATTATTTTCGAAAACTTTTCTACACCGCTTAATTCGTCATTCAAATTTCAAAACACGTGGGCAAGAAGACTTCATGGGGACCGATAACCTTCAAATTACGTAAACTCTTTTAAAACAAAAGTAGCATTTCCATTCGTTACAAAACACGTTATGCATAACCAATGAATACTTTATATTGTCCTACATCTACAAACTATATTCTACCTTCCAAATTCAAACTCGATCTATTTTGATTCAATAAACTCAACATTTTGTTTAAACAACTATACATGTATATCACCCTACACGTTTTAATCGATACCACGCGACGAAATCGCTTATGTCATTCGTTTTACGTATTCAAATTTCTCAAACGTTTTATATGCCCAAATTCGTTATGCTCCAACATACACTATGTACGTAATTTTCCTTATTCGTACCTACACTTATACTCATACGTTTTATGCTTATACGTATTATACTCGTACTACTCTTACGTTTTATGCCTATACTCATACTTACGTGAATAATCATACTTAAACTTATATTGCTGCTCATACTTTCATTCTTACTCATGATACATACATTCGTACCCGTACGCGAGCGGAATCGGAGGAATTCTCTTACGTGGGTCCCATAAATACTTAATCATTGACTTGCTTATGTACTACATTCTTATACGCACACATTCTTTTTTTCAAATTTATGTATACCCCGATTCATGCACAACTAGTACAAGCTATGCGGATCATTCGACGATCAAAATAATCGCGGGTGCACACGGGATTGTAGTGATAGGCGCATGAGAATCATAGAGTGTACTACTATGTATGGTAAGACACTGAACGTAACATGACACCCAATACGAAACTGACATAGCATGGTTAAAGCATGGTGGATACGCCGCTGGTACTTCCTATATATAAGTGTTTTCACCACGTTACCAAACTCTTGTAAAATGTGCCATGAGAAATTCAGTGTTTTGCAGACCTTTGGGCCTAATACAAACTTTAGACAACTCACAAACGCATTATAACTGATTATCCACGATGAGACTCCATTCTTAACACGCTACTTTCGTCTATCTAATACTTATGCCATTCTTATACTTGCGTTCATTAAGAGTCAGTCGTTCACTTCCATACTCCTATTACTCTTCGTTATTCTTTGTCTTATATACAAACCTCGTTTACTATCAAGCCTGTTTGCACGTTCGAATCCTAAAATACTTTCTTGGTTAGAACTATTTTCCATTTTTTATTTATGCGCAAACATACTTAGTTAGCCGTTACCTCCAAAACCATTTTTTTTTTATTTAACATACCTAACTTTCTCGTTTTTCACCGATAAAGAATTCTCTACAAAGCTGAGATTGTCAATGCTCTTTAAATCCAACGAAACATTTTTCTTACAACCAATAGTGCGACCACACTTTTCATCAAAATACATATCATTTTATACGAAAGCTTCCTTCTTAGCTAACACATTTTAAAATACCTCATCATTGAGTTATTCAAATTTGTTTAAACTCGCTTGTCTATACACACACATGCACGTTTTACTTATGCTCAATGCCTCGAATCATTTTAGACAAACGAACCCTTTTTACAAACCTATCTTTTCATTCCTCGAAACTTCATACTTTTCAACACGCATCAAAATTCAAATCTCGATTTTAGTCCATCATTTTAACCAAAACGCTTTTTCAAAGGTCTGCCCTTTGAATAAATTTCGGGACGAAATTTCCTAAAGGAGGAGAGACTGTAACGCCCTGCTTTTTCGTAACCTCCCTTATTTAGAAAGCGTGTCTTGTATTTCTATTTTTGTGAAGTTGTTTCTCTTGTAATCGTATCCTATTTCGAATTATTTTAAAACCGAGACTTTGATCGTAATAAAATCGATCTTCTATATGAAGTATACATTCATTTAATACATGATTCGTGATTCGCATAAACGTAATTTTAACTCGCAAACAACGATCGTGTATTCGTAATTTCAAATCAACCATACATACAAATGCTTGATTATTCAATTACAAGACTAACATATATATTTTTCACTTATTTGATACCTAAACATATATTATACATACTTGATTTCTACATAGTCATATGTTTCCTTCTTTTTCTTACTTAAAAACATGTATACTATACATTTTAGACCTTGTTACATGTTGGATACATATTAAACAACATGTAACACATTAATAAACAAAAAATACCCAACTAATGATATCAAAAAAAAATAATAAAAGTAAAAAAGCTGGCTAAAAATTTAAGTTGTGGTTGGTTGTCTTTTTTTAATGCTAACTCCCAACTAAACATCATAAACTCCCACCTAACCCAACCACAACCTTCCCCTATAAAACCCAAGTGCTATCCAAGCATTTTTCACTTTCTTTGCACTCCCTAAACTCTCTCAAAATCGTCCATAATCAGCTGCGAAATCAGAGTTCGAGCAGAATTACCTTGCTTCACTAAAACAAGCATAACTTCCTCATTTCTTGTCCGATTCACTCGATTCTTTTTCCTACATGCTTGGATTAGCCTTAGCTACATTTCCATTGGTTTTCCACAGAGAACCAGACCCTAGAACGTCGCCAAAAGGGCTCCAAAGTTGACTGATTTTTCTGTTCTTGTTTCAAACATTGATAAACTTGATTAAACTTGAGGAAACTCATCTCAAACCTATGTCCTTATGCTTATAACCACTTCTATGGTTAGTTAGGCTTAAAAACAAGGTTGAGACATTCAAAATCAGAGGTATAAATCTCACAAACTTTCTGTTTTGTTCAAGGGTTTAACCGATAAGTGATGTTCAAGTTCAAGACTTGATAGTTGTGTGAGTTAGGATTCGCTTGGGCTATCCTACTTGTAAATCCACACATTTCTTGATGTTTTCTCATAGATTAGTTAGTCATATTCTATTATTACTTGTAAGTTCATGACCCTCCTTGAATGTTCATAACATCAAGTGTAGTGGTGAACACTTAGAGGTGTCTAAATGGAAGACTTTTCTTCCTACCTCCTACATGAATTCTATGACACTTAAGAGGTTCCTAAATGGAGGATTCATCCTCCTACCTCATGCTTGATCTATTTGATATATTAACATATTACGTAGCCTAAATATTATCTAAGTAATCAACCTTGATGATGAACTAATGTTCACTTGTTAAAGTATTGGTTACATCATCTAAAACATCATATGTGTTAAAGATGATTACTTTCGCATATGCACTTTCCATATTCCTTTTTAAATCCCGAATCTCGACTCTAAACATACCTGGAACTTTAACCCTCATACGTTCATCCTCCCAACCTCATACACTCGTCAACGCTTGGATAATCGGAAGACTTAGCAATTTTGTGAGTATACTTGACCCATTTTACCGTTTTCGCACTTTTGGGTGTAACATGTTTTATATACAAAACACACTTATTATACATATTCTTATGCAAATACATAAACAAACAATCCAATATATGCTTACTATTTGTTATGCTTGATTCGTGTTTTCTGGGTGATTCTTATGTGATAAACTTGTCATTAGCTTCGTACAAGCCTCCACTTAACATGTATAGCGCTATAAGAGTAACGCACCGCCCGTGAACGAGAGGTCATGTTAGGTTTATTCATTCATACTTGCGTAAACAGAGGGTGACTTGTAAATCGCATGCCAGTTTAATACGTTAATCTTAATAACTAGGTTTGCCATGTGGGTTGTTCCTTATCATTTTTATCCTTATATACTACGCACCAAACTTGTATGCTCGCCAATACTTTTTGTATTGAACTACACTTTTAAAACATGTTGCAGGTTTAGCGATGATGTTAGTGATGCATGAAATCTAGTAGTATGCTTAGATACACACTTTAAATTTGTATTCTTATTGTATTGTATTTCGTTACTCATGTTGTATTTATTTCAAATCTTTGTAATTGACTCTTTAGAAATGCAATGGAAATTTATTATTTAAATACATGTCACAAATAGTGTTATGAAGTCTCTTGCAATTTATTTCCTCTCACTCCGATGTTTCCCCCATCGGTTGGGGTGTGACACCAATTTCGTGGGAAATCCGTGGGTAAACGCAGTTACCCACGGATTTCTCATGGAAATTGACGTGGTAATAGTAGTAGTTTTCTAGTAGTGTCATTATATCTGTAGCAAAAGCTAAGTAAAACTTTTTAGCTTTTGAAAGGGGTTAAGGAAGAATGAAGGAAAAGACTAGAAGAGTGTACTGATGGAAGGATGGGGTCGGTCAATAAGTTGAATACCACAAAAGGGACGACCATGTTACTATGTTTTTGGCTTCTCATAAATAATGCAGAGAAGTGGAAGGCATTTAATAGTTAGATTAGATAATTGGATTATCTAGTGATGATTTAGACGACATCTACCATTAACAATTTAGAACTCAAGGAGTGGCGGTTAACGACCGTATCCGTATGAGGATGAACCATATCCATCAGAGGATCCAGGAGCGTTCAATTTGGATAAATGGAAGACAGACACACCACCGCAACATGTAAGATCGCCATTTGCAAGAGATAGTTGAGCAGGACCCAGTCGGTCTCGCAAACTAAGAATGTGAGTGCGAGCTGTTGGGGAACGATTCATGATGTCTACACCAAAGGAGCTTGAAGCCATCTATGAAGAAATTCAGAAAGAAATCCCGAGAAGAAGGGTTACCTCAAGATCCTACTTTTCAAGAATCACCAAAATTTATTTTCATAAGTTAAGGACACAACTTGGCAATTTAGCTCTATATTCCAAGACTAGTTTATAGACCCGCGTATTACACGGGTTGAATAAAGACAATATGTTACGTAAACCCATGTAACGCATAGACTATAACCTAGTGTCGTAGATAATAATAATTCATAATTATAATAATATAATAATTACGGATAGATAATAATAACAATAGCAATAACAATTTTTCTCATGTGTTCCTGAGTTTTGCATTTTTTTTTGTCATTTTCATCTAGCCCATTAACTATATAAAAAAAAAACCTCAGTTTAATGAGGGGTGTTTTTGTCTTTTTACTTATTTAACTTATTGTTTTTTAATCTAAAAAACCCCACCCCATTAATTTATATCATCACTCAAATGTGAACTTAAAAAACTATGTAAATATCTTCTATTAAACTTAATCATTGTTGATATGAAATTACAAAAATAAATTAAAATATAATCTAAATTATATAAAATATATTTTAAATTTTAAACTATATACCATATACCATATTAGTTTTTATAGGTTTATTGGCATGGCGGTATAAAATTCGTTGAATAAAGAGTTATATTCGCTAAAAAGTTTTTTTTTGTATCAGACACCCCATGTGTTATATATTAATAATAATAATAATTGGATATTAATCTAATATATTATTAATAAAATAACAATATTGTTAAATTACGAGATACATGTGTGTAGTTATTCGCAAACAAATTATTTGGTTAGATTAGACAATCAAGGTCTAAAAGTATATAACCTAATTTGGTTTTATCAGCAATGGTTAAAAAATAAAATTTAATGTCACATATGAAAATAAAAATAAATAAATAAAATACTAAAATAGTATAAGATAAATATTTTTTATGTATTACGTATTTATCAATACTTATGTATTGATTAATAAATTGGATATATTAATATGATATAATAACAATATGTATTTATTTGTTGTTGTCTATAAATTAATAAATTGTATATTAATAAGATATAATAATAATAATAATAATAATAATAATAAGAAGAATATTAATAATAGTATTAAAGGAGAGAATGCCACATGGCATACGATATAATTTCAAGTAGAGAATATCATGTGTCATTAACATGATTCTTTTATTAGTATTAGATATGATGATGGGATACCATGACCTACCACCGCAGGATGGGTATCCATCGTACAAGCCAAGTTCATGTATGGAATACCTGGACTGTTCTTTGAGAGAGAGAAAAGAAAGAGAAGGTGGGGAAAAAGCTTATGAGCCAATTGGAGAAAAAAACAAGAAGTTACGGGAGAGACTCATGAAAGATTAGGATTCTACTTCTATATATAAATACTGTATAATATTATAGTGTAACATAGCATTTGTTGTACCACTACGTTTTGTGTATAATAAATACTAGATTTGGGAATTGTGTATTACACAGGTTGAATAAATGTTTTTTTTAATTATTAGTTTTAAATATCATTTCATATAGTTCTTAAAATCTATAGTTCATTAAAATTTAGAAGTTGAAACGTGACGTCGAATATTTAATATGAGAAAGAGATGAAATGTATTCATAAACTGACTATTTCGTAAGAGTAAGAGTTCTGAAAGTTTTACAATTGAGTTAAATGCCCGGATAGTCCCTGTGGTTTGCTATTTTTTCACCTTTAATCCCTAACTTTCTGAAATTACAGCTATAGTCCCCAACTTTTGTAATTTTGTTCTCGGATAGTCCCTGGTGTGGATGGTGATTAGTTTTTATTGTTAAGTGAGTGTGAAATTACTAACATGCCCTTAGTCTTAAAATATAAAGTAGGGCCCACCACTAATTAAATAACACCTAAAAAATAACAACAAACTAATTTAAAAAAAAAAACCTTTTGGGCCCCACCTACACCTCCTCTTCACCCAGCTACAACATTCTCTTTCACCGGAAAAACATCCGACTCCTCTTCCTCGGCATAAACAACACCATAACCACCATCAAATGCAGGTTTCAACCGTACTGCCACCTCCACCATAACCACCACAGACGTCGACCACCCCCTCCCCTTCACCGGCGAAAACACCCTGCGACGTATCACCTTCTCCGGTTGTCATAATCAGTTCCGGCGAACTCCAGTGACCTACAACTCTCCAGCGACCTTCCATCCAAATTAACGACCTTCTTGGCTGTAGACATCTGCAAATTTATCTCACCTTCTTGGCTGTAGATAGTTCTGATTCCAATTCCTGAATGTAATTCCTAGCATCAGGAGACAAATCACCTAAACAACTTTCAAGGTTCAATCTCTCTAATTCTTCATAACAATACTCCATTTCAACATTATCCTCCTCACTCTGATCCTTGGTAACATCATTATTACAATTGCCTGGATTCAACCGCTTCGAAGATGTTTCAAAGTTCCTCATCAATGTAACTCTTTACTCTGCGTTCCACAACGTGTACTTAAACAACACACCAGTAGTGTTAAGTAATTGAATCGAATTCTAAATATTCGAAGTTCGACTTGATTCGAATTTTATTATCAAAGTTTGGATTTTGTTTTATAAATTTGAATTCGATTTGGACCGAATACGAATTTACGCTGAGTACAGAGTTACAGCCAAGAAGGTCGTTAATTTGGATGGAAGGTCGCCAGAGAGGTTGTAGGTCACCGGAGTTCGCCGGAACTGATTATGACAACCAGAGAAGGTGATACGTCGCAGGGTGTTTTCGCCGGTGAAGGGGAGGGGGTGGACGACGTCTGTGGTGGTTATGGTGGAGGTGGCGGTACGGTTGAAATCTGCAGTTGATGGTGGTTATGTTGTTGTTTACCCGGTGAAGAGGAGTTGGATGTTTTTCCGGTGAAAGAGAATGTTGCAGCTTGGGTGAAGAGGAGGTGTGGGTGGGGCCCAAAAGGGTTTTTTTTTTTTAAATTAATTTGTTATTATTTTTTAGGTGTTATTTAATTAATGGTGGGCCCTACTTCAGTTTATATTTTAAGACTAAGGGCATGTTAGTAATTTCACACTCACTTAACAACAAAAACTAACCACCATCCACATCAGGGACTATACGAGAACAAAATTGTAAAAGTTGGGGACTATAGCTGTAATTTTAGAAAGTTAGGGATTAAAGGTGAAAAATGGTAAACCACAGGGACTATCCGGGCATTTAACTCTTTACAATTATTTAAAGCTTTGAAATGAACTCAGCCCTTTATTATAAAAGATTATATATTGTAGATTGTTAGAGTATTAACATGAGCTATTTTGTTATAGGTTATTACTAGGTTAAAGCCCGCGTGTACACGCGGTTTAACAAAGGAAAATAAATTGAATTTGTTCGAATTTAATCAAAATTAAATGAAATTAAACTTAATAGAAATAAAAGAAACTTTAAATCAAAAGGCTTTGCTGCAAAAGGTTCAAACGATTGAAAATCACCCAAGAGCTTTGCTACGCTGTTCATATTCAGATATGGAATAATATGGAACCTATTATTGTAGTAATCATAGTTGACACCTTAACTGTTGGTAAAAAAAATAGACAAAGTAAAAAACGTGTGCAAGAAACCCCAACTCCTCTAATCCCATGCTAAAATATAGTCATTTCAACCCAAACCCGATATGACTTCATATGACATGCAACTAACCAGATGTTATGTTCCCCACTCTTGCTGCAGCTTTGAAGTTTCTATTTCTGTTCTTCTTCATCTCGGTTAGAATGTTAACCCTCTACACACAAGCATAAATCATTAGTCATATTTCTAAGTAGCAAGCCCAATGAAACCAATAACACTGTCGAACTAAATCATTCACCTTCTTAACATACTGATCCATTGTAATCTTTCCTTCTTGAAAGTGGTCTCAAGGATCTAATCAAATTTTTCAAAAGTGTATCAGTGCATGATCAATAGAGCATGCATGTCAAACTTACAGCCTAAAATGTAACCCGTAAAATTGGTGCACATAAGTAAAAAAGCGAAGCAATTAGACATAGTCTATGAATGAAAGTAAAAGAAAATCCAATGGATGAAAATAAGAAAATATCCATAGACTACGGATCAACAGATGTGTCTCAATACAGTTTGGATAACACTTAATGCTTTTATTATGATATGTTTAAATAAAGTAATATGCAGGTTGTACGCTTGAAATATACACTTTGGGCGACTTTCAAGTTTCAACCCAGTTAACTCATCCAACCTATTTGACCCATTTCATTTTCTTTAAATGCTTTTTATTCGATTCACCCATTTGCGATAATATATTGAGCTCAAGTAGGCCCATTTAAAATAAAATCAATGTAGACTTTCACCTCTATGTTGGAAATAAAAGCAATACTCTCTGCAAGTATTTTTATTAAGACTATAGAGTAAGACTACACACCTGTTGTGGCAACGGAATCTTCGGATTGATAGCAGCCATAACTATCAAACGGGTATAATAGTTAGAAAAAAAAAACAATTGCGCTCCAGCAGCAGTTGGAAAATCATTTCTCCTTCTCGAATTATAGTGTCCGGCTGAAAAGAAAATTTGTAAAATATGAGCTTAAACATACATACACATAATATATATATATATATATATATACACACACACACACATGGTAAACAGTACCTTCAAAGAAAATTTAGTTTGTAACATTATAACATAGTATTAGTTATAAAATTTGATTCTGATACTTGCTGGGTGACTAAGAAGAAAAAAAAAAAACAAATCATATCAACCAAGAACTGCAGTTCAATGAAAGGGGTTAGATCCAAAACCACTGCAAACACCAAACATAATTTACAAACATTACGGTTCATGTAAACTGTAACCAAATGCAGCTCAATTAGGGGGGGGGGGGGGTAGATTCAAAACCATTGATGTTAAAAAATCATAGCAAAAAAACAAACACAAGGCGAAAATTTTAGGGCTCTTGCAAACTGTAGTGAAGTGCAGCCCAACAAAAGGGGTTAAATTCAAAAATATTGATTTTACAAAATCATAGCAAATACCCAGAAAGGAGATGACATCAAAAGGTGAATGTCACTTGTTAAAAAACCATAAATACAAATGATAAAAAGATTAAACATACATTAAAGCTTAAAGATAAGGAAAAAACATTTAAAAATATAATATAGGTGTTTCTTGATTGATGTATCATAGTTTCTATTCGTTGATTGATACATTATACAAACAACTTGACACTAAAGCAACAACTTTAAACCTCCAATTTGATCAAACATAAGAAGACTAAGAGCACAAGTAGGAAAACAAAACTCAACATGTAAGAGTGAGAGACAATTAAGAAGAGAAACAAACCCGGTAAAAACCGACAACATCATGGTTGAATCCTTCAGATCCTTTAAGAGTGTGGATTGAAAAAATCTTCCGGTTAGAACCGTGTCTTCTCTTCTAAAGATGCTTTTGTTTGTTCCAAAAGAAAAAAAAACCCTAATCTCCAAAACATAAATGGTGAAGATGAATATTGAGAACTCAAATAATCAAAAAGGGAATACAAAACGTATACTAACCTTGATTGTAGCCATAATGAGAATAAGCAAAAACCTAATCGGCCAACACTTTAATGATGAAGATGACATAGAGCAAATTAATGAAAAGAAAAGGCATGATAGCTAGCGGATACAAACTCACCTCGATCTTTACCAAGTTTTACGGAAGATTGGAAATAGGATAATCACAGAAGAAAGGGGTTAGGGTTTGGGAAGTTAGAATGTTTCGTATGGAAGAAGATTACGAAGAAGAGTATAATAAGTGGGTCGGATCATATGCGTGTTGCCCCATTTTGCTATTTGGGCCTTGAGCGGGAGTAAGTAGCTCTCATCAAAAACGACACGTGTCCAAAGTAAGGTTTCTTTTATTATATATATAGATTTATGTATTTTATTATTACTTGTATTTTCATTTATATTTTTACGTTAAAAGACTAAAATGTTAGCAAAAGCCATGGGTTATTTATGCTTATTTTATTATAATTCAATTTAATTAATCCCTATTATAAAACAAAGACATGATTATTATAAATGGAAAACAAATTAGTAAAAGATAAAATTTATGGATTAAAATAATATATTTTTTAATTGAATTTTATTAACAAATATTATTTATATCTATTTATTTAGACGGGAAAAAATAATTGAGATCACCTCATAGAGCGCCATGTGTTCCATATAATTTACTTTATAATACAATATAGATGTGTTAACAGTAAATCATTTACATAGAACTAAGATGTTCCTACTAAATTTCTTGTCTTAGATGTCAAAGCCAGCAATCAAAGGGGGGCTCTTTAACAATACAACAGAGAGAAAAAATAAAACAATTGAAATTAACATTACTTAAACACTTGGTGGAAACACAAGAATACAAGTATTCTACATGTTAAAATACGTACATTAATACATAAATACCCATGATCTAAATATACTTATACTTGGGGATACGTATGTGTACAATAGTTAACAAATACAAGACTCGTTCATGTATAGCCACGAGTACAAGTACAAGCACACAGAGGCGTCTTTGAGAATTCACGTACTCTGTTCGAACTCGAAAAAATATGTCCTTTTGTAATATTTTACTATTATTTAAAAAATCAAATTAGTAATGCCAAGTGGGCTAAATACTAAACCATAAAAAAATGATTCGTAAATGGGCCTATATTGGAATTGGTATGTGTTTACTTCTTTTGAAAAAATAATGCGTATGTATTGAATTTTTTTAAAAAATCGCGTGCCCTTCGAAATCACGGGCTTGTGCGGAGGTCCTTCCCGCACACCCTTCAAAGCCACCACTCCAAGCACATATATGTATATACTAAGGCAAGTTAAAAATATATTATTTTTAACTAACATATCGAACTTGAGAAAACATCTAAATATTTAAAGATTAAATATGTAGACATATACTTGACACGGATCGACGATTACATATAACAAGAATATATTTTAGTGAGAAAATATATTGTCGCCATAAACAAACGCTCGTGCGAGGCACGGAGCCATACGAGGGCTAGGCCCATTCACACATGACAAGAGTATACAATTAAATACATATATTAACAACCTATCAAATAATCAATCTACCGATGTCAACAAATAAACAAAGGTTCCGAACAAACAAACAAAGGCAAGTCCTAACACACATTCAAGATGAGAGACGTGTACACGGTCAAACATAGGCCTAAGTGTCTAACGAATTTATGACACTTTTAGGTTGTGATACAAAACAGGGAACCGCACATGATTTCTAGCACGCACATTCGGATTGCAAACAGTGAGTTCATGTCCCCTCTTTTAAACGCTTTTATGTTTTAACTTTCGGGGGAGATGTGCAAGTGGTATGATAAGCTAGGGAATGAAACAACTTAGATCATGTGCGAATAGGGTAGAAACATAACTAGCCACTACTCACACATAGAGACTACGGAATGAAATGGGTAGATCTATTGAGTTTTGACGAGCCCTACTCTTGGTCCCTGAGACTGTTGGAGTGCTTTTGTGTCCTAGTAGAGGGTAATCGACACAAAAGTCGTCAAGGGTTGGATACTTTGTATGTCGGCACACATATTAATGTCCTTGCAAAACAGATCAACGATTTCATTGACGCTTTATATACTGAATTTCATACAAATATATTTCAAAGAGTAAATTATAAGTTTTGTCCTTTATGTTTGTCTCAAATTTCAGGCGCTGTCCTTACCTTCAAAACTGACTAGTTTTGGACTTAATGTTAAAAAATCTTACACGTTATGTCCTTTAGGCCAAACCCAGTTAGAGTTTTCTGTTAAGTTATGTCACATGCATTGCACATGAGGGTAGAACAGTCATTTCCCCTCCCCTCCCCACTTGTGTTTCCCCCCTTTAAAAACCCTGATAACATAAACATAAACAAACAATGTACCAAATGAGAAGGGGTAGCCTCCGCTACCCCTTGGCGCTCCGGCGGTAGTGTAAATTTTGGAAAAATTTGACATTTTTTTAATGTTTTTTCGATTTCGTTACCCCTTTCTTTTAAGACGTTACCCCTACGAAGGTTTTCTAGATCCGACCCAATTCACCAATCAACACCCGAATTCATCATAAATCATAATAGCTTAATTCACAATGAAACAAACCCCAAATCAGATCAAAACAAAACATAAAAAAAAAATCAAACCCCCCCAATCATACCACAAATCCTGATAGGCGCACGAAGCTGAAGCAGATTCGGCTGAGACATAAAAATATGTCTAGCGTTGATGACGCAAAGCTGTCGGATCTCCGATTTCGATAACTACACCTGTTTCCCACATTTACCATCCAACAATCTATTAATAATATCATCTAAAACACCTTTTTCCATCATACCATCCATCACGATCATGCTTATTTTATTGTTGTTGTGAATTTATGCCTGCAGGATGAAAAGGGGTGAATTAAGATGGATCGGTGTGCATGATATGATGTGTGGGTGGATGAAGATGGATAAGATAGGTAAGGGGTTGAATGGGATTTGGTGTGGTGATCTTGAGCCCTAATTTACAAAAGTGATGAATCGGGGGGTTTTAACAGGGTTATAAAAGGGGGAAACACAAGTGGGAAGGGGAAAAGACTGTTTTACCCTCGTGTGCAATGCATGTGACATAACTTAGCAGAAAATTCTAACTGGGTTGGGCCTAAAGGACATAACGTGTAAGATTTTTTTAACATTAAGTCCAAAACTAGTCAATTTTGAAGGTAAAGGACAACGCCTGAAATTTGAGACAAACATAAAGGATAAAACTTGTAATTTACTCTATTTCAAATGTTAAAAGATTCATTTGATATGAACAAACACATAAATTCATCAACTTTATGTTGACTTTTCAAACTTATACGTATTTCAGGAAATTAGTGGACTTCGCGTGGAAAACAAGTCAAGAAAACAAGAGTCGGAAACTCGAGGCCATATTTTGGAGGATTTGTCTACTATATACCGCCTCCTTGCGGTGATATAATGGCCAAAACCTTAATCTTTGAAACTACATCTTGATGAATGGTATTTTATGAAACTTATGTTATTTGAAAAAGTTGTAAACAATATAATTAACTTCGTGTTGCGACTTGAAACTATCTATGGCATTGGCATTTTGAGTTGATTTTACCATATAGTTTATTTACTTTATCGTATACAATGAATACTTATCACGATCACACATCGTGCTTCCGCCTACAAGCGGGTGTGACATGTGGTGGTGGTGATTGGCTGTGGTGGTGGTGATTGGCTGTGGTGGTGGTCGGTAGTGGTGGTCCCGTGGTGGGTGGTGGTGGTGGGATTTATTTATTTATTTTAAAATATAATTTTGAATGTAGAGTCTAACGCTATAATTATATGTTTTTTGACAGGATATCGAAAGTCGGTGTTTTTACGGTGGTGGTAGCATAATCCTTATGGAGAAGTGCATTGCGTTCATATTTCAGATTCCAACGCCTACATGCGTCCATATTTCAGATTCATGCACTGGGACGTCGGTCTAGGATGATGTGTGATCGGAGTGGACAACATTATGCTATGCTCCAAGTGACGCCAGCGAATACAGTTTGCCCTGTCACACGGCAGAATACATGTCAGAACCTAGGATACCATCACACCCAATTCTAGGAGGGCCCGCACCAATGTGGACAGTCATTGACGTAGTCAACTCCAGCACCCACTACTCCAACCGATGCCACTCGCTGTCCTCTTTATGTGGCAGTTGACGAGCAGAAAGCCCGTTGGAACCTAGGGTGCCGACACACACAATTCCAAGACAGCCGTTGTGTCTAGGTCCCTTTTGTTGTATCAACCGATGGGCGTTAGACCCATCAGTTTCATGTACAAAAATTTAAGAATATGTAACAATTAGTGATTTAGGGTTTAGGTTATCTTTTTGTTACATTTTGTATGAAAGTGTCATGTTTTGTGTTATAATATAAACCCATGTTAAATTACATTTTGAATTATGTTTCTTGTTACGTTATGGTTAATAAATGATAAGTCAAACACAATCAATCAAAGACATAATAATAATTAATAAATAAAATTTTTGACATTTTATAATATATACACATTTCTATAACAACATTTTATAAGAAAATATGAAGTTTTTTTTGTAATAATACTTAATAAATAAAAAATACATACACATTTTTTTATTAAAAACATTGATATTTTATAACAATACTTAATAAATAAAAAATTTGACATTTTATAATATGTACACATTTTTATAGCAACATTTTATTAAAAATATGAAGTTTTTTATAAAATTTGACATTTTATAATATGTACACATTTTTTATAGCAACATTTTATAAAAAAAATATGATGTTTTTTCTAATAATAATTTCACAACTTCTTCCATTTTCAAGCATTAAACTCAACAAACTTGTTCCATTTAAAACAACCCCAATTATTAGGCAATCATTGGCTGACCCCAATGACTGACATTAAATAGGTGGGTCCTATACGCCTTTATAGGGCAATGAGATGCGTATAGGGCAGAGGCCGGGGGATGTGTGGATAAATTGGGGGGGGGGGGATACCAATAATCATTCTTACTCAGATGTCACGTCAGCAAAAAACTAACTGGGTTATGGTTTAATTAGTTTGTTAGGGGTAGAGAAAAATACGTTGAACATTGGAAGTGACGTGATGATACAATTCGTAAGTTAGAAGTATTATCTTAAATAGTGAAACTTGTGGTTATTTAAATAGAATATCGCTCTAGTATTTGTATGTGGTATTAAGGTGTTTCAGGAGTTTAGAGTTTAAGCCGCCCTATAATGTGGAGTATTTAAGGCTTGTTAATTGGCATTTAGAAAAATATCCTTGAAGGGTTTATTTGGATTATATCATTACGCTCTAAACTTTTGAAGCCACATGAAAATTTCTATGTTCGTCCCTTTAGCGTTTGAAAGGGGTCAAGGATGAGTGGAAGAGAATAGTAGAAGAGTCTGGGAAAAGTATTGATTGATGGGGGTTGGACGGTTGGTCAATGGGGAGAAAATTGCAAAAGGGACTACCACTATACTCTATTTTGCCATTCGTAATATATAATGGAGTCTCTCAAAAGATATGTGATAAGTTAAATTTCTTTTCTTTTGTACATTTCAAATGATTATCCTCTTCTGTTTCATGGCCCTTAGTCTCTCTTGTCACTCTGCTACGCACAGTAACATTTCTAGGCCTATCTGCCCAGAAAGTTTCAGTTGCCCTGGTTTGGTCTCGTTCAAGTACCCGTTTTACAATGTCACTGACACACGATGTGGGATGATCAAGGTCAACTGTACATCGAAAGGAGGTGAGGTGCAATTTGGAGGACGGTGGTATGAGATTGTTGGGAGGAATTTTGATTTTGATCATAAATCTGTTATTTTATTCATCCGGAACAGAACGTTCGAGCAGCTAGTGGAAAATAAAAGTTGTGAGGCGCTTATGAATAATCTCACTCCAAGTCCAAACCCTCTTTTGTATTCCATTTCAATATATCCCACCATCACTCTCTTCAAATGCACAAAAAATCCCCCTTATTTTGACCAACATAGTTACAATAGCTATAAGAGATGCAAAGATCACAATTTCTACTACAACTACTTGAATGGAACAGTTCCAAGTGACCTCCCACATACATGTCAAGTAGTGCATCTACCTAAGAAATGGTCACTTGATCCGGGACTTGATGAAACAAACATATTTTCTCTTCTCCCTTCAAACATCTCAATTTTCTTTGAATTGTCACCTCATTGTATTGAGTGTCAGAAAAAAGGCCGCCTGTGTAATACTACTGAAAATGGAAATGATGTTCAGTGTTCAGACGTCAAATGGGGTATTTACAGCTTCTCTTTCCTTCTTCCCTCATGTTTACCATATTATGGGTACACCAGAATAATATAGGATGTATAGATGCATCTGTGATGCGTCTAACAGAGTCCTAATGTTTTTTCTCGCCCTATAATATATGCAGGTAGCTCAAGCAAGGAAGGAACGCATCTGGGTAATTTTTATCAGTGATACCATGGATTATTATTGAAACTATAAGTCGTATATTATATAACTAATGGTTTATATTATTTCCCTATTTGATTCATTGATTGCTGCAGACAAACATAAGACGATTAAGATTCTGGGTAATATGCATCTTCTATCCTACGCGTTCTTACTAGATATGTAAGCATTCAAACACATATATGTAGGAATCTGTACCTGATCAATCTGTTGCATTTTCTTGTTCTAGTTATCGCTGGATCAGCCTTAATTCTCATACTGGCTTTGGTCATCTTCATAATAATCTTGCGTCACTGTAAGAACAACCTTTTTTCCAATGTCTCATCAGAGAGCAAATATTCAAACCCTAAAACCATAGCAATAAAAAATATAAATTACAAATTATATACAAATGTCTGACATGCACTTATTACTTATTAGGCTGGACGGTACGGGGTTAGACCCCGGTTCGTCCAGGTCCGGCGACAAGGCACACACCGTGCCGCCCCCCACCCCCCCACCCCGCGCCACAAGACGTTTTAGACGGTCCACAAAATGACAAAAGAGTGTGAGTTTGGAGGACCTTTTTCACCGTTTGATTAAAAAAAAATCCATCTTCCATTTAATTTACAATGGCCACTTTTTAAAATTTATCAGGATTTTTTTTTTAAGTTTATGTTTTTCTTTTAATTTATTTTGATTTTTTTAAAGTTTATGTTTTTTTTTTTAAGTTTATGTAATGTTGTTTAATATTAATGAAAATATTTTCTTATTTTATTTGTTAAATGTTAAAAAAAAAGTGAAAGATTTAAAAAAAATAAAGTGGTGGGGTAGGATCATGATCCCATTTCTACTAATTTTGTGGGATGGAGCACCCTCCTAAGGATGGTGATGTGGCGCCTAGGTGGCGGATCATCCTCCAAGGGAGGATCATCCCCATACCATGTAGCTTTAACCGTTTCAAATTATTGAATTTTGATAATTTATAAATATGTTTTTATAAGAAAACTTTTTTTTTGAATTGCTAAATTTGCATACCACTAGGGATTGAACCTATGACCTCCTACTACCCCAAACCGTATCAACTTCACCAACACCACTAAGCTATTCGTAAGTGGTTAAGAAAACATATAGGTATCACAATACTAAAAGAATAGGGTTTTCCAACCAATGATAATACTCATCAGAAACTTATTGCTAATTGCTAAAGAATAATAATAAAACATACTTGTAAAAATTCTTATTCACGGATTTTCCATTGGAAAAAGGCCCAATAATATGTTGAAAATTGCAAGAACCATATGGATGAACTTACGTCTATTGATGGTTGCAGTTCTTGGGGTAGAAAAAAGGGAAACTGGATGGAGAAAAAAGGCCAAGTACAATGTCAAATTTGAAATGTTTCTCAAGAATCATGAATTCCTAGCTCCAAAAAGGTTCTCTTATGCACAAGTTGAGAAGATGACAAACTCCTTTAAGTTCGAATTAGGCCAAGGTGGTTTCGGCACTGTGTATAAAGGAGTGCTAGGAAACCAAAACCTAGTAGCAGTGAAGGTTTTAAGTGAACTTAAAGGTGATGGGGAAGATTTCATTAATGAAGTGGCTAGTGTTGGCAGGACTTCCCATGTTAATATTGTAAGTCTTATTGGATTTTGTTTGGAGGGTCGTAAAAGAGATTTAATATATGAATTCATGCCTAATGGTTCCCTAGAGAGGTTCATATACAATCGTGATTCATCGAATAGTAGCCAACTTGGGTGGGAAAAGTTGCACCAGATTGCCATTGGGATTGCTCGAGGTCTAGAATACTTGCATAGGGGCTGTAGCACAAGGATATTACATTTTGACATAAAGCCACATAATATTCTATTGGATAATGATTTTTGTCCTAAGATATCCGACTTTGGGCTAGCTAAGTTGTTCCGTGAGAAAGAAAGCAAGATATCCATGTCCCGTATGAGAGGAACACCTGGTTATATTGCTCCCGAACTTTTTTCTAGGAACTTTGGAGAGGTTTCCCACAAATCAGATGTTTATAGTTATGGAATGATGATTTTAGAAATGGTTGGAGGGAGGAAAAATATTGAGGTTGGAGTTGATCATACAAGTGAGATATACTTTCCTCACTGGATATACAAGAAGGTTGAATTGCATGAAGACCAACTTGGACTGACCGAGATTGTTACTGATGAAGAAAATAGGATTGCAAAGAAGATGATTATTGTGGGCTTGTGGTGCATACAAACTAGCCCCTTTATCCGACCGACAATTACTAGGGTGTTGGAAATGTTAGAAGGGGAATTAGAATTACTGGAAATCCCTCCGAAACCTTATCTATCTTCTCCACCAAGATCCACAACTTCAAATTAGTTGTATTAAGATTGTTCTTTTTCTGACACTTAGTAATATTTTGTCATTTAATTATTGATGTGTTTAAATTTAATTCCTAATGACTAATGAGAGCATTCACATTCATCCCACCATATTTTCACTCTAAATTACACTAAAAAACACTACATTTTCTCTCCATTTTCAATTATATAATATTTTTTTTATACTTTTATCATTACCTTTTCTCTCTCCTCCACTCACAACCAATTTCAAAATATATTAAAATATTATAGGGGGTGAACAGCGTCCCCCAAATATACAGATGAACAGTAGCATTTTCTCTTTTCTCCACTCACAACCACTTTTTATAGTCTTTTTATTAAAAAAAAAAAAAACCACATACAGAATTTAATGCCATGGATGTGAATGCTCTGAGACCATAGGGTGTGGTTTGCTTAATGCTTTTGGAGACTACCCGTCACGTAGGCGCCACCTCACCATGGGTGGAGGACCATCCCCGTGGGGACTACCCAAGGGTGTGGAGGATAGTCCTCCCTCCCTTTTTTTTATTATTATTTTGTTTGATTTAATTAAATAATTAAAAAAAATTCTCTCTATCTCTCTCTATGTGGTGGCCCACCATCAACCATCAGCCAATCAAAAGCCTCGTCGCCAACGTCTTGCTGCCGACGTTTGAGACGCGACGAGCCCCAAGGGGGCGGTGTGCAACGTGGGGGACGAGCCGAGACGGGGATGGTCTGATGTAATGCATGCATGCATGTATTTCTCTTTTGGACTCTTGTTGATGTTTTGGTGTTTCCAAGAAGGGCAAGGATGATAGCTCATAATTGAGCAGGACCAATAGGAGTCAACGAGTCTAGTCATGTTAGCTTGTCTTCATCCGATAAAGATATTTTGATCAAAACTGATGTGTTTGGCATGTGCTAGTTTTAGTCAAGTTGCTAAAACTTCTAAATTAATAGCAAAACCCAATTTTCAAAAGTTGCGATGCGAAAGTAATTTATACTATCCTGCATATGCAAAATGTTAATTATATTCTTCTGGTGGATGTTATAGTAGCTGTGAAATTGAAAAACGACCGCTAATGTCTACTCGGAGTCTTTTCTAAAACTTTGGATAACGATAAGTTTAGAGGTCGTGTTAGAGGGTTCGAAATGGAAACCACATGAAACTTTCAAAGTGGCGTATGAAAGGGGTTAAAAATGAATGGAGGACAAACTCAATTATCAAAGTCTCAAACGTCTTGGGCAATATAGAAATAAACAACCAAAGTGACGGAATTTCTATTGTGTTTGGCAAGTGGCATAGAAAAGGGGGCAAGTTGAGTTGGTCAATGTGAAAACTTATTAAATGTTATCCCTTATCCCCTAATTTAAAGTGTGTCAAGAGATATTGTAAAACATATAGAGGTAGAAACTATGTATAGTCATGTGTATAATTCAATAATGCAGTCTGGAGAATGCAGATGATAAGTTGGGTAGTTCTATAATCGCTACCGTTGGAATTTGAAATGATTTGCGTCTTCTTTTTCGTGTCCCTTATTCTCTTTTGCGTACCACTAAATTTGGATATTCTTTTTTCGATGAGACATACGAAAAAGGGTTGTTCTTACACTAACGCCAGATTATGAAGATGACAAAAGACAGAATGATTATTACTACTGATCCAGTGATAACTATAACAAGAAAATGTAACACATTCAGATATAGATTTCTACACGTATGTGTATGAACAACCCTTTTTTCGTATGTCTCATCAGAAAACAAATCTCCAAATTTAGAAGACATAAGTCTCTCCTGTTGCGTCTCTGTTTTCTCCTATGAAGAGGTTGAAGATGCCACCAAAAATTTGGACCTTCTCCTGAACTAGGGGAGGAGGTTTTGGAGCTATATAATATGGTGAGAACTTGATTCTTCAAAAAACATGTCATTGACTGTTCATTTTATACTTGAAATCTCCCCACCAAAGAGCCATTCACAATTGATTCTGTATATGCATCTCTATAATTATACTAAAAATCACTGCCTTTTTTCTCACTTTCATTGCATATAAAACATTAATCTTTTGTGGGGAAGAAATGTCCAGCTCATAACCTTCCAAAATCTTAAGATAAGACCTTTAAATTAATATTTTATTAATTTATCGATATAACCATATCTCTCTAAATTAATAAAATGTCCCGATCCCAACATTATAAATTTATAGAGGTTTTACTGTAGTTTTTATATTTGTAAAATATAGTAATAAGCACAAAACCACGGGGAACCAAAACCCTAATGTACTCATTTATATTTGTATGGATTAGTAGTATTTTACATTATAACGAGTTGACGCTACCCACGTGTTGCGGCAAGAGTTGATTATCAAAGTTTATTCTATCATTTGCGAATAGTTTTTGTATAAGCAAAACATTTTTTTCTAGCTCAAGTTATTGGTTCAAATCATCGTACACAACATTTGGCACAACCATTTAAACAACTTTAATAGGAATTTGAAGTAGTCTTGAAGGATCCTTTGTCATGCACATGAACATAAGTGGTTTTCATCCTAAGTTAGATATCGATGAATGGGGTTTAGTAACGTATACGGTGTTGAGGTGTGGTATAGGTAATGTTTCACAGCATAGCAATATTGTTGCGTCCTATGCGAAACAAAAAGTGCTTGATAGTGTTCGGCTATTGCTTTAGTAGCAAGCATAAATATTACACTAACATGCATTCACGTTTAGCGATTTTGATTCAAGATAGGCGAATGAAATTAGGAATCGAGAAGAAGAATACTGTGAACATTTACTAGTTGAATCAAATGAATAGAGTAAAGGGAGATGTACCTTTGATGTCGTCATGGATAGTTGTGGATGTAAAGTGTTTGATGGCTTAAGAAAGAATGTAAGGATGATAAGAATGGGTTATTGAGATGTGGGAGAAGGAAACAGTTTGGAGATTAAAAGAAGAGGGTTGATGATCATTATCATCATCATCATCATCATCATCATCATCGTACTCAGTATATCCCACCTATAGCATAAGGTAGGGTCTGAGGAGGGTGGGATGTAGACAGCCTTACCTCTACCCCGTAGAAATAGAGAGGCTGCTTCCAATGAGACCCCCGGCTCGATTGTGGTTTTGCATCAAGCCTTGGACATAAGGCACATAACACTCAGCAATTGAGACAAACGCCAATTGGTGCATGTACCCCCTTGTCTTTCGGCTATCAACGCCACCACATGATGCCTGATTAACGATCCCCTCTTTTTAACGTTATTTTCACGAAATTAGTAAAATAACGTTAAAAATTAGTGCACTTTTGCTTTTGCCCCCCCGAGCGCCCACACATATATTACATTATATGAGCAGACCGCAAGCGGGGCCATTGATGATCATTATATAACACTAAATTAATGCGAAAACAAACAGAACAACTTTAAATCATTTAATTTTCTAATTTAAGGTTCATATTTTAAAAATTTTATGTTCCTTGCTTTCATATATGTGTTGTCACAACCCAACCGATGGCGGAAACATCGGAGTGAGACAAAAACGAGATTGCAAGAGACTTCATAACGCTAAATAGTGACAAGTACTTAATAATAAATTTCATTTCATTGCTAAAAGAATCAATTACATTGTTTGAAATAGAATACAATAAGTTGAAACAAAATGAAGTACAATACAACAAGTATTCAAAGTTAAAAATGCGTTTCTAGGCATCTGTAACACCTCGGAAATTCATGTCCAATAAAATAAATACACGTGTCATGTTATGTAGACGTGTTATAAATGCGGAACCAGATAAAGATGTACGGTAGGATTTAAACGTCGACATGTTAATTTATACCTCTGAGCGACCTGTTAATAAATCCCTAACCAGGATATATTTTATCCACATCTGAATTATACTTAAAATCTGGTCATCCTAAATAAATAAATGGTTACAAACTTAAACAAGGATTCAACATAAATTTCTTGGTTTTTCCGTCAATTTAAATCTCCCACATAGTGCCAAAGAGTGTAATTACATGCCATGACATGCAATGGCTGGAAACATGGTCCCTATACTGACTAAAGTGCATGAGATTCGGAGTTGAAAAGGGTGCATGGTCATAGCTTGAATAAAAACAAAAATTCTGGTCTCTGGCGATAGCTTGCGCACCGCAACATCCAGGACGCTACGGTGCCCAAGGCTGCTTGCGCACCTCAACACTCAGACGGCTGCGGTGCGTAAGCGTTGCATCTGGGCGAAATTGTTGACAGCTGCCTGTATAACCGGTTGCACCGACTTATATGGGTGGTTTTTGAATCTAGGGGCTCCTATATATCTGGTTTTTAGCATTATAGGACACCTGGGGACATCTTGTAACCTTCCTAGACTATGTTGGCATGATCCTAAGCTCATGGGGTTCACTATATAACAAGATGGAAGTTGCAACATTTGGCCATTTGGACTTGCAACATTCACAACTAATTTTCTGGAGCTCTCTGATCAGCAAGCCATCTTCCTAGTGGTCCCTAATCATAATTAGGACATTTGTAAGTAGCCTTAACCCTTTCTAATCTAGTTTAGCTTAGTTAATTAACTAAAAGTCAAACCATCGTAATTAAGGTTTGACTTCGTGATTAATTAAAATGTGCTTAGTCTAATCACGAATTAAAAGTACCTATAAGTAGGTATTTATGTGGGTAATAAACCCTTAAAAGGATACTTTCAGATTCCCACTCTAACTATGTTAATTGTCGAGCAAAGCTTACTATAAAAAGTCAACAGGATGTTTATTTTCAAATTAAAGCATAATTAGCAATGTAGGATACTTGCAACCTATTTTATTATTAATATAACTTAGTAATTAATGTAAAAACATGTCCCAACATGTTCAACTCGAAAATTTTCAGTTTAGGTTCGGTTTGGAACCGAAAGTCACACAGTTTGACTTTTGCTTTGACTTTCAGTTCTGACCCATTTAAGCATTGTTTAGAAATGCCTTAGAGCCTTAATTGAACCAGGTTTCATATTAGTGTAACCACCTGAGGTCACATAACTTGGTTCATTAGTTATCCGATTCATATGCATGTTTCCGATTAATGCGTAAATATTGACTATTATGCCCTTTTGACTATAAAACGTGATTTTTGAAAATGTAAAAGAGTAGAAACCTAAGTTACTGATTTATAAACTTGCACCTAAAATTTGACACCAGTTGGAGGTCTAGATTAAGAGTTATGCTCATTAGCGTAAATTGAAAGCTTTATGTTATTTAAACGGCGTAATTAGTGTATAGCCTATCTAAACCCACTTTTTGATATCAAAATTTTTACCCACTGATCTAATATAATATTTTGGGATTTTTGGAGATTTTTATTTAATTTTTGGCTGAGCATAACATAGGTCTCTAAGTTTGATTCGGTTTATGTCGGTTTTGCCCTTTTAAGCCATAAAATGAGTTTTACAAATCCTTTTGACCCCAAACCTTTTTCTACTGATTTCATTTGATAAATAAAATATTTTGAGCCTTCTGGAAGTATAAAATTATCAGTTTTCCCTTGAAAACCCGTAAATGGCTCCAAATCGCCTTTTAAAGCGTTTTTAACGCATAGTATGTGCTAAAACCATATTAAACATATAAGGTTGATACCTACTGATATTTTTAGTATATTTTTATATAATAACAGTAAGTTAAATTTTTTGAACTCGGGTTTCCAGTTTTGACCTTTTAAGCCTAAGTGAAATTACCAAAATACCCCTAAGGTGCATAGTTTGGTTTTAAATGATAAGTTTCACATATGGGTCATACCTTACTGATATAACATGTTAAATTAAGTGTATTTACTGTATAAATCAGACCTGTAACTCAGATTACTAATTAAACTCTTTTATAATCTTTTAAATGACCAAAATGCCCTTATAAGGCATAAGTTGAGTTTAAATTCGTTTGGGGCATAATAGAAGATATCTTACTGATATTATAACATATTTAAGGTATATTAACTCAGGGAACTTGCATATGACTCTTATGGTTACCCGTAACGCTCTTTTCGCGTTCGGTTCGGTTTATGTAACTAGTTTGCATAAATTGACCGAAACGGGTCAAACATTATCATTTTTGTCTCAAAATCCAGAATGTGTTTAGTATACCCATATTATACAAGTCTTCAAACTTGTCAGGTCTAAATCACATTCTATCCGGTCTTCGCTTAATCGTGCGTTTGAACCGTATCTTCCTTTAAAACTAACCGGTCTAAGCTTAGACTTAAATAAAGACCCGTTAGAAGTCTAATAGGTTATTATAAACCTTTTGTTCCAGAATAGAAGAACCAGTAAAAGCTACCCGCACTCGCTAATTGTGATTTATACTTACAAAGGTAAATACTTTTAACTTATTTTCCCTATACGGGCTTGGGGTACGGTATATAAAATACCGCTTGGTCCGGCATTGAATCTTTAATCGAATAAAGGTTAAATCATTGATATGCTATGTTTTGAAATGTTTTGTTTGCTTAAAGCCTTTGGGGGGTTAATGATCATGTCCCGGATATCCTTGGCATCATCTTACGAGATGGCCACGACCTTAGCACGGGGTGTAGGCGTATACCCGTCAGTGCCTAACCAAATAATGTGGTGTGTCTATTAATCTTTAACCCGTTCTACGGATCGGGCTACTGAACGCATAAGTAACATGTAATTCGTTTACAAGGATTATATTCATATAATTATCCCAAGTTATAAAACGTTTTGTGCCACGTGCATTCAAATCAATTTTCAACCTTTTTAAAATGAGTCAGTTAAATTGTATTTACCAGTGTAAACTGACGTATTTTCCAAAAGGTTAAGTGCAGGTACTACTCGTACTAGGCTGGCTGTCTTCTAGCATCCGCAATAAGTCTCGCAAGCTTGGATGTCAATAAAACTGTTGAACAATATCTTCTTTTATTTTGATCCGCCTGTGGATCCGTTTCAACTATTCGTGATATTTAATATTACATTTAATTAAAGTTGAAATGAATCTATCTTTGCTTCCAGTGTGCAATTATATATTGTGTTGTTTGTCTATGATGATATCAACTACGTCACTATACTCCCCACCGGGCCCACCGGTGACACGTGGAAAATAAGGGTGTGACAGGTTGGTATCAGAGCCAACTCTGAGTGAATTAAACACTAGCCTTTTTGTTTAATCTCAGTTACACAATTGCACTTTCCTCGATTCTTGAGTCTAGACAAAGAACTTAGGAATTTTCCAAATTTTTGGTCTTATTTCTAACTTTGTCTTATATATATTTTCTTGTCGTATCACTTGTTTGTTTTTGACAGGTTGACAAAATGCCGCCACGGATGAGGGGAAGAGGTAGAGGAAAAGGGCCACTTGTCGCCCCAAATGACCATGAAGCCGGACCTTCGCACCGGCGAACACCTTCTGATCCCCACAACCCAGGTCCTCAAGATCTTTGGAGGACTATTGTTGAACCAGCTAGGCGCTCAGTTTCACTAAGTACCTCTCCTTCTATCCCACACTCTTTTGGGCCTCATTCTGAAAATGAGCCCCACAACTCCCACCAGTCCTACATTCCTCTTCAAGGACACGACTCGCCCTTTGACCACCTGTCGCCTGTTTTCCAAGGCCAATTTAACCCTGCTGACTACTTTGGAGCACCAGTGGGTTTCAACCCACTTGGACCTGAAGATCATTTCTCCGGTGGCAATGCAATGGATATCGACGAGGACACCGATCCTGCAATGCCACCATCCGGGACTCCTAACCATCCTATTGAAATTTCAGATGGGTCACCGTTTGTGGGATCACCGTATAATGGTCCCGACAGCTACGAGGAGAGATTCCGACTGTGTGACTGGGCGTTTACCCCCAGTTACCACAACTCTCCCCTGCACCAGCCACACCACAGCTCTCCCCTACACCAGCCGCAACACAACTCTCCCCTGCACCACCAGCAGCAGCCGCAGCAGCAGCAGCCACAGCAGCAGAATCCTTCCGAGGATTCCCGACTTGTCGCGGTCACTCCACCGCCACAACCACCTCAGCTTCAGCCTCCCTCGCCCCCGAGGTGAAGGAGAACGACCGTGTGAATATCCGCACGAGGGGGAGTGCGTATCAGCACCCCTCCACTTTCGAGTGGCAGCCGATACTCGCCAGTCCACGAAGAACCAGAGATGGGAGAATCTTCACACCCCGTCTCAGAAGTGAACTCTGCGCCAGTTGCGCCACCACCACCAATGGGTTTTGGAGACCCAATACTGACTTACACTGGTACGGCAGCATACAATCCCTTCGAGCAGCCGATGCACACAAATTACAACTTTGCAGAGCATCCCTACTGGATAGCAGCAAACTCCAACACTCTCCATCTGGAAGGTCCCTACGGAGGTCCCTGGGCTACGGGACACTCGACCTATGGATACCCACCATACGGGTATCAACAACCGCCTCCTCAACCTCCGCATTATCAGCAACCCCCTCAGGCACTAGCGATGTCACCGCCACAAATTCAAGAAATCCTTCAAGGGATAAATGAGGTGCGACAAGAGGTGCGGCATGAATTGCGGGAAGAACGTAGGCATAACCGGGGGATGTTCAAGAAAATGGTGGATTTGATCAAGGGAAAAAGCAAGAAGGATCGTTAAATCCTTTGTTTGTATGTTTAGTTTAGTGTTGTGATCATGTCCCTGCGAGGACATTTATTTCTGTACTCTGCCCATGCGTGGGCATATTTCTTCTTTCTGTTCTGCCCCTGCGTGGGCATGTTTTTCTATTTGACCCCTGTGTGGGTTTGTTTTGTTAGTTGGCCCCTGCGTGGGCATGTTGTTTGTGTAAAAGTCCCATTTAGGGCAGTTTGTACTTGTTTAATTATTATTTGGAATGGTTAATTCAAGTTTTTCATTTTAAATTATGTGCATGAATATAATATATGAAGAAATGAAAAATAACATTTATTATTTTGATTTACCATTTTGATAATTATAAGGATCTTAAAAGGTAAAACCTAGCTTTTATGTTATCATAAATTTAGCCAATATGGTAAAACCTGTTTAAAAAGATTCAAATCTCTGTTAACATCTGCAAACATGTTAACATTCTTGGCTAATGTGATCCGCAAAATCACACATGTCACCCTGTTATAATTATTCCAAATTCCTTATTATTATTTAAACATCTGTTTGTGATGTATTGCCTATGGGCTATAACTAATGTCATATAAGACAAAAGACAGTCGTAGATTATAAAACTCCCTGTCTAGAAAGGTAATGAACCTTGATTTAAACCCTAATAATTAGATCTTATAAGATCTGACACTATAATTAAGAATTGTCCATGTGACTAGGCCTATTGTGCCAATATTTTTATTTCATTCTGGATAAGGGTTCTAATAAAAAGTCCTGAACGAAAGTACTTAACAAATTAACTAGTATGGCTCTTTAATTACCATGGTTAATTATCAAGATGACATGACATATTATATTCCTTAAAATGAATCATTGTCATCATATTATGTATCCGTTAAACTACATGGCCAAGTCAGAGGAGATAAACAGTCATTCGGAGGAAAACCCTGAAAATGCCAAAATACTAGTAACTGGTGCGGAGCTGCAAGCATTAGTAGAAAATGTTGTTACCAAGGCAATAAATAGGCAGTTTAGTGAAGAAAGCGGGACCCGGAGTAGGACCCGATCCGCACCACATTCCAAGCCAAAGGTTAATTCTGAGGCTCATAGCAAGCCACCTTCTAAAAAGGATGAACCCAAGAAGAATGATGATCGACACTCATCAAATCAAAACAGTGTTCCCTTAAAAAAGGTGGAGTTTGATGCTAAACCTCATACCAAGTCATGTACCTACAAGTACTTTGTTTCTTGCAAACCCCGGGACTTCACTGGGGAGAAGGGAGCAGTAGATTGTATGACATGGATAGATGAAATGGACACGGTAGTTGACATCAGTGGATGTGCTGAAAAGGACGTAGTGAAATATGTATCCCAGTCGTTCAAAGGAGAAGCACTGGCATGGTGGAAGTCACTCATCCAAGCTGCTGGAAAGATCCCACTCTACAACTTGACATGGGATCAGTTCGTTGCTCTTGTTAAAGAGAATTATTGCCCGCAGCACGAAGTCGAAAGAATCGAATCAGACTTCCTATCATTGGTGATGAAGAATTTAGATTGTCAGGCTTACCTCACCAGTTTTAATACCTTATCTAGGCTGGTTCCATACTTGGTAACCCAGAGCCGAAAAGGATTGCTCGCTTCATCGGGGGTTTAGCCCCAGAAATTAAAGCTAGTGTTAAGGCATCAAGGCCTGCTACCTTCAGATCAGCAGCTGATCTGTCTCTATCTCTGACCTTGGATGTAGTCAGGTTGAGATCACTCAGGAATTCGGAGGAAGGTAAGAGGAAGCGTGAGGACGACACCTCACGAAGATCGAATAAGAAGCACCAAGGAAATGATGACCACAAGAAAGGGTCGGGGTTTAAGAAAGATGGGCAACAATCGGGAGATAAGCCCAAATGTAAAACTTGCAAAAAGCACCATTTTGGGAGGTGCCGACTTGAGTCGAAATCCCAGTCTCAGCCTAGGCCCTGTGGGATTTGCAAATCCTCAGAACATAAGACTTTGGAGTGTAAGAAGCTGAAAGATGCAACATGTTACGGTTGCAATGAAAAGGGGCGCATTAAGTCCAATTGCCCAAAGAACACCAAGAAAATCGAGGATGGGAAAAAGACCAATGCAAGGGTCTTCAAGATGGATGCTAAGGAAGCGGTTCAAGATGACAACGTGATTACAAGTACTTTTCTCGTAAATGATGTTTATGCTAGAGTATTGTTTGATTCTGGAGCAGATAAGTCTTTTGTTGATGATAAGTTCTGTAAGTTGTTAAACCTACCTGTTAGAACCTTAAGTGTGAAATACGAAGTGGAATTAGCTGATGGAACCATAGAAACCGCCTCAACTGTGTTAGATGGATGTGTTATATCCATTAGGAACCACTCTTTTCCTTTGTCCTTACTTCCCTTTAAGCTAGCCGGTTTTGATGTAGTTATAGGTATGGATTGGTTATCGCATAACCAAGCCCAGATTATGTGCAACAGAAAGCAAGTGGTAGTCAAAACTCCGTCTGGTGAGTCGCTTACCATTCAGGGGGGTACCCAGCATGGATTGCCTGAGCAAGTGTCCATGCTCAAAGCATCTAAATGCTTGAAGAAGGGTTGTGTCATTTATATGGCACAGGTTACTATTGATGAGCAGAAACCCAAGATTGAAGACATCCCTATCATTTCGGAATATCCTGAAGTTTTCCCTGAAGAACTACCTGGCTTACCACCAGATAGGCAAGTAGAATTCCGAATTGACATCATCCCTGGAGCAGCACCTGTTGCTAGAGCGCCTTATAGGTTGGCACCAACGGAGATGAAGGAGTTAAGGACACAGTTAGATGATCTGCTAGCCAAAGGTTTTATTAGACCTAGTTCGTCTCCTTGGGGAGCGCCGATCTTGTTTGTCAAGAAAAAGGATGGGTCGATGCGTTTGTGCATCGATTACCGTGAGCTTAATAAGGTCACTATCAAGAATAGGTATCCTTTGCCCAGGAACGACGATCTGTTCGATCAATTGCAAGGGGCAAGCTACTTCTCTAAGATCGATTTGAGGTCAGGCTATCATCAGTTGAAGGTTAAAGATGAAGATGTACACAAGACTGCATTTAGGACTCGTTATGGACATTACGAGTTCCTAGTGATGCCTTTTGGGCTCACTAATGCACCGGCCGCATTCATGGATCTCATGAATCGCGTCTGCAAGCCTTATCTGGACAAAATTGTCATCGTCTTTATTGACGACATCCTTATTTACTCGAAGAACCAAGCCGATCACGAGAAACATCTTCGCTGTATTCTTAAACTTCTACACCAAGAGAAACTCTACGCCAAATTTTCGAAGTGCGAATTCTGGCTTCGAGAAGTCCAATTCCTTGGACATGTGGTTAGTGAGCGTGGTATCCAAGTAGATCCCGCTAAGGTAGAAGCAGTTATGAATTGGCAAGAGCCAAAGACACCTACTGAGATTCACAGTTTTCTGGGTTTAGCAGGATACTATAGGCGATTTATCGAAAACTTCTCAAGGATTGCTGCGCCCCTAACTTCGTTGATGCGTAAGAAGGTTAAGTTTGACTGGGGCCCTAAGCAGCAGGAATCCTTTGACGTTCTTAAGAAAAAGTTGAGTAATGCACTAGTGTTAACATTACCGGATGGAATTGAAGAATTTGTAGTGTATTGTGATGCATCACACACTGGTATGGGCTGTGTGCTCATGCAGAAAGGCAAGGTTATTGCCTACGCTTCACGACAGCTAAAGGTACACGAGAAGAATTACACCACCCATGATTTGGAATTGGGTGCCGTTGTATTTGCATTAAAACTTTGGAGGCACTACTTGTATGGGACTAAGTGTGTGATATATTCAGATCACAAAAGCCTTCAACACTTGTTCAATCAGAAGGACTTGAACATGAGGCAGCGATGCTGGATGGAAACTTTAAATGATTACGACAGTGAGATAAGATACCATCCAGGCAAAGCAAATGTAGTTGCTGACGCCTTAAGCAGAAAAGAAAGAGTGAAGCCGATAAGAATCAATGCCAAATGCATTGAAATAAGGAACAGTTTGAACGAAAGGGTGTTAGCAGCACAGAAGGAAGCTGTGTTGGAAGCTAACTATCCTGAAGAAAAGCTAGGAGTAACTGAGGATCAGTTATCCTATGACAAAGACGGAATGCTAAGATTGAATGGACGAATATGGGTTCCAGTTTATGGAGGACTTCGAGATGTTATCCTCCAGGAAGCCCACAGTTCCAAATATTTCGTTCATCCTGGAGCTGATAAGATGTACCAGGATCTAAAGGCAAACTACTGGTGGATTGGTTTGAAAAAGTCTGTAGCTGCCTATGTAGCTAAATGTTTGACTTATGCATAAGTCAAAGCTGAGCATCAGAAGCCGTCAGCTTTGCTACAACAACCTGAAATTCCCACATGGAAGTGGGAGATGGTGACGATGGATTTCATCACCAAGTTGCCAAAGACGAGAAAGGGAAATGATACTATATGGGTCATAGTGGACAGACTGACGAAGTCAGCACATTTCCTACCCATTAAGGAAACTTACAGCTCAGACATGTTAGCTCAATTGTGCGTGGATAAGATTGTAGCTCTGCATGGTGTACCAGTGTCGATTATCTCTGACCGAGATACGAGATACACCTCTCATTTTTGGAAAAGTTTCCAACAGTCTTTGGGCACGCGCTTAAATTTTAGTACGGCTTACCATCTACAGACGGACGGACAGAGTGAGCGTACCATCCAAACATTGGAAGACATGCTTCGTGCATGTGTGATTGATTTAGGTGGCAGTTGGGATAAGCATCTGCCATTGGTCGAGTTCTCCTATAACAATAGCTATCACACCAGCATAAAGGCTGCGCCTTTTGAGGCATTATATGGTAGAAAATGCAGAACACCTATTTGTTGGGCGGAAGTAGGAGACGTTCAATTGTCAGGACCAGATTTGGTCTTTGAAACGATGGACAAGATTGTCCAGATTCGCGATCGTTTGAAAGCTGCCAGGGATAGGCAGAAAAGCTATGCGGATCCAAAGCGTAAATCTTTTCACTTCGAAGTAGGTGACAAAGTGTTGCTTAAAGTATCACCCTGGAAGGGAGTGATGCGATTTGGTAAGAAAGGCAAGCTAAGCCCGAGATACATAGGACCTTTCGAGGTTATCGAACGCGTCGGGTCAGTTGCCTATAAGTTAAACTTGCCTGAAGAGCTCAGTAATATCCACAATGTTTTTCACATCTGCAATCTAAAGAAGTGTCTAGCTGATGACTCGCTAGTCATACTGCATACAGATGTGCATATAGACGAGAGCCTGAAATTTGTGGAAAAACCATTGTCGATTGAAGATCGACAGGTAAAGAAGCTTCGAAGGAAGCATGTGCCTATCGTGAAGGTTAAATGGGATGCCCGCAGAGGTCCCGAATACACTTGGGAGGTGGAGTCTACCATGAAGGAAAAATACCCTCATTTGTTCCAGTAAATCTCGAGGCCGAGATTTCTTTTAAGGGGGTGAGGATGTAACACCTCGGAAATTCATGTCCAATAAAATAAAGACACGTGTCATGTTATGTAGACGTGTGATAAATGCAGAACCAGATAAAGATGTACGGTAGGATTTAAACGTCGACATGTTAATTTATACCTCTGAGCGACCTGTTAATAAATCCCTAACCAGGATATATTTTATCCACATCTGAATTATACTTAAAATCTGGTCATCCTAAATAAATAAATGGTTACAAACTTAAACAAGGATTCAACATAAATTTCTTGGTTTTTCCATCAATTTAAATCTCCCACATAGTGCCAAAGAGTGTAATTACATGCCATGACATGCAATGGCTGGAAACATGGTCCCTATACTGACTAAAGTGCATGAGATTCGAAGTTGAAAAGGGTGCATGGTCATAGCTTGAATAAAAACAAAAATTCTGGTCTCTGGCGATAGCTTACCCACTGATCTAATATAATATTTTGGGATTTTGGGAGATTTTTATTTAATTTTTGGCTGAGCATAACATAGGTCTCTAAGTTTGATTCGGTTTATGTCGATTTTGCCCTTTTAAGCCATAAAATGAGTTTTACAAATCCTTTTGACCCCAAACCTTTTTCTACTGATTTCATTTGATAAATAAAATATTTTGAGCCTTCTGGAAGTATAAAATTATCAGTTTTCCCTTGAAAACCCGGAAATGGCTCCAAATCGCCTTTTTAAGCGTTTTTAACGCATAGTATGTGCTAAAACCATATTAAACATATAAGGTTGATACCTACTGATATTTTTAGTATATTTTTATATAATAACAGTAAGTTAAAGTTTTTGAACTCGGGTTTCCAGTTTTGACCTTTTAAGCCTAAGTGAAATTACCAAAATACCCTTAAGGTGCATAGTTTGGTTTTAAATGATAAGTTTCACATATGGGTCATACCTTACTGATATAACATGTTAAATTAAGTGTATTTACTGTATAAATCAGACCTGTAACTCAGATTACTAATTAAACTCTTTTATAATCTTTTAAATGACCAAAATGCCCTTATAAGGCATAAGTTGAGTTTAAATTCGTTTGGGGCATAATAGAAGATATCTTACTGATATTATAACATATTTAAGGTATATTAACTCAGGGAACTTGCATATGACTCTTATGGTTACCCGTAACGCTCTTTTCGCGTTCGGTTCGGTTTAGGTAACTAGTTTGCATAAATTGACCGAAACGGGTCAAACATTATCATTTTTGTCTCAAAATCCAGAATGTGTTTAGTATACCCATATTATACAAGTCTTCAAACTTGTCGGGTCTAAATCACATTCTATCCGGTCTTCGCTTAATCGTGCGTTTGAACCGTATCTTCCTTTAAAACTAACCGGTCTAAGCTTAGACTTAAATAAAGACCCGTTAGAAGTCTAATAGGTTATTATAAACCTTTTGTTCCAGAATAGAAGAACCAGTAAAAGCTACCCGCACTCGCTAATTGTGATTTATACTTACAAAGGTAAATACTTTTAACTTATTTTCCCTATACGGGCTTGGGGTACGGTATATAAAATACCGCTTGGTCCGGCATTGAATCTTTAATCGAATAGAGGTTAAATCATTGATATGCTATGTTTTGAAATGTTTTGTTTGCTTAAAGCCTTTGGGGGGTTAATGACCAAGTCCCGGATATCCTTGGCATCATCTTACGAGATGGCCACGACCTTAGCACGGGGTGTAGGCGTATACCCGTCAGTGCCTAACCAAATAATGTGGTGTGTCTATTAATCTTTAACCCGTTCTACGGATCGGGCTACTGAACGCATAAGTAACATGTAATTCGTTTACAAGGATTATATTCATATAATTATCCCAAGTTATAAAACGTTTTGTGCCACGTGCATTCATATCAATTTTCAACCTTTTTAAAATGAGTCAGTTAAATTGTATTTACCAGTGTAAACTGACGTATTTTCCAAAAGGTTAAGTGCAGGTACTACTCGTACTAGGCTAGCTGTCTTCTAGCGTCCGCAATAAGTCTCGCAAGCTTGGATGTCAATAAAACTGTTGAACAATATCTTCTTTTATTTTGATCCGCCTGTGGATCCGTTTCAACTATTCGTGATATTTAATATTACATTTAATTAAAGTTGAAATGAATATATCTTTGCTTCCGCTGTGCAATTATATATTGTGTTGTTTGTCTATGATGATATCAACTACGTCACTATACTCCCCACCGGGCCCACCGGTGACACGTGGAAAATAGGGGTGTGACAGCATCCTACTAAGTTCCGTGCATCATCATCATCATCATAATTCTGCAACATGTTTTAAAGTATATTTCAATACAAAAGTATTGGCGAGTATACAAATTTGGAGTACTAGCATATAAGTATAAAAATGAACAATCCACATCGCAAAACTAGTTATCAAGATTAACGTATAAACTCGCATCCGATTTACAAGTCAAGCCTCTAATTACCGCAAGTATAATGAATGAATAAACTTAACATTACCTCACGTTCACGGGCGGTGCGTTACTCCTATAACGCTATACATGTTAAGTGGAGGCTCGTACGAAGTTAATGACAAGTTCATCACATAAGAATCGGCCAGAAAATACGAATCAAGCATAGCATATTAGTAAGCATGCATTGGATTGTTTGTATGATTGCATAAGAGTACGTATGTTGAGTGTGTTTTGTATATGTAAACATGATGCACCCCAAAAGTGTAAAAACGGTAAAAAGGGCGTTCAGTATACTCACGGTTTGCGAAGAAATTTCCACTTAGTGAGTTGGACAAGTCTTGAGTTGTTGGAACACCAAAGTCACCAATTTTGGTTCTTGAAAATTTTGCCCAAAGTTGAAAATCGTGGAGATTTGAGAGAATTTGGAAGTAATTTGGAGGTGGTGCGAATGTTTGGAAGGTGTTAGAGTTGGTATTTATAAGAGGTTGAGGTTTAAATATGAAGGTGGTTGAGGTTTAAATGAAGGTGGTTGGGAGTTAGGATGGGTATTAAATGAGTTGGTTGGAGGTTAGGACATTAAAGAAAGTGGTTGGTGAGATAAAATTTTTCAATTTTAGTCCTTCCACTTGTATTGTTGGTTATTTTATGCTATAAAAGTGTATGCAAGTATATTATAAGTATAATACATGTATGAATGTGATTCCGAGAAAATATAATCTCAATGTCTACCTCGTTTTAAATTAAAACGTGTATTTCGCGACTGGTTACATATTATGCATGTATGATTAAACAAGGGTGATATATAAATACGATTTCCATTATGATTAAAGTCTCGAGATTACAAGGATTGAAATGAAGTAAGAATGCAAGTTTCTAAAAATAAAAGTGTGAATACAACTTTCTAAATATGGAAAGTATAGAAAATGCGGAGTGTTATAGTCTCCCCTACTTTAGGAAATTTTGTCTCGAAATTTATTCAAGAGGAAGACTTTGGAAAAAAGGACTTTTGGTTAAAATGGTTGGCTAAAATCACAATTTTGAAGTTTAAAGTCTACATGAAGTTCATGTATAAGTGTGTTAAAAATGCATGGAAATTTTGAGGGATGAAAAGGGGTAGGTATGTAAAAGTAGTTAGTTTGGCTACGGTGATTTGAGGCACCCATCGTAAGTAAATCGTGCATGTGTGTTTAGGAAAGTAAGTTTGACCAAGTTGAATAACTCGATGGGAGAGGTATTTTAAAAGGATGTTACCTAAGAAGAAAATTTTTCGTATAAAATAGAATATATTTTGATGAAAAGTGCCACCCGCACCGTAGGTTGTATGAAAAGTTTTATTGATTTTAAGGCGTATTAGTAGAATCACATGTTTGTAGAAAATTGCTTACTTGTGGAAAAACTGGAATGGTAGGATTTATGTTTTCAAAAAGGCTTTGGTGGTAATGGGCCAATTATGTAAAGTTTGTGCGTAATAAAGTAGGGAGGGTAGCCTTAAAAGTGGAGAAGCATTTTAAGTGATGGAACGTTAGGCCGATTTATTGTAAATAAAGTTTGGATAAAATGTCTAAAGAATAATTGGGAATAATCGTGGTACGAGAGTGAATGAACAATCCGGTAGATGAATACAAGGGTAGGAATGATATGATTATCGGGTATAATGCGAATATGAAGTGTTGAGAAATGCTAGTGATAATTGTAGCTCTTGTGGCTGACGATTATGGGGATGAGGTTTCGTCATGGATAATCGGATATCGCGCGTTTAGTAGTGCGTTTGTGAGTTACTAAAGTTTGTTTAATCACGTTTAAATAAGGTCTGGGAAAACACAGAATTTCTCATGGCACGTCTTACGAAATTTTGGCAATATGGTAAAAACACTTATATATAGGATGAACCAGCGGCATATCCACCATGTTCTAACCATGTTACGTCCGTTTGGTTATTCAGTGTCATTTTACGTTCCCTATCTTACGATATACAGTAGAACACCCTATGGTTTTCAAGCGCCTACCACTATAATCCCGTGTGCACCCGCGATTATGTTGGTCATTGCATGATCCGCATAGTTTGTACTAGTAGTGTATGAGTCAGGGTATGCAGTAACATTAAAAGTGATTATGTGTGCGTGTGATAGCGTATGAAAATTAAGCATGTAAGTATGATTTTGTTTAAGTATGTATGTGACCAACATAAGAGAACCACTCGAGTTATTCTCATGTATAGGTTCGAATGTATGAGTATGAGTATGAGTATGAATATGAATGATGACAATTTACGTATATATTATAAATTGAAGCATAATGAGTTTAAGCATATAAGATGATCTTGAAATTTTTGAGTGTGCAAAAACGAAGTGTAATGATAATATGCGTGAGATTGTCATGAAACATTGATTAAAACGTGTAGGATGATATGCATGTGTAATTGTTTGAGCAAATCGTTGAGTTTACTGAATCAAAAAAAGATTGAGTTTGTCGGGAGTAGAGAGTTAGATTTGTGAATGTCAAAAGAATATAAAGTAACCATTTGTTATGCGAGATGTGTTTTGTAAGAAGAAAATTAAAGAAATGGATTTACGTGTGTCGGAGATTGTCTGCTCCTATGAAGTTTCCTTGCCCATGTGTTTGGATTTAGAATTGTGTATTAGTGGTTTCTCAAAAAGATTTTTGAAAACAGTGGGTTTGCTTCATTTAAATTATTTTGTATTAAAATACGGAGAGTTGTATTTCAGAAATTTTCGTGAAACTTTGGTCTTTGAAAAGAATTTAGCAAAATGAACTTATAGATAGTGGAACTTCGTTGGTATAGTCGTGTAGGTGTAGAGTTACTATATCTAACGTGTGTATTGGGAGTTAGTTTGGCCGGTAAGATGATTGTGGTAGGTTGATCGAACGGTAGGTTGATCGAACGATAGGTTGATGGTAAAATGTCAGGTTCCGACTAAATACCTATATGTATGATGCTTGGTGTTTAATGTATTGTGTACGAGTGGGTTACCGGTCATGGGCCTTGGAAGCTTTATCTATGTATGGTTCGTATCGAGTTTCTTCGGTTCTGAGTATAGATGAGGGTTGTAAGAGTTCATCCTTGTTCTACGATATCGAAGGATTTTCTGGTAGGAGAGCTAGTTCTAAGTTAGGATATGTAGTTGAAAATTGAAGTCTCGAGGGTGTATGGATAGGCTATTTGCATTTGTTGGTTAGGTTAACTACGGATCGATCATGTTTATCAATTAATCGGGGTTGACGAACCGACATCTATAAGTTTTGTACGTATATGAGTGAAAATTTCATTGGTTCCCTATTGGGAACAAAATGTCTTTAGTATAATAGTATAATGTGAGCATGTTTTAGTGATCAGAAAAAATATGAAAATCGTGGGCAAGAGACTTATTAGACCGACTAGGTTGATAGGTAGCATTTCATAAGAATTTGAAAATCGGGTAATAAAGCATTTAAGTTATGCTTAGGAATTTTGTGCATGTGATTTACGTAAAATAGATTGTAGGGTAAGAAATACGTTTGATAAAATAATGAGGTTTGAGATTTTTTCATAACTAGAAATTTTGACAAAATAATAAAAGATTTAAGTGATTGTGTGGATGACATGATAAAGTTTGTTTGGAAAAGGAGAGTTGGTAACGATCACCGTGGTAAGGAAATCACCCCTATCTCGTTGGTGAAGTCGTTGTGAGAAGAAAAGAGAACGGAGCTAATCGTCAAGGTAAGGGAATCATTCCTATCTTGATGATATGCTCCCATTTTTTGGAATGTGAGTAGTGTATTCCTTGTTGGTGACGTTTTGAAATCATGTATATAAATAACGTATATGTATATGTATATGAAAAGGATTAGTATTTTGTGTGTTTAACCATTGTGAAAATAATTTGATTTTTGAAAAGGAAAAATTTGGATCGTGTTATGCATAAAATTGATACTAGTAAAAGGGAGGTTTGAGTAAAACTTGGATTGTTCCGAAACGGAACTTTGACTAAACCAATGTGGTCGAAAGTTCTTTTGAGTTTGGGAAGCACGCATTGGCCTAATTGGTAGAATACTCTCGTCGAAATTTCGGTTAGCGGTATTTACCCTTCCAGTTACTACATGTCCTTAGTCAAGCGAAACTTCGAGACTTTGGTGGGATTTGAAAATCGAGGAGTGGGACTAGTTTGACAAGATGCGGGTTTCACCTCTAACTTGACAACCTCGTAGCCTAAGTGTGGTTAGTACTCGTCGGGTCAAGAAAGTTAATTCCGACATATTGACGATGGTCCACTAGAGTTTGAATTGGAAATTTTCCATCAAGGTGAGGATTTCACTCCTAACTTGATGGCGAAATTTCGTGCAAAAACTAATAAGCGAATTGAGAGTCGTTCACCAAATTGTGGGTTTCACGCCTATTTTGGTGAAGTCTTCTCGTTTGTATAATATGGGTGTTTTCATGTTTTAACATAATCGTGTAAGTTGCCTTAGGAAAGGCAAATGTTTTGAAATAGGAAAATAAATATGACAACATAAAATACATGTCGGGAATTTAACACATAAATCAAGTATGGTCAAGTATGGTGCTTAACTATAGAATAGGTTAAAAGCATGACAATTTTCCTAATTCCCTATAGTTATGGCCCTGATACCAATCTCTCTTGTCACTCTGTCACAACCAACAACGGTTCTATGAATAACTGCCCAGAGAGTTTCAGTTGCCCCGGTTTGGGCCCGCCCAAGTACCCGTTTTACAAAGAGTGAAGTTCTAAGCTTATAAAACTTGTATTCTGACTTTAAAACAGAATGTATAATATCATAAAATATATTACTACTTGTCAGACTCATCATAAACCCATTTGACCACCCGAACCTGTTTCTACGCGCGCGACCAGTTAAAATGGCATAAACTATATAAATTAGTCGTATCGGGTCAAACATTTTTCAAAAGCTTTCTAAATCAGAATGTTTGGTTAACTAACCCATATCACACAAGACTCCTCACTCGTGCGGGCATAAACCACATTCTATCTGGTTAACGCTTAATCTAGCGGAACCGAGCGTAATTCTAAGTTAACGGGTCAAAGTCAAAAGACTTACAAATGACCCATAAACATTCTAACGGATAACAATTATGTTCATTCTAGACTATATAGCCCTCTAGATAATCGCATCTAAGTTAATATACTTTGAATACGGCTTTGCTATCAGAATCAAATAAACTATTTATACAACTAGCAAAGGTAAATATTTTTAGCCTATTTTGATTTATAAAACTTGGGATATGGCATTAGCCACTTAGAGTGGGTATTACAAAATGGACAAATGCTTTCATAAATGTAATAACCCAGTTTTGCTTGAAATATTATCTTTAGATATATATTGTTGTATTTCACCTTTATTTTTTATGTCAATTACTTTTTTATTAAACATAAATTTAAAATACAAAAATGGGTAAAAATGGAAAAAAGTGGGATGACTCCCTCTAATAGAGGTGTACAAAAAAAAACCGGTTTTAGAATCGAAACCGGGAAAAAATCTGAAACCGGTTTTTTATATAACCGAACCGCCGGTTATAGACCGGTTATGATTCTTGGTATGAAAAACCGGTTAATAACCGAAACCGGTTTTAAAAAATACCGTTTTTTTTTTTTTTTTTTTTTTTTTTTTGCAAAAAAACCGGTTAAAAACCGATCCCAACCGATTACACCGGCTATTGTTTTGGACTTGAAAACCGGTTACTAACCTAAACCGGTTATTAAAAAAAACCGGTTTTCATTTTCGATGAAAAAAACCGATTCGGTTAATAACCGAAACCGGTTTTTGAAAAAAACCGATTTGTACACCTCTACTCTACTATAGGAAGAATAGGGAAAGATAAGGAAAATAAGAAGAACGCTGACTATGTTTAAAAAATTGAAAATGACAAGAGTAACTCCATACCCTCTATGTATGGTGTTTTGGTGTTTCAAAGAAATGCAAAGTTGATAACTCACAAATGGGGCAAGGACCACTACTGAGAAAGGACCATTAGGAGTCAACGTGTAAGAGCATTCACATCCTGGGAATCAAAATAAGTGTGTAGGGTTTTTAAAATATAAAAAGTATAAAAAGTGATTGTGAGTGGAGGAGAGAGAAAATATTACTGTTTATCTGTATATTTGGGGGGACACTATTCACCCACTATAATTTTTTAATATATATTGAAAGTGGTTGTGAGTGAAAGAGAGAGAAAAATGTAATGATAAAGGTATAAAAATATTATTTAATTGAAAATGAGAGAGAAAAAGTATTTGTTTTTAGTGGAAATATATTGATATAGGAGTTGTTTTTTAGTAGAATCTATGTATATTTTTAGGGAACTGGATGTGAATGCTTAAGTCCGTATAGTTTGTCTTCATCATATAGTAGATATTTATTAAAAAAAGAAGGGGAATGAATGCAAGTCTTATTTTTTAATATATCAAATTTTTAGTTTTAACTTTGTAGAATAGTAACCCAGTTTCAAGAGTGTTCTAATTAGGTCATCATAATTCTTTTTGTTCCAATTAAGTCATTCAAGTTTCATTTGATGTTTCAATCCTAGATATTTTACCTAAATAGAAGGTAATCCATCCTACATGGCATTTATTTACGTTTTTTTACATAAAAAATTTGTTGACATGGCACATAAATGCTAAATGGATTAGAAAAAAAAATGAGAAACAAGTTTAAAAAAAATTTAAAAAATTGTGGAAAAGTTAACAAAATGTGTTTCTTTTTAAATTGTAGAAAAGTTAAAAAAATGCGAAAAAATTAAAAAAAATGTGATTTACCCTATTTTTAATAAATAAATTAATAAAACCTGCTAAATCATTAGGTTTAAATTACTAAAAATTATGAAAATTTTATTAAAAAAATAAAATGGGCCAAAATGCAATTGCTTTTTACCAAACCCTTCATACTACTAATAATACATATTCATGAAACATCACTTTAGAAATAAGGATATGGTGGGAATAGTACCTAATTGTTTGTTTTACAATTTGTAATATTTGATAGTTTTGAGTTTTGATTTATTATATTTCTTTTATTTGATTCCATGTCATCATGTTTAAAAAAAAGGTTAAATAAATGTCATGTAGGACTATGACCTGCTATTCAGGTAAAATATCTAGTATTAGAACACCAAAATAAAGTAGAATGATCTAATTGGAACAATAAATATTATTAATTACTTAATTGGAACACTTTTAAAACTTTATTACCATTCTGTGACATATTCTTTACATCTAATACTTTTAAATAATATATATTTTTAACCTATTTAGTTTTGAGTTAAATTTTTACATCTAATACTTTTAAATAATATATATTTTTTTACCTATTTAGTTTTGAGTTTGGCCCCGCTTGCGGTATGCGCATTTAATGTATATATATGTGGGCGCTCGGGGGGCAAAAGTGAAAGTGCACCAATTCTAACGTTATTTTACTAATTTCATAAAAATAACGTTAAAAGAGACGGATGGTTAATCATGCATCATGTGGTGGAGTTGATAGCCGAAAGACAAGGGGTTACATGCACTAATCGGAATTTGTCTCAATTGCCGAGTCTTATGTGCCTTATGTCTAAGGCTTGACGCAAAACTATAATCGAACCGAGGGTCTCACTGGAAACAGTCTCTCTATTCCTACTGGGTAGAGGTAATGCTCTCTACATCTTACCCTCCTCAGACCCTACCTTAGCTTTGTTATTAGTGAGGTTTACTGAGAATAATGATGATGATTTAGTTTTGAGTTAATTTGATTTTTTTAATAGCTTGTATTCGTTGATTTAAAAAAAAGTAAATACACTACACGACTATATTACAATATCATTCATATTGAAAATAGAGTTGCTTAAAATTAGATTTCGTAAACTATACCAAATACCGGTATCGTATGGATGTTGTAACGAACCTAATTTATATCAGATAACACTGAATTTCCACCTCATCATCTCTTCAAATGCAGAAAAAATCTCTCTTATCCTCAACAACAGGAACCATATTTTGACATAGTTACAATAGCTACGTACAACAAATGCAAAGATCACAATTTCTACTATAACTACTTCAATGGAACAATTCCAAGCGACCTCCCACATATATGTCAAGTCGTTCAGCTACCTGTGAACGTGCCAAGTAGTCGAGGACTTATTGAAACCAATATATTTTCTCTTCTCTCCCCCGTCACCCTATTGTATTTAATTTGTCAGATTCCTGTAGGGAGTGCCAGAAAGTAGGCCGCCAGTGTGAAACAACCAAAGATGGACTTGGTGTTCATTGTTTCGGCGTCAAAAAGGGTATTTACAGCTTGTATTTCCGTCTTCCTTTATTTTTACCTTATAACGATTACACCAGAATGATATGTCTAACATAGTCCTATAATATACTTTTGTTGGTTGTTTGCTGCAGTAAAACCAGGCGGAGAACAGACCACAATTTTAAATACGGGTAAATCTCATATGTGATCCTATACATTATCATTGACCTAACATAGTCTTGAAATTATTTCTTTTTTCGTTTACAACTAATATTTGTTACTTCCTTCCTGTCCACAGGAAAAAAAGGCAGAAAATGGACACGGATTAAGATTTTGGGTAATATGCCTCTTTGATCCCATGCATTATTACTGTATATATACCATACATACAAACACACACATGTCGGAATCGGACCTGAATCTGTTGCGTTTTCTTGTTCTAGCCATCACAGGGTCAGTCTTCATCCTCGTGCTGTCTTTTATTATCTTCATAACTTGGTGTCACTGTAAGAGCAACCCTTTTTCCTATGTCTCATCAAAGAACAGATCCCCAAACCTTGAAGACATAAGTTTCTCCTTTGGCGTCTCTGTTTTCTCTTATGAGGAGCTTGAAGATGCCACCCAAAATTTCGACCCTTCTCATGAACTCGGGGATGGAGGTTTCGGAGCTGTTTATTACGGTGAGAACTTGATTCTCAAAAAAAAGTCATTGATTGTTCATTTTTCACTGAATTCTCCTACCTGATCTTTCCATCTTTCTGAACAAGGTAAACTTCATAACGGGAGAAAAGTTGCAGTGAAGAAACTTCACGAACACCCTTACAACCGAGTCCAACAATTCAGAAATTGTTGACCTGGCTTTAAACAGAATCCAAAGTTGTGAAATTGATCAACTAATTGATCCAGTTTTAGGATCTGATACAGATCCTGAAATCATGAACATGATCACATTAGTAGTAGAATTGGCTTTTCGGTGTTTACAGTATGATTCAGAGATGAGGCCTACAATGAATGAGGTGCTTGATGTGTTGATTGATATTCAAGACGTGAGTAGAATAGACACTTACGACAGTATCAAAGACTTGCAAACCGTGAATATGTTGCCTTTGTCTGAAACCAACGATGCAGTGGTTTTGTTGAAAGATTTTCAGCCTTCGCCAGTCTCAGTCACTAAAGAATGGCAACGCAGTAACAGCACATCAACAACACTAAGCAGCAATGGAGATAGATTATCATTTAAGAATAATACCGACACATATAAAACACATGGGAAATAAGGATGACATGAGCGCCACCATTTAAAAAAAAGATGAAAGTAGCCAGTTAGCATGAGATGCATGGAATTGTGTATCTACTTTTGCTCGTGTATGTTACTTTTTTTCCATTAATGCAAAATATATGTGAATATACTATTGCTTATCATCTTTTTCTCGTGTAATCTAGCCAGAGGATACATGCAATGTCCAACGAATAATATAACAAAAGGTGTTTCATATATCGACCTCGTTTGTTTTAGTTTGAACTCTATTAAAATTCTACATGAGCAAGCTTAGACCTCATACAAGGTCAATGAAAGCTCAACTCGTTTTCAGTCTAGGCCTTTTACCTGAAAACGATCTTAATGCGCCACAATTATTATTTATTAGAGTAGCTATTTCATTCATAAGAGTTATTTTCATTTATAACATTTGTTTGTATCACCTCTATATATATATAGAGGTGCATAATTCGGTCTTACAACATTTTTTTCTGTTTTACTTTTATTCATTATTTGTATTTCATATGGTATAAGAGCCGGTTTAGGCTTGAATCACTTGTAAATACAAACAACAGATCTCTATTCTGGATTTAATTACTATTATTTCATTAACAAAAGCTATAACGAAGATTCTAAAAGGTGTAGTTACAACAGCAATCGAACAAAATTTGAAGTAACATACGTAATGAAGAAATTGGATATTTTGGATGAAATGTTGGTGATTCCGGATCTTCGGATCCGCGTGGTTACTTGGCGGGCCCGTTTCTTCTGATGAGATGAGAAGGATAGAAACAGGACCTTAAAATACCAAGCCCAAGTCACCAAACTTATGTGACATCTACTTTTGGGCTTTTTATTATTGAGCCCGTACATAATTAGTTTGGGCCTAACGTTACTTTTTTTATAAATATTGAGTCCGTACATATCAAGCTGAACTACACACTTCCTATGCATATATGTGTTCATGGGCGGATGTAGCTTGAGAGTAGGGGTAGCCCCCGCTACCCTTTAACGTTCCGACGGTAGTGTAAATTTTGGAAAAAATTGACGTTTTTTCGATTGCATTGCCCCTATAGAAAAGAAATTTTCGAAACGTTACCCCTTGACGTTTTTTCTAGATCCGCTGTCTTATTCGGCTGTCACGTTAATTTCTAACTCCGGAGCTATCCACGTCCCCTATTTACTGAATTAAGTATTTTTCTTAAATCCGTAGTTGTGTGACACTATAATGTATATGTGGTAATTCCCAGTGATGTTGTAACGAGTTGGTAAAAATGTTAATACCAGAAATTGTAGCTAGAATAAATAACTTAGGACTAAGAGGCTATTTTGCAACTTCTGAATGATTAAATGTTGAACCAGTAAGAGATCTGAACCATTAGGAGTCAGTATAATGCTTAACCGTCAGAAGCAAATGTCTAAACAATTCAGATTAGAGGTTTTAGCCATTTAGACTCAATATAATGCTTAACATTCAGAGTGACATGTTTGAACCATTTAGACATATGCTCGTAAAACAAGCAGTCTGAACCATTATGTGTTGAACCAGTAAAATGTCTGAACCATTAAGAGCTCCAGCAAAAGCTAAACAAACAACCCAAATTGTACTAACTTTCTTAAAGTTGACTTCTCTTTTTTGTTTTTTGTTTTTTTGTTTTTTTTTTTTTTTACTTTGAGGCCTTCCTTTTAATAACTGGGCCTTAGAGTTCCCAAAAAGGCCCAATCAGTTCACTCTTTTCTTCATCTCAAAAACGAGAAAAACATTGCTCTTGGGAGTCAAAGTTGAGTGGCGTTAGCAGAGCCCATTGACCTCTTGAAAGAAAAATTACGCACGGCACTGTTTGTATTGTTGTCTTTTTGTTTGTTTTTAAACTCAATCTTGTTTATAATTTTTATAACCTTGATTATATTAAAACTTAAGGAGACATACAAATCTTAGCAAAACAAACTGAACGCTTACTATTAGTCATCTTAAACCATATTATTTATCTAACAAACTCAAAACCCAAATGTGTTAAATTTTCAATATCTGTAGGCGTAGTTTTGTATGCGGTACAAGCAATTAGTTTTATGGGTTAATATCAATTAAAGGGCATTTTCCATGACGATTAAGGATTTAAGGTTCTTGAAAATATAAACCCCCTAGAAACAAATTAGCAACATTTAACTATTTATTTATGGCGTGTGAATTTGGATTTAGAAAAAAAAAAAAAAAACCAAAAGATGTTTTATCTCGGTGTTCGTTTTTACATTTGAAAAAAAAACCAACAATAATCATTGTACTGATTGTAGTGTTTCTAAATCCACTAGACTGCCTTTTACATCTATCGTATCACATTCGACTATGCCTCTACATATTGTACATTGTGATATTTGGAGTGCTTCCTCGGTTATGTCTAGAGATGGTTACCGATATTTCATTACATTTATTGATGATTTTAGTCGTTTTACATGGTTGTATCATGTCACTCATCGTTCTCAAGCGATTGATTGCTTTTGGCATTTCAAACCACTTGTTGAGACTATGGCTCGGTTTCTTTCAGATTGTGGTATTGCTTACAGAATCGCATGTCCTTATGCTCCCCAACAGAATGAGGTTGCTGAGCGAAAGAACCGCCATCTTTCTGAGGTAGCTCGAGCTTTACTGTTTCATGCTCATTTACCAAAGAAATTTTGGTATGATGCATATGCCACTGCTGCATTTCTTATCAATCGGTTACGATCACCCGTTCTTCATCACTCATCTCCTTATGAGATTCTATTCGGTTAATGTCCTGACTACGAGATTCTTCATACTTTTGGGTGTTTATGTTATCCGTTTCTTGGTGATACTCGAGCGAATAAGCTCACACCTAAATCTAATCCATGTATCTTTGTTGGCTATGCTCCTGATCATCTTGGATATTTCTGTTATGATCCTCATACCTCTCGTACTTATACATAACGACATGTTCGTTTTCATGAGACGATTTTTGATATTCTTGATTTTTGGTTGGTATACCTAATGACAGTATCATAACGATATAGTACCGAACTGACACTGACCCGAATTCCCACCGCATCGCATGGGGAATTCGACTAGTTGATGCTTAAATGTAGAAATGTGTGTTACTTTTCTATGATGATGGACGCAAAAATAAATAGTGATTCAGCTTATTTTTAGCTTATTTTTAGTCTGTGAGCAATCTTTCCACATGGATGTTGGGCCACATTTTGGTAGGCTAGAAACTGGCCCAACATAGATCCTGACTTTGGGCCTTTGAAGCCATATCTAAAGCTTTGAACGAAACATACTTTTGAAATTCCTAAATCCCTTCTTCGCTTTTCAATACTAAAAATCCTAGTGCTAGAGACAACATGGAAGAGATTTGTAACCAGAAGCATATAGATTAGCTTGGAAATTGCAACAAAACAATTTTAGTTTTAATTTTTCACAATATTTTCGTCGATTATTATCCGTTGCAAATTTTTGTAAACAACCAAAAATAAATTGAACTAATAAATTGCTACCAAATTTACGATGAACTTGTGTGTCGCTCATTATATCTCTAGCAAAAGATAAGTAAAACTTTTTGGCTTTTGAAAGGGGTTAAGGAAGAATGAAGGAGAAGACTAGAAGAGTGTACTGATGGAATGATGGAGTGGGTCAATAAGTTGAAAACCACAAAAGGGACGGCCAGTTTACTATGTTTTTGGCTTCTCATAAATAATGCAGAGAAGTGGAAGGCATTTGATAGTTAGATTAGAAAATTGGATTATCTAGTGATGATTCAGACGTCATCTACCATTAACAATTTAGAACTGAAGGAGTGGCGGTTAACAACGGTATGAGGATGAACCATATCCATCAGAGGATCCAGTAGCGTTCGATTTGGATAAATGGCAGACAGACACACCACCGCCACATGTAAGATCGCCAGTTGCAAGAGATAGTTGAGCAGGTCCTAGTCGGTCTCGCAAACTAAGAATTCACGTGTGAGCTGCTGAGGAACGATTCATGATGTCTACACCAAAGGAGCTTGAAGCCCTCTATGAAGAAATTCAGAAAGAAAATCCCGAGAAGAAGGGTTACCTCAGTATCCTACATTTCAAGAATCACCAAAATTTATTTTCATAAGTTAAGGACACAACTTGGCAATGTAGCTCTATATTCCAAGATATGATAATGGGATACAATGACCCACCGCCGCAGGATGGGTATCCATCGTACAAGCCAATAGTTGACGGTATGTGTACTTATACTTATACTTGGGGATACGTATGTGTACAATACTTAACAAATACAAGACTCGTTCATGTATAGCCAAGAGTACATGTACAAGCACATATATGTATATACTAAGGCAAGTTAAAAATATGTTATTTTTAACTAACATATCGAACTTAAGAAAACATGTATATATTTAAAGGTTAAATATGTACACATATACTTGACACGGATCGACGATTACATACAACAAAAATACATTTTAGTTAGAAAATATATTGTCGCCATAAACAAACGCTCGTGCAAGGCACAGAGCCATACGAGGGCTAGGCCCATTCACACATGACAAGAGTATACAATTAAATATATATATATATATATATATATACAACTTATCAAATAATCAATCTACCAATGTGAACAAATAAACAAAGGTTTCGAACAAACAAACAAATGCAAGTCCTAACACACATTCAAGATGAGAGACTTGTACATGGTCAAACATAGGCCTAAGTGTCTAACGGATTTAGGAAACTTTTAGATTGTGATACAAAACAGGGAAACGCACGTGATTTCTAGCACGCACATTTGGATCGCAAACAGTGAGTTCATGTCCCCTCTTTTAAACGCTTTTCAGTTTTAAACTTTTGGGGGAGATACATGTGCAAGTGGTATGATAAGCAAGGGAATGAAACAACTTAAATCATGTGTGAATAGGGTAGAAACATAAGTAGCCACTAATCACACATAGAGACTGAGGAACGAAAGGGGTATATCTATTGAGTTTTTGACGAGCCTCACTCTTGGTCCATTAGACCGTTGGAGTGCTTTTTTGTCCTAGTCGAGGGTAATCAACACAAAAATCGTCAAGGGTTGGTTACTTCCTATGTCAGCATACATATTAATGTCCTTGCAGAACAGATCAACGATTTTATTGATGCTTTACATACCGAATTTCATACAAATATATTTCAAGTGTTTAAAGATTCATTTGATACAAACAAACACATGAATTCACCAACTTTATGTTGACTTTTCAAACTTACACATATTTTAGGAAATTAGTAGACTACGCGTGGAAAACAAGTCAAGAAAATAAGAGTCGGAAACTCGGTGCCATCTTTTGGAGGATTTGTCTTCTATATATTGCCTCCTTGTGGTGATATAGTGGCCAAAACCTTGTGTTGATGCATTTTTTAGTGTCTGTAACTAGTCTTGTTTAACGATGTATTTTGAATGGTCTTTTATTAATTATCGAGTCTGTATGTTATGTTGACCAAGTCAGATATCCTCCTATCTACTTGTGTACAACTTATTTGTCTCTTTTGGTATGTAATGTATTATGAACAATGCATGTTGCATTAAAGGGTAGTTTTGTCATTACTATGTTTATGTGTTGCTGATTGTTACTGTCTGATAACAGGAACAAACACAACAGTTGCAGTCCTCGACGAATCAGACTTCTGTTTCGTCGGAACACTTCATGGCGAAACAGACTTCTGTTTCGTTTGAAGGTCATGACGAATCAGACCTTGATTCGTCATGTACTGACGAATCAGACCTTGATTCGTCATGTATTGGGCTGTTCCAGGCCCAATATCTGGCCCATGTTCAGATTCGTCAAACACTTCTGTGTTTCGTCGATATCTGTGGCCCAGGGACTATATAAGCAACACTTTGTGTTCATTTGAACTCAGAGATAAGAAACAGACCATAGTAACAAAACTCTGCCAAAATTTCGTCTGAACTGTGTTTGTATCAGTTGTAATAGGTTCTTATCCCATTAATCAATCGAGTGTGTATCATTGATTAATCCGTTGTTATTATTGCTATATATGTTTGATTTGGCATAGTTACGTGGATTCTGCACACGTAACCGTGTTTACTATAAACAAGAGATTCGGTTCGTAATCGATCCTCAGATTTCGGGACCTACAAGTGGTATCAGAGCATTGGCTCTTATCCTTGTTTAAAATCAAACTTGTTCGGTTTTATCAAGTATTTTGTGTGTGTTTTTCTGAAAACTTGTTCTTGAAAAATTAATATTTTCTGGAAAAATATTCATAAATCTGCTGTTTTAGTGTTGTTTGCTACTGATTTTTATCAAAAACCTAAGTTAGATTGTTTGTTTATGCTTTAAACCGGGTTTTTAGTGAAAATCTAGTGTATTTTCGTGTTTCGGAAATTTATCGGTGATCGGAAAACTCATCGGAAACTTCATGTTCTTGAGTGTGTTCTTCATATATTCATAAGTGTTCTTGTTATAAGCTGAGAATTTGATCTGAAAATTGATTAAAACAAAGTGTTGTAACTTATAAAACAATATCTTGACTTTTGTGTAAAAGTAATAATTGGTTTCAGTAACAAAGTCTGTTTCGTGGAAAATAAGAGTTACAAACATACTTGTGTCAGGGTTAAATATCTTGTTGTCTCATCTTATCCTTGACTGGTCAGTAGATATTTTAAATATCTAAATCCACTGACTTTTACCCAGTTTTGACGAAACACACAGCCGACGAATCACATCTGTTTCGTCGCAACACCTTTGACGAATCAAACGTCTGTTTCGCCACAACATCTTTGACGAAACAAAATTCTGTTTCGCCACGAATCACAATTATCACAAGTCTGTTTCGTCGTCATTCATTCAGACGAAACAAACCTGTTTCGTGAACTCTGTTTCGTCGAAAACAGATCTGTTTTAAACAGAAGACTTATATCAGTTTGCTTACTGTTTGTTTTCAAGAAATTTGTGCAGGTACTATCATACATACATCAAATATGAGTTGTACTAGTCCATGGGATTGGAGTATGGATTCTAGACCACGTGAAGATCCGACGTCCGCAGCAGCGTGGGTGAAGTGTGTTTATGGTCAACCAACTATAAGTGCCGGACAATGGGCTTTGGCATCCAATCAGAACCAAAACATTCAAAATCTTCTGATTAGCGAGAGCGAAACGGGTAGCAACAATCGCCCGCCAAAGTTGAATCATATGAACGAGTTTCCATCATGGAAAGGTCGTTTCATTACATATGTTCAAGGTCAAAGCACTGATATTTGGAGGTGTTTCATTACTCCACGCAATGATGCTCTTGAAGTAGCAGCGTCAACGGCCGAAGGTTTTACTAACATGCAGGAAAATGACAAGAAAGCATATGAATTTGAGAAAAAGTCATTTGCTGTTCTTACTCAAGCACTTCATAAAGATATCTATCATCAGTTTTCTTATAGTAAGGACACTAAATCCTTATGGGATTGTTTGGTGACAAGAGGAGAAGGAAACGCAGCTTCCAGAAAGACACGGCATGATTTATTAAAGAAAGAGTTTGAGTCGTTCCAGTTCTTGGAAAACGAAACTCTAAATGATATGACCACACGGTTTTATCATTTGATTAGTGAGATGTTTGCCTATACTGTTACTGCATCTCAAAAGGAAGTTTGTGCACGATTTGCTGATTCTCTACCACCAAAGTGGAGTTCATACATCGAGCTTCTAAAACATACAGGTATTCTAGATGCTGACACTATAACTATCTATGAATTTGTACAGAAGCTGGAACATAAAAATGATGAAGAAATCCGAAAAGCAAAACGCATTGCTGCTCCTCAGAATGTTGAAATGTATAATGGTGGAGGTTTTGATCCGTCAGCTAGTCTGAGGCAACCAAAGTTACAAATGGCGTTTGTATCAGATACAAACTCTTCTCCGTTTCCTCAACAAACTCAGACTTATTCTGGAGGAGGTTTTATTCCTTTTATACCTCCAGTAAATACTACTCAACCTCAAGCATATTCAGGAGGAGGTTTTAATCCATCCCTACCACAACAACAACAAGTCCAACCACAACAACAACAGCAAGCTCATTATACCAACAATCCTCCAACTCCAAACCCTAACACAGTCAAAGTTGATACATCAAACCTCTCAAATGTTAGCATTGAAGTAGCAAAGGAACATATGGAACTTATTAATACCATGGTCAGTGCTTACTGCGGTTTGGTCGCAGGTCAAATTGGAAACATCAATTTAACCAACGAAGACTATCTACAAATTAACCGTGATGAAATGGAGTTGATGGATATAAAGTGGGCATTCGCAAGTGCTGTTAGAAGGGCGAAGGACTTTATGGTTCGAACAGGAAGAAGTTCTTTGGAAAGCAAACAAGATACAAAGTACGGTTTTGATAAAGAAGCAGTTACATGCTTCAATTGTGGGGAAAAGGGTCACTTCAAACGTGAGTGCACTCGACCAAGCAGACAAGGCAATCAGAACCCATTCCGTAATCAGACGAGTACTTCAAATGCTAATCAAGACAATCGTGGAAAAGGGATAGTGGCTGTAACCAACACCACTAACCAGAATCAGTCTGGACCATCAAATGAAAGTCGTGCATTAACCGTACAAGCTGATGAAGGGTTTAATTGGTCTTTACAACTTGGGGAAAGTGATCAAGGTAAAGGAGGAACAGCGTGTTATGCTAAGATTATCAATCACATCAAGCACGTTCATAAGGAAGAATTTTCTGATAGTGACGACAGTTCTGGTCATACCGGGAGTTCTGATGAAGAAAGTTCTACTTCGAGTTCTGAATCTGATGTGAGCAAAGAAGCAAGTTCTAATCTTGATGACTTATTGAATGAAGCAGAAGATTTGAAATGTCAGAAATCAGTTCTGATCAAGAAGGCTGAGGTAGTATCTAAAGAAATGGAGAAATTCTTTTCTGAAGACGGATCTTTCTCTTATCAGACTGCCTTTATGGCAAATGTCTCAGATTCTACAAGCCAGGTAAAATCTGAAATTCTTATCAACTGTAGAGATTGTGAGTATATGAAAAGTGAATTTGATAGAATAAAGCTTCACTGTGATTCGATTCATATTCACAATCAGAATTTAGTTGTTGAAATGGCTAAATGCAAAGAATCGAATATGGCTTTGATTCGAAACGAAAAAGAATTTAAATCTATGATTGAAATTCAAAAGAAAAATGTTTCCGAAGTGACAAAAACTGTTTATCATAAACAAGTTAGTATAAATGAATACATTAACATTGTTGAGGAAACTAAAAAGGAACTAGCCATTGCCAAATGTGAGCATGATGCAATCAAGCAAAAATTGGAGAGTTACTCTAACTCCCGATTTGTGCTCGATCACATTATTGATGTTCAACAACTAAAGGGAAACAAGAAAGGTGTTGGGTATAAGAAGTGTCCGCCCCCTTTAAGACATGATTATACTTATATGCCTGATGAAGAAGAAATGCCACGGTTTGAATCCAGTGTGCCTCTTAATTATGAGGAAGTAACTACTGGCCTAGGGTTCAAATCGGACAATTCTCCAAGTACAAATTCTGAGCAAAAAGAGTCAACATCTACGAAACAAGGTCCTCCAACCATTGAGGACTATGAGTCGTCGGATGATGAATCTGAATCAGATGTGAGTAAACAGGATAAATCACTTGACAAACTTAAAGGAGTAGAAGTTCCAATTGAGAATCATATACTGTGTGATCCTCCTACCCCTGCTGTTAAATCTGTTGTTCAACAAGTGATAAATCCTGTGTCTACTGTTAAAAGTAATATTGTGTTGTACACTTTGGTTGGTGATTCTAAAATCTATTCAGATAATGATTTTCCAATTAAAAATGTCAATCCATCATTGATTGATAATGTTTTTGAAAATAACACAAGTAAGTTTGTGGGAAAGTCGATTCAGGGAGTTAATGTGACTCAATGTAATCCAATTCCTAAGACTGAAATTAAAAAGAAATTTGGAAATCAGAAATCATCTTCAAAGCAACAACCTATCGCTTTTAAGGGTAAACAAGATCAACGAGCTAAATTGTCAAATGTTTCCAACTCAAAATTTGAAACAAAAGGAGCTCGTTATCAGAAGAAAAACAGCAATGTTAAATTTGTGAAATCGAGGGGTACAGATAAAATTGAGACTTTTGCTAACAAGTCAAACACTGATTTTGTACAAGTCAAAATTTTAAAACGTGATAGTCAAAACAATTACACTCAACATTCAAACGGGTGTGATGAAAAAGCTAGTACCTCGGGTTATACAAATTCGACATCTGATCGTCGATCCAGTTCTCCTAAGTTTGTTGAAAGGAGAACGTGTTTTAAATGTGGGGAGTTTGGGCACATCATCAAAGATTGTGCTAACACTCCGAAAGCGAAATTTGTTGAAAGAGCATCACCTGAATCGATTCACTCTAAATGTCGTCCTGTTTCGCCTAAACATGATAAAAGAACTATTAAAGAACAGGAATCGAAACAACGACATCAAGATGTGAAGAAAATAGAAAAGGCTTTAAAATCTAAGGTAAATTCTGTTCCAAGGGAACCAAGTTCACCTGTAAAACCAGAAATTTCAAAATTTGTTTACAAAACTCAATCTGGTAAACAAAAACAAACTTGGAAACCTAGGAAGAGTGAAGGTTCAGGGGGAGCTGTTTGTTTGGAAAACCATCAACAAATCGAGATCACTATTCGTGATGCTCAGGGACGACCCAAGACCACTTTGGCTTGGGTCCCCATCCTTAACTAATCATTGGATGATATGTGTAGGATGTTCCAGGAGGAACTATCGATAGTCATCGGATTGTTGATAGTGGAATATTCATACACAAGATAGGCGACTCAAAGCCCTAAGATATTGTTATTTCTAGGAGTGGTTGCCTTTGATGGAGAGAAGAAGAAAAGGGAGACAGAATTGTCTGTCGAAAGAAATTGAAAGCTTCGACAATATGAAAATCATTACAAAATGTGATTGTTCAAGGCTTTAATCGGGTCCCCAGGATAGATTCAATCAAAATGTACGCACCTGCAGCACGTCTGAAGATTCATCATCCACAAAATGAACGTGCAGTGTACATTTCTTCGCGGTGAGATTGAAGAAAATGTGTTTGTTGAACAAACCAACCGGGTGTACGGATGCCTTGGCATGGATTGAACAACCGCACACTACCTCTGAAAGAGAAAGACAAAGACCTTCGCTGGTGCAATGTGGAAGACCAGCCGGACCCAAAGGTTTCTGATCTTGTTGCTGTCAAGAGATTTCTCAGTAGCTACAAAATCGACTTTGAAATCCACACCGGGTGGATATCAGGTTTGGGAGAGCACTCAGATTCCTTGCAATGCACGAAGCAGTTGCAGGATACGGTTTTAAATTTCTAATCTCTCCTATACTTGTCGATATTTAAGCTGCTTTATAAATTGTTATCCTCTCGTAGCACTCTTTGATCTGACTCGTTGAACTCGAATATCACCTCACACGTGATCGTTTCAATATGAAACTCATCAATGTTGTCATGGTCCGCACCGCTTACCGACATGCCAACTGATTTTTCCAAAATTCGTTAAATCATTTCTGATTCAAAATTAATTTTGGTAAACGGCATTGAGGTAAAACATGAGTTAACCGACATCGGGAAATCGTTTTTGTAAATAATTTGTGTCTTTTAAATTTATCATAGTTTGTTGATTTTAGGGGGAGTAAATCCAAATTTGAAAAATTCAAAAACAGTGAAAAATTTCAAAGCGCAAAAACAATAGAAAAACAAAAATGAGTTTCCTGGCGAGAAAAAGAGAAAATGATAGTAAATCAGTGGTCTGTTGAAACCTTTTTGAACTGAAATGCAAAATGAAAAATGTTAAGCAGCTCTATATAAGATGTATCGGTAGGCTCACAATCATATTAAAGTGTGCAGGGTGATATAAACCTTAATCGACTGAAGACCAGGTGGGAACCGCACATTGGCATATGGTCTTAGTACCGAAATTTCGTTTGAGAGATTGCCGAGGTTCTGAGATATTCGGTCTTTATGCTGTTTATCATCTGGGTATCATGGTTGTATCCCAACCCGTAAAAATAACGGAGACGAAGTCTAAGATCTTCCATGATACTATACATACGTGTACATATTGCATTCGACCTCAATAAGTGATCAACAATCACATGTCCAAACAAAATAAGTGATAATATATCACAGATTCTTTGCGGGAGTCAAGTTCGTCTCTCTGCTGTACGAAAGTACTGACCTGTTCACGGACTTGCTCCTGTGCCCTCATGCATCTGAAAATCAAGTTCCTCATCAATAAGTGATTTTATCACATAGGGCTTGTTTTCAATCAAAATAAGTGAGTCTCTCACATTTTTATACGGTCAAACAGATGATAATCGGTATACTCACCGGTAAGATGAATTCTCGTGCATGCCTTGATACGGGAATGTGTCGTGAGTGGATTTACATCGACTTGTAAGTATAATCCTTACCGTTAATCGTATCTCTTAAATTATGATTATGTCTGATCAGTTTGAGCTTATGTGGACCACAATACCGATAATCGAGGTAGTATACTTATCCAGAGCATTAAACAGAATCAAAATCATGTTGACTAAGACCGTAAGCTGGTATGATTCCTTGTCCTCGAGATTCGCAAAAAGATTGCACTTGTACAGTTGTTTAGTGTTTTTAACAGTTTTCCGCATTTTCATTTAGTTTACCGTACTTTAAATTTGTTTTTAGTATATTTGTGTAAAGTTCGTTTTTGATTAAGCCGAAGTTGTTGCTTGGTGTTTTCTACCGGAAGCCGGAAACCTTCTTCATAAAAACGTTCTTGCATTTGAAAATTCAAACTGAATGGAATTGTGTTCATAATCTGTTTTGACTGCAAAATATTTCCAGCCTGTGTTACTGTTTTGACTGCAAAATATTTCCAGCCTGGGTGTTACTGTTTTGAAAAATCTGTTGGTGAAACAGACTTGTCGACGTATCACAAGTGTCGACGAATCACAATAGTCGACGAATCAGACGTTAGTCGGCGAATCAAATCTGATTCGTCATAACAGACGACGAATCACAGGAGCCCAACTCTGTTTCGTCATGGGCTAAAAGTTTAGGCCCATGTCCAAGCCGTTACCTGAAAAAGCTCAAGTAGACTATCTGCAATTTGAAAAGAAGCCAAGTGGAAGGATTCTTTGCTGGATGTATGTTCAAGATATTCACTGCGTTGCTATTAAACGTGAATATGGAATTCTGTATTTCAATTCATTACTGAGCATTCTTTCCTTACCATTTTATGATGTCTCTGCGTTGACAAGGCTTCAGCTTCTCAATCGTGAAAAATACGATGGCGCTACTTTATTTGAGCGTCTGGTGAAAGTAAACAAGAAGACAGGCTGGAAGGATGAATCCTATAAGCCACAGTTTCCTGTTTATAAACCGATCAAGTTTACTCTTGATCCGGACACCAACACTTGCAGATATAAACTTGTTTATCAGCCACCGAGGGTTGTAGATAAAATCCCATTGATGCCTATGAAGCAGGATTTTCTGGAAGACATGGCATTGTGGTGCTACGACTCGGATACTCATGAAGCTGTAATTGTGTTTCGAGATGGTCGTGCTAATTACCGGATGTTGGATCCGATGTGGATCGTCAACATGTCTGAAGCTGATATTGGCAGATTATATCGTCATGATATTTTCTATGAAGATCAAGATGCAAGACAAGCGTTAAAGTTTCAGCGAGTAGCGTGTTTTTGCTACTACAGGGGTATTCATTCGGGCAGTACGTGGTCCGAACAACACTGATGGAAGATTAGAAGACCAAAGACGAGTAACAGACAAGGGGGAGTTTGTTGATGCATTTTTTAGTGTCTGTAACTAGTCTTGTTTAACGATGTATTTTGAATGGTCTTTTATTAATTATCGAGTCTGTATGTTATGTTGACCAAGTCAGATATCCTCCTATCTACTTGTGTACAACTTATTTGTCTCTTTTGGTATGTAATGTATTATGAACAATGCATGTTGCATTAAAGGGTAGTTTTGTCATTACTATGTTTATGTGTTGCTGATTGTTACTGTCTGATAACAGGAACAAACACAACAGTTGCAGTCCTCGACGAATCAGACTTCTGTTTCGTCGGAACACTTCATGGCGAAACAGACTTCTGTTTCGTTTGAAGGTCATGACGAATCAGACCTTGATTCGTCATGTACTGACGAATCAGACCTTGATTCGTCATGTATTGGGCTGTTCCAGGCCCAATATCTGGCCCATGTTCAGATTCGTCAAACACTTCTGTGTTTCGTCGATATCTGTGGCCCAGGGACTATATAAGCAACACTTTGTGTTCATTTGAACTCAGAGATAAGAAACAGACCATAGTAACAAAACTCTGCCAAAATTTCGTCTGAACTGTGTTTGTATCAGTTGTAATAGGTTCTTATCCCATTAATCAATCGAGTGTGTATCATTGATTAATCCGTTGTTATTATTGCTATATATGTTTGATTTGGCATAGTTACGTGGATTCCGCACACGTAACCGTGTTTACTATAAACAAGAGATTCGGTTCGTAATCGATCCTCAGATTACGGGACCTACACCTTGATCCTTGAAACTACATCTTGATGAAGATATTTTATTAAACTTATATTCATTTGAAAAAAGTTGTAAACAATATATTTAACTTCGTGTTGTGACTTGAAACTATCTATGGCATTGGCATTTTGATTTGTTTTTATCATATAGTTTATTTACCTTATCGTATACAATGATTACTTATCATGATCACACATCGCGCTTCCGCCTACGAGCGGGTGTGACATGTGGTGGTTGAGGTGGTGAGTGGTGGTGGTTGGTTGTGGTGGGTTTCGTCTGTGGTGGGTGGTGGGCTGTGGTGGTTGAGGTGGTGGGTGGTCGGCTGTGGTGGTTGAGGTGGTGGTACCGTGGTGAGTGGTAGCTGTGGTGGTGCTGGGATTTGTTTATTTTTTTACAATCTATTTTCGAATGTCGAGTCTAACGCTATAATTGTATGTTTTTTGACAAATATCGAAAGTCGGTGTTTTTATGGTGGTGGTAGCATAATCCTTATGGAGAAGTGCACTGCGTTTATATTTCAGATTCAAACGCCTACTTGCGTCCATATTTCAGATTCATGCAGTAGGACGTTGGTCTAGGATGATGTGCGATCGGAGTGGACAACATTATGTTGTGCTCCAAGTGACGCCAGGGAATACAGTTTGTCATGTCACACGGCGGAATGCATGTCCGAACTTAGGATACCATCAAACCTAATTCTAGGAGGGCCCGCGCCAACGTGCACAGTCATTGACGTAGTTAACTCCAGCACCCACGTCTCCAACCGAAGCCATTCGGTGTCCTCTTGATGTGGTAGTTGACGAGTGGAAAGCCCGTTGGAACCTAGGGTACCGACACACACAATTCCAAGACAGCCGTTGTGTCTAGGTCCCTTTTTTGTATCAACCGATGAGCGTTAGACCCATCGGTTTCATGTAAAAAAATTTAAGAATATGTAACAATTAGCGATTTAGGGTTTAGGTTATCTTTTTGTTACATTTTGTATGAAAGTGTCATGTTTTGTGTTATAATATAAACTGATGTTCAATTATATTTTGAATTACGTTTCTTGTTGCATTATAGTTAATTAATGATAAGTCAAACACAATCAAAGACATAATAATTAATAAATAAAAATTTTGACATTTTATAATATACACATTTTCTATAACAACATTTTATAAAAGAATATGAAGTTATTTATAATAATACTTAATAAATAAATAAAACATACACATTTTTTATTAAAAACAATGATATTGTATAACAATACTTAATAAATAAAAAATTTGACATTTTATAACGTATACACATTTTTATAGCAACATTTTATAAAAAAAATATATGAAGTTTTTTTATTTAAGGCTTGTTAATTGGCATTTAGAAAAAAAATCCTTGGAAGAAAATGACAAATTCGCTTGGAAAGTGAAGGGTCTATTTAGAGTAATGGGGTCATGAATATCACGCATCACTTATTTGGATTATATCATTACCCTCTAAACTTTTGAAGCCACATGAAACTTTCTCTGTTCGTCCCTTTAGCGTTTGAAAGGGGTCAAGGATGAGTGGAAGAGAATAGTAGAAGAGTCTGGGAAAAGTATTGATGGGGTTGGTGAACGGGGAGAAAATTGCAAAAGGGACTACCAGTATACTCTATAATATTCATAATATATAATAATATATAATGGAGTCTCTCAAAAGATATGTGATAAGTTAAATTTCTTTCCTGTTGTACATTTGAAATGATTATCGTTCTCTGTTTCATGGCCCTTATTCTCTCTTCTCACTCAGTTATACCCAATAACATTCCCATGCCTATCTGCCCCGAAAGTTTCAGTTGCCCTGGTTTGACCCATTCAATTACCCGTTTTACAATGTCACTGACACACGATGTGGGTTGATCAACGTCAACTGTACTTCCGAAGGTGCAGAGATTCAATTTGGAGGACGGCCGTATGAGGTTTTTCAGAAGTTTGATAATGATTATCATTCTAGCATTTTATCTTTCCGGAACATTACATTTGAGAAGCTTGTGAAAAATAACAGCTGTGAGGCGCTTACGAATAATATCATTTCTCCAAGTCCAAGCCCTCTTTTGTATTCAATTTCCCTATTTAATTCCCTATTTTCCCCTATCATCACTCTCTTCAAATGCACAAAAAATGTAACTTATTTTGAGCAGCATAATTACAAAAGCTACAACAGTTGCCAAGATCACACTTTCTACTATAACTACTGGAACGGAACAGTTCCAAGTGACCTCCCACATGCATGTCAAGTAGTGCAGCTACCTGTGAAAGTGCCAGGCCCAGGATTTGATGAAACCAACTTATTTTCTCTTCTCTATAATGGTACCTCTGTTTTTTTTAATTTGTCACATTCCTGTAGCGAGTGTTGGAAAAAAGGCCGACTGTGTGATACTAAAAATGGACATGATGTTCACTGCTTAGACAACATAAGGGGTATTGACAGCTTCTCCTTCCTCTTCCATCTTCCTTCATTCTTATATGTACAATAGAAGGATCTTTTAATATAGTCATGATTTTTTTGCATTTCCATCTTCCTATGATATTTACTTTTGTTGTTTGGTTGCTGCAGATAAATCAGTCACAAAGCAGACCTCAATTACACATACAGGTAACTGCATCCGTGTTCCTATACAATAATAAAGGATGTATAGATGCATCTGTGATGCGTCTAACAGAGTCCTATTGTTTTTTTCTCACCTTATAATATATACATTTGTTTGCTGCAGTAAGCCCCTATTTGATTTCTGCAGAAAAACATAAGATGATTAAGATTCTGGGTAATACGCCTCTTCTATCCTACGCGTTATTACTGGATATGTAAGCATTCAAACACATATATGTAGGAATCTGTACCTAATCAATCTGTTGCATTTTCTTGTTCTAGTTATCGCTGGATCAACCTTAATTCTCATACTGGCTTTGGTCATCTTCATAATCTGGCGTCACTGTAAGAACAACCTTTTTTCCAATGTCTCATCAGAGAGCAAATCTTGAAACCCTAAAACAATAGCAATAAAAAATATAGATTACAAATTACGTACAAATGTCTGTACAAATGTCTGACGTGCACTTATTAGTTATTACCCGTTTCAAATTATTGAAATTTGATAAGTTATAAATATGTTTTTATATCTTTAAGAAAACAGATAGGTATCACCAATAATATGTTGAAAATTGCAAGAACCATATAGTACACTTGTAAACGTATGATTCTTGTTTTGGGTAATACATCATAAACATAGTTTTATGTCACCATAATGAACTTAGGGTTGAACTTACGTCTATTGATGGTTGCAGTTCTTGGAGTAGAAAAAAGGAAAGCTGGATGGAGAAAAAAGGCAAAGTACAATGTCAAATTTGAAATGTTTCTAAAGAATCATGAATTCCTAGCTCCAAAAAGGTTCTCTTATGCACAAGTTGAGAAGATGACAAACTCCTTTAAATTCGAATTAGGTCAAGGTGGTTTCGGCACTGTGTATAAAGGAGTGCTAGGAAACCAAAACCTAGTAGCAGTGAAGGTTTTAAGTGAACTTAAAGGTGATGGGGAAGATTTCATTAATGAAGTTGCTAGTGTTGGCAGGACTTCCCATGTTAATATTGTAAGTCTTATTGGATTTTGTTTGGAGGGTCGTAAAAAAGCTTTAATCTATGAATTCATGCCTAATGGTTCCCTAGAGAGGTTCATATACAATCGTGATTCATCGAATAGTAGCCAACTTGGGTGGGAAAAGTTGCACCAGATTGCCATTGGGATTGCTCGAGGTCTAGAATACTTGCATAGGGGCTGTAGCACAAGGATATTACATTTTGACATAAAGCCACATAATATTCTATTGGATAATGATTTTTGTCCTAAGATATCCGACTTTGGGCTAGCAAAGTTGTTCCGTGAGAAAGAAAGCAAGATATCCATGTCCCGTATGAGAGGAACACCTGGTTATATTGCTCCCGAACTTTTTTCTAGGAACTTTGGAGAGGTTTCCCACAAATCAGATGTTTATAGTTATGGAATGATGATTCTAGAAATGGTTGGAGGGAGAAAAAATATCGAGGTTGGAGTTGATCATACAAGTGAGATATACTTTCCTCACTGGATATATAAGAAGGTTGAACTGCATGAAGACCAACTTGGACTGACCGAGATTGTTACTGATGAAGAAAATAGGCTTGCAAAGAAGATGATTATTGTGGGCTTGTGGTGCATACAAACTAGTCCCTTTAGCCGACCGACAATCACTAGGGTCTTGGAAATGTTAGAAGGGGAGTTAGAATCATTGGAAATCCCTCCGAAACCTTATTTATATTCTCCACCAAGATCCTCGTCTTCAGTTTAGTTGCATTAAGTTTGTTCTTGTCTAGACACTTTGTAATATTTTGTAATTTAATTATTGCTACCTTTAAAATTAATTCCTAATAACTACTATGGGGATGTTTCTATTAAGTAGTACACGTATATATCAAGCATATCATACTTTTTTTATTCCACTAATGCCACATGTTTGTAAAAACACAGTTGCTTATCATCATTTCTAGAGTATTCTAGCCATGGGATACATAAAATTTCAACAAATAATATAACAGGAAGGTTTTTGTACACTATAATATAAAAAACCTCAAGAGCTCACTTCATATTCTTGGGCTCGTTTGTTTAAGTTTGTAGTCTCTAAAAACTCTATGTGAACAAGCTTAGACTACATATATGAGATTGATAAAAGCTTGCCTCGTTGCAGTCAAGGCCTTTGACCTGAAAATGCTCTTAATGTGCCACAACTGTTATAGAAATATCAACAACAACAGAATCATCGTTCATCATGGATACAATGTATTAGAACAGTCATCATCTCCCCGTATCAGTATCACCTCTATACATCTTGTGTTAATATAGACTCATCGATATAATCCTTATTGAGAAGTGCACTGCGTTCGTATTTCAGATTCAAACGCCTACTTGCGTCCATATTTCAGATTCATGCACTGGGACGTCAGTGTGTGATCGGAGTGGACAACATTATGTTGTACTCCAAGTGACGCCAGCGAATAGAGTTTGCCCTGTCACACGGCGGAATGCATGTCAGAACCTCGGATACCATCACACCCAATTCTAGGAGGGCTCGCACCAATGTGGACAGTCATTGACGTAGTTAACTCCAGCACCCACTGCTCCAACCGACGCCACTCGGTGTCCTCTTGATGTGTAGTTGACGAGCGGAAAGCCCGTTGGAACCAAGGGTACCGACACACACAATTCCAAGACAGTCGTTGTGTCTAGGTCCCTTTTATCTGATGGGTGTTAGACCCATCAGCTTCATGTACAAAAATTTAACAATTAGCGATTTAGGGTTTAGGTTATCTTTTTGTAAAATTTTGTGTGAAAGTGTCATGTTTTGTGTTATAATATAAACCGAGGTTATATTACATTTTGAATTACGTTTCTTGTTGCGTTATGGTTAATAAATGATAAGTCAAACACAATCAAAGACATAACAATAATTAATAAATAAAAATTTTGACATTTTATAATATATACAAATTTTCTATAACAACATTTATTAAAAAATGAAGTTTTTTTATAGTAATTCTTGATAAATAAAAAATTCATATACATTTTTTATTAAAAACAATGATATTTTATAACAATACTTAATAAGTAAAAAATTTGACATTTTATAATATATACACATTTTTATAGCAACATTTTATAAAAATATGAAGTTTTTTTTAATAATATTTCACTACTTCTTTCATTTTTAAGCATTAAACTCAACAGACTTGTTCCATTAAAAACAACCTTATTGGGCAATCATTGGCTGACCCCAGTGATTGACATTAAATAGATGGGTCCTATACGCCTATATAGGGCAATGGCATGCGTATAGGGCAACGGGGATGTGTGGATAATTTTTTTTTTTTTTGGGGGGGGGGGTTTCCAATAACCATTCCCACTCAGATGTCATGTCAGCAAAAAAGCTAAATGTATTATGGTTCAATTAGTTTGGGAGGGGAAAAGAAAAATACGTTGAAAGTTAGAAGTGACGTGATACAACTCGTAAATTGAAAGTATTATTATCCTAAATAGTGAAACTTAGGCTTATTTAAATAGAATATTCCTTTAGTATTTGTATGTGGTATTAAGGTGTTCATGAGTTTAGAGTTTAAGCCGCCCTATAATGTGTAGAATTTAAGGCTTGTTAATTGGTATTTCGGAAAAAAATCCTTGAAAGAAAATGACAAATTTGTTTGGAAAGTGAAGGATCTATTTAGAGTAATGGAGTCATGAACATCATGTATGAAATCCTTAATCTCTACACATCCTTCAAGTACAAGGGTTTATTAGTTATTAGTATAAAGTTAGTTATATGGCAGTTACATGGCTGTTATAAACTATAGGGGCTGATCATGTCAAACTGAAAGATGTCAACCAAAACCCCTAAGGGTTGCGACACCCTTGGGACACACCCCTATGATCGACGGCTTCAAGGGACACCACCAAGAGACACACCTATTCGATTAGTGGCTGTGATTAAGAAGGAAAAGACGCAACCTTTCACGTTAATTCTCAACCACACATTCAAGAGACGCGACTATTCACGAAGGGACATGTCTCTACACTCGTACCCATTAGATTAGTATAAATAGGCCTTTAGATTTTCATTTGTAGAACTCGTTCAAGTTAATGTAAATTCCATTGTATTCAACATTCAGTATTCGATAAAGTTGGTTACATTCCATTGTACAAATTCTCAGTTTATCTATTCAAGTTATTCGATTGTCTAGAGATCAAAGATCCATTGGGGCCAACAATTGGTATCAGAGCATCAGGCTCTAAGGCATCGCAGGGAATTCACGATCAGGTTTTATTATTCTTTCTCAATTCACAAGTTAGTTTATTTTCGGTTCAGGGTCGAACCAGGGGTTAGGAATCTAGGGTTTTGATTCCGGGGTTTAGTGCGAATTAGATTGATTGTTTATTACGCGTTGGGTTATACGCGGGGGTTAAGGATTAGAGGTTTGTTAAAACCACGAAAGATAAAAGTTTTTTGAAAGTGAAGAATTGTTCGGTCAGAAGACATGTCAGGAACAACCGGACCAAATTCACAAGTTATAATTCAAAAGGAAGGAAGTTCTCTTTCCCAATTCCAGTGTCCTATTTTGAAAGCAACAAACTATACGGTTTGGGCAATTCGCATCAAAATTATTTTGGAAGTGAATGGACTTTGGGAAACGATTGAACAGGCAGAAAATACGCAAACGGATGTTAAGAAAGATAAGGTGACAATTGCTTATCTATTCCAAGCAATACCGGAGGATGTTGTATTGCAAGTTGCAAGTTGTAAAACTGCAAAGGAAATTTGGGAAAATCTCAAGACTAGACACGTTGGTGTTGATCGGGTACAGAAGGCTCGTTGGCATACACTTTTATCAGAATTCGAGTTAATGCAAACGAGGGAAGATGACACTATAGACTCCTTCACCGCAAAGATAAACAGTGTAGTTACCCGGGCAAGCGAATTAGGGACAACACTGAGTCAACCGACTCTGGTACGCAAACTCCTAAATGCAGTGCCAGATAAGTTTACTCAAATTGACGCCTTGATGGAACAATACTCTGATCTAGAAACAATGACGCTAGAAGAAGTGGTCGGAAGGTTAAAAACGTTCGAAGAAAGACTTAAGCAAAAAAAAGGAAGCCCCGGAGAAAGTCAAGACAAGTTGATGTTTACACATCACGACAACAACTCAGGCAAAGGAATACAGTTTGGAAACCGCGGGCGTGGCAGGTTCAACCAATCGCGTGGAAACTGGCGAGACAATAAAGACAGGCAAAGCACTAAGAACGAAGGATCTTCGTATAGACCCAGAGGTGGAAGGTCTAAGAATTGGAGGAATTTTGGAAGAAACCAAACAGACATAAGTAAGATCCAGTGCTACAAGTGTCAGAAGTATGGACACTTCAAGAAAGACTGTCCTGAGAAAGATGTTGTACAAGAACATTCAAATCTCGTCGAGGAAGACGAAGCACCCGTATTGCTAATGGCAATACAAGAAGAAAACGTTGTTCAAGAAAGGGTTCTACTAAAAGAAGAACACATAGAACCAGCAAGTTACGCCTCAGAAGATGAAAGTCTATGGTATTTAGACAATGGGGCCGGCAACCACATGACAGGAGTGCGAAGTCACTTCAAAGAATTAGATGAAAAGGTGACAGGACAAGTTCGGTTCGGAGACGGGTCGCACGTAGAAATTAAAGGCATAGGTTCAATACTGCTGGAATGTCTGAACCAAGAACAAAAGATTGTTTCTCAAGTATACTACATTCCAAGTCTGAAAAGCAACATATTGAGCCTCGGACAACTCACAGAAATCGGTTGCAAAGTAGTAATGGATGGAGACTTACTAACAGTCCACGACAGAAACAGAAAGTTACTAATGCGAGTCAGGAGAATGAGGAACATGTTGTATAAAGTAAAGTTAAAGATTGGAAGGCCAATCTGCCTGCTCTCAAACACAGAAGATTTAGCATGGTTATGGCACGCAAGGTTAGGCCATTTACACTTCGATGCTATTAAGGAAATGACTCGAAAGAACTTGGTACATGGAGTTCCTTAAATAAGTCATGCCAATCAAGTATGTGACGCATGCTTATTAGGAAAACATACTAGGACAACATTTCCAAATCAGGCAAAATTCAGATCTTTGAGACCTCTGGATTTAGTCTATGGAGACTTGTGTGGTCCTATATCACCACCAACACATGCTGGGAAGAAGTATATATTTCTACTTGTAGACGATTGTACTCGCTACATGTGGGCATATCTACTAACTTCCAAGGATCAAGCATTCGAAACTTTCAAGCAGTTCAAAGAAAAGGTGGAGACAGAAACTCAAACCAAGTTAAAAATGCTAAGGACGGACAAAGGAGGAGAATTCACGTCAGCTGAATTCAACAAGTATTGCAAGGACAATGGCATAGCGAGACAGCTTACAGCGCCATAATCCCCACAGCAAAATGGAGTAGTTGAAAGAAGAAACAGGACGATGTTGTCAACTACTCGAAGTATGTTAAAGGCAATGAACATGCCACAAAATTTCTGGGGAGAAGCAATAAGACATACGTTATATTTATTAAACCGGATTCCAACGAAGGCTTTGGTAAAGAAGACCCCGTATGAAGCATTAAAAGGAAGAAAGTCGGATCTAGAACACTTAAAGGTTTTTGGCTGCACAGCATACGCTAAGGTATTACCACTTCAACAAAAGAAGTTAGATGATAGAAGTGCACCTATGGTTTACCTTAGAATAGAAGAAGGATCAAAGGCATACAGATTATATGATCCGGCGAAGAACAAGATATGTGTCAGTAGAGATGTAAAGTTCATGGAAGGTCAACCATGGAACTGGAATAGTTATATGGAGATGGTAGATTCAGAGAATCCCGAATGGACAAACTTTGTCATTCAAGAAGATGACAACCTACCAGAGTTAGAAGAAAATGAACCAAGTAGTCCTGGTAATAGCGGGCCACATCATGATGATTCAGGAGTAGATTAGACAGAAGAACCAAACTCCTATGTAACCCTGCCAGCACATTCGTACAATCAGAACTCAGCAGGAAGTTCAAGCAGATTATCAAGTAGAGGTCCATCTACCTCTGAAAGTACAACGGAGAGTATTAGTGACACTCTAGTAAAACTAAGAAGTCTCGAAGAACTATACGAAGAAACAGAGGAAATTCAAGTGGATCCACAAGAATTATTACTCGCTGAAGAAGAACCAAGGAATTACAAGGAAGCGTCTAGTGACAAAAAGTGGATTGAAGCAATGAAGGCCGAGTTAGACTCGATAAACAAAAATAACACTTGGAGGTTGACAGAGTTGCCAAGAAATCACAAGGAAATAGGTTTAAAGTGGGTATTCAAGACTAAGAAAAATGCAAACGGAAACGTGGTCAGACACAAAGCAAGGCTGGTTGCAAAAGGATATGTTCAGCAACATGGAATAGACTTTGACGAAGTCTTTGCACCAGTAGCACGTATAGAGACAGTTCGACTAATGTTGGCTTTAGCAGCATATCAAGGTTGGGAGGTATATCATTTAGACGTAAAGTCTGCATTCTTACATGGAGATCTCAAAGAAGAAGTCTATGTCTCACAACCAGAAGGATTTGTAAAGCCAGGAGATGAAGGAAAGGTTTATAGACTATCAAAAGCATTGTATGGATTAAGACAAGCACCAAGATCTTGGAATACGAAGTTAGATCAAACCCTAAAGTCACTTAACTTCAAGAAGTGCACTTTAGAGAATGCAATCTATACAAGGACAAGTGAGACTTCTACACTGATAGTTGGAGTCTATGTTGATGATTTGATAGTCATTGGAACATCAAGGAAGGAGATAGATGTTTTCAAATCTTAGATGAAGAACAAGTTTGAAATGAGCGATCTAGGATTGCTAGCATATTATCTGGGAATAGAAGTTATTCAAGCAAGGGGTGAGATAGCCATCAAGCAGACAGGCTATATCAACAAGATACTCAAAGACGCTGATATGTTATCCTGCAATGACACAAAGATTCCCATGAATCCAGGAACAGAATTAACGAAGACTGAAGAAGGATATCTAGTAGATGCAACGCATTACAGAAGCCTGATAGGTTCTCTCAGATACTTATTGCATACAAGGCCAGATCTATGTTACCCAGTCAGTCTGCTTAGTAGATTCATGCAAGAACCAAAGGAGCAACACTTGAAAGCAGTGAAGCAAATACTACGTTATATCAAAGGAACTAAAGAGCATTGAATCATCTACAAGAAGCAAGGAGGATGTAAGATCACAGGTTATAGTGATAGCAGTTTTGGAGTTAATACAGACAAAGGAAAAGGAACAACTGGTCTGGTATTCTACTTTGGAGAATCACCTATAACCTGGTGTACACAGAAGCAACAGACAGTGGCATTATCATCATGTGAATCAGAATTCATGACAGCCACTGCAGCAGCATGCCAAGCACTATGGCTTAAAAGACTATTAAGTGAAATTACAGGATGGAAGGAAGAGAAGATAACACTCAGAGTGGATAATGTTTCTGCAATAGCACTCATGAGAAATCCAGTCTTTCATGGAAGAAGCAAGCACATTGATACACGCTATCATTTCATAAGAGAATGCGTGGAGAACGAAGATATCAATGTGGAACACATCAGTGGAGAACTACAATGGGCAGACGTACTAACAAAGGCACTAGCAAGGGTCAAGTTTGCTACGATGAGAGAACTGCTCGGAGTTCAAGATCTGCAACAACTCAAGGATGTTCCAGATTAGGGGGGTGAATGAAATCCTTAATCTCTACACATCCTTCAAGTACAAGGGATTATTAGTTATTAGTATAAAGTTAGTTATATGGCGGTTACATGGCGGTTACAAACTATAGGGGCTAATCATGTCAAACTGAAAGATGTCAACCAACACCCCTAAGGGTTGCGACACCCTTGGGACACACCCCTATGATCGACGGCTTCAAGGGACACCACCAAGAGACACACCTATTCGATTAGTGGCTGTGATTAAGAAGAAAAAGACGCAACCTTTCACGTTAATTCTCAACCACACATTCAAGAGACGCGACTATTCACGAAGGGACATATCTCTACACTCGTACCCATTAGATTAGTATAAATAGGACTTTAGATTTTTATTTGTAGAACTCGTTCAAGGTCATGTAAATTCCATTGTATTCAACATTCAGTATTCAATAAAGTTGGTTACATTCCATTGTACAAATTCTCAGTTTATCTATTCAAGTTATTCGATTGTCTAGAGATCAAAGATCCATTGGGGCCAACAATGTATCACTTATTTGGATTATATCATTACCCTCTAAACTTTTGAAGCCACGTGAAACTTTCTCTGTTCGTCCCTTTAGCGTTTGAAAGGGGTCAAGGATGAGTGGAAGAGAATAGTAGAAGAGTCTGGGAAAAGTATTGATGGGGTTGGTCAACGTGGAGAAAATTGCAAAAGGGACTACCAGTATACTCTATTTTTGCCATTCATAATATATAATGTAGTAATATATAATGGAGTCTCTCAAAAGATATGTGATAAGTTAAATTTCTTTCCTGTTGTACATTTGGAATGATTATCGTTCTCTGTTTCATGGCCCTTATTCTCTCTTCTCACTCAGTTATACCCAATAACATTCCCATGCCTATCTGCCCAGAAAGTTTCAGTTGCCCTGGTTTGACCCCATTCAATTACCCGTTTTACAATGTCACTGACACACGATGTGGGTTGATCAACGTCAACTGTACTTCCGAAGGTACAGAGATTCAATTTGGAGGACGGCCGTATGAGGTTTTTAGGAAGTTTGATATTGATTATCATTCTAGTATTTTATTTTTCTTCAACAGTACATTTGAGAAGCTTGTGAAAAGTAACAGCTGTGTGCCTGTGAGGCGCTTACGAATAATATCATTTCTCCAAGTCCAAGACCTCTTTTGTATTCAATTTCCCTATATTCCCCCATCACTCTCTTCAAATGCAAAAAAAAATTGCAACTTATTTTGAACAACATAATTACAAAAGCTACAAGAGTTGCAAAGATCACATTTTCTACTATAACTATCGGAACCGAACAGTTCCAAGTGACCTCCGGCTCCCACAGACATGTCAAGTAGTGCAGCTACCTGTGAAATGGTCACCTAGTCAAGAAATCAATGAAACTGACATATTTTCTCTTCTCTCTTATGGTACCTCAGTTTTTTTTTTAATTTGTCACATTCATGTAGCGAGTGTTGGAAAAAAGGCCGCCTATGTGATACTAAAAACGGTCGTGATGTTCACTGTTTTGACTTCATAAGGGGTATTTATAGCCTACTCTTTTCTTTCACCTAATGATAGGTACAACGGAATGATATGCTTGACATATTCATTCATTTTTACCTTTTGTTGTTACAGTAAAACCAAGCAGAGAACAGAAATTAAATCTAGATCCGGGTAATTTGAATCTGCTTTATATATTAATGAATACACCAGCATTGATGCCTCTATCATGGTCTTCAAATTAGTTTTTATTATTTGGTTGTTGCAGAAAAACGAGGCATAGAACACATACGGATTAAGACTATGGGTAATACTCCTCTTCGGTCCCACACATTATTATTCGATATATATGTATGCATACCCACATATATATAGGGTGGGGTTCTAGAGTTAACACTAGTGTATTTGCGAACTGAGTGAAAAAATCCTGGCCATTGATCTACACACGTGTATGGCCAGGATCTCATCATCAAATCGTAAAATACACTAGTGTATTTCAACATCAAATCATGGCCATTGATCTACACACGTGTATGGCCAGGATTAGTTCACTCCGTTCGCAAGGTACACTAGTGTTCACTCTTGAACCTAATCCTACCCACATATACATAAGAATCTTTAACTATCTTATTGAATTTTGAGACTCGTTATATTTTCTTTTAATGCTAAATGTTACTTCTATTTTATTTTACATCAATAATCTTTAAATACTCCCTTTGTCTAGGTTTGAACCTGCGACCTTCCATTTAAGAGACAAATGTCTCAATCAAGTGGACTACCTCACATGGGGTAGTCAATGTGGGGTAGTCACTCGTTATATACATACATATTTTATACAAAACCAACTAAAAAAACTACATAAAAAGGGTTTAAAAGTCAACTGTATATTTTAAAAATATAATTATTTAAACATTTAAAATTATGTAAAATTATAGTTTTCTTCTACTTATATATATAGTGTGAGGCCATTGGAGAACATTAAAAAAGTGGAGAACCGAGGAACAGTGCATATAACATGTTAAGTATATCTTAAAAATTCAACTTAATATGTTAAAAATCTATTTTATATTTTTTTCGTCGCTTTTCCTTATAGAAATGTGTAGAAGCTATTTCAATAAAAAAATTATTTATGTAAAAAACATTAACCTTTTTTAACTGTTTATCAAACCATTTTCCTATATTTTAAGTTTTTGAATTTCTTTTTATTAAAAATGGTTCTACATGTATTTATAAGATAAAAGCACCGAAATTTTTTTACAAAAAAATTGACTTTTAACATTTTTAAAGGAAAATTTGGATCACTGACGGACCCCTGGAATATCCGATGCAAATTAAGTGTCGCAACCCCCGCCCCCTGATTACCCGGGAACGGGCGGCCGCGGCCATTTTCGGTGGTATCGGTTGTTTAATCATTTTGGCAGCGGAAATTTCATCAGGACCGTAGTTAGAAAATATTTTATCAGAGTAAAATACCACGCTTTTATAACATTAAACACATATGAAAATCCCAAGTTTTATTACACACATTTTCATAGGGACAAACCCTATTTTACTGAATTTAAAATATCGTCTTTTAGGTAACTTTTATAGCCACATTTTCCAAGTCTTCAGTGCTCTCCAGCTGGCTTCTAATTGGTTCTTACATTTTGTTACCTGAAACGCGTTTTAAAAACATTTGTCAGTGGGAAATACTGGTGAGTGAATCCCAGTTTAATCAAAACAGATTTTATCATTAAACAATATTGAGAGCGATTACAATGTTTATATCTACACAATTACTCATTCAGTACTGTCAATCCTGACTGGTGGGTCATATTACTCATTGGCTAACTCGTTGTCCAATGGTAACGTCTTTCCACATTTTGTATACAAAACCCCAACATACCGGCAGTAATTGAAGAATTACAAAGACTCAATCACTGCTAATTATAATTTAAAATAATAAAGGTTTTGTAAAACAGTTTACAAAAAGGAGATTACTCACATTGCTGTCTTAGGGTTTTCCTTTAAGATTTCCTGGTGATTATCTATTAATTACACAAATGCACACGCGTTAGTATAATAACCCAATATTTACATTAGTAATACCCTCCCCGAGACGGCATTCCAACGACTACGTCGGGCAGAACCACGACAGTCGTTACGGAACCCTGGATCAATCTGGCAGCGTATCTAATACGTAACCGGGGTTATGATACTTACAACGGGGCAGAACTTCATTATTTAGGGGGGGGGTATTATGCCCGATATTACTTTGACTATTCAGAAATTTTAGAGAGAAAGTTGATTTTGGGACGAATTGTGAACTGAGGCCAACGACCTCTATATATAGTGCTGATCTCGGACTCCCTCACGGCCCGCGTAAGCCGAAGGGAACTCCTTCGCGGCCCGCGACATAGGTTTGTAGGGCCTACCTTTGCTTATTCGAACAACTAGCCTCGACACGATTGGCGACAAGTGGTAGTCTGGGGGCTCGCCCTGGTGACTGGCTGTCGCGCCCCGCGTAAGTCCCTTAAGGGTTCTTCGCGGCCCGAGAGCGCCCCTAAAACTTGATTTTTATTTTATATTTAATTATATAAGGTATTTTGGGTTTAATTTTCGTATACGGGGTGTATTTTAAGACATATGGGGATATTTTAAATATATTAGGGGTGTCGAAAAATATTTAGGAGGGTTGTTATATCCTCCCCACCTTGTTTTAGAACTCGTCCTCGAGGTCTACTGGAATAAGTGTGGATATTTCCTTTGCATCTCGGATTCAAGTTCCCATGTATACTCTGGTCCTCCTTTGGAGTCCCATTTTACTTTAACTAGAACCAATCTCTTGTGTTTGAGATTCTTAACTTTCCTGTCTTCAATCTGTAGAGGTCTTTCTACAAATTTTAACTGTTCATTTACCTCTATATCCTTAAGAGGTACCACTAACGATTCATCAGCTAAGCATTTCTTGAGATTAGATACATGAAATACATCATGTATTCCTGCCATTTCCTCTTGCAGTTGTAGCTGATAGGCTACAGGTCCTATTCTTCTAATAATCTCAAAAGGTCCACCATACCTGGGGCTTAGCTTTCCCCTTTTGATGAATCTTACCACTCCTTTCCAAGGAGAAACTTTTAATAACACTTTGTCACCTACCTAAAATTCCAATGGCTTTCTCCTCTTATCAGCATAACTCTTTTATCGATCGCGTGCTGCTTTCAGTCGTTCCTTGACTTGAATGATCTTGTCTGTTATTTCTTGTACTATCTCAGGTCCGGATTGTTGCTTTTCTCATATTTCTGCCCAACAAACTGGAGTTATGCACTTTCGTCCATAAAGTGCTTCGAATGGTGCATCATTGATACTTGTATGACAACTGTTATTATAAGAAAATTCTATTAATGGTAAGTGATCATCCCAATTACTTTCGAAATCAATTACACAAGCTCTAAGCATGTCCTCCATTGTCTGAATTGTCCTTTCGCTTTGTCCGTCCGTTTGAGGATGATAGGTTGTGCTTAGATTCAATTTGGTTCCCATTGCTTTTTGGAAACTTGTCCAAAAATGAGAGGTAAAACGGCTATCCCTATCAGAAACAATTGATAAAGGAATTCCATGTAATGAAACAATTCCATGTAATGAAACAATTTCATTTACATACAATTTAGCTAATTGTTCCATGCTGAAAGTTTCCTTCATTGGTTGGAAATGAGCTGACTTAGTTAGCCTGTCTACAATCACCCGGATTGTATCATTACATTTCCTTGTTTTGGGTAATTTGGTAACAAAATCCATTGTTATCAATTCCCATTTCCAAACTGGTATTTCTAACTGCTGCAATAAACCTGAGGGTTTCTGATGTTCAGCTTTAACTTGGGAACAAGTTAGACATTTGGCTACATAAGCTGCTATATCTTTCTTCATTCCTATCCACCAGAAATTCTTTCTTAGGTCCTGATACATCTTATCACTTCCAAGATGCATCATATACTTAGACTTATGGGCTTCTTCTAATATACGGTGGCGAAGATTTCCTAATTTAGGTATCCACATTCTCTTCTTATGGAATCTCCAAATTCCATCTGTTCCTTGTTCTAACTCCTTAATCATTCCTTTTAACTTTTCAGTATCATCCTTGATTGCTGATTCTTGTGCTTTTCTAATCTGTTCATTTAAATCTACTTGTAGATTTAATTTAAGAGAACATACTCTTTTTGGCTTTTCATGATACTTTCGACTTAAAGCATCGGCTACTACATTAGCCTTTCCTGCATGATACTGGATATTACAATCAAAATCACTAAGTATTTCCATCCAGCGTCTTTGTCTCATATTCAGCTCCTTTTGCCCGAAAACATACCTTAAACTATTATGATCTGTAAAAATGATAAACTTACTGCCGTAAAGGTAATGTCTCCAAATTTTCAGGGCAAAAATTATGGCTCCTAGTTCTAGATCATGGGTTGAATAATTCTCTTCATGATTCTTAAGTTGTCTAGATGCGTAAGCTATAACCTTTTGGCGTTGCATTAACACACATCCATATCCTAACTTAGAAGCATCACAATAGATTACAAAATCTTAAGTTCCTTCTGGTAATGCTAATATGGGTGCGTTGGTTAGTCTTTGCTTAAGGATTCTAAAGGCTTCTTCTTGTTTTGGTCCCCATTCAAACTTAATGGATTTACAGGTTAAGTTAGTTAAAGGAATGACTATTCTAGAAAAATCTCGAATAAATCTCCAATAATAACCGGCCAATCCTAAGAAACTTCTAACCTCAGTTGGCGACTCAGGGGTTTTCCATTTAGTAATTGCCTCGATCTTGGTGAGATCTACATGAATTCCTTCATGATTAACTAAATGTCCAAGAAACTGTACTTGTTCTAACCAAAACTCGCACTTTGAAAACTTTGCGTAAAGCTTTTCTTTTCTCAATAAACTTAGAAGTGCATGCAGATGCGCTGCGTGTTCCTCTTTATTTTTGGAGTAAATGAGAATATCATCTATAAAGACAATTATGAATTTATCCAAATATGGCTGATATATTCGGTTCATCATGTCCATAAATGCAGCTGGGGCATTGGTTAAACCAAATGGCATGACGGTAAATTCCTAATGGCCATACCTTGTTCTAAAAGTGGTCTTAGGAATGTCCTCTTCCTGTACTTTTAATTGATGATATCCTGAGCGCAAATCGATTTTAGAGAAAAATTAAGCTCCTTGCAATTGATCGAACAGATCTTCGATCCTCGGTAATGGATACCGATTTTTAATCGTGACCATGTTCAACTCACGGTAATCAATGCGCATACGCATTGATCCGTCTTTCTTTTTAACAAACAAAATTGGCGCTCCCCATGGTGATGAACTGGGCTGTATGAATCCCTTCTCTAACAATTCGTCTAATTGCTTCTTTAGTTCCTGCCTTTCGGCGGGTGCCAAACGATAAGGGGCTTTGGCAATTGGTGCTGTCCCTGGTAGCAGGTGGATTCTGAATTCGACTTCTCTGTCTGGCGGTAGTCCTGGCAATTCTTCTGGAAATATATCTGGAAACTGAGATACTACTGGAATATCTTTCAGTTCTTTTCCTTTAGTGTTATGATTATGGAAATCAAATACACTAACGATCCTTTTCTTACATAACTTGTTGTTTTCATCACAGAGATGAATTTTGTGGATCTAGATGGCTTATCTCCTTTAATTGTGATCTTTTCACCTCTTGGTAAATTTACTTGGATTGACTTTTGATCACATAGAATACTGGCTTTATTGGCTACTAACCAATCCATTCCTAACACAACATCAAATCCTGCCAGTTTCATTGGATAAAGGTTTGCAATGAACTTTTGGTTTAAAATTCTATTATTGCTCCCAGCAAGACTCCAGAAATCTTAATGGTTTCTCCATTTGCTGTCTCTACTAGACATTTTTGTGGGAGTTTAGTTAATGGTTGATTGAGAATTTTGCAAAATGAAGTATTAATAAAACTTTGGTTCACACCAGAGTCAAATAATAACTTAGCAAAAACATCATTAACTAAAAACGTACAGGCTGTCACATCCGCGATCATCTTGGCTTCTTCTGCATTTAGAACAAATGCTCTAGCATTTTTAGTAGTTTTGTTGTTTGTTGCTGGAGCTATTTTTGGACAATTTGGCTTGATGTGGCCTTGTTCTCCACAATTGTAGCATATCTTATTGGTGGGTTTCTTTCTACAGTCTTCTTCCTTGTGCCCAGATATTTTGCAAAAATTGCAGTATATGGAGCATCTTCTAGAATGCTTTATCTTGCAGTATTTGCAGTAGGGTGCAGAGGCAGAACCTACACTTTTCCCACGGTTGGAATTTCCATAACGAATTTCTTGAGTAAGCCTTTGAGTTGGATTCCTTCTCTGGTCTTCTTCTCGCGTACGTACTAACTCATAAATCAAGGTATTAGCTAGTTCTACGACTTCTTCTATAGTTTGAGGTCTAGCTGCCTTGACTACATGCCTAATTTCACTGATTAATCCCCATATGTAACAGGAGATTAAGACTGGTTCAGGTGATGCAAGGGTCGGCACTATTCTAGCATATTCGAAGAATAACGTAGTGTAACCCTTACTATCCACTCCAGTCATTCTAAGGTTTAAAAACTTATTTGCTATCTGTTATTTTTCATTGGGAGTGCAGAATTTTCTTTCTACCATATTCTTGAATTCCTCCCCTAGACTGGAGGATAGTGTTCCACCATTCTAAAGCTGAGTTCTTAAACAGATTGGAAGCAAACATTTTCTTATCCTCTTCCGCGCACTTGCTTATTTTTAAAACTGCCTCAGTCTTTTCTATCCATCGTAAAGTTGCAATGGCCCCTTCATTGCCCGAGAATTCTATTGGTTTACAGGACCAGAATTCTTTGTAAGAACAACCATAAGACATGGTTCTTCTTCTTTTGGGAATGGGTACTTGACGTATGGGTCCATTGTTCACGTTGTTTTCTTGTTCAGTATCACGGTTACTTTTATTATCAGCTTCCCTAACTGTTTGGATAATAAATGACATTGCATCTATAATTCCTTATGCCACTATGTGTTGGATGGCAATGTTATCCACTTGGTTTCCATTGTTATTGTTATTCTGGTTTTCCGAATTATTATTTGGGTTTTCTTGATTCACTTGGTCAGTCATCTGAATTATAAACATTTACCGCATATTAATATCACAAGATAATATTTAATAAATGTAGGATCGAGTTGTGACCCAAACGAGTCAATCAGAAGATTTCTTGTCTGTTTCAGAGGCAGAAACTAAGAAACAGACTCAGAAAACAGCTTGTTTCACTATTAATCGTCTTGTTTATTGATTATAACAGCAATACAGATCAAACGACGCGTCGGCAGCACTTCGGTACCGGAATCGCAGAAGTTACAAATGATCTTGTTTGAAGGGTATTTATAGGAAACCTGATTTCGTTTGAATGTGTCATGTGCCATTTCAAACGGAATTAACAAAGTTAATTTCGTTTGAAAGTGGCAATGTCACTTTCAAGTGGAATTACATCTCTCAAACGGAATTAGCTTAAACACACCCTAAAACCTCATATTTTCTCGTACAACGCGCCCTGATCTAACAATTCTAATACTAGACTCGATACAAGATGAAGTCGACAGACGTATGCACCAACAGACTCCCCCTTGGATGTTGACGAGTCTTAAGTGTCGAGTCTTCAATGTCTTCAGTCTTTATCAGTATTTGGGCTTCCAGGATCTCGATCTGGCTCTTGCCTCACTCCAATTTCTTCTTTCTCTAGTATTGCTCAGGAACAAACTCCTAGCTCTATTCCTATCAGCTTCTCTGATCTTCAGAATTCGATTCTGGCTCTTGTATCCACAAACTCTTCTCTCCCTCGGATGTTGATCTACTAGCAGACTCCCCCTTGAATTATGCTGGGATCGTAGTCTGGCTCACATTCTGCTCACATATTCACAGGTTCAAGAATCGCAACCTGGCTCTCTCATATGATTACAGGTTCAGGATCGATTCCTGGCTCACCTTCTGCTCACATATTCACAGGTTCAAGAATCGCAACCTGGCTCTCTCATATGATTACAGGTTCAGGATCGATTCCGGCTCACCTGCAAATTCTCTACCCAAAACATAAGTTTCATAAAAGATAAAATGTAACAAATTTAGAAACCCTGCTAACCACTTGTAGACACAATCTGAGCACATCATTTTCAAGTATCGATCAATAATGATTTATCAATTATAGTTTCTGATAAACCACTTGCCTGTATATCAATTTTCATTTCAAACATCTACAAACAAACTTTCCCAAACCTGTTCGTCACGTTCAGCACTTGGAATTTTGAAAATCAGCTTTTCAACATCAGTTGTCTAAAATCTTTTTGAATTTTTCAAAATTTATGCTAAAACACACCGAAAATCTTTTTGGATTTTGGACATAACAGAAATGAAATGCAGTAAAGAAATATTTACATACAATAATTTTTGTGAGCTTGCGTAAGAGGATCATATCAGTTTTTGAGACAAATCACCAACACCGTTAAGCTTTAATCATTTTAAGTTCTAAACGATTCACTTAGATTGTCAGTATACTGATCCACTTAAATTTTCACACAAAGTTCAACTGTTTCGAGATACGAGATTAATGTTTTAAGCACTGAAACTTATTCGCGTGTCCCACCTCAGAATATACTCCCGTATCCAGATCCCAATATTCAGTCTTACAGGTGAGTATACCTAGATGATATCTGTAAGGAGTTAAATTGCGAAAACCATGAGAGCTCAGGTCAGAACTTCCATTCAGCAGAGAGATGACGGCTCGACTTTTGGTGGGTCCCCTTTAGAGGATCTTTTTTTACAACATCACATGATTTGCATTTTTTCAATGTTTCATCATTTTTATGCCGAGGGTAGGCTATTTCAAGCAAGCGTAAAGTATTCTCCGGGGACTAGGCCATTGCTTCCGCATTATCAGAAGTCCGAGATAATACCCCAGATATCACTAAGCATAAAGACCTAGTATCTCAGAAAGAGGGGTCCTTCAAACAAGATTTCGGGGGTTACCCATATATCCGAGGGATGTTACCCACGATATAAGCAAGTTTGAATTTAGGTTTATATCTCGTCACAATCTACTAAATGTGCAAAAACCTATTGACATATCATCAGTGAGACCGTTTATCACATTTTTCTTTCCAATTCTTTAGCATGCTGTGATCGTCTACTGATGCACTATCATTTCCTCTTTTTGACAAAAAAACTCGTTTTTGAATTTTATCATGTTTTTGTCTTTTTCAAATTTTCAAATGTTTTTGGATTTTCTGAAATTTTTACACCCCCTAAAATGCAAACACATTTAAGAGAAATTTGAAAACAAACTGTACAAGCAAATTGACAACTGATATCAAATCACTTCAGATCGCCATCCACTTGGCATAAACAATCAGAACTCCCCCTTTCAACAAACTATTTTCCCATTGTGATTTCAAAACACTTAAGTTTATTTTAATCAAATGGTTTTTCCAGAAAATAAATTTCGTTGTTTTTACCACTTGTAAAATTGGGGTTCATCACAATTTTCTCAATCATATGTAGGAAAAACAAGTACAATTTAATGTCCTTGATTTACCACTTGTAAGTAAAAACCTTTTTCAACCACTTGTAAGTTCACTCACCAACCATACCATTTGTAAATCACAATATAACAAAATAAAGATATCACGTGCAGATTTATCAACCAAACATTTTCAAGAATGATGCCGATTCCTGCTCCACTCTTACCAACCTGGGAGCTCCGGCATGTCCGGATTTTCAGTTTGGAAAAACTTTCCCCCAAGCCTGACCAGCCTTGGGAGATTCTGGTACACATCTATCCCACCAACATTTTGATTTGTAAAATTCTTTAGCACTTTTAACCTTCCAATCAACCATCTTCCCGAAAATATGTTTAACTTTTTCATTAAACGCCTTTTCAGCATCAAAATCTTTCTTACCAACAACTAATTGACCTAAAATCTCAGTTTTACCAACCTTCAACTTCAAATTTTCCTTTGACAATTTAGGAAAATTTTCATCGTTCACCTCTGGAACAGAATTCTCATTCTTCTTCTCAACAAATGACTCCTCTGATTTTATGGAATCAGATTCATTGTCAGAACTAATTTCAGATTTTACAACCCATCTTTGTTTATTCAAATCGACTTGTCTTTTGTAAAACCTTTTTGAAGTTTCACCAACTTCCACAGTCGATTTTTCAAACATTTTAACCTTTTCTTTTGATTGTTCAGATTTTTCAACATATTTTCTTCTCATTTCAAAGTTAGAAGACACTCCCTGTTTTGAATAAGTGGACTCTTGGCTGTTCCAAGCAATGTGTCCAGCTTTTTGACACTTAAAGCAGGTTCTTCTATCAACTCTTGGTTTCAGCAAATTTCCTCACATTCTTCTTTATTTCAGCAAGAAACTCTTGATTTGATTGTTTCCAGAATGGTTTCTTCTGCTCATCTTCAGAACTTCCTCCTGCAACAATTGTTGTTTTTAGTTTATAATTTTTCTCATTTTTATAATTTTCTGAAGAACTAAAACCCAAACCTTTCTTTTTGAAATTACTGTTATGTGACAACTGTGCTCTGTAATCGATGAACGATGTAAAACAATGTTAATTATCAATAAAACAATTTTTTTTGGTGTTTTTATATGTGTATTTGTGTTTGGTGACTTTACAATTCGATTTGATTCCGATTTCAAGCTTTAAATCGCTTTCTGGAAAGTTATACGCAAACTGGTGCGTAAACACAGCCAGTTTAACGCGACAAACACTCCGGAATAGTGACATAGGCTTAACATACCTAAAATAACCTTTACATAACTTAGAAATAAGTTTTGGATGGTTTGGTATGTTGAAAACAAGTCTATTCGATCGTAGGGACTATTTGTGTCAAACTACGAAACTATACCGATTCTTATGGTATCGAAGAGTCCGGAACTTGATCATAAGCTAAACATACCATAAATAACCTAAACATAGCTTAGAAATAAGCTTTGAGGGGTTCGGTGTGCGAAAACATGCTTATTTGATCTTACAGGGACTAAAAGTGTCAAAAACGACGTAAGTTTGCATTTTCGCGCATATCTTACGTTCTGACCACATTTGGACATCCAAAATTTTTGTACACACTAAAATATTTTTTTTTAGTGATCGGCATGCAAAAATACCGTTCTTCGGTTAATTTGGATCGTTTTTGCGTTCGATACAACTCCCGTCGTAATTAACCGAACAACGCAACCGTACGGCCAAACGAACCGACACCCGAGATGTTTTCAAGCATATTTCATGTTCCCTATGTTTTAAAATCATTGTGGAGCTTGAAAATGGGTTTGACGGGTGTTAGAAGTGCCGATACGCAACGAAACAAGGTGCAGGGGCTAAACTATAAATAAGTGAAAGTGGCTGGTCTGCAGGTCCCTTACGGACTGTATAGACCATAGCTTACGGTCCGTAAGCTTGTGCCAGCGACCAGAAAGTTGATTTTAGCTGCTGTTTAATAATTCAGGGACTGTTCTTGTAAGATCTTTGTGTGGTAGCCAAGTTATCACCTCTCCAAGGCTTTGAACCTGCTTACAACAATTGTATGGCAAGGATTTAATGCTCGGGGACTACACAAACACTTGTTTTGATCCTATGAACTCCCCTCAAGTATAAATAGCCAAGCACTTTCACTTATTCATTGCTCATTTCCTCTCATTCTTCTCTACAATCTGAATTGGGAGCTTTCTAATCTGCTTGGAAACTTATTCTTGGTAGAAAAGATAGCTAGGACCCTTTGTAAGTCTTCTTTCATGCTTATTCTTTATGGTTAAGCAGAAAGTCAAACAGTTTGGCCAACAGTTTGACTTTCGGTTTTGACCATCAATTGGTCAAGTCAAAGTTCAATTGAACTTTGCAACGTGATTGTAATCACGATGGTTATAATCCTTAGCGATTATACCTATTGATTACCACGTTAACTAGGCGTAGTGACGAGTCAAAGTTTCGGTCAAAATGCGTTTTAGCACGCATTTTGCAACGGAACTATTTTCGGGTATCAAAACCCATTGTTTTGATACCAAATCAGTTTTATAAGCTAGTTAAACATGTTTTGACATGTTTAACTCGTCACTATTAGTTTAGTGATTGTTTAGGGTCGTAAGTTAAGCGGTCTAAACAACCGCTTAGACTTTCGAACCCGACCCGTTTGGTCGATCATTAGGATCCGACCAAGCTTGATTAGTGATCATAGTTTCATTGGGAATAACCACTGAGGTTATACCTTATGATCACATAGGACTGGTTAGTTATTTATTAAGTAGCTTGTATGCCCATAAGAAATGACCAAAACGCCCTTTTGAAGCTTAAATCCGTATTTTACATATGTGAACATGTTTTTGACATATAATCTGATTTAGTAACATGTTTAGGTATTATTGGGCATGTAAGACTTGACATAGCACATAGTTAACCATCCGAACATAGTTTCGAGCGAACTACGCGTTAAAGTAGCATAAGCTACCTTAATAGGTCGTAACGGGTCAAAATCATATAGGTTAGGTTCCGATTTAGAATGTAGGCTTTGTTAAACCATATCACATGAGTTCCAACACTCGTTTGGTTTACAAGACCTCATTCTGTCCGATCTTCCGATTTAGGTGTTGATTTATTTACTAGTAATCCGATCACTAGGTACTACTTGAATTTCCTTGGTTTGTCTGAGCTTCGCTAAGTTCTTTAGATCAAGGATACCCTTCTATTCAATGTGAGTACATAGTTCCCCTATTTTACTGTTTTCAATTGTTTTGGGGTGATTCATATGTATTAAAACGATTTCGATATTTTAACGATGTTTTCAAAAACGATTAAGATGGTTTATATTAAACTAACAACGATTTTGATAATGTGAACAAACTTGTTGGTTGTAGTTACATAACGAATGACATTCATTAATTTTGGCCGAACCGACTAGTATTAGGTTATGGTACCATAGGATCTGACAAATCCCGTTATCAGACTACACCCATTGTTATGTGTGGGGGTTATGTAGGTAACGACCGAATCTGTGATTGTTAACTTACCCTTTGGTGGTTTGTTAATACGAGAAGTGAGGTAGTCGAGTCACGAAGGTTTGAATGTTATTAGCGAGACGACCAAAAGTAGTTTCACAATTAAAACGAAAACGATTTTTGGGACGAATTAAACGATTTGGAACGACTTAAGCAAAATAAACGATTTTGAACGAACGGTTGGTTTGGGTTGGGTTGTAATTAGATAATGGGATGGGTGTAACATGATAAAAGCATGGTAGATACGCCACTGGTACATCTTATATATAAGTGCTTTTATCATATTACATTTCATGTCATTATTTAGTTCACTTGGGATACGATTTTGAAACGATATCACACAACGAGGTTTTCGAAATGATATAAACCATACGAGTTTTACTAACAAGTTTTAATGAGATGTTTTTACGAATTGGTTTACTAAAACAAATGTTTTGGGGTTAAGAATTATGGCTACGAGATTTTATAAATTATAACCATCTTGATTTGAGTTGGTTAATCATGTTGCAATGCTATACACTTTTCAAAACAAGGTTTCCGAGGTATTGCAAAATATATGTAAACAAGCCATGATTCCGATACTCTTACAAAACCTATGTACTCGCCAGCATTCCTTTGCTGACTATGTTTTTACATATGTTTCAGGTGATAATGCTTAATGTTGATTGCTAGGAAGCAAGTATACTTAGGATCCGGACGTGGCTTTAGTTACTTAAAAACGATAATAGACGATGTTCAAATTGTTGTTTGGTTTTAAAGACAATGTACATTACTTAATAAATCAATAAAACGAAACTTTTAATTACCATGGTTGTGAAACGATGATTCTGTTACAACACTCCCCGACATTTCCGCCACGGTTTGTTGTTTTAACGTGGTCGGGGTGTGACAGAAGAGTTGGTATCAGAGCCAATGGTTATAGGGAATTAGGTTATTAGTAATGCTTTGACTTAGACTATAACTTTCTAGGACCCCAACGCAAGTGTTCTTGCGTTTAGATTTTAAAATAATACCGTCACCTATCCTTAGGTGATAAGCACAACGAGAACACAATAACAAATCCGCTTCGAAAATTAATCATCTGTTCTAGGATGATTGATTACTAGGTTTTGAACCCTCTGTTACAAGGTTTTGGTCCCTCTTAGTTTTCGAAATCTCATCAAAGTTTGGGTCTAAATAATGTGAACACGTGCAAACTGGAAGAGTGAATGCCTGTACCCTGAGTTTTCTGTCTAAGGCTAGAGTGTTCATACAAATCCGCAATATCGGACCAGTCACTCTTACATGGGAACTCTTGGGGTGAGTGTTCACTTATAGGCGAGCATGTCTTCAGTGATACATTATTATGACCCATTTACTTTGATTAGTCACTGCGTGTCGTTTGTTTGTTCGAGGTAACGAACAAATGATCGCACTCCTTGTGTTTTGTCGATGTTTTCAATACCTCTTTTGTTCCTCCAATTGTCAACCTCACTCGTTTCTCATGTTTCCTTGTTAGACAATGCCTCCTCGACGCGATGCTCAAACTTTTACCGCTGAAGAAGTCGCAGCCCTTGTCTCTCAGCAAATGGCTTCTGTACTTCTAGGCGTAGTGACCCAAATCCATGAGCTTTACAACAACAATAATAACAACAATAATGCCCAATGTAATTTCAAGAATTTTAATTCTGCAAAGCCGCTTAAGTTTTCTGGGTCACAAGGAGCAACTGCGCTCCTGCAGTGGTTTGAGAGTATCGAGAGCACATTCAGACATCTACAGTGTCCGAATGCGCGTAAGGTTGAATTTGCTTCAAGCGTGTTTGAGAAGCGAGCTCTTACATGGTGGAACGGAGTGATGCGTGATAGGGGTGCCGAAGTGGCATTAGCACAAACTTGGGATGAGCTCCGAGCTCTCATGATGAGAGAGTTCTGTCCCCATCACGAGATTCGAGCTTTGGAACGAGAATTCGACGATCTGAAACAAGACAGGGGAGAACACCGTGCCTATATGGACCGATTTGAGGAGCTCAGTTTGTTATGTCCCACTATGGTTACTTCTCTGGAGAAAGCAATCGAGAGGTATATCGATGGTTTACCCGATTCCATTCAGGATATTGTGACCGGTGTTAATCCTACTACCGTCCGTCATGCGATCGAGTTATCGGCTACCCTGACTGAGTCCCAAGTCAGGAAGGGTAAACTCACCCGTAAGGGTGATAAAAAGAAGTCGACCGATTCTGACAAGGGTAAGGGTAAGGGTAAGAAGCAGGGTGAGTCTTCTAAAAAGTCAAGGAAGCGTAAGGCTTCCCAGAACTTTGCTGTTACAGCACAGACTGCTCAAAACCCACCAACTCAACCTCCTGCAAAGAAAGCATATGCTGGTACCGCACCTCACCGTGCCCGATGCAACGGTCACCATGTTGCCCAACAGGCCTGTAAACAGTGTGCTACGTGTGGTAGACTTGGGCATTTGGCCAACATTTATCGTTTTGGTCAAAATCAAGCTGCTCAGGTTCTAGCTCAAGCTCAAGGGAATGCTGCGAGATTCCCACCTGGTTCGTGTTTCAATTGCGGAGAAATGGGTCATTTCCGCAACAATTGCCCGAGATTGGTAAATGCGAATGCAAATCCGAATGTCAACGCAAACGTGAATGTGAATCCCGCTCGTGGACGGGCATTCAATCTAAACGCGAAAGAGGCGAGGGCGGACAACGAAGTTGTTAACGGTACGTTCCTTGTTAATAATCAACTTGCATCTGTTCTTTTCGATTCTGGTGCCGATAGGAGTTTTGTTTCGTTATCCTTTGAGCCTTTACTTGCGATACCTAGAACTAAACTGAAGAAACCCTTATCTGTCGAGGTTGCGACTGGTAAACCTCTCGTACTCGATTCTGTTATTCTTGGTTGTCAATTGAACCTCGATAACCATCTTTTTCCCATTGACCTCGTACCGATGCAACTTGGGAGTTTCGACATTATCATGGGGATGGATTGGTTAACCAAACATCATGCTGAGGTTGTTTGTTTCGATAAGATCATTCGTATTCCTCTTTCGTCTAGTGATGTCCTAGAGGTTCGTGGTGAGAAACCATCTGGTGGATTGAAACTCATGTCGTGTACGAAAGCCCAAAGTTATTTACGAAAAGGATATGTTGCCTTCCTGGCACATGTCACCGAGGAGAAAGGCAAGAACAAGAGTATTCGGGATATTCCGATTGTTCGGGATTATCCAGAGGTGTTTCCTGATGAACTGCCTGGTTTGCCTCCAGTTCGTCAAGTCGAGTTTCATATTGACCTTGTACCCAATGCTAACCCGATTGCGAAAGCACCTTATCGCGTTGCACCGTCTGAGATGCAAGAATTATCAAAACAACTTCAAGAGTTATCTGATAAAGGATTCATCCGTCCGAGTTATTCACCTTGGGGCATTCCTGTCCTCTTTGTGAAAAATAAAGATGGATCTTTTCGAATGTGTATCGATTATCGTGAGCTTAATAAGCTTACCATCAAGAATCGATATCCCCTACCCGAATCGATGATCTCTTTGATCAGCTGCAAGGTGCTACCTGTTTTTCCAAGATCGATCTGCGTTCTGGGTATCATCAGCTTCGTGTATTCGAAGAAGATATTCCCAAAACTGCATTCCGCACGAGATATGGGCATTACGAGTTCACAGTCATGCCTTTTGGTTTGACGAATGCCCCAGCTATCTTCATGGACTTAATGAATAGGGTATGTAAACCTTATTTAGACAAGTTCATCATTGTGTTCATCGACGATATTCTCATTTATTCAAAGTCTCGAGCCGAGCACGAGCAACACCTTCGTTTGACTTTGGAATTCCTGAAGAAGGAACAACTTTTTGCTAAATTCTCCAAGTGTGAATTCTGGTTTAAAGAGGTTCAGTTTTTGGGACATCTTGTCAACGAGCCAGGTATTCATGTGGATCCATCCAAGATTGTTGCAATCAAGGATTGGAATACACCATCGAAACCAACAGAGATTCGTTCTTTCCTTGGTCTCGCTAGATATTATCGTCGATTCATTTCAAATTTCTCGAAGATTGCGGTTCCACTCACTGCTTAAACTCAGAAGAATAAGCCTTTTGAGTGGGGACCCAAGCAAGAAGAAGCATTCCAAACGCTGAAACAGAAGCTATGTGATGCTCCTGTTCTATCTTTGCCTGAGGGAAACGATGATTTCGTTGTCTACTGTGAGGCATCCAACTTAGGCCTTGGTTGTGTTCTTATGCAACGAGATAAAGTTATAGCATACGCGTCTAGACAATTGAAAGTTCACGAGAAGAACTACACGACTCATGATCTTGAGTTAGGAGCTGTGGTTTTCGCGCTTAAAATCTGGAGACACTATCTTTATGGCACGAAATGTGTGGTTTTCACAGACCACAAAAGTCTCCAGCATATTCTTAATCAGAAAGAGCTAAACATGAGGCAACGACGTTGGGTTGAACTCCTAAATGATTACGATTGCAAAATTCGCTACCATCCTGGTAAGGCGAATGTCGTAGCCGATGCGCTTAGTCGAAAGGAGCGAGTCAAGCTTCATTCTGTTCGAACTCTATCTGATCTTCAAACTCGTGTTCTTCAAGCTCAGCAATTTTGTGTTTCACAAGATTTGATAGGTAAGGAATTACCACATCAGCTTGAGCTTAAACTCGAAGCGAAGGATGATGGTTTACTCTATTTCAAGGATCGTTTGTGGATTCCGAAACAAGACGATCTTCGCACATTAGTAATGGACGAATCTCATAAGTCTCGATATTCTATCTATCCTGGTGCCGATAAAATGTACAAGGATCTTCGTACTAAGTTCTGGTGGCCTGGTATGAAGAAAGATGTTGCCTTGTATGTATCGAAATGCCCAACTTGTCTCAAAGTCAAGGCTGAACATCAACGACCATCTGGTTTGCTTGTACAACCAGAGATACCGGTTTGGAAGTGGGAGAACATTGCGATGGATCTCATCACTAAATTACCATGTACATCTAAAGGTCATGATGCTATATGGGTTGTTATCGATCGATTAACGAAGTCAGCTCATTTTTTTCCGATTCGCGAGGATCTATCTGCTGATAAACTTGCAAAGATTTATGTTGATGAGATTGTATCACGACATGGTGTTCCTTTGGATATCATTTCCGATCTTGATGCTCGATTTTCATCTCATTTCTGGAAGACCATGCAATCTGCTATGGGAACCCAACTAAATCTAAGCACTGCTTATCATCCCCAAACAGATGGACAATCTGAGAGGACGATTCAAACTTTGGAGGATATGCTTAGAGCATGCGTGATTGACTTTGGTGGTAATTGGGACTCTCATCTGCCATTGATCGAGTTCTCTTACAACAACAGTAATCATGCTAGCATTAACATGGCACCATTCGAGGCTCTCTACGGTCGAAAATGTCATTCACCTGTTTTTTTTAACGAGACCGGTGAAGCTCAGCTTACTGGACCGGAGCTTGTTCTAGAAACAACAGACAAAATCAAGAAAATTCGCGATAATCTTGTGACAGCTAGATGCCGTCAAAAGAGTTATGCGGATTTACGACGCAAGCCCTTAGAATTTCAAGTCGGAGACCATGTCCTACTCAAGGTATCACCTTGGAAGGGAGTGGTGAGATTTGGAAAGAAAGGAAAACTTGCACCACGATATGTTGGACCATTTAAGATTGTTGAAAAGATTGGAAAGGTTGCCTATCGACTAGAGCTACCTCCAGAGCTTGGAAATATTCATCCGACTTTCCAAGTGTCCAATCTGTGAAAGTGTTTAGCTGACGCTGATCTTCACATTCCTCTCGATGAGATTCAAATCGATAAAACGATGCACTTTGTCGAGAATCCTGTGGAGATAGTGGACCGTACATACAAACAGTTGAAGAACAAACGAATTCATTTGGTCAAGATTCGCTGGGAATCCAAACGTGGCCCAGAGTTTACTTAGGAATGTTAGGACCAAATGACGGCGAAATATCCGCAATAGTTCTCACAAGTTTCCTCTAGTTAAAATTTCGGGACGAAATTTCCTAAAGTAGGGGAGACTGTGACAACTATGCTCTGTAATCGATGAACTATGTAAAACAATGTTAATTATCAATAAAACAATTTGTTTTGGTGTTTTTATATGTGTATTTGTGTTTGGTGATTTTACAATTCGATTCGATTCCGATTTCAAGCTTTAAATCGCTTTCTGGAAAGTTATATGCAAACTGGTGCGTAAACGCAGCAAGTTTAACGTGACAAACACTCTGGAATAGTGACATAGGCTTAACATACCTAAAATAACCTTTACATAACTTAGAAATAAGTTTTGGATGGTTTGGTATGTTGAAAACAAGTCTATTCGATCGTAGGGACTATTTGTGTCAAACTGCGAAACTATACCGATTCTTATGGTATCGAAGAGTCCGGAACTTGATCATAAGCTAAACATACCATAAATAACCTAAAAATAGCTTAGAAATAAGCTTTGAGGGGTTCGGTGTGCGAAAACATGCTTATTTGATCTTACAGGGACTAAAAGTGTCAAAAACGACGTAAGTTTGCATTTTCGCGCATATCTTACGTTCTGACCACATTTGGACATCCAAAATTTTTGTACACACTAAAATATTTTTATTTTAGTGATCGGCAAGCAAAAATACCGTTCGTCGCTTAATTTGGATCGTTTTTGCGTTCGTTATAACTCCCGTCGTAATTAACCGAACAACGCAACCGTACGGCCAAACGAACCAACACCCGAGATGTTTTCAAGTATATTTCATGTTCCCTATGTTTTAACATCATTGTGGAGCTTGAAAATGGGTTTGACGGGTGTTAGAAGTGCCGATACGCAACGAAACAAGGTGCAGGGGCTAAACTATAAATAAGTGAAAGTGGCTGGTCTGCAGGTCCCTTACGGACTGTATAGACCATAGCTTACGGTCCGTAAGCTTGTGCCAGCGACCAGAAAGTTGATTTTAGCTGCTGTTTAATAATTCAGGGACTGTTCTTGTAAGATCTTTGTGTGGTAGCCAAGTTATCACCTCTCCAAGGCTTTGAACCTGCTTACAACAATTGTATGGCAAGGATTTAATGCTCGGGGACTACACAAACACTTGTTTTGATCCTATGAACTCCCCTCAAGTATAAATAGCCAAGCACTTTCACTTATTCATTGCTCATTTCCTCTCATCCTTCTCTACAATCTGAATTGGGAGCTTTCTAATCTGCTTGGAAACTTATTCTTGATAGAAAAGATAGCTAGGACCCTTTGTAAGTCTTCTTTCATGCTTATTCTTTATGGTTAAGCAGAAAGTCAAATAGTTTGGCCAACAATTTGACTTTCGGTTTTGACCATCAATTGGTCAAGTCAAAGTTCAATTGAACTTTGCAACGTGATTGTAATCACGATGGTTATAATCCTTAGTGATTATACCTATTGATTACAACGTTAACTAGGCGTAGTGACGAGTCAAATTTTCGGTCAAAATGCGTTTTAGCACGCATTTTGCAACAGAACTATTTTCGGGTATCAAAACCCATTGTTTTGATACCAAATCAGTTTTATAAGCTAGTTAAACATGTTTTGACATGTTTAACTCGTCACTATTAGTTTAGTGCTTGTTTAGGATCGTAAGTTAAGCGGTCTAAACAACTGCTTAGACTTTCGAACCCGACCCGTTTGGTCGATCATTAGGATCCGACCAAGCTTGATTAGTGATCATAGTTGCATAGGGAATAACCACTGAGGTTATACCTTATGATCACATAGGACTGATTAGTTATTTGTTAAGTAGCTTGTATGCCCATAAGAAATGACCAAAACGCCCTTTTGAAGCTTAAATCCGTATTTTACATATGTGAACATGTTTTTGACATATAATCTGATTTAGTAACATGTTTAGGTATTATTGGGCATGTAAGACTTGACATAGCACATAGTTAACCATCCGAACATAGTTTCGCGCGAACGACGCGTTAAAGTAGCATAAGCTACCTTAATAGGTCGTAACGGGTCAAAAGCACTTAGGTTAGGTTCCGATTTAGAATGTAGGCTTTGTTAAACCATATCACATGAGTTCCAACACTCGTTTGGTTTATAAGACCTCATTCTGTCCGATCTTCCGATTTAGGTGTTGATTTATTTACTAGTAATCCGATTACTGGGTACTACTTGAATTTCCTTGGTTTGTCTGAGCTTCGCTATGTTCTTTAGATCAAGGATACCCTTCTATTCAATGTGAGTACATAGTTCCCCTATTTTACTGTTTTCAATTGTTTTGGGGTGATTCATATGTATTAAAACGATTTCGATATTTTAACGATGTTTTAAAAAACGATTAAGATGGTTTATATTAAACTAACAACGATTTAGATAATGTGAACAAACTTGTTGGTTGTAGTTACATAACGAATGACATTCATTAATTTTGGCCGAACCGACCAGTATTAGGTTACAGGACCATAGGATCTGACAAATCCCGTTATCAGACTACACCCATTGTTATGTGTGGGGGTTATGTAGGTAACGACCGAATCTGTGATTGTTAACTTACCCTTTGGTGGTTTGTTAATACGAGAAGCGAGGTAGTCGAGTCACGAAGGTTTGAATGTTATTAGCGAGATGACCAAAAGTAGTTTCACAATTAAAACGAAAACGATTTTTAGGACGAATTAAACGATTTGGAACGACTTAAGCGAAATAAACGATTTTGAACGAACGGTTGGTTTAGGTTGTGATTAGGTAATGGGATGGGTGTAACATGATAAAAGCATGGTAGATACGCCGCTGGTACATCTTATATATAAGTGCTTTTATCATATTACATTTCATGTCATTATTTAGTTCACTTGGGATATGATTTTGAAACGATATCACACAACGAGGTTTCGAAATGATATAAACCATACGAGTTTTACTAACAAGTTTTAACGAGATGTTTTTACGAATTGGTTTACTAAAACAAATGTTTTGGGGTTAACAATCATGGCTACGAGCTTTTATAAATTATAACCATCTTGATTTGAGTTGGTTAATCATGTTGCAATGCTATACACTTTTCAAAACAAGGTTTTCGAGGTATTGCAAAATATATGTAAACAAGCCCTGATTCCGATACTCTTACAAAACCTATGTACTCGCCAGCATTCCTTTGCTGACTATGTTTTTACATATGTTTCAGGTGATAATGCTTGATGTTGATTGCTAGGAAGCAAGTTCACTTAGGATCCGGACGTGCCTTTAGTGACTAAAAAACGATAATAGACGATGTTCAAATTGTTGTTTGGTTTTAAAGACAATGTACATTACTTAATAAATCAATAAAAAGAAACTTTTAATTACCATGGTTGTGAAACGATGATTCTGTTACAACACTCCCCGACGTTTCCGCCACGGTTTGTTGTTTTAACGTGGTCGGGGTGTGACATGTTATGGTTTGGTTTCTTTTGAAAACCATAACCAGAACCGTAACCATTTTTCTTGTTCAATCTCTGTTGAACTCTTGAAGTGTACTTTTTAGGTTTTTCATGAAGATTTAAATCTTTTATTTCAGAAATGTTAATTTCTGTTAATTTGATAACCTGTTTGATCATTTCTGTTTTGACACTTCTTATTGGAAATTCCTCATCAGAATATAATTTGTCTGAATCATTCAAAGTAGAAGCCACTTTGATTGGTTCGCCATTCAAATTAGATTTTGATAACAGGAATTCTTTATTGTAAACCCTTTTAACCGGTGAACTCGGACTATTTTCTGATGAACTCGAACTTTCAGACTTAGACTCCGGTTTTGACTCTTCATCCATATCTAACACCTGATCAACCACTTTCTTTAATAACTCAGACTCATGATCAGTGTCAGACGCTGTGAATGTGACATCAATATTGTCTGGTAATTCATCAATGATTTCAGACTTTAACTTGATGTTGACTGCCTTTTTAGACGTTCCTCGTTAGGATTCCTAGGTGAATAACTCTCATAGATTGGAGGCGGACACTTGTTATACTTGACACTTTGTGTCTTACCAGCATCTGTGTCTTCCGTTTCTTTATCTTTAAAAGCTTCAAGACCTGCAACAGTAGGATAAGCACGATCAATCAAATAATCACAAGTAGTATAACTCAACAGTAATCGTTTAATCCTTTCACTCTCAATCTTCTCAAGTTCCAACTCTTGCTTCAGCTTAGCACAATCTTCAATATACTCATTGATGATCTTCTCTTTCATCATTAATGTTGAGCTCATTTTTGTCATTGCATTTTCAATTTCTGAATTCGTCTTTTTCAGACTATCAACTGTTTTGTTCAGCACATCATATGATTCCTTCACGTACTTCACATCAGATAGTAAATCTTCTTTAATCTTCTCTAATTCTGCAATCTTCTTATCTTTCTCCTCACAAACTTTTCAAGATTCTAAACACTTCAAACATGATTTTTCAACTTCAACTAGTTTCTCAACTTCAACATTTTTTTCTATTTCGACAATTTTCTCTACTTCGACAAGTTTCTCAACTTCGATTATTTTTTCAACCTCAACAATTTTCTCTACCACTTTCTCCACTTCAACAATTTTCTCTATTACTTTCTCAGTTGCTGCCTCAGCATTTGCTTCTCCAGCTTCTGTCTTTGCCTTTTCATCAGCTAGCATTCTTGCTGCTTCTAGCTCTCTCCTCAATCTGGCAATCTACTTTTGATTCAGCATCTCCATTTTATCTGCAAAAAAGAAATTAAAACTGTCAGGATCTATGCCTTTTCTAGCTTTATTAAGATATTCTTCTTCATCATCAGTATCAATATCACTTCCAAGATCTGGAAAAATCGGGATTCTTTTCTGATTAGCCTCATCTTCACCCAGAATTCTAGCAACAAGACCTGAACCTGGTCGAATGTATTTATCCCAGCTAAATCCCTCTGCAACAAATTCATCATCTTGATCAATTATACCAAACAAAGCTCTTTTCTCTTCAATGGGACGTGCATGAGCAGTTTGTGGTTGTTTAACAATCTGAGGTTGTTGATCAATCTGATGAAAAATTGACTTTTGATAATAATCATTCTTTCCATCTTGTCTTCCAGTCGCTTCATTGTTTTTGCATTCTTGTTTAAAATGTCCTTTTCCTTCGCAACGAAAACAGGTAACCTTTGATTTGTCAAAACCTAAGGGAGAAGTAGCCATTCCTCGAAACTCATCTCTACCAGTAATTTGTTGAAACTTTTCTGCTCTCCTACAAGCACTAGCTAAACACCACTTCACATCCATCAACTCAAGTTCCTCTGCATCAATTTGGTCATAATCTTCTTTTATAAGCATCGGATTTCTAATCTTGCCAGCAATCAAACTTTCATAAGATTCCAACATAGCAACTAGTGATGCCATGTGTTGCTTGGCTATTTCTGGAGACAAATTTTGACCATTTTGAATGTTCAAAGTGACGTTGCATTGAAGATTTGTTGAATTCTGTCGTTGAGGACTTGATGTTGTATGATTCGGATCAAAGCTTGAATATGATGATGAAGATCCACCACTCTGTGTCACATTACTACTCTTTGTTCCAGACGAACTATCAGTACTAAAACCAGTTTGGATCTTTGGGCTAGGACTGGGGGTAGCCTCAAACTTGTTCCCTCTGTAATACAAACTGACATCTTGTTGAGCATTTGGATTCGTCATGATAGCAGTTTTCTGAATATCCAATTCATGCTCTTCAATTTTCTGAATGAACTGTGTCAAATTCATACTCTCAGACTTCCTCATGTGTTTCACAATCATCAAATAAGTTCCCCACATATGCTGTGGTAGTGCTTCAGCTAGTTTATCGACCCACTCATCATCATCTTTCTCAATGTCCAATCTTCTCATTCCCAATACCAGATGACAATATCTATCAATGGTCTGCTTTGTTGTTTCATGGTCAAAAGCTGAAAACATATCAAACGATTTCTTCAATAACGCCTTTTTGTTTTTGATCATATCTAAGCTTCCTTTGAACTTCTGAATCAATGCTTCCCAAATTGATCTAGCCGTACCATTATGTTGGAGCAAAACAAATATATATTCTTTAATTGCTTGTTGAAGAATACTGATCATCATTTTCTCACTTGTAAATTTCAATTTGTCACTCTCTGAATAATCACAAATAGCTTTTTCAATCCCACGTTCATTCTTTGGTTTCTCATAATCTTTCAACAATGAACACCATGCGTCAAATTTATAAGCTTGCACCCAGTTTTCAAAACGATTTTTTCATCCTTGAAAATCTTCAATGTACATGAGCTTTGGTGGTTTCTGATAAGTTCCTATCTCATTCTCATTGTACACAGTTTCAGCAGCTGTAACAGGTGCAATCGGTGTAGCAAACGCATTGTAGAATTCCTCGTCCATGTTTCGGAAATTTTTTTCACAAAAACACAAGTTTCAAACGGAATATCAATCCAAACGGAATTAAGGTTCAAACGGAATCACTACTCAAACGAAATTACTATTGAAGCGGAATCACCTCTCACACCAGTCTCAAACGAAATTACTTCTCAAACGGAATACCCTTCAAGCGGAATAACCTGATCTCGTTTGAACAAGCACAATTTCAAACGGGATTACACACTGAAACGAAATTACCTAATTTCGTTTGAAACGTCTCAAACGAAATTACCCACTGAAACGGAATCAGGTATTTCCAAACGGAATTAGGTGATCTTTTCAAGCGGAATAGCACTTTCAAGCGGAATAAGGTGCTAATCTCGTTTGAAATGTTGCTGACGTCATCAAATGCGATCTGGTTTTCAAACAGAATTAAGTATTTTACCAGTTTTAGATCGAATTAAGGTTCAATTTTCTCAAGGATCAGTTAAAACACTGTTTCGCACTTAATATGTGAAATTCAGACCATTTCGACCGTAAAATTTTGTGAAATTTCAAAAAGAAGGTGTAGAAGTCAGAAATAACGGCTGTTTTGGTAAGAACTCTTCCTCCTGAGCTCTGATACCACTTGTAGGATCGAGTTGTGACCCAAACGAGTCAATCAGAAGAGTTCTTGTCTGTTTCAGAGGTGGAAACTAAGAAACAGACTCGGAAAACAGCTTGTTTCACTATTAATCGTCTTGTTTATTGATTATAACAACAATACAGATCAAACGACGCGTCGGCAGCACTTCGGTACCGGAATCGCAGAAGTTACAAATGATCTCATTTGAAGGGTATTTATAGGAAACCTGATTTCGTTTGAGTGTGTCATGTGCCATTTCAAACGGAATTAACAAAGTTAATTTCGTTTGAAAGTGGCAATGTCACTTTCAAGCGGAATTATATCTCTCAAACGGAATTAGCTTAAACACACCCTAAAACCTCCTATTTTCTCGTACAACGCGCCCTGATCTAACAATTCTAATACTAGACTCGATACAAGACGAAGTCGACAGACGTATGTACCGACAATAAAAAAAATCACATAACACGCATGTTGATCAAAATTGTCGAACATTGTGACTTTTACTCTTTCTTATATATTATGCATCTAATGCAAACTGGAACTGAAATATAAAATTACAATACTATTAGACATCAGTAGCTATTGTCTAGTTTTTTTTTTTCAAACCATACACACACATATATATATCATTATTCTATTATTATTATTACTACTTCCACCATCACCGTCAGTGATATGGGTTAATCCAGAACTCCATATTACGCTCGTCATACTTCCAGACGAGTCGTTCTCCTACCTGCCTCATTCTCTCGCTACTTTCTAAAATATCTTCTCCGAAGGTTCGGAGTTCTTGCACATTCTCAGTGCTCATTGGTGGTGCAGGGGCTGGTACTGGGTTTGGGAACTGGGGTATGGGTTCCTGGTATAAGGATTCTCTAGAATTTCCCTGATGTATGGGTCATTATCGTAGTAGGGATCTAAAGGGTTCAAGTCTGGGTAAGCTGCTAAGTTTGGCATGGGTTCGTCTTCTGGTATTGGGTAGCGTTGCTGGTAATCCCTAAGGTCATCAAACCACGGGTCATAGTCTGGGTCAGCGGGATTGGGTGCTGGTATTCTAGGTATCTCAGATGGGTTGAATTCAGGCATTGAGATTTGATTTTCTAGGTTAGCTTTAATTTCCATTGGTTGTGCGGGAAATAGTGGTAAGGGCTAGGGTGCTATAAGTTGCTCTAGATTAGGGTCTGCAGCGGTAGTTGCTAAGATATGAAAGTTTGCTAGAATCCTATTAAGCATATCCTGGGTATGAGCATCGGTTTCGTTCTTAATGGCTGCTAAGGCTCGCTGCTGTTGTAGTTTTCTCATCCTTTTCCTACATTCATGCGCTCCTCTGATGAACCATCCTCTTTTCTTAAAAGGAAATGGCTCTTCTGATTTGGCGTTGAACACGAATATCCCATCTTCATTGTCAGCCAAATACCCTGAGAGAGATGGCTGTGAAGAGGTACCTTCGTCCCTAGGTGAGCTGGACAACTGACGGTAAGCGTCTGAAGGTCCTTGGTCACTCATAATGTAAACTAACAAATAGTCAAATAACACACAATAATAAAATGCAGATATGCATGTATTTCCATAGTTTATTTCCTAACACTTTGAATAATATCTTGGTGTCAGCGGAACACTTCTGTGGCTGAATCAGTGGCTTAGCTCTGATACCACCTTCGGTCGCAACCCCGCCCCCTGATTACCCGGGAACGGGCGACCGTGGCCATTTTCGGTGGTATCAGTTGTTAAATCATTTTGGGAGCGGAATTTTCATCAGGACCGTAGTTAGGAAATATTTTATCAGAGTAAAATACCACGCTTTTATAACATTAAACACATGGGAAAATCCCAAGTTTTATTACACACATTTTCATAGGGACCAACCCTATTTTATTGAATTTAAAACATCGTCTTTTAGGTAACTTTTATAGCTACATTTTCCAAGCCTTCAGTGCTCTCCAGCTGGCTTCTAATTGGCTCTTACATTTTGTTACCTGAAACGAGTTTTAAAAACATTTGTCAGTGGGAAATACTGGTGAGTGAATCCCAGTTTAATCAAAACATATTTTATCATTAAACAGCATTGAGAGCGATTACAATGTTTATATCTACACAATTACTCAATCAGTACTGTCAATCCTGACTGGTGGGTCATATTACTCATTGGCTAACTCGTTGTCCAATGGTAACGTCTTTCCACATTTTGTATACAAAACCCCAACATACCGGCAGTAATTGAAGAATTACAAAGACTCAATCACTGCTAATTATAATTTAAAATAATAAAGGTTTTGTAAAACAGTTTACAAAAAGGAGATTACTCATATTGCTGTCTTAGGGTTTTTCTTTAGGATTTTCTGGTGATTATCTATTAATTACACAAATGCACACGCGTTAGTATAATAACCCAATATTTACATTAGTAATACCCTCCCCGAGACGGCATTCCAACGACTACGTCGGGCAGAACCACGACAGTCGTTACGGAACCCTGGATTAATCGGGCCGCGTATCTAATACGTAACCGGGGTTATGATACTTACAACGGGGCAGAACTTCGTTATTTAAGGGGGTATTATGCCCGATATTACTTTGACTATTCAGAAATTTTAGAGAGAAAGTTGATTTTGGGACGAATTGTGAACTGAGGCCAACGACCTTTATATATAGTGCTGATCTCGGACTCCCTCGCAGCCCGCGTAAGCCGAAGGGAACTCCTTCGTAGTCCGCGACATAGGTTTGTAAGGCCTAGCTTTGCTTATTCGAACAACTAGCCTCGACACGATTGAAGACACGTGGCAGTCTCGGGGCTCGCCCTGGTGACTGGCTGTCGCGCCCCGCGTAAGTCCCTTAAGGGTTCTTCGCGGCCCGCGAGCGCCCTAAAACTTGATTTTTATTTTATATTTAATTATATTAGGTATTTTGGGTTTAGTTTTCGTATATGGGGTGTATTTTAAGACATATAGGATATTTTAAATATATTAGGGGTGTCGAAAAATATTTAGGAGGGTTGTTATATTAAGAAAGGTTAAAGCCAGATTGTGAAAATCTGGACTTGATTTTATCCGGTTCGAAGGTTCATAAAACTCGATTCAATACACCCGGATCGAATTATCAAATTTTTTCCGCATTTTCTAAACAATCTAGATGTCTTTTAAAAAAACATAAATTCGTTAAAACATATAAAAAAATAATAAATAAACATAATAAACCCACCAAAGTTCATCTTTGTGTATTTTTAAAGGTAAGAAAACATATTTTGATAAAAAAAAAAAAACCAAATAAATAATACATATATAAGATAAACTCAATAAAATTCATATAAAAAAATAAGAAACGGCCAGATTTTTTAAATCCTAATCCAAAAAATCCGAATTGGATCCGATGCGAGAAGATCCGGAAAAGAAATCTGATTGTTTGAAATTTTTTAAATTCGTATTGGCTCTGGCGGATCTTACTAGATTACATCTGAATTCAAAAAATCCGGTTTCCCCACTGAATCGGTTTCGGATTATTTTTCGAATCGGTTTCAAATTTAGAATTTTGTACACTTCTAGGTATAACGAGGGCCGGCCCTTGAGCATTTGTCGAGTGGGCAATGGCTCAAGGCCAAAAACCAAAAAAAAAAAAAAAAAAAATTCTCTCACTCTCTCTCTCTAGTCTCTATACACACACTCAATATTTACTTTTAAATGGGCCAATTTGTTTTAATACTTGGAGTTACAATCATTTTAAAAGGCCTCCCATTTTAATTCAAACTAAATAACTAATGGTAAATGGTTCACCCAGTTTTAAATGGCCCAAATTTCAAACAATCAAACATAAGTTAAATACGATATACCGATTTAGGGGGCGGGGGGCTAAACAAACAACATCGACACAATGGCAGTGACGTGAACGTTGAACTTGAATCGTCTGCTACACTACTTTTGGTACATTTATTTTATGACAATTATCATCATGTTATCAGTTTTTACTTTTTAAATATGTGATTGATAAATTTATATTATAAGGCAGGTAAGGGCCGGTTTTTTTTGTCACGTCGATGACCAATTTCTTTTTTTTTTTAACATTCTCATAGACGAGCTGGGTATAAGAAAAAATAACATTATAATAACTTATTTTATCTTCTATCTTTTGCATTTTCTATATCATTTTATTTGTTACTTGTCTAAGTATAAAAAACAACAAACCATAGTTATTTACTTCTTACCTTTTCACAATTTTTTTAATCTTTTTAATTGATCTTCATGTGTTTATATATATATATATATATATATATATATATATATATATATATTGGAGGATTATTTAAAAAAAAGAAAAAAAAACTTGGATGGCATTCTTGTAAATGTTGCAAAAGAAAATAATAAAATAACGAAGGTGTGTCTTAGTTACTATTACTAAGACACCCAAAAATTATTGGTTTAGTTTGTTAAGGCATCGACACTAACCTACTTATGACGGTACTTATGGAATTTTGAAAAAAACTTTATGCTGAAAAAAAAAACTAAAAAAAACCATAAAAATGAAAACCTTATTTAAGTTGAGGTGCAAAATATGTTATTACCAAAGTTGATGGACCATATGATAAATTTATTAAATATTAAGAGTGTAAATGAAAACTATATAATTAAAAAGAGAAAAAAAAAAATACTTGGATGGCATTCTTGTAAATGTTGCAAAAGAAAACAATTAAATAAGGAAGATGTGTCTTAGTTACTATTACTAAATACCTCAAATGTTATATGAACTAGCGGGATTGCTCGCGCTACGCGACGGGTATTCGGTCGATTTCGTTTTGGCTCGTTACGTTCTGTCGGTTTCATTTCGGCTCGTTACGGTTTATACACTTGACATAACAACCAAAAGAGGAAACATAAAAAAATATATGTTATATTAGAGCCAACTCGGTTCCGCACAACACCTCGGAAATTTGGTTGATTTTGTTTCGGCTCGTTATAATTCTGGCGCTCACTATACCAACAGAAAGAGAAGACCCCCAAAAAGGTTTATCAAATTTGATCAGACTCAGTTTTAAATCAAATTTAGAGAAAAGTGTTCGTATAGTCCATGTGATTTGCTCCGTTTTCACCTATAGTCCATACATTTTTAAAATTATAGCTATAGTCCTCAACTTTTGAATAGGATCAAATAAATCAACTCAAAAAAGAACTTTGGTGTAAAGCCTTCATCCACTACATTCCTTCATTTTGTAAAAGAAAAAGGTTATCTAAGAAAAAACTTCAAAACTTTTGTGGAGGAAATGAGAAATTCAAAGAGTTTACTATTTTTGCAACTTGTGCCAATTTGTTTTAATACTTGGAGTTACAATCATTTTAAAAGGCCTCCCATTTTAATTCAAACTAAATAACTAATGGTAAATGGTTCACCCAGTTTTAAATGGCCCAAATTTCAAACAATCAAACATAAATTAAATACGATATACCGATTTAGGGGGCGGGGGGCAAAGCAAACAACATCGACACAATGGCAGTGACGTGAACATTGAACTTGAATCGTCTGCTACACTACTTTTGGTTCATTTATTTTATGACAATTATCATCATGTTATCAGTTTTTACTTTTTATATATGTGATTGATAAATTTATATTATAAGGCAGGTAAGGGCCGGTTTTTTTTGTCACGTCGATGACCAATTTCTTTTTTTTTTTTAACATTCTCATAGACGAGCTGGGTATAAGAAAAAATAACATTATAATAACTTATTTTATCTTCTATCTTTTGCATTTTCTATATAATTTTGTTTGTTACTTGTCTAAGTATAAAAAACAACAAACCATAGTTATTTACTTCTTACCTTTTCACAATTTTTTTAATCTTTTTAATTGATCTTCATGTGTTTATATATATATATATATATATATATATTGGAGGATTATTTAAAAAAAACTTGGATGGCATTCTTGTAAATGTTGCAAAAGAAAATAATTAAATAACGAAGGTGTGTCTTAGTTACTATTACTAAGACACCCAAAAATTATTGGTTTAGTTTGTTAAGGCATCGACACTAACCTACTTATGACGGTACATATGGAATTTTGAAAAAAACTTTATGCTGAAAAAAAAAACTAAAAAAAACCATAAAAATGAAAACCTTATTTAAGTTGAGGTGCAAAATATGTTATTACCAAAGTTGATGGACCATATGATAAATTTATTAAATATTAAGAGTGTAAATGAAAACTATATAATTAAAAAGAGAAAAAAAAAAATACTTGGATGGCATTCTTGTAAATGTTGCAAAAGAAAACAATTAAATAAGGAAGATGTGTCTTAGTTACTATTACTAAATACCTCAAATGTTATATGAACTAGCGGGGTTGTTCGCGCTACGCGGCGAGTATTCGGTCGATTTCGTTTTGGCTCGTTACGTTCGGTCGGTTTCATTTCGGCTCGTTACGGTTTAGACACTTGACATAACAACCAAAAGAGGAAACATAAAAAAATATATGTTATATTAGAGCCAACTCGGTTCCGCACAACACCTCGGAAATTTGGTTGATTTTGTTTCGGCTCGTTATAATTCTGGCGCTCACTATACCAACAGAAAGAGAAGACCCCCAAAAAGGTTTATCAAATTTGATCAGACTCAGTTTTAAATCAAATTTAGAGAAAAGTGTTCGTATAGTCCCTGTGGTTTTCTCCGTTTTCACCTATAGTCCATACATTTTTAAAATTATAGCTATAGTCCTCAACTTTTGCATAGGATCAAATAAATCAACTCAAAAAAGAACTTTGGTGTAAAGCCTTCATCCACTACATTCCTTCATTTTGTAAAAGAAAAAAGGTTACCTAAGAAAAAACTTCAAAACTTTTGTGGAGGAAATGAGAAATTCAAAGAGTTTACTATTTTTGCAACTTGTAAATGTTATATAATATAATATAATATAATATAATATAATATAATATAATATAATATAATGTGATAAACATTTTAAAAACCGGATGTGTGAATAAAATTTTATTTAAAGATAAATATTTGTAATATTGTTTGCTTTTGAAATTACACTCTAAAACACAAGTATCATGTACTACTAGAATTGGGGTTATCCAGTTATCCCTTTTTTAACAGATTCAAGAAAAAAGATTCTCATGAGTAATTTTTGTCTCAAATAAGTTGTCCTAAACATATTATTTGTCACCTTAACCCCCTATTTCACTTTCAAGTATAACCTTGTTGATGAACTTCCGTCAATTGACTCATGTGGCAGTTCTAGGTGATTCTTTGACTATTGTAGTTCTTGGATGCTAAATCATGATTTTGCTCTTCTGATGAAACAGTGGTTAACCAAGAGAGGTTAATTCATTGGTCTCGTCAAGTAGGGTTAATCCTTTCTTTCCGAGGATCGGTGGGTGGATCGTCCGCTAATCTGTCTCCTGCACAAGAAAAAACACACCGTGACTCGTAACAAGGAGGAAGGGGTGGGGGTGCTCCTTGTTACCACTCTCCGGCGTGAGAATCAGTAATTTGCTTGGGAAGCAAAGTGTGTGATAGTAGTAGTAGTAGTAGTGAGAGAGTTGATAAGCGATCCCTCAAACCTGGTCCGGGATGAGTATTTATAGCCGAGGAGTGAAAGAGGGTAATTGAGTGGCTAGGCTGACAACGCGCCGCCCTTATGCAGGTGTGTCAGTCTTGTCGGTCGTGGAGGTGAAGCCACGTCCTACTACGGTGTCAGTCTGTTGCTTATGTATGGGCTGACAGGCAACTGTCATTGGTGGCACTTGCTCTGTGGTGTCAGTCCCACTTGCCTCGTGGGCAGGATGCGGTGCCGCGCCGCATCGCTGCTTGCGGTAACTGCTGTTGTTTCCGCGTTCTCACTCTGGCCAATACTGCGGGATGCGGTGCTAGGCCGCATCGCCACTTGTGGTGACTGTTGGTGTTGTCCGGATCCCTTGTCGTGACGAAAATGTTCATAGGATACGGTGCCAGGCCGCATTGCTATGTGTACACCCATTTTCATACACAAGGTAAGTCTTCTCATCACTTGACAGATTGGACTCGACCGCTGTGTTCGCGCATGCCCGCACGGACACATATAAGTTCTTGTCAGTGGGGGTTTTTGATAAGGGTAATGGTCACTCATGGCCATGTTGGTGCGAGATTCGGGACCATACCCCTTTAAGTCCCCCCCCCCCAGTCTAGTGTTGTTTCCTCAAGCAAGATGCATGTGGGAGGAATACTGGACTATGAGGTCGATTGGGAACTTTGAAAGTTGGAGAAGATTCTAGGCCAGACCGATGGCTCCTGCTTCAAGTAAATCAAGCGGGGGGTCTGGTAGAGTCGGGTGACGTCTCTTCCGTACCGGTGAGTATGTTCCGTCTGATGCGGAATTCTCAGCCGAGGATTTTGATCCGGTAGTACGGTCTACCTTTTTCTGATGTCATCAGGGTTGGTAGTAGTAGTGAACCAACCTTTGAGGCGGTGACTGAAGATGTCAGTGTCCACAACTCTAGTTGTAACCTCTGCGGTTGCGGATGCAATGTTGTAAGTGCATTGCTATTGCTTTATGTTTATCAACTGGACATGGAACGATGATCCCTATTTTGTGTGGTGTTCGTTTTCTTCCAGTTTATATCTCAAGTAACCGCACGTCCTTTGCAGTTACCCCGTTGCCGCATATCGTTGGCCATGTTTGGTCGAACAATGTGAATCGTTCACATGAGCTATGGGCAAATAAACATGGTCATAGGCATGTTAGTGCCCACCATTGTTTATTCTATGTGGTTCATAGGTGGGCAAACAAAGTCATAAGCAGACTTGTTACCACTGTTGTTTGGCTTGTAGCTCAAGGAGATCACCTTGGATGGTTAGGAATCTGGGTGAAACTTGTCCGCATTCGTTCTATAGCCGTTTTCCTTCACGCTTAGTTGGAAAGCAGTTTTTCTGGAAGTAGCTTCACTCATCCGTGTGATGACTTAGTCGTGGCTCTTCCGTAGCTACCGTTCGCGTAGTTACGTTTCGCCGCTGCGACTTATGAGTGTCTGCGGTTTGTAACAGAAGACTCGCTTTAAAAGACTGTTATGCTTGGATGTTGTTCTTGAAGGATCAGGAGTCAGGGTTGCTGATGTGCGGTCGCTCAGCATACTTATCCTTTTTCCTATGGAGAAGCTGTTTGCGTCCCCTCTGTGGTTGTGAACCGGACACGAGGGATTTGAAGCTTGAAGAACTTCAAGGTAATGCGGTTTTTGCTGTTCCTGAGAAGCGGTTTTCGTAGTCCAAAGAACAACGCTGGTTTTGAGTATCTGACACACCTGTGCGGGCTCGTGTGTGTCCTCTCCGCATATCCCACGTGTGCTCGTGGGTATATGAGGATATTGGTTATTCCCCTTTACATAGTGTAAATATATTTTTTTCTATTTTTTTAGGGGATGTAAAAAACGACATGCGGTATGGGTTATGGTGCGGAATGCCAAAGAAACCGCATGCCACTTATTTGAATGTTGTCGTCGCTTTCTTTTTTTTTTGTTGCACACGTGGTAGACCGCACGTGTGAGTTGGTAGAAGTTGGTGGGATTTGCCTGGCATGTGCTTAAACGAAAGGACGTTTGCACTACCCAAGGCAATCACTGCACTGTAGAAAAAGTGTAAAAGGCTAGTAATGTCAGGCGCGTGGGCGGCCACGCGCTCGTGGTAACCGTCAGCGGAACTGTTGTTGTACACGTGGCGATGCATAACTCGTTGCTTTTTGTACGACGTTTCGGTTACTGTTATGCATTAATTGCGATGAGTATAAAAGGGGAAACCGTTTGGGGTTTCCCCTCACTTTTTCGAAATTTCAAAAAATTTCCCAGTTTTGTGAAAGTGAAAACCTTCGTCTTCTCCGATCAACCCTTTGATTTTCCAGTGAGGTTTTTCGAACTTTCAGAACTTATCTTACACTTCCTTTCTTCTGGTTCATAATGGCTGAGCCGTCCAATCCACATTCTACTCCGGGTGAAAACCCTAAACCTTCATCGCCGGTGGCGGCGGAGGAGGAGGCTGAGGGTAATGCTCCTGGGGAGATTTTACCAGTTTTGAGGTGGTCGAAAGCGTCATTTGATGTGAAGATGAGGGATATTCAGATGCCACCAGAGTATGGGGCTATCTATCCACAAGAGGGTGACACCGTCGGCGATGCTCGGGCGGGGTATGTGACGATGTTTGCTGATTTTTTCGGAGTCTGTAATCTCCGGTTGCCGTTAACTGTGTTTGTGGCTGACGTTTTGGAGTGGTACAAACTCCACGTTTCTCAACTGAGTCCCTTTGGGATGATTAGGTTTCGAAACTTTGAGTACACGTTTCGTGCTCTTGGCATAGAACCCACCGTCGGAGATTCCCGGCAGTTTTATCAGATGACTGTGTCGATGGGCTTCTTCTCTTTCCGTCAACAGGACGGTAGCCCTAAGTTGATGGTTCCTCCAAAGGGCCTAACGAAGTGGAAGACAAAGTTCTTCTACATTAAAGCTGCTGCTATCACTGCAAGGTTGCAGTTTAGGAATGTAACGGACACGATCATAACAGAGAATATCAGTCTCCCCAGAGCGGATACGGTGGACTGGTTCTCAGACCTGCCGATCATTGGTTGGGTGAGGCTGGATAATACGCAGTTGTGGGTGCTGCGGATGATGTTAGGGAGGATGAGCAGGAAGGCAAGACCCGTGTTGCGGGAGAAAAGTGGTGGTAAATATCCTTTTTCCTTGTGCGGTTTCTTACTTGTTTTTGTCACTGAGTTTTTGTAAATGTGCTATCAGAGGATGCTCCACTTTGGAGAATGTTTTGCCCGGACTTCAAGGGAAAGGTTGTGGTATTGGCTTGTGACGATGGTGAGGAAAGGTTTAACCGCACCATTCGTGATAATTTTCGGTTGCCTGATCGGGAAGCGCTGCAGGCGGAGTTGCCGCAAGGCAAAGGTATAATAGTGCATTCTTCTTTTAAATGTTTTGTAATCCATTTATCTCTGCTGAGTGTTTTATGATGAATTAAACGCAGGAGATTTAGGGGCCTTGGGAGACCCTAATGCAACGGGTGTTCCCAAACAGCAGGTGGCTTGGTGATAAACGGTTTCGCAAGCCAAGGAAGCCGCAAGAACCGATTGTTGTTCCTACTTTGGTGCCAGAGGTGGCAGGCATCTCTCGTACTCGTTTACTGTAACACCCCGAAAACGGGTTTGGTAATCAAACCACGTTAATACTAAAAGACAGGTAAGATACCGTTAGTGGTAAAATTTAACCCAGTGAATATTAGGACTTAAACAAATAATCCTAATATTAATTAAAAGGGAAAATAAATACTTTGAGAAAACAAAATATAAGGAGCCCGAGTTGACGGGACTTAAAATAAACTGAGTCGTGCCAGGAAATATAACTCTTTTATTATAATATTGTGTCTGTAATTAAACGAAAGAACCAACTAGGAATTTAAAAATAACCTAGTTAGGTAAAAGTCTTGTAGACACTTATAAGTGGGTTAAAACACATAAAACATGAACTAAACAATTTTGAGGGGCCAAAGTTGTTAAAATTGAAACATGAAATATATAAACAAAAATTAAAATCCAAACACACACAAGTGTGTGTGTGTCTGGATCGATTGAAGCACAGGGGGACCAGGAAAAACCCCCCACAACCCTAGTTCATGTTTAATCTCACAAATTGAAGGTAAAAATCAATTTCAAATCAAAATCCGAGCACGAAATAGTGATCTCCACTGAAAAAGGAGTCATAAGGTATGTGAATCCTATGGGAAATCTCTAGTTAAATTTCTGAGTAAACTTAGAGAATTCGAAATTTAAGGTTGCATGTTTGTTATATGGATGGAATAGGAACAATATAGTGTCTAGGAGTAAACCCTAGACAAGTATATGTTGAAATCATGCTTAATTCTAGTAAATTCCATGAACACCATTGAAGGTGATTAGTGGGTTTTTGTGGAACATGTTAAACACTAGGATTTTGATAGTTGTTCTAGTGTAATTTGAGTTCCATGAAGAAAATTCAGAATTTATGATGCTAAATTCATGTATGTGATGTTTTTAGGGTTTTTGATTGCTAAAAATAAGGCTATAATGTCATAAACATGTTTTGATTGAAAGCTGAATTCAAACAGCTTCTGATCAGAATTTACAGCCGACTTGTATTGACTGTAACGTGGACAAAACTTGACAAAACATGTGTTTCTTGAGTCTAAAATGTAATTCCAGGAAATATCTTTAAAACCCCACTGGAATTGCATTTTTTTGACGAAAATTGAATGTTTTATGAATTTTTCGGTATCGAAGGTTCAGGCTGCGTTTTCTGGCAGAATTTGCAGCCCATTACGAATGTCATAACTCAATTTCAGAATTGATTTATGATCTCAAATTTCTACTGTAGGTAGCTTCAGGAAATTTCAAAAATCTCCAACTGGAATTTCATCAATCGGATAAACGAGTAATTTTAAATGAATTTTTTCGTAAGCTGCAGTCAGAAGTGACGAATCTGATTGCAGCTTAGTAAATGAATTTTTACGAATTTTTGGTAAAGAGTTAGATCTTGAAATTTTAACACAAGCCCTAACTCTCCGAGAGGTACGTCATATAAAAAATCATAATTTTTGAAGACTTGTAAACAGGTTAAACAGGTCACCAAAAACAGCCTATTTTCAGTGATATGAAGTTGCCTAATTGATGTTAAAGCTTGGCCAAACAACTAGTTATGAAACTTGATTGCTGATGTTATAAATTATGCCCACAAGGTGTTTGTTAAAATGCCTAAGTAAATGTTCATCTGTTGAAATTATGAATCAAACGCGTAATTTCCTAGTTCGACTAATTACGTGTGATGTGGGGTAATACAAATTTTAATTATGAAGTCGATTTAGCTTATATGCACATATCATATAATTAAGGGTAGTTAACTTTTGAAAAGTTAAACTAACCATGGACGGAGTCGAATAGTAGTTTTGACATGGAAAATACGTAAGGTGGAATAGTCGTGGTTATAATGACTAATCTAACCACCTTGTGAAGTATGATGATAGTTTGACTCTTGACAAGCTAGATGGAGGCTTGGGAATGAAGCGGGTCAAACAGAGCAAGTACGAAAAGGAAAGCGTAATTTGGATGCGAGGTAAGTAAAGCTTATACCCTTTTTGTTGCATATGTATTTATTTATAAGTTATAAATACAACAAAGGTTATATTTGAAATATGGTTCCGACACGAAATGATATGGGTCGGAACATATCAAAAGATGAAAACCATGTTTAATGGTAAAAAAAGTTTTGAAACGGTATTTTGGTCATGTGATGAAATATATAAAATGAGTTTTTGAATGGCTACTTTATAAGTAAGCCTAAACGAATTAAAAAGTGAAAACGGTAATTTAGTCACGTATAAATGGATAAAAGGTCGAAGTATAAAATGACACTAAGTGGCATAAGCCATGTTGAGTTAAACGTGTAAGAAACGGATTTAAGACACAACTAAATGGTGAGAAATCTGAAATGAACTACTTAACGAATTGGTAAATAAATACCATTTATATATAAGCGCAAAATGTTTGGTCCTTTAGACCAAACGGGTCAAATGGTAATGTTGATACCATTTGACATATAACGACTAATAAGTGGTTGTCAAGTCTTATACTCGCAGGATAAAACGGCTTGCGAATTAGCGATGCTATGAATCAGCAAATTATTGAGACAAGGTATTAAAACGGGTCAAAATGTCAACCCGAGCCAGGTACGCATAAATAAGATTATAGTTAGACGAGCCATTTTGGTCAAATATTTATTTAAAGTCCTTCGTCATTAAATGAGGGACTAAAATTGACCAAAACGCCATTGATCGATAAATCGGGCAAACGACCCATATGGGTTGATTAGGAATTTGCATTTTTATTGGGGAATCATTAAACATGAATAAGAGTTGTAGGCATAAACATTCTTGGATCAAATGCCTAAAATGGGTCAGTTGCGTAAAATGACTAACCGAACGATAAATTTGGGTTAATAAGTTAGATATGCTAAATATACCACAAAAGTAGTCGTGGTGGAACCTAAGCATATATTTTAGATGTGGAATAATGAAGTGTGAAAAGAAAAGAGTTAGTTTAGACTAAATAGCTTAAATCCCTTAAACGGGTCAAAAGTGTTAAAAATGATTTCAAGCCGAGACTTTGAAACTTGAATTTTTAAAATAGTTCAATTTCGGGTTATAACTCCATTTGATGGAGAATTAAGTTACAAACGCGTAGGAAAAAGAATGGTGTAAAACGGATCTGTAGATTAAAAGTTATGGCGTTTTAAAGTCGGAAATTGGTTAAAACTAGAGCTGGGCAGGAAATGCAGGTCCAGATGCAGACCTGCTGAAAAACGTTTTTCCTCGCGACACGCGTAGGAGTACCATGGTTCGGGCGCAACACGCGAGAGCGCTCGCGGCCTGCGAAAGATTAAGAGAAGTCTGTCGCGTGGCGCGACAGACGTAAATCCGGAAATTTTATTTTCTTTTCAATTGTTTGATGTTAGAACTTGGTTATACACACTTTTAAGCTACCAAAACTAACTTTTATGTTGGTTTTGGATTTAGGTGGTACTAGCAAGCTCTCGGATGTCGATCAAGCAATGGACAAGAATCGAACACACGCCCGAACAAAGCTTCCGCGTTAATCCATTACGTTTCAATTTTAAGTGAACTATGTTAAACACTTGATACTATATTTTGAATATTATAAACATGTAAGTATGTTAAATTGGAAGGGATTTTGTAAAGTCGCATTTTAGCATAAAATGTGTGTTTTATTATTATAATCATGATTAATTGAGACGGGTGTTACAAGTTGGTAATTAGAGCTCACGGTTAAAGAGTAAAGTGTGTTCGGTTCGAGGCTTGATCGCAAATCCGGTAAGTACATGTATATTAATGATTAACATGATTAAAGTGTTGTGAACAACACATAGGGTTATCGTGTAATACACGTTATCTCAATTAAATGATAAACATAGTTGACGAAATTTAGTACGTACAGTAAAAAGCATTGTATTACAATACGGGCATTTATTAATGTCGAAATTACTAACTTTTGTAAATGTTTAGTCGAAGGACACTCGCATCTGAAGATAGCGGGAGTGTAACAAATCTCGGATATGACGGAGGAACGGTCCGAAGTATGACGAGCAGAGCGTACTCGCCAAGGACCCAAATCACATAACAGTCGCGAGTAAGGCGAACAGCAAGGAAAGCCCGTTAGGGCAAGCATTACAGGTGCACGTTTTAAATTTATTACACGAATAGTAATATGCAACAAATACATAGAGACTGACCGTTGCATATGTAGATTAAAAACTTGGAAAAACCTGAATAGAATACCTATCCAGGATATTATTTCCAAGAAATCTAAATAGAGGCGTTACTTACATGGGGTGTAATGTGAAAATTATAAAAAGGTCATGAGTGTCAGGTGTTGATCGCTTACTCTGGCCAAGTAAGTAGTGAACACATGATGTCATGAACTTCTTATGACGGACACAGACGTCCGGTGTAGTAAGGACGGGGTTAATGGGACAAATTAAAAAGATACCCAAATGAGTTAAATAAGTAAAAATGTTTGATAGTAAACGTAAACGCAAGTCGGTTGACGGAAGCGTATTACGTTAGAATAACGAGCCCGAGAGAAGGGACAAAGATTAAAGTAAGTGAAAACACAAACCAACTAATGTGAATGCTAAGGCATAGGGGATAAAGTTTGACTGTCAAAAGTGATGAAATTCACACAGACAAGTCAAAAGTGTAGAATAAAATAAATAAATAAATAAAATAATAATGATTCGAAAAAAAAAACAAATGTAGCCTTAGACTACGGTCAAGGTCAAATGAAATCCAAAAAGTAAAAGTAAATGATTCTAAACATAAAAGGGGTGCTTTGACGCCATATACATATATAAACATATATACATATGAATAAAAAACTCGAATAAGGTATGATCTACGGGATCATCATAACCTACCGGATTAAAAGTAGTGTTAAGGTCCACGGGACCAAGAAGACCTTTGGGTCACAAATAGAAAGAAACGAATTGTCGGGGTCTCACCTTAAAAGGGTAAAAAGGTGAAAATCTAAAGAAATAGCCTACGGGGCTAAGCGAAAGAACCTACGCGTCAATAGCATAAAGCAAGGGAACTGGTTATTATTCCCCGTGTAAAACGAGAACGGAACAGAATAAATTACTGATTGTCGATTTCCTTGATATGAGTAATTGACATAAATTAACGATAAAACGTTAAACTAAAATTCAGTTTTAGTAACAAATAACATTTTAACAAATGTAAATATTATGAGAGGAATTAGATAGCACAAAAGAATGGGTGCATGAAGACACATTCGAAAAGAAGATTTTCGATAATGAAAGGATTATATAAACTTAAACATGACGTGATACGATCACGGTTAAGAAAAGTAATATGGAAGTTAATTACATTATAGCGTGAATTAAGAAATGGGGACGATAAAAGATTGTAAGCCTCAAGAAGGCAAAGTGGATATACCCAAGCGACGGGGTATATGGTAACCGGTGACTAACAAGTCTAACCGCCAAAATAAATAATCAATAAAGATAATGGATACAAGCTGAAAGTAATGGCCAGCGAGGCCTTACACATGAAAGACGTACGCGGCAATATAAATGGAAACATTAGATCGAAAGGAATGAATGAATGCCTTGAAAATGAAACTAAGTTCGTTTAGTCTGAATTAAAGGAACTATGTAAATAAGGTTTCGGGGACGAAACCTCTTTAAGGGGGTAGACTTGTAACACCCCGAAAACGGGTTTGGTAATCAAACCACGTTAATACTAAAAGACGGGTAAGATATCGTTAGTGGTAAAATTTAACCCAGTGAATATTAGGACTTAAACAAATAATCCTAATATTAATTAAAAGGGAAAATAAATACTTTAAGAAAACAAAATATGAGGAGCCCGAGTTGACAGGACTTAAAATAAACTGAGTTGTGCCCGAAAATATAACTCTTTTATTATAATATTATGTCTGTAATTAAACGAAAGAACCAACTAGGAATTTAAAAAGAAACTAGTTAGGTAAAAGTCTTGTAGAGACTTATAAGTGGGTTAAAACACATAAAACATGAACTAAACAATTTTGAGGGGCCAAAGTTGTTAAAATTGAAACATGAAATATATAAATAAAAATTAAAAATCCAAACACACACACACACACTGGATCGATTGAAGCCTAGGGCGACCAGGAAAAACCCCCACAACACTAGTTCATGTTTAATCTCACAAATTGAAGGTCAAAATCAATTCCAAATCAAAATCCGAGCACGAAATAGTGATCTCCACTGAAAAATGAGTCATAAGGTATGTGAATTCTATGGGAAATCTCTAGTTGAGTTTCTGAGTAAACTTAGAGAATTCGAAATTTATGGTTGCATGTTTGTTGTATGGATGGAATAGGAACAATATAGTGTCTAGAAGTAAACCCTAGACAAGTATATATTAAAATCATGCTTAATTCTAGTAAATTCCATGAACACCAATGAAGGTGATTAGTGGGTTTTTATGGAACATGTTAAACACTAGGATTTTGATAGTTGTTCTAGTGTAATTTGAGTTCCATGAAGTAAATTCAGATTTGATGATGCTAAATTCGTGTATGTGATGTTTTTAGGGTTTTTGATTGCTAAAAATAGTGCTATAATGTCATAAACATGTTTTGATTGAAAGCTGAATTCAAACAGCTTCTGATCAGAATTTACAGCCGACTTGTATTGGCTGTAACGTGGACAAAACTTGACAAAAACGTGTGTTTCTTGAGTCTAAAATGTAATTCTAGGAAATATCTTTAAAACCCCACTGGAATTGTTTTTTTCGACGAAAATTGAATGTTTTATGAATTTTTCGGTATCGAAGGTTCAGGCTGCGTTTTCTGGCAAAATTTGCAGCCCATTACGAATGTCATAACTCAATTTAAGAATTGATTTATGATCTCAAATTTTTACTGTACGTAGCTTCAGGAAATTCCAAAAATTTCCAACTTGTATTTCGTCAATCGGATAAACGAGGAATTTTAAATGAATTTTTTCGTAAGCGGCAGTCAGAAGTGACGAATCTGATTGCAACTTAGTAAATGAATTTTTACGAATTTTTGGTAAAGAGTTAGATCTTGAAATTTTATCACAAGGCCTAACTCTCCGAGTGTTACGTCACATAAAAAATCATAATTTTGGAAGACTTGTAAACAGGTTAAACAGGTCACCAAAAACAGCCTATTTTCAGTGATATGAAGTTGCCTAATTGATGTTAAAGCTTGGCTAAACAACTAGTTATGAAACTTGATTGTTGATGTTATAAATTATGCCCACAAGGTGTTTGTTAAAATGCCTAAGTAAATGTTCATATGTTGAAATTATGAATCAAACGCGTAATTTCCTAGTTCGACTAATTACGTGTGATGTGGGGTAATACAAATTTTAATTATGAAGTCGATTTAGCTTATATGCACATATCATATAATTAAGGGTAGTTAACTTTTGAAAAGTTAAACTAACCATGGATAGAGTCGAATAGTAGTTTTGACATAGAAAATACGTAAGGTGGAATAGTCGTGGTTATAATGATTAATCTAACCACCTTGTGAATTATGATGATAGTTTGACTTTTGACAAGCTAGATGGAGGCTTGGGAATGAAGCGGGTCAAACGGAGCAAGTACGAAAAGGAAAGCGTAATTTGGATGCGAGGTAAGTAAAGCTCACACCCTTTTTGTAGGATATGCATTTATTTATAAGTTATAAATACAACAAAGGTTATATTCGACATACGATTCCGACACGAAATGATATGGGTCGGAACATATCAAAAGATGAAAACCATGTTTAATGGTAAAAAGGGTTGAAACGGTATTTTGGTCATGTGATGAAATATATAAAATGAGTTTTCGAATGGCTACTTTATAAGTAAGCCTAAACGAATTAAAAAGTGAAAACGGTAATTTAGTCACGTATAAATGGATAAAAGGTCGAAGTATAATACGACACTAAGTGGCATAAGCCATGTTGAGTTAAACGTGTAAGAAACGGATTTAAGAGACACAACTAAATGGTGAGAAATCCGAAATGAATTACTTAACGAATTGGTAAATAAATACCCTTTATACATAAGCGCAAAATGTTTGGTCGTTTAGACCAAACGGGTCAAATGGTAATGTTGATACCATTTGACATATAACGACTAATAAGTGGTTGCCAAGTCTTATACTCGTAGGATAAAACGGCTTGCGAATTAGCGATGCTATGAATTAGCAAAGTATTGAGACAAGGTATTAAAATGGGTCAAAATGTCGACCCGAGCCAGGTACGCATAAATAAGATTATATTTTATTCTCCATCAAATGGGGTTATAACTCGATATTGACCAAAACGCCCTTGATGGATAAATCGGGCAAACAACCCATATGGGTTGATTAAGAATTTGCATTTTTATTGGGGAATCATTAAACATGAATATGAATTGTAGGCATAAACATTCTTGGATCAAATGCCTAAAATGGGTTAGTTGCGTAAAATGACTAACCGAAGGATAAATTTGGGTTAATAAGTTAGATATGCTAAATATACCACAAAAGTAGTCGTGGTGGAACCTAAGCATATATTTTAGATGTGGAATAACAAAGTGTGAAAAGAAAAGAGTTAGTTTAGACTAAATAGCTTAAATCCCTTAAACGGGGTCAAAAGTGTTAAAAAGGATTTCAAGCTGAGAGTTTGAAACTTGAATTTTTAAAATAGTTCAATATCGGGTTATAACCCCATTTGATGGAGAATTAAGTTACAAACGCGTAGGAAAAAGAATCGTGTAAAACGGATCTGTAGATCAAAAGTTATGGCGTTTTAAAGTCGGAAATTGGTTAAAACTAGAGCTGGGCAGGAAATGCAGGTCCAGATGCAGACCTGCTAAAAAACGTTCTTCCTCGCGACACGCACAGGGGTACCATTGTCCGGGCGCGACACGCGAGAGCGCTCGCGGCCCGCGAAAGATTAAGAGAAGTCTGTCGTGTGGCGCGACAGACGTAAATCCGGAAATTTTATTTTCTTTTCAATTGTTTGATGTTAGAACTTGGTTATACACACTTTTAAGCTACCAAAACTAACTTTTATGTTGGTTTTGGATTTAGGTGGTACTAGCAAGCTCTCAGATGTCGATCAAGCAATGGACAAGAATCAAACACACGCCCGAACAAAGCTTCCGTGTTAATCCATTACGTTTCTATTTTAAGTGAACTATGTTAAACACTTTTTAGGTTCTTCGTGCCCGCGGTTTGCCTCGTGAGAACCGGATAAACCAGCTCTCCTCCATGCTTGTTGGATGTTCTATAACTGCGAATGCAATTATAGAAGATTACAAGGTCTTGGGCCGCAAGGAGGAGGAAAGCGTTCGCCTGCGGGCAGAGGCTGAGGCAACGCTAAAGGCTGCGCAGGAAGGTGCAGAGCAGCTTGAAAGAGAGAAGGCTGCTTTTGAGAAGGTAAAGCAGACTGAAACTTGGGCTGCAACTGCTGGCCTTAAACAGGTTCGTACTCTTGCCAAATTGCTTTCTGATGAGCGCAAGGGTTGGAGGGAAGCTTGTGCTCGAGAAAATGAAAAACTTTTCCGTGTTCGTCAGGAGCTGACTAATCTCAAAGCGGCGAATGCTGCTTTGATGAAGGAAAAGGTCGGAGCTGAAGCAGTTGTTAAAGAGGCGAAGGAGGCGGAGGTACGCGGTGCCAAGGCTCTTGAAGAGGCGGATGTTGACCGCAACAATTTAAACAAAGCTGTTGAGGACCTTAAGGTATGAGCTGCGTTTATACTTGAGTTTGTTTCTTTGTTTCACAAGTATAATTGATTGTCCTTCTATACTTGTGTATGATTTGTTGTTGAAAAGGTTGAAGTGCATAACCGGGTGACCATTCTTGAGGAGGTCACTGCCCGCGCGACTGAAGCTGAAGCGCGGGCAAGGGAGGCTGCGGAGGCTAGGGATACTTTGACTACCTCTCTCGATCAGCTTAAGGCAGATCATGATTGGATGCGTGATCACGGTATTGGGCATGTAAGTACCTGATTTCATTCTCATTTCTAAGTTTTGCCTTTGTTGACCTTGTCACTTGTATTCTTGCAGATTGTTGGAACCATTCTTGATGCGCCTGAGAACGCAGATGCCGTTAATGAGCTTAAGGAGCGTGCTCGGGAGGCAGGGATCAAGGCTGGCTACAATCTGTGCATTGCCCATGTGAACCCCCTTTTCCAGAGTAAATTTACTAATGAAAGATCTGGGTTCCATGGCGTAGATACTGAAGCTCGGTATGGCACAGTCGTTAATGCATACAACGACTTGTCCCTTTCCGCTATTGAAGATATTGAAAAATGCTTGGAGGCGGAAGATTACGTGGACCGTTTGCGGCTGTTGTATGAACGTTCTGATGAGGAAAACGCTGGCGGTGATGCGGGCACCAGTGGCACAAAAGAAGACTAGGTTGGCCTGCGTGCCATTTTTTTAGTTTTTCTCTTTTGATGTAAATGTTTAGAGAAAAAAAATTGTAAATTTTCTTATGCACCGCATCGGTGTAGAAATATTTTGGAATATAAAGTTTGATCCTTTCGCTCAATTGTACAAGAGTTTTACTTCTTGCTTCTTTGAACATATGCGAGTTAATGTTTTGTAAGGCCAAAGCTTAAGGCCTTTATGAATAACATTAAGTCTGAATTTGTCATTTGCATATCTAGGTGATATGCAAGTATGTGCGGCTCAAAGTGTGTAAGTAAAGAGTATTTACTTTATCTTTGTGTGAGCGCGGGTGAAATAGTGTTTATTTAAGGCCAATGTTTTAGGCGCCTGTAAATAATACTAAGTCATTGTTTGCCATTTGCATGTCTGGGTGACATGCAAGTATATGAATGACTCTGTTGGCTGAAAAGCACGGTTGAGTGTACTCTGCACCTTTGTCGTGTGAGTAATAGTCAATTCCTGTTTTAATCCCGTTAGGGTTTAGGAATTGCATAGGTTTTGTAAAACCCGTATGTGCGTATCCGGCCGGATAGACATTGATGTGTTGCCTTTGCTGGCCTATTACAATATTTGTGTCTGGTTACCACTTTGTGTGGGTATCACGAATGAAGATTTTGCTAATCTGTTTTTGCAGATACCGCAAAGTGGAACACGCATTTGTAATAGAAGGATAAACAATATTGCATTGAATTGTTCATTTATTTATTGACAAATGGCTTGCGGGCCAGTAGGTTACATAGAAAATGTAAACGTAGCATACATGTAACAGCGTCGAAGTTGCTGTGCGTTCCATGTCCTTGCGATAGGTTCTCCTTCCAACGTTTGTAGTTTGTACGCACCTTTGCCCAGGACCTCTTGGATGAGGTAGGGTCCTTCCCATTTGGGGGCAAGTTTCCCTGGGCGTTCTGCGTTAGAGGCCTCATTGTCGCGAAGGACATAGTCTATTGGGTTGAATGTGCAGATGCGGACGCGCGCGTTGTAATATTTTTCTAGTTTTGTTTTGTACTTGTCCTCGTTGATTGCGGCATTTTCGCGCCTTTCTTCTAAAAGGTCCAAGTCAAGCCTGCGCTCGTCACTGTCGTCAATTTTGTTGATAGCTAACATTCGAGGTGAAGGGAGACCTATCTCAGCGGGGATCACTGCCTCAGAGCCATAGACTAGGCTGAAGGGTGTCTCCCCGTGACTTGTCTTCGGGTTAGTCCTTTATGCCTTCGTCTTGCTATTCCCATAGGATACTTGGGAGTTCATCAACCCAGCCGCGTCTGGCTATTCCCAACCGTGCCTTTATGCCTTCGACTAAACTTTTATTGATGCTCTCAACTTGGCCGTTCCCTGGCGGATGCGCCACTGAGGAGAAGACGTGTTCAATGTTTAGTTCCTTTAGCCAGTTTTGGAAATCTTCGGAAGCGAAGTTCGTGCCGTTATCGGTTACAATGCACATTGGTAGACCGAAACGGCAGATGATTTGTTCCCAGACAAATTTCCTTGTTATCATAGTGGTGGTAGAGGCTAGCGGTTTTGCTTCTACCCATTTGGTGAAGTAGTCGACGACCACTATGATAAATTTTACCGCACCTGGTGCGTCTGGAAATGGTCCCATTACGTCGATTGCCCATTTTTGAAAAGGCCATGCAGTGGTGACAGGGATGAGGTTGTTCTTTGGGCGCAATGTCTTTGGTGCGTGTCGCTGACAATTAAAACATTTGTGCAAGACTTTAACCGCGTCCAGGTGCATGTCTGGCCAGTAATACCCAGCGTTCATGATTTTGGCCACTACCATGCGCGGGCCTGCGTGTATGCCACATATTCCGTCGTGTATCTATTTGATAAGATACGTGGCATACTGAGGGTCGACGCATCGTAGGAGTGGCCCCAGGTATGATTTGCGGTATAAAATACCATCCCCCATTTGATAGTGACACGCCTTGTATTGTAGTTTGTGTGCCTCTGCTTTGCTCTCGGGGGCAACACCTGATTGTAAGTATGAGATCATTGGCGTCATCCAGGATGTTGTACCGTATTGGATGACGTTAACTTGGCGTAGGGGTACTGAGGGGTTTTGCAGAATCTCAATACGTATTTCCTTTGCCAGGTGTTGGAAGCTGGTGGATGCGAGTTTTGAAAGTGCATCCGCGGGTTTATTTTCACTCCTATTGATATGGCGAATATTGAAGGAGGTGAATCGTGATTTTAATTGCATGGCTTGCTCAAGGAAGAGGATCATGATGTCTCCTTTCGCGGCATAGTCGTCGCGGACTTGCCCCGCAACTAGTAATAAGTCGACGTGTGCTTCCAAGGGTTGGACGTCGAGCTTGACTGCCAAGCGCAGCCCTGCTAGCAAAGCCTCGTATTCTGCCTCGTTATTTGTACTCTTGAAATCAAGGCGGATGGCGTAAGTAAGCTCTTGACCATCAGGGCTTACGAGTCGCAGACCTGCACCCGCACCGTCTTCGTTGGACACACCATCGGTGTATAGTGCCCAAATGTCTGATGAGGACGGCGGGGGTGTAGGGGTTTGTTCGTCTTCGCATTCTTGAATGCGATTCGCCGGTACTTCCGCGGCGAAATCAGCTAAAACCTGGACTTTGATTGCTGGACGCGGATTGTAAACCAATGTGTGTGCGCCTAGTTCAATGGCCCATTTTGCTAGTCTCCCAGAGATTTCAGGCTTGGAGAGGATTTGCCCGATCCTGTAGTTGGTTAGCACGGTGATGACGTGATTTGCAAAGTAACGTCGCAGCCGTCTGGATACGTGTACCAGTGCGAGTACCAACTTCTCCATGATGGAGTATCTTGTCTTTGGATCATTCAGCATTTTGCTGACGTAATAGATTGGTGTTTGAACTCCTTCTCGTTCCATGATGAGCACCACACCTACCGCGTTGTCTGTGGCGGATAGGTATAGGATGAGTGGTTCTTTCTTTTGTGGTGCGGTGAGAGTTGGGAGTTTGATCAAACACTCTTTCATCTCGCGGAAAGCGTTTTCTGCCTCTGCAGTCCATTGGAACTGTTCCTTTTTTAAGCAGTTCCACAGAGTGTTGATAAAGGGGTAAGATTTAGCCGTGTGGTTAGCTAAGAATCTGTTCAACGCAGCTAGCCGGCCGGCTAGTCGTTGCATTCCTTTATCGTGGAAGGCGATGGCATGCGCTCGATTTCCTGAACTTTTTCCGGGTTCACCTTGAATCCATCTTTTGTGACGATGAATCCAAGGAACTTGCCATCTTCCAATCCAAACGAGCATTTCCCTGGATTGAGCTTCATGTTGACGCTTCGCAGAGTTTGGAATGTTCATTCGATATCGGTGAGCATGGTATCCTCCTCCATGCTCATGACGACTAGGTCGTCCATGTAGATTTCGACACTCTTGCTGATTTAATTGCCAAAAGTGTCGTTCATCAGTGTTTGATAGGTTTCGCCCGCGTTACGCAACCCGAATGGCATTTTTGTGTAACAGTAATTCCCCGTAGGGGTGCGGAATGCCGTTTTGTCTTCGTCCTCGATTGCCATCTGCACTTGGTGATAGCCTTTATAACAATCGAGGAAACACTTCCATCGGAATGGGGCGAGGTTATCGACTTTTTCGTCGATCTCTGGAAGTGCGTAACAATCTTTGGGGCAGGCTTTGTTAGGTCTTTGTAGTCGACGCACATGCGCCAGCCCCCAGTTGCTTTCTCTACGATGACTGGGTTAGACAACCAAGTTTAGTACTTGACTTCTCGCAGGATGCCTGCAGAGAGCAGTTCTTTGACCTGCTCATTCATTGCCTCGTTTTTTGCGAATCCAAGGTGGCGTTGGCCTTGGATCACCGGCTTGATACCTAGTAAGGCATTCAAGAAATGTTGCGCGACTTCGCGTGGCACCCCTGTCATGTCTGCGGGTGTCCATGCGAAGATGTCTTGATTCCTGAAGAGTAGCTGCTTCAGGCGCGCCCTTGTACTGTTAGACAAGGCATGACCCAATGTCACCGTCTGTTCTGGGTATCTTGCGTTAAGTAGCCATTTCTCTGATTGGGTGTTGGGGGTAAGCCTTGCCGACTTGGTCGGACGTAGTTCGTCCGTAGACATAATCTCTCTGTGGGCATAAATTATCGCGACCCCCGTCTCGGTTGGGAAACCGATGGCAGAGTGGGGGACAGACGTAATCATGTTGAAATCGCCCTGGGATTCTCGCCCGAGGAGTACGTCATCTCGGGAGGTGTGCGGTAAAACCATGAAGTTTACCTCCTCGATCCGCGTGTGCTTATCGTTGCTAAGGCGTACGGGGAAGGTAATTTGGCCTAGGGAGAACATTGTTTCCCTCGCGAATCCGGCCAAAGGGTAGTCTACCGGCTGCAATCGATCTTTATCTTCTTGATCGAATTGGTTGAAGCACTGCTCATAGATGATGTCGGAGGTACTACCCGGGTCAATAAATAGACGTTCCGTGCAGTAATGAGCTAAGTAGCCGGTGATTACGACGGCGCGTCTGTCGTGCGGTCCGCCTCGAACTTTGGGGAAAACGACCTGTTCTTCTTTCCAGCCGTTATCCCCTCTTCTTGCCGCCTTACGCGGCCTTCCACGGCCCCCATTAATCATGTGGGTTGAGGCCACATACATGATCTTTTTGCCCGTGGAAGTGCCCTCGTCATTGGGGGTGATGCACTTGGTTTGTTTCTGCTCGGCTGTCAACAGATGTTGCAGCTTCCCCTCTTTCAGGGCTCGCTCAATCTCTAATCAGATACTGATGCAGTTGTTGGTTGAGTGGCCCGAGTCCTTATGATACTCACCGTAAAGAGTGAGATCTTGGTTCTTTTTGGACTTCATCGGTTGGGCTGGTCGCAAGAATTGTGCGTCCGTCTGGAGGACTTCTCTTGGATACTTGATGATCTCGGTCCAATTGCGGTCTCGAGATTCTTTCTTCGATGCCCTTTCTTCGCGTTGGGCATTGATCGTTGCCCTTGCGTCGGGCTGGTAACCGCGTAGGAAACAAGGTTTGGAATCGTTGCCACGATTCCATGCGTCCCGGTTGCCCTTATTGTTACGCTTGGCGTCTTGGTGTGGGGCCTGACCTTCCGCGTGGGGCTGCGTTTTGCCAGTGTGTGGTTTGAGAGACCGCTGAGTTTGGGCGTACGTCTTGACCGCGGCCATGACGTCGTCTGATTTTTTTGGCAAGCCCTCCTTGCCTGAGATGGTCATCACCATTTCATCGTCCTTGACGGCTCTGATGAAATGGTTGCGGGCCATTTGATCTACGATCCCGCCGATCTCGAGGCATTCTTTATTGTAACGGATGAATTTGGAGTTTTTGGCCACTGAATTTGGCCTGTAGGGTTGGGTTGGTCTGTGCTTTGAAGCGCGGACGTATGTAGTACGGGGTTGAGTGGGAGGAATGTAGTTGTATCCTCCCGGTCGGCTGTTGGCCGGGTGGGATTCCCAGCAGTATGTATGGTCCTCTGGGTCGGTGAGATCATGCCCCTCGTTGTGTGGTTGTGGTCCAAGGCGGCTATGGATGCCAGAGCTGCGATGGGCTGTGGATTGCCGACGATTATCGCCGTGTGGGCCCAAACGGCTTTGTATTGGGTCCCTACGACGAGACCCATATGTGTAGTCGTCCTCCTCGATCGTGCGGACGCTACAGTAGGAGAATCCGCGTTCCTCTACCCTATCCCGGGAGGCCGGGTTGGCGGGTGCCCTGCTCTCGTATTGCAAGATACGAGCCGCAGGTGTGTATGGTGCGGGTGTGGGTCCTCCTGGTATTTACGCCTCTGCGCACACCTTGTTGTTGGCTACCGCAAGGGCAGTCTGTTGTTGGTAAAACCAGGTATTGAGATCCATTCCTGGTGGTATCACAGAACCATACTGTGAAAAATCTGGCATGAACACTAGGGGTGAGCCCCCCTGTGCGGATGTGCCTATGTGGCCGATTGGTTGTGCTGGGGTGGTGTTCCCCGTAGGTACCAAGTTTGTGGGGTTGAGGTTGTCCTCAGTGGGATTGTTTTGACGATCAGACATGATCTTCAAGAAAGAAAGAGATTTGAAAAAGGTGCTACGAGTAGCGGTGGGCGCCAATGATGAAACAGTGGTTAACGAAGAGAGGTTAATTCACTGGTCTCATCAAGTAGGGTTAATCCTTTCTTTCCAAGGATCGGTGGCTAGATCGTCCGCTGATCTGTCTCCTGCACAAGGAAAAAACACATCGTGACTCGTAACAAGGAGGAAGGGGTGGGGGGTACTCCTTGTTACCACTCTCCGGCGTGAGAATCAGTAATTTGCTTGGGAAGCAAAGTGTGTGATAGTAGTAGTAGTGAGAGAGTTGATAAGCGATCCCACAAACCTGGTCCGGGATGGGTATTTATAGCCGAGGAGTGAAGGAGGGTAATTGAGTGGCTAGGCTGACAATGCGCCGCCCTTATGCAGGTGTGTCAGGCATGTCGGTCGTGGAGGTGAAGCCACGTCCTACTGCGGTGTTAGTCTGTTGCTTACGTATGGGCTGACAGGCGACTGTCATTGGTAGAACTTGCTCTGTGGTGTCAGTCCCACTTGCCTCGTGGGCAGGATGCGGTGCCGCGCCGCATCGCTGCTTGCGGTAACTGATGTTGTTTCTGCGTTCTCACCCTGGCCAAGACTGCGGGATGCGGTGCTAGGCCGCATCGCCACTTGTGGTGACTGTTGGTGTTGTCCAGATCCCTTGTCGTGACGAAAATGTTCATAGGATGCGGTGCCAGGCCGCATCGCTATGTGTACACACATTTTCATACACAAGGTAAGTATTCTCATCAGTTGACAAATTGGACTCGACCGCTGTGTTCGCACGTGCCCACCCGAACACAGATAAGTTCTTATCAGTGGGGGTTTTTGATAAGGGTAATGGTCACTTGTGGCCATGCTGATGCGAGATTTGGGACCATACCCCTTCATCTTCATAATGCTTAAAACAAATATCTAGAAGGAGAAAAACGCAATATAATGTCAGTGTTGAAATGTTTCTAAAAAATCATGAATACCTAGCTCTGAAAAGGTACTCTTATTCACAAGTTGAGAAGATAACCAGCTCATTTAAAGTCAAACTAGGCCAAGGTAGGTTCGCAACTGTCTATAAGGGTGTGCTAAATAACAAAAACATAGTAGCAGTGAAGGTTTTAAATGAAGTAAAAGGTGACGGGGAGGATTTTGTAAATGAAGTTGCAAGTGTTGGTAGGACTTCTCATGTTAATATTGTAAGTCTTATTAGGTTTTGTTTGGAGGGTCGTAAAAGAGCTTTAATCTACGAATTCATGCCCAACGGTTCTCTAGAAAGGTTCATATACAATCAAGGTTCTTCAAGTAGTAGCCAACTTGGGTGGGAGAAGTTGCACCAGATTGCAATCGGGATTGCTCGAGGTCTAGAATACTTGTATAGAGGTTGTAGCACGAGAATATTACATTTTGACATAAAGCCAGATAATATACTATTGGATGATGATTTTTGTCCTAAGATATCCGACTTTGGGCTGGCTAAATTGTTCTGTGAGAAAGAAAGTAGGATATCCATGTCCCATATGAGAGGAACACCTGGTTATATTGCTCCTGAGCTATTTTCTAGAAATTTTGGAGATATTTCGCATAAATCAGATGTTTATAGTTAAGGGATGATGATTCTAGAAATGGTTGGAGGGAGGAAAAACATCGAGGTTGGAGTTGATCATACAAGTGAGATATATTTTCCTCACTGGATATATAAGAAGGTTGAATTGCATGAAGAAAAACTTGGATTGCACGAGATTGTGAGCGAGGAAGAAAATAGGATTGCAAGGAAGATGATAATTGCAGGTTTGTGGTGCATACAAACTAATCCTTTGAGCCGACCGACAATCACGAAAGTGTTGAAAATGTTAGAAGGGGACATAGAATCGTTGGAAATTCCTCCGAAACCTTATATATGTTCTCCATCAAGGTGTGTCGGTTCCCCATCTACAGATTTGTTGGATCCTTATTATTCGTCTACTTAACACTATAATATTTTGTGATTGTAAGTATTGATATGTTATTTTATTCATGTGGACTACTGTTGGGATACATGTATAACTATTTATGCACCAAGATTAGTTAATTGTATATATAGTAAGGAGCCGGAACTACACATCATGATAATGGTATTTTCTTAAAATGTGTAATTATTCGAATAATGACCACTATCGATGATCATCGTAGAACTGTTTGTTAAATAGTGACAATGTATGTTAATTAGTGATCATGATAAGCCTTAAAAATAAAGTGCATACAACGATGTTGGGCCAAGTGGGAGATTGGAAAAGCAGTCCAGCATGAGACCTCATTTGAGGTGGCTGGAAATTGCCCAACCGGAATCTTGACATCAGAGGTGCACAAAATAACCGGTTAATTAACCGTAACCGGTTATTAACCGAAACCGTAACCGGTTAATAACCGATTTAGGAATAACCGGTCCAGCCGGTTATTTAACCGTAGGTTAGTAACCGGTTACAAGTTTTTAGTATAATAACCGGTTATTAACCGGTTTTTTTAAACCGGTTTTTTAACCGATAGACTGGTTAACCGAAAAAATAACCGAAAAATTCAAAAAAAAGGCAAAAAAACCGGTTTTTAACCGAAAATAACCGGTTAAATAACCGAACCGGTTAAAGTAATTAACCGGACCAGTTAAAAAAATAACCGGTTAAAGTAATAACCGGTTAAAGCATTAACCGGTTAAAGTCAAAAAGTCAAATTAACCGGTATAACCGGTTAACCGATCCGGTTATTAAAATTAACCGGTTTGTGCACCTCTACTTGACATTGGGGGTATAAAAAAGGATCAAATCTGTGACAACCCGTACTTCCAAGGTTAATACCGTTCACTTTCTCGATTACTTATTTATGTTTCGTATACGCTTTTACGTTTCTTGTCGTACGATTAATATATATTAAAATTCGAAATATTTAAAATAAATAGTTCGGAGCTTAAACTCGTTAACATGACCCAAACCCCCTCTCCTTCGCGACCCACACTTGCGGCCCAAGTTGTGGTGGCCCAAACCACAACCACCTAACCCAAACCACCTTCGACCCACCACCGTTACGGCCCAAACCCAAACCGAAACCGCCCCAAACCCTTTTCCTTTAATTACGTACGCATGCAACTCTCAAAACCCATAACCCTAACTGCGAACTCTAATCCCTCATATCTATCTCCCTCCACTCGTCACTCTCTCTCTCTCTGTAACATTCCAAAATTTTTATTTATAAAATTTAAAATAATGTATATAGAAACTTATATTATTAAACAGGTAGATTACGGGTCAGTTGACTGTTAAAAATATGAGGTATTTAGACGAACATAAGAACTGTTTAATAATTATAATAGTAAAAATACATTATAATTAACCTTACTCCGTTTTTAATGAAACATAGGTCAAAATATAGATAAAAATATTCTCGTTCTAATGACATATTCATCGTTTTATAACACGTCATATTTTAGAAGTTATAAGCGATGAATGATTAAAGCAGCTGAATTAATTATAATAATAGAATAATAATTAATTTAAAATCTACACATTAAATGAATAGGTGTACATTGAAGTGAAAACTTGAGCACCAAGTTGAAAATTCTAGTATAAATAAAGACATCAGACGTACATTCCTTTTTGCTCAACTTTCTTTTCTGTTTATTTCCTCTCGATCTCTCTCTGTCTTTCTATAATCCATTTTTCTTTAGTAATTCACCCCTAAATCCTACAAAGCTCTGCCCCGTTTTAAGTGTTTTAACCCCTGGTCACTTATTCGATACCCTGTCCGAGCAATCTTGAACCCATCAACTGATGCTAAAGCGCTGCCTGATAAAGGCTATGCTTTGAAAACTAAGTTGGGGTTCTGATCTCGTGATATATTGATAAAGTTGAATTGGGTTATTATACTTGACACGAATGCATTATATATTTTATTAAAAAAGCTTAGGAGTAATACCCAAGATTATACCAGGAGGCCTGTAGTTAAACCCTAAAGTTACAAAGTGAGTCATTATCCTTTTTGTCACTTTATTGTGATACATTTTATTTAAAATGCTTTACAAAACCCTAAATGTTTATCAGTTATACTTACAGTGATTAAGTTTTTGTATTCTATAATTTCTGCCAGTATGTGGGGTTTTGTATACACTACTATTCAAGCGTTGTTATTGGACAAAGAGTTAGCCAATAGTAATATGACCACAGTCATTGTAACTGCCAACGTGACAAATACTGAATAAGTTATTGGTAGATATAAACAAATGTAAAAACTCTTGATGCTGTAAAGTTATAACAATGTGTCTCTTTATAGAAATAGAATGTACTCGCCAGTATTTCTTGCTGATAAAATGTTTTCAAAACGCGTTTCAAGTAACTTGATGTGAACTAATAGAAGCCAGTTATGGAGCACTGAAGGCTTAAATAAAGTGGCTATAAATACCTGAATAAAAAAAAGAAATTTGTGTTTTATTTATTTGGGTTTATCCCTATAAAATATTTGAATGAAATACGGGTTTTAGCCCATTTGCTTAATATTAAAAATTTGGTGTTTTACAAACTCTGAAATTATTTCCTAACTACGATCCTGATATTTTAATTCCACTGCAAATTTAATAAACACCGGTACCACTTGATTGGTTCACGGCTCCCGCCCCAGGGTGGGGTCAGGGGTTGTGACACACACTCTCTCTCTCTCTCCTGCTTCTGATCGTCGCACATACAGGCACAAGGAGCACACATTGATCTTTATCTCTAGTCGGTAAGCTTAACGTTGTTATTGTTGTGTTATGTGGTTAGAATTCTTGTTAATCACTCATCATCATGGTTGCGTTTTCTGCATAACTTGGTGTCCTTAGTGTTTTATAATGTTGCTCGTAGACTAGGATTGCTGGTAATCATGTTTGGTTGATGATTGATCGCATATGTGTTTGTATAGTTATTATGGTTTTGATTTTTGTATGATCTTAGGTTGAATAATGTTAGACTTGATTGATTCTTGTTGAATATGTGACGTATAATCTGATATATATGATGATGACCTGCTGTAGATGGAGTATACATGTTTTTTTGATCGAAAAGTATATGATTAAAACCATAAAACCGTTTTGAGAAGCTGGGTAATAAACAACTTATGTTAAGAAAGTTACAACCGACTTGTGTCGACGGTAACCGGGTCAAAACTGAACGAAAACAAGTGTTTCTTGAGTCTATTATGTAGTTCCAGGAAATAGCTTTCAAATCCCACTGGAACTATAATTCTTCGACGTGATTTGATATTATAAATGAATTTTTCCGTCATAAAGGTTCAGGCTGCGTTTTTCTAACAGAATTTGCAGCCAATTACGAATGTCATAAGTTGGTCTGGGATTTGAGTTAATACTTGAAATTTTACTGTAGATGGTCCTAGGTGATGTTGAAATTCTCCAACTGGAATTTTGTTAAAAGAGTTAACGAGGACTTTTAAATGAATTTTGCCGTGAACTGTCACCAGACTGTGACGAATCAGACCTATGTGTGATAGATGATTTTTAGTGATTTTTCTGTGAATAATTAGGTCATTAAAAAAATCCACAAGTATTAGTGGACTAAATGACATGTCTCGTAAAAATATCATAATTTTCCGAGTCCTTTTGGTACTTTAAATAGATTTCGTAAAATAGCTCAAAATCTGATGTGAAACTGAAACGTGCTGAAAGTTAATGTAGATGCTTTGAGTGTAATTGTACTACAAGGTGTTAGTTGTCGTTTAAAACCTTAATGAGTGCCAATGAACGTATTGCATGTAATGAGCTGATCACATGCACCTACCCACAGGAACGGTAAATTAAATGTCAACGTGGTTGCATGGTTGTGTGCTAGTATACGTGTAGGAATACGTGATCACAAACTAACTGAAACGGCAACCATATCAGGACATGGTTAACCCATTTTGCTACTTTTCACATACTTTTTATCCGAGAAAACTAAGGTGAGTTCACAACTCTTTTCTAAAAGCATACATCCCTGGTTTGTGACAACACACTTACAGTAGCCCTAGTTGGGGCTATGCGCGCGTTCCTAGTTTGGGACCACATACATACTATATACTAGAGGTGGAATAGTGCACTTAAACTAAACGAAAACTCTATCTGGAAGTCCATATATATTAACCGATTAGTATGCCGGGTTGGCAGGCAGGGTATTAGTTGATAGCGCTATTAGGTTTGACAAACCTCACACCATGCTAAGAGCCGAGCGTGAACTATTGACCTTTACGTTTCATAAATGTGGATAGACATTAATGAGGACACAAAACTCTAACGTTAGCATTCGGTACACACAGTATAGTTACCTTGATGAGGGTTAGCTACCTAAGACATGCTTATAACAATTTGCTTGTGAACTTACGCTTAACTAAAATTTGTGAATTCGCCAACTTTATGTTGACACCCTATTGCATGCTTTGCAGGTCTTAGGTAAAGCATGTACGGAGGCTTGCAATGGTTGGATGTCATGGGTTAATGAACTTTACGTTTTACTTACTTTGAACTGTGGTATTTAATTGTGTTGGGATTTTAAACTTTGCTTCCGTTGTGAACTCAAACTATGTTTTGGACTTTTAAAACTTGATCACTAATCATGTTGTTAGTGATGATTTTATAACTCTAATAATTGGTTCAACTTGATTAGTGGCTGGATCCTGGTCAGTCGCATGCCTCACAGTAAAACCCCGCACGTGGAAATTGAAGGTGTGACAAACTCACTAGGGCTTTTAGGGGTGTTATTACGTCCTAGAGGTAAACACAAAGGACAACCTGAGTCCTGAGATGCTGGACTATTTGATATGCATTGTTCTAGGACAACAGGATGCCATATTTAGGCAATAATTAAGGGTTCATAAATTTTTACTCCACGTCAGTGTTACTCAAACATGAGCTCTCACTCACTTATTTTTACATTTGTGTGGTCTGGTCTCACAAGGTTTCACTACTCACTACTCATTAAAATAATAGTGAGTTGGACTTTTTTTAATTGGGCTTTGGAAATAATTCAAGAACAAAAAGGTGGGTTTCACACCAGGGTTGTAGAAATTGCTTGTGTGAGTGCCCTCACGCTAGCTTGCTCCTCATGTCGGGGTCACAAACTGTGGGGCGGTGTTTGGGCATGAACGGGATTAACCCTCATTGGGGCGTTGTGCCGTAACAACACGCCTTAAGAACAAGGTTACTTTAGAGGAAGGATAGTGTTGTGACCCATGTATATTTTGTAATTTTATGGATAAGTGGTATTTATTATAAGTGTTAGAAAGCTTAATCTTCTTTATAGTTTTTTTTTTGAGTAAACTGCCATTTTGGTCCCTGTGGTTTGGCCAGTTTTGCCACTTTAGTCCAAATCTCAAACTTATTACATCCAGGGCCCTGTGGTTTGCATTTTGTTGCCATTTTGGTCCAAATTTCAAATTTGGCCAGATTCTCCTACTTAAACCCTTCTATTTTATCTTTATTCTCAGGGGCATTTTCGTCATTTTGAAATTATTATAACTAACCTCTAAATAAAAATAATTAAACCAATTAAACCCATAATTGGACAAAAAAAAAACCCTGTCTCTCTTCTCTCTATCTATTTGCAGATCTACAACACATCCTCTCTCTCTTCAACTCTGCTCTCTCTAAACTACCACCACACCACCACCACCACCACCACCACCACCACCTGGTTCAGTACAAATCAACAAAATCCGATTCGATTACTGAACAAAATCAACAAACCAACTAGTTCAGTACAAATCAACAAAACCCAGAAAAATTACAAAAATCAACAAACGATTACAAATCCGATTTCTGAACATCCATTGAGGATGAACTTGTGTAGCAGTGGCAGAACACAAATCGGATTCAAGTACCCTCAGAAATCAAATCGGATTTCTGGTGTTATTGTTCAGGATTTCTGGTGTTATTGTTCAGAAATCAAATCCGATTCAAGTACCCTCATCACCATCTCGCCAAGCACCACCCCCTGCCACCACCACCACCCCCCTCTCGCCGCCAAGCACCACCACCACCGCCGCCGTTCTTGCCCATCTCTCTCCTCCGAAGAAGAAGACGATCTATTAAACTTGTGTAGCAGTTCTTGCCCACCACCACCACCTTGAGGATGAACTTGTGTAGCAGTGGCCGTTCTTGCACATCTCTCTCCTCCGCCAAGCACCACCACCACCGCCGCCGTTCTTGCCCACCACCACCACCTTGAGGATGAACTTGTGTAGCAGTGGCAGAACACGATAAATCCCCAATAAGTGACCGTTTGGCTCGATTAGGAACAAGAGGGTTTCTGGAATTCGTGGTGGACGCCAGATCTGGTTTTCTTTTCAGCTGCAAAACCTTTGACGATGTTAGAACCCCAGATCGATATGGGTTTTAAATTCGACTGTGCATTGTTGTTTTTAGCCCTTAACGGCACTCGATTCTCATCGGAGTACTTTGCTGATTGCTTCAATCTGTTCTCCGATGATGATTTGGTTTCTCCCATTTGAGAGAGAGAGGCGCACAGTTGTATGTTGAGAGAGAGTAAAGACAAAATATGATAAGACAAAAGACAATATAATAAAAAGATAATAAATCTAAAATGACCATAATGCCCCTGAGGGTAAAGACAAAATAGCAGGTCATTAATGGGAAATCTGGTCAAATTTGAAATTTGGACTAAAATGGCAACAAAATGCAAACCACAGGGACCCAGATGTAATAAGATTGAGATTTGGACTAAAGTGGCAAAACTGGCCAAACCACAGGGACCAAAATGGCAGTTTACTCTTTTTTTTTTTAACTCAATCTTCTTTATAGTTTCTATAAGGGTGAGGGGAGTGGTTACCTATTCTAAATAGGTAAACTCCCAATTCACCCAATCACATAGCGCCATGTCAAGTCACCTAATTTGTTTACCTAATATTCAAAAACGTTGGCGGTGGTTTACCTAATGGGGTTTAGGTAAACTATTTAAAAAAAGGGAAAATGAGTGATCGGTTAAGAAGGAATGGACCCCACCACACACCCATCTCTCGCCCCCTTCACTCCCTCTCACCGAATCGGTGACCACTCACCGAAAATGCCCCCCATTTCGGTAACATTTGCTCGATAAAAAAGTTGGCGGTGGAGTTGGGTTCGGTACCGAGTGGATTACCGCCTCCACTCCGTTCACCCTAAGCGGAAAACAAAAATATAAAACCTAATCAGACATGCAAACCATATAAAAAATAAATAAATAAAAATTTGACTGTTTACTATTGATGAAATCACACCATAATATTTCTCAAACAAAACTTATTTTTTGTATATGTGTGTCGTACAGCTAGTCTAAATTTTATATATCAGTTAAAAAGAAACCAATTTTATATTTTTTTTTCTTTTTACGGTGACAACTTATACACCCATCTAACATAGTGTGCGGTCTATAACTGGACTTGAACCCTTGGCCTCTAGGGAAGGGGCACCATTTAACACATAAATGCATTTTTTTTCACTTAAGACAAAGGACATTATTTGAAACGATAAAGGATAAAACTTGCAATTGGCTCTTTATATTTTTATGGATAAATAGTATTTTTACATTATAATACAAGTGTTAGCAACTTAATCTTCTTTATAGTTTTTTTCTTTCTGTTTCTAAACTTAGACTTCTTTATAGTTTTTATAATCGGAAAACCAAAATTTAAAACTTAGGGGTTGTTTGACAACATCTGAATGGTTAAGTGTTGAACCAGTAAGAGGTCAGAGGTCTGAACCATTAAGTGCTAAATCAGTAAGAGGTCTGAACCATTAAGAGCATGTATAATTTTTAACCGTTCAGAGGCAAATGTCTCACCAATTCAGATTAGAGGTCTTAACCATTCAGACTCTGTATAAATCTTAACCATTCAGAGGCAAATGTCTGAACCATTCAGACATCTGCTCGTAAAACAAACAGTCTGAACCATTAAGTGTTGAATCAGTAAGAGGTCTAAACCATCAAAAGTCTCATTAAGGGGTAAACAAACAGCCCCTTAATTAGACATGCAAAACTTATAACAAGAGGATTGTTTGTAAAAAAGGACTGTTTACTATTAATGTATTACACCATAATATTTTCTTGGAAACAAACTCAAATTAAAACTTAACATATTTTTTTTTAATATTTGTAATTATGTGTGTGGTACACATAGTACAAGTTTTATATACGAGACAAATTCGGTTTCTTGGTAGTTAGGTGTGTGGTACACCTAGTCCAAGTTTTATATATGTGATAAATTCAGTTAAAAGAAACCAATTATATAAATTTTCATTTTTTTTTTCAAAATAACAACTTAAACTCCAATCTAACATACTATCCAACCCACAATGAGACTCGAACCTTGACCTCTAGGAAGAGGCACCATTTAACACAAAGATAACATTTTTTTCACATTAAGATTTAATTGAAGTTTGTTGAAATGATATAAATACAGTTACATGTTGGTGAACTCAAAAAACGAAAGGGCATTCTACGTAGTTATATCAAAGTGTATTCAAGGTGAGAGTTTATTCTCCTACAAAAGTATAGTATCTAAAATCACTTTGGAAGAAAATGACGAAAATTCTCTTGGAAAGTAACGGGTCTATTTTGATTAACGTGGCCATGAAAATCATCAATCACTTATTTGGATTATTGATAGATAGGATTACATTATTACCCTCCAAGCATTTGAAGCCACATGAAACTTTCTATGTTCCTCCTTTCGCCGTTTGAAAGGGGTTTAGCAATGTTGTAGAAGGCGCTAGGCGCTAGTCGGGCGGTGAGGTACCGCTTAGGGATTAATCGGGATTAATAGGGATTAATCAGGATTAATCGGATTGGACTTTTTAAGTATAATTTTACAAATTTTTATATATATATAGATAACTTTATACTTTTTATTAATAAATTTACAAGTTTAGGAGATAACTTTATACTTTTTATTAATAAATTTAAAAGTTTTGGAACCATATGTAAACTAGTGAAAGATAGAGGGGGTTAAATGTTAAAATACCTAAAATTAAATGTTAAAATAGGTTTATAAGTAATATTTGGGCTGTAAAACAATTGGCCAGATTCAAAAATGGGTCAAATTTTTTTTGTGTTTAATGGGCTGTAAAACATGGACCGATTAGTCCGGTTTTGACCGCCTGGGATCGATTTTGACTGATTTTGACCGCCTAAGACCGATTTTGACCATATCCACCTAATTGGACCGACTAGCTAAAAATTAGTCAGTAACTCACCACCTAGCGCCTAGGCGCCAATTAATCGGCCGCCTAGGCAGATTTCTGCAACATTGGGGTTTAGGATGAGTGAAGGAGAAGACTTGAAGCGTCAGGAAAAGTATTGATGGGGTTGGTCAATAAGGGGAAAATTCAAAAGGGACGACCGGTATTCTCTCTATTTTTACGCCCCGTTTGCGGTATATGCATATAATGTATATATGTGTGGGCGCTCGGTGGACAAAAGTGAAAGTGCATTAATTTTAAAGTTATTTTACTAATTTCGTGAAAATAATGTTAAAAGAGGGGGATGGTTAATCATGAATCATGTGGTGGCGTTGATAGCCGAAAGACAAGGGAGTACATGCACTAATTGACCTTTGTCTTAATTGCCGAGTGTAACTACCATTGAGCCAAGGGTCTCACTAGAAGCAACCTCTCTATTCTACATCTTACCCTCCTCAGACCAGATCTGTCCCCGAAAACTCTTGAAAAAATTTAGGCCTCGGGCGACGAAAAGAATATGACCCAAAATTATGGTTAATGGTAAATGAATTACAAAAATAAAACTTAGTGATGGAGCAAAGAATAGAACTTGAGACCTTTACATTATTTTGAGATGGTTGTTGCCACTAGACCACCAATACTTTTTTGCATAATAAACGTATAAATATACTGAATATATAATTTAATTAAATATATACAAGCTTATAAAGACTGTTCAGGCCCTTTGAAATTTTGGGCCTCGGGCGTCGGTACGGGTTTGCCGGGACCAGAGCCGGCCCTACCTCAGACCCTACCTTAGATTTTTTTGCTATTGGTGAGATTTACTGAGTATGATGATGATGTTAAATCGCAGAGATGGAAGAGACATTTAATATATATGGAGTCTCTAAACACTGGTTATAAGTTAGATTTCTTTCCTGTTTACATTTAAATTTAAAATGATTATCATTTTATGTTTCTTTTCACTTATTCTCTCTTGTCACTCTGCCACAACCGACAACGTTTCTATGAATAACTGCCCAGAAAGTTTCGGTTGCCCAGCTTTGCCTCCATTCAAGTACCCATTTTACAATGTCACGGACACACGATGTGGGTTGATCAAGGTCAACTGTACTTCCAAAGGTGGGGAAATTCGACTTGGAGGACGGTGGTATGAGATTGTTAACAAGGATGAGGGTCATAATACAGTCATCATCATCAGTAACAAAACATTTGAACACCTTGTGAATAAGAATAGTTGTGAGGCGCTTATGAATAATTTCACTTCTCCAAGTCCAAGCCCTCTTTTGTATTCCATTTCAATATTTCCTCTCATCACTCTCTTCAAATGCACAGAAAATCTCACTATTGCTCAACAAAGAGATATTTATTTTGAGCAACATAGTTACAGAAGCCAATACAGATGCAGAGATTACAAATTCTACTATAACCACTTGAATGAAACAGTTCCAAATGACCTCCCACCTACATGTCAAGTAGTGCAGCTACCTCTGAAATTTTCAGATAGTCGAGGACTTGATGAAGAAAACATATTTTCTCTTCTTTCTTCTGAAACCTCTATTCAACTTGAATTGACACCTTCCTGTCGTAACTGTCACACAGATGGCGGCCAGTGTCGTATTGAAAATGAATATTTTCAGTGTTTAAACGCCAAAAAGGGTATTTACAGCTTCCTTTTCCCTCTTACATCTTCCTTTATTTTAACGTATTATGGGTACACCATAACTATATGTCTAATATTATTTACTTTTGCTGTTTGGTTCCTCTAGAAAAACCAAGCAGAGAACCGACCCCAATTCCGGATCTGGGTCATTTACATCTGCAATCCTATGTGTAATTATTGTATATATAAATGCATACACCAGAAATGATGCCTCTAACTTAGTCTCGGTACTTATGCTGAATATTATAACTTATCTTTTATTATTTGGGTGATGCAGAAACACAAGGCAGAAAACTCATAAAGATTCTGGGTAATATGCCTCTTTTATCCTACTATGTGTTATTATTAGATATAGATGGTTGCATATTACACACACAGACACACGTAGGAATATGAATACAACTTGTTTAAATACTTGATATCTCATGTTTATAACACAGTTTTGTGTATGAAGAAAAAGAAATGATAGATCCTAATCTCATAATTTTATTTATTTTTAAAAAAGTAAAAAATCACATTGTGTACTTTTTCATTAAACAGGTATAATCGTGTCTTATACAGATATCTATTGTCAGCCAGTCAATTTTAAATATAATTACTTAATTATTACCTTTAACCGTTATTATATTTATATCATATTCTATTTTGTAATTAAATGCTAAGAAATTACAATTTTGACAAAGGAAAACTAAAATCTATATTCTATATCTATATATATATATAAACATGATAAATGAGGGCTTATGTGTCATGTTACGAGGGCTTGGAAAACGAGGTGGCATCACCATAGGGTTTCTTGAAATTGGTTTTGGCTCCAAAATTCGGGTCATAAAAATTCGTGTATATGGGTTAACGCGGGATCCATTTCATTTAATTTTGACCCGACTTCCATTTGTACGATATCTGTGTTTCTTTTCCAAAACCCTAGAGAGCCTCCATCTCCATTCTCCATCTCCATTCCAAGCAACTGATCTTCTCTTCAAAATGTTTTCGTTTTATGAATGGTCCGAATCTTTGTGACCTAAATTCTTCAGCCGCTTCCATTCTTCTCCTTCACGCTTTCTCTTTTCTACAATCCTTTCCTTCATCCAGTTCTTCCTTCATCGATTCATTATTATTAATCATAGGTATGTTCCGGCTACCATTATTAATCAGAGTTTTGGTTCTGATTGTGAATATGCGGTTCTTTTTCACCATTTCATGAAAACCCTAGATCTCACCTCGTGTTTTTCTGGTTTCAGTCATCTACTATCCATACGATTCAAGCATCAGGTAAACATTCTTATTTTTCTAATTATTAATATGTTCTATCTTAATTCTTTTGTTAATGGGTTCGACTATAGAATGCCCTAGCGGCCGCCTCCGGTGATGACGGCGAGGGTTTCGACGAGTTGATTTCAGAAATGGAAAATAGGTGAAATTTATTGAAGGGGCGATTATATTAGCAGCTAAAGAATTGGATGACTTAACTAATAGCAGGTTTGTATTTTTTTTTTGTTTTAGCAATTTTTGTTATAGGAACTAGAATGGAGGTTGTTTTGATTTAACTAATACAAATCGTTCATTTAGGTTTGATTGTTCAGGTTGACTTCGGAAATAGAGACGACAATAATCAAATCTAGGGCATCCATAGTTGTACTGTCGAAGAACTATGCAAAATCCAGATGGTGCCTTAACGAGCTTTGGTTGATCCTGGAGCAAAGGAGGGAGTGCAATCATCTTTATACTTCAAAATTTAGGAGGTGGCCGATTTGAGTGGCATGGTTCTTTCTGGGTATATGTGCTTTCTCTCCCTATTCATCTTTATACTTCAAAATTTAGGAAACTATTATGTCTCTTAATTTATTAGGATACAGTGCTAAAAAATTTGCTTATCGCTTTGGTTGAATATAATTAAGGAGTCTCAGTTCTGGCTTAGAAGATGGTCAAATTAAGTCAACGTTTGAGAAATTCATCAAGTGCTTTAGAGTTTATACAAAGTGACCACTAATTGATTTTGTTGTTTAAAAAATCTTTTATTGGAAAAATCGACTTTGACAAACCTAAAAGCATAAGATGAAGAAAAATGTACTGAGTATGTAGGTTCTGTAACTTTATACCAAGTTATAAACACTCCCTAAAAAATTGAAGAGGAATCCTGGTATTATTCCTTTATGTTGGGGTATGTATGGGTCGGTTTGAGTCGCTTTTGACCAAAAGTCATAACCATAACCGCGATTTCGATTAATGGATAACCATAACCACAACCGACCGAATATGACGGTTTTGATTAATCGGTTCAGAGGTTATAGCGAGTCGGTTATGGTCGATTAACTGTGATTTACGTCTAGCTAAAAATAACTCATTTTTTTAACAATGGAACAATCCATTACATCTTTGTATATATTAATATATGGCATATAGAATATGCAAACAAAATGATATGATATATATAAACAATAAATCTAAACAAACTTTCAACCAAAACATATGATATAATCCATAAACTCAGGTGTTGTGCAGTTTTTTTATTCATAATATTTCCCAATGTTATTGTATTTGTAGAATTATTATCCGGTAAACAAACTAATACTTCATGTGATTGTCAGGGAGAAAGTGAAAAACTAACCGTTAACAACATGAATAAACCCAAGGTATTCGGAAACAGTTCAGACGGGTGCTGGTAAAGATGTATCTATTTGTCATTGGTTGCGTCTTGAAGTTTTATAAGGTTATTGCTAAAAGCAAACTTTTGTGATATTGTTTTCTTATTTTAGTATTTAATTTTGACTATATTATGAATTGTAGGGTTAATGCATGCTTGAATTTGAGTTTTCTTTATCAAATAGATGTAGTAATGTGATTGTTATTGATCCAAAGAATTCCTTTTTCACAGCTTTCAAATTTTTTTTTTCCAGGTTTTAACCTTGATAAATTAAGAAAACATAGGTCACATGTATCATATGCATCAATATCTGCAATTGGTATGTTTTTTTTTTGCTTCAAAATCCTCTATTTCATGATTAAATTATGAAATGTTTGTGATTCTTATGGTTTTTTTATTTGTTTAGAAGCTATAGGTAGGAGTTACTCTCGACACATGGAAGATGAGTATCAGAAGTTTATCCGGAGAATGAACCCGCCTCGAGTCGTAATCGACAAGGAATCGTGTAAAAACGAGACCAGTGTGTTACATCGGTCTTGGTCCGGGTCAGGTTCTGAGGCGCTCATTAAAGTGTAATCGGATGGGGTTTGTCGTTGGTACCGGAGAAAACATTTGGGCTGGGTTTGTATTACAGATCAATCACAACTAAGAACTTCATTACGCCTGTCAAAAGACATTTAGAGGATAACCAGAAGGCTTCACCTTTGGTAAGTGGTGTGATTAACTCGATTAAAACAGGTTTGGATGAAATGAGTCTTTTCTAAAATGGGTCTTTTTCAAAATTGGTTTAATTTACTCAATTAAAAATTAAAACTATTCATAAATTTTATGCTTGCATTTTCTTTTTTATTTCAAGATACTTTTCTGTTACTACTATTAGTGTTCGGATCTTATTAGGTTGTTAATGTTGATTATGATTATGTCGTTTTATAGCTATTTGGTTATCTTCTAGAGCAGAATGATTGGGATGCTCTTCTTAACAAGGATCAGGTACTTCCATATGTTTATTTCTCTTGTGTTAATTCGTTTCCGTTATTTCATATGTCTGGTAATATTTAGAGGTGGAAAAATGCGAGTATCGGTAACGGGTCAAAATAGGTGATTTCTTACAGGTTGAAATAGATCAGGTTGGTTTGCTTTGGACCCAAAACACTTATCTTTTAGAATTTCTGTAAACGGGTTATGTTATTTGTGATACTCATTACAGATAACACATAACTTGAATTGACCTGTTCATAAGTAAACGGGTCAAAGCTGCCACTTCTAACTATACTTGACGTATTTTTATATCTTTGTTTTATGTCTCGGGCATTAACTACATTTTGTATGTGTTTATGGGATATTTTGATAGCTCAAGATTGAACGAGAAGCTGGGAGAGTGTTTGCCAGTTGGAAAGAGGGGAAGATCTTCTTTCCCCCAACTTACAAATACTCCTACAATTCAGATTTGTATGCTGGTGATACCACAAAATCGAAGAGCAAAAGGCAAACGCCAGCATGGTAATCAGCGTTTTTTTTTACTGTTTACGTGTCGCAACGGATGTCTCAAAATTTTATACATCAAATGTTTGCTTTCTAGCCATAATTCTTATTTGATCCGTTAAAGATAAATCATAAACCAAGTTGTTCATTGATTGAGAATCTAAAATTGCAGGTGTGACAGAATACTGTGGTATGGGGAGGGGATCCATCAGAAGTCATAACTTGATTCATTCGCTGGCCGGTTTTAGACCATCACAGTTGCTTCCATTATTTATCAATTTGTAAGCTTTCATTTGTTCATGCAGGATTTGTTAATAACTTGTAGTAAGCCTGGCAAAACGATCGGTTTGGGCAACAGGTTAAAAGGTTTTCGGGTTGATATGGACCATCTAAAAAACATCAGTTGGTTCGGTCAAAATGAGTTATGACCAAAATGGACTTGAGTTGAACCAAGTGGTGTTAGAAAGAGCGAAAAAAAACACCTTTACAAAATGAGTCTTGCAAGTGCACTTTTTGCATTTCTTATGTTGGATACTCATAAATACAAATCATCCCACAACAAGATCACATCCCCATTATTTCTTGTGCTGGTACGTAGCATGGGTTTGGGTCAAAATTGAATCTTTGAACAAAACGATCGATACTAACTGGATTTTGTTATTGGATGTTGCAGGCGTGTTGGGGTCTCGGGTATGTGGTGGCTATTCTTTTCTTTGCAGTAGTGGAAATGTCGATCGATACGATCATACTTTCGTATTGCCAGGATGCAGAGGAACACCAAGGGACTGCACATTATGCACCTCCACTTTTAATTGAAACATTTGATGAACAAAATGAGGTGCAAAGAATTGCACAATGAAGGATATGAAATGTAGTTGGATTTTGTATTGTTGTTACTTTTTGTGGTAGTAGCATCTAGGTTAGGTTGTGTATGCGCAGAAAACAAGTGAAAAGAGAACAATATGTTAAGATCATTATATATATGAAACGTGTGGCCAGCCACAGGTGCAAGTTTTGAATGAATGATTAGGTTCATGATCTAAAGTCCTTTGATTTATTCATCTTTCATATTTGAAATAGATAAGTTTAACATGCTGGAAAGTTTTTGAATATGTACAGTGTGTTAATAACTAAAATGCTCAAAATTAATATAACTAAAGGTATCTGGATTACCCACCCATAGTTATTTCTTAACTACTGGCCAATCAAGGATACCTCAAGTCGTCAACCATTAAGCGATTAATGTTCCTCGGCTGCTTCGATAACTTCTCCCCTGGAGCCGAACACGAGCTTGCCTAAGCTCGATCTTGGCTGGTTTAACTTGAGCAAGCTCGAGCATGACAGATTTAAGTAAAGAATTTATAATTGTTTATATTTATTTTATATATTCTCTTAATTGCTTTCTTTAAGGTCAATGTTGTTGTTGATGACTGATAATGGAGGATCTTGATGGCTCGGTTACATCCGACGGAAGAGTTAGCACACATGTAATAACGAAAAAAGTCAGAACCGTATTTTACCATCATAAATTATCAAGAAACATTTATATGGATAACACGAACAACTGGAGCTTGGGATATATCTTCTGTTTGGCTAAAAGAAAGCTCAAGAGAAGGTCGATTTTGTGGGTGAGTCATGTGGCTTTTTGGCATTTTTATGTACATATTATTTAAATAGTTTACAACATCTTTTGGTCTCTTAATATACAGATGAAATGCCTTACATTTTAAAAGACGACAAATATGAGAGAAAGTACAAGACTGACTTAAAAGGTACAGTACCTAGGCAATACTACTTAGGCTAGCTTAGTATCGACACCAAAGTTTATATTATATAGTATCGACACTAAAGTTTATATTATATACTTAAACACTTATAATTTGGTTCTTTTTTTTGTAGAGGGAACTCAATTTACTAAGGGAAAGGTTTTGGTAACTCGAAGGATATGCATCTTCAAAGGGACTCGACTATCTTTAAATTGTGTATCCACTGTATCACTAATTTATGTAACATGAGGCTTTGTATTTTATTTTATTTGTACACTTGATATTTATCTTAATAGTTTTCTCCAACCCGGGTAGCACCCGGGTGATAACCTAGTTCATTTAATATTTAAAAAGACAACAAATAAAAAGAAAAAGTAGAAAAATTTTAATTACTACATGTCTACATGTCGTATTGCCAAAGAATTTCTTCTTTCATAGAATACTACGATACCAGTGTTAGTAAAAAGCAGTTTCATACACGAGTTCCTTGGCCTATCTTGCTTCAAGTTGACGAGGTATGCCATCTTCCTCGTTAAATTTTCATTACTTTCTTTGTAGATGGTATCCATTGAGGTTGTTGTCAGTTTCCTATTTCTCCCGAGGGGGTGAATCAGCTCTTGATTGGTTTCAAACTTATCGTTGGGGTCTTTGAAACTGATTTGTGTACGAGCATCTGAGCAATCTTGAGCCATTCATTCGTTGGACATGATGTTTTGATCCGTTTTGATGATTAACCCAACAACGACACGTTGGCCCACTTACTTGATTTTCTCAAAACCTCTCAAATAAATCTTTAAGAAAAATGAAATGTTCATATCCCCGAAATATTCCACACGAAATATTATAAACAATGAGGCCCCTTTGGAGGCGGATAATGTGGAGGCGGTAAAGATTTCGTGTAGTTGTTGTGTTCGGGTAAAGATATCGGGTACAAGTTGGGTGTCAAAAACCTATTCGTGTGTGGGTGGTGGCTGGTTCGTAATGGGTATGTGTCACCAGCCATCATTGTAATGTTCGTATGGATCTTTTTCAACGGTGGGATGATTCACATTGCTATATGGACTTATTGTGGTGAGGGGTTTAAGGAATATTGTAGAATTCTTGATGTTCAAAAGAAAGTTGGATTTTTTATGGAAAGTAGTTCAATCATATAGATCTTTAAATTTACCGTGTTTTACTGAAGGCTTCAACGGTCGGCACACCATCCCACAAACCAACAGCAACCTTACCCACCACCACGCATGCCATTGCCCTCATATATGCCCCCCCCCCCCCCCCCCCCCCCTAATCACTCCTTTGGTGCTCCGCATATCAACCATAACACATGCCTCATGTGTTTACCAATTAAACATTCAAAGTGGTAGATCGATTTCTTGCCACATTACCATACTCAATGCTATAACATGCCCCTTTTATTTAAGGACGATGCTTTTATAGCACATAAGGTTCTCCCCATTGGTAGCGAGAAGAGAGAGGCATCATTTCCCCTCTACATCAACTTTCACCCATTCTTTCTCTCTCCCCACTTCTTCTCTCTTCATTTCTCTCTCTATTCCCTCACACAACTCAGGGATCTTGCCCTTAGGCAGAAATTCCCTCTCTCACTCACTCACTCACTCACTCACTCACCTCTTCCTCACCTCCATGTTTTTACAATTTGTTACTTTTTAAATTCAAAAATGCATGTTATGTTCATAAAAAAAAACCCATTGTATTAATTTGTTCATATGTTATCTCACTTTTGAATTTTTACCTACATATATGACATACAAATGTATAATTTCTATAAATAAACAGAACTTGTTCATATATTTTTTTTTAATTTCAAAAGAGATGAATAAACATTGCACTTTAATCATTTTCTTATATAACAAAAAATGTTGATATTGAAGAAATAGTATATTAACTTGTTTTACATATTCTATTCTATATGAGTTGGTTCTTTTGAGTTTGTAACTATAAAAGGATATCCATCTTATTAAAATTTGAACACTTGAATCTAGCCTTGTTTACACTTATTTATGAACGTACATGTTTTGACAGTTACAGTTCTCGGCGTAAGCTTTGGCGTAGGCTTTGTAACATTATCAGTCGTCATAATCTTATGCTTGAGAAGGAAAATTAAAATGAGGAAAGATGCAAAGTACAATGTCAAAGTTGAAATGTTTCTAAAGAATCACGAATTCCTAGTTCCAAAAAGGTACTCTTATGCACAAGTTGAGAAGATAACAAGCTCGTTTAAGGTCAAACTAGGCAAAGGTGGTTTTGGAACGGTGTATAAAGGAGTGCTAAGAAACCAAAACCAAGTAGCAGTGAAGGTTTTAAATGAAGTGAAGGGTAACGGGGAAGATTTCATTAATGAAGTTGCAAGTGTAGGTAGAACTTCACATGTTAATATTGTAAGCCTTATGGGATTTTGTTTGGAGGGTCGCCAAAGAGCTTTAATCTACGAATTCATGCCCAATGGTTCCCTAGAGAGGTTCATAAACAATCAAGGTTCTTCGAGTAGTAGCCAACTTGGATGGGAAAAGTTGCACCAAATTGCAATTGGGATTGCTAGAGGTCTAGAGTATTTGTGTAGGGGTTGTAGCACACGGATACTACATTTTGACATAAAGCCACATAATATCCTACTGGATGATGATTTTTGTCCTAAGATATCTGACTTTGGCATGGCTAAGTTGTTCCGTGAGAAAGAAAGCAAGATATCCGTGTCCCATATGAGAGGAACGCCCGGTTATATTGCTCCTGAAATATTTTCTAGGAGCTTTGGAGAGATTTCTCACAAATCAGATGTATATAGTTATGGAATGATGATTTTAGAAATGGTCGGAGGGAGAAAAAATTTTGAAGTTGGAGTTGATAATACAAGTGAGATATACTATCCTCACTGGATATACAAGAAGGTTGAATTGCATGATGAACAACTTGGACTGAATGAGATTGTGAGTGAAGAAGAAAATAAGACTGCAAGGAAAATGATCATTGTGGGGTTGTGGTGCATACAAACGAATCCCTTGACCCGACCTTCAATCACTAAAGTGTTGGAAATGTTAGAAGGAGACGTAGCATCATTGGAAATCCCTCCAAAACCTTATATATCATCTCCATCAAGGTGTGTCGGTTCCCCATCTACAGATTCATTGCATCCTTATGGTTATTCTACATGACACTTTGTAATATTTTGTCAATTAAGTATTTCTATGTTAGTTAACTCCTATCGACTTCTGATAGGATGTATAACTGTTAATGTTCCAATACTAGTTAATTGTATGATTAGCAAGAAGCCCGGATATAACATCTTGAAGAAGTGTGGAACTGTGGATTGTCACATGAACAACCGGAGAAGACAGGTATTTTCTAAAACATTTGATCATTCGAATTATGACCACTATTGATGATTAAATTGTATGTTAAAGCTTAAAAGTATAGTGGTCCGTCTTTCACTTTTAGAGTTAAATTCTTTGTGAAGTGTGAACGATGTTTGCACATTGATGTTGCCTGTCTGCTGGGCTACATTTTGGGCTAAGTGAGGGATTGGAAAAGCAGCCCAGCATGAAAGCAAGAGATCCTGGAATATTTGGTCCTAGAACCAATGCAATCATTTAAGACAAAATTTTTAATCACTCCTTAAAAGGACAATTAGAGTGTAAGGGGTGCATGCCCAAAGAGATTAGACAAACCTTCCCCCCGCCCAATCATATTGTGCCATGTATTTCCCCTCTCATTCTTGCCTAATGTCCAAAAAACATAAGTAGTTTAAAAAAAACATGTGATTGGCTGAGAAGTAGTGGGCCCCACCTTTATTCCCTCTCCTCATCTTTGCCGCATGCGGGACACTCTCCCCGGAAATCTCTTCACCGATAGGCAAAGGTGGTGTGGCGGTGGACATGTCGTGCGGCATGTGGGTTGCCGAATGGGGTTGCCGAAGGCACCCCGCACACCCTTAGTCACTTTTGAGGATCATGCATATTCAATATTTGTATGGATAAGTACCTATTATGTTTGAATTTCATTATGCAAGCTAAGTCTTAGTAAGTACATTAGGGTTCCTTGTTTGGAGATAAAGATTAGGATAACTTCTTTCTTGTGATCTTGTAATGTTTTTTTTTACTCAATCTTCTGCATAGTTTTAAAACCTGGAAAAGAAAATTATAAAACTTACTGAAACATTCTGATCTTAGCAAAACAAACGAAAATGTTTACTTTACTCAAATCAAACCTTAATATTTATCAAAAATAAACTCAAAGCCCAATACAGTAGAAACTCGATAAATTAATACTCAATTATTTAATAAACTCTCTAAGATAATATTTTTTGCCGGTCCAGACTCGGGGATAGGGTGCAAAATTAATAATTCGCTAAAATTATAAGATAATACATTTTTGATAATTTCTTTAGACCCCATATAAAATATAAATTAATAATTCCTTATATATAGTATATTACATGAATGATTTATGAAGGTTTCTTGAAAAATGACTCAATTTTCTTTTGTTTTTTGTTGAAATCAATTTCCCCTTGAATCTCGTCTCTAATTTTCCTTAGCATGGTAAGAACTTCTGGTGTTGTTTTCTCATAGCTCAACAAGAAATTGTTCAATGTGATTGCCGCTTTAAAGTGAGACATTGAAAATATTTTTAATGTCCATAAAGTGATACATTGAACACAAGAAGCGTAATAAGGTGGGAGATTGAAGGTTTCTTTCAAATTGGGCCGTTCATTTGATATACATGCATTGTATACAATAATTAAGTGGAAGCTTGAAAGGTGTTTGTAAACTAAGTATTCTACTATAAATTAATAAAATATTAATTAATATATAAATTAATAATTATTAATTTATCGATTAATTAATAACTCTTTTAATTAATAAATTTTGGTGGTCCCAAGTGTATTATTTTATAGAATTTCTACTGTATGTTCAAAAATGTTCATATTTTTAGTTTTGAATTTGATACACCTAGCTAGTCCAAGTTTTATGGGTACTGGGTTTTTTTTATAAGTTTAAAGTTCGTCTTAATGTTATAAAAATATGTTAAATTTTTGTGAACACGGAACCAAAGTGGGTGGGGTTGGGTCCAACTTGCAAAACCATTGGAGTTAAAGCGTTGTTTCCTTTGAGATTAAGGGTTCGAGCCTCGTCGAATGTGGATTTAGTGTAATTTAAGCCGTTCAAAAAAAAGTAATTATGCTTATTTGTTAATTTTAGTTTTGAATGTGATACACCTAGCTAGTCCAAGTTTTATTGGCACTGGGTTTTTTTTATAACTTTAAAGTTCGTCTTAATGTTATAAAAATATGTTAAATTTTTGTGAACACGGAACCAAAGTGGGTAGGGTTGGGTCCAATTTGCAAAACCATTGGAGTTAAAGCGTTGTTTCCTTTGAGATTAAGGGTTCGAGCCTCGTCGAATGTGGATTTAGTGTAATTTAAGCCGTTCAAAAAAAAGTAATTATGCTTATTTGTTAATGTGTGTGAAATTTTGCATTTAAACATAGTGGAAGAAGATGAAAAAAGTTCTGTTGGGATGTGAAGGGTCGATGGTCATCTAGATATCCAGATTTTAGTGTGGTATTACCCAAAGTTCTGAGAGTTAATGACAAGTATAAGGTGTTAATCCATTTTGTTAGGAATTACATAAAGTTCTTAGAGTTAATGACAAGTATAAGGTGTTAATCCATGGCATTATTATTGTGGGGTGTTGGTGCATTTAGAGAGCAAGGATGGATAAACGATTTTCCAAAAACTCAAGGTGGAGAAGATCATTAAAAAGGTTAAAGCCATTATTATTATTATTATTATTATTATTAATTTTTTTTTTTTGGGGTTTCAAGCATAGATCCAAGTTTAAGATTATTAAACATGTGTAGTATATATACATTACACGTGTAATATATATTGTACATGTGAAACATATGATGTAATATATGCAACATATGATATATTACACATGTGCAAATATATATTACTCATATGCAATATATAGAGTTTTCAAGTTTTCTTAATAAAACAAGTATTCTTTTGAACCCTCCCCTCTATATATATATATATAGGTAGATGATCCTATACATTAATCCAGAAGTGTGAGAAGTGTATTATAACACTATATATAACACTATATAACACCATATAAACACCGTATATAACGCCATATAACACTATATAACACTATATAACAAATATAACACTATATTTTGTCTGATAGCATGTCTATGATAGATGTATAGTGTTATATATTGTTATATAGTGTTATATGATGTTGTATGGTGTTACATAGTGTTATACGGTGGTATGAGATTGTTAACAAGGATGAGGGTCATAATACAGTCATCATCCGTAACAAAACATTTGAATATCTTGTGGAAAAGCACAGTTGTGAGGCGCTTATGAATAATTTCACCTCTCCAAGTCCAAGCCCTCTTTTGTATTCCATTTCAATATTTTCCCTCGTCACTCTCTTCAAATGCACAGAAAATCTCACTAATGCTCAACAAAGAGATACTTATTTTGAGCAACATAGTTACAGAAGCCACCACGGATGCAAAGATTACAAATTTTACTATAACCTCATGAATGTAACAGTTCCAAGTGACCTCCCACATACTTGTCAAGTAGTGCAGCTACCTGTGAAATTTTCAGATAGTCCAGGACTTGATGAAAACGACATATTTTCTCTTCTTTCTTCTGAAACATCTATTCAAATTGAATATGAATCGAAAAATCCCTGTCATGATTGCCGCCTAATAGGCGGCCACTGTCATATTGAAAATGAATATTTTCAGTGTTTATACGCCAGAAAGGGTATATCTTCTTTCATTTCATTTTTACCTTATTATGATCAGTACCCAGAAGGATATGTCTAACATAGTTTTGTAATTTAACAAACAAACATACCCGGGAACATCCCACTCGTCATATATTATGCAACTTATCTTTAATTATTAGGTTTCTGCAGAAAACTCACCAAGAGGACTCATACCAGGTAAAAGCATCTCAATTTTCAATATAAAACTTTATAACCCGTTCAAATCTATATAGGTCAGTAAACTGTGTGTTATAATACATCATAATTTTAGGGCATGTTTGGCTAAGCTTTTTGAACCAACTTATTGACTTATTAGCTTTTTCAAAAATCTAATAAGGAGATTTTGTGTTTGGCAAACATAAAAGAACTTTTCAAAATAACTTTTTGTGAAGAAGAAAAAGTCATTTTTGAGAAGTTAGGATGGTGTGACTTTTTGAGCAACTTGTAACTTTTTGAGTACTTTTAGTCATTTTACATCAATAAGTTAAGCCAAACACTTTTTAGAGTAAATTACGTTTTTGGCCCCTGTGGTTATATCACTTTTACTATATTAGCCCAAAATAAGAATTTTTAACTGATCTGCCCCTATGGTCTCTGTAACTAACAGATCTATCAAAGATAACTTATAATCACATATTAAAATAAAAATATACTGATAATAATATATTAATTATTATGATCATATATTAATTATTAAAATCTAAAAAAATATATTAGCGTTTTAAATATCTATAAAGATAAAGATTTTATTTAATTGGTTGTTTTAATTGTTTTTTACATTTTGATGATAAGGATAAGGATAACTGATAATCACATATTAAAATAAAAATATTTATTTTAATCAACTGTTTCGTTAAAAGGATTTATTCAATACATGTAGAACATATATATTTTTATACATGTGGTATATTTAGCATCATACTTCTAATAAAGGATCTCATTATCAAGTTTTACACTCCAATTAAATAATAATATTAAATCATAAAATCCATCTTATCTCTTGTATATTTAATATTTTTTACTATAATATTTCTTTTCTTTTTTTTCTGCTGATTATCCAACATCAGGTAATACGTAAGTTTCTAACCTAGTAATAAATAAAAAACAAAGTAAAATGTTATAAACCATTTAATACACAAACTCTCTAAAAAATAAAGTGATATGTTACAATAAGTAAATAATACCTCAAAGTTCATTTTATTAGAAAAAACATTTTGATGACTAAATGTGTTAACGGATTACATTATTCGTATAAGACATGTGTTTATTCAAATCGTGCAATACACGAGTTTTTTAAAAGATGCATGTAACTATTTTATTACTTGGTACAGGGGCGAAGGATAATAGGGGCGGGGAGGGGCGCCCGCCCCCCCCCCCCCCCCCCCCCCCGGTTCTATAGAAATTTTTGGGTATATACGTTTTCGCCCCCCCCCCGGCCGAAAAATTCAAGCTTCACCACTGACTTGGTATATAAAAATTATATTTATTCAATCCGTGTAATACACGGGGTTCTAACCTTGTAACTAATATTTACAACTAACAATGATCATAATAATTTAAGTTCTTTGTGCTCGTTATTTGACAGTTATTTAGTTTTCCTTGTAAGTTTGAAACATGATACATATTGTAGTTAAGTTATTTCCGCTACAAAATTTTTTATCAGTTGGCCACGTTAACCCGCAAGGGTGGGGGTGTGACATGTCGCATCAAGATAAACGTGTACATTAATCTCTAAGACAGGTTTTGATTTTTTTTCCTTGTAAGAGTATAATTTTCTTTTGGACTCTTGTTCTGGGGACGGTGGTGTTTTGGTGTTTTCTTAGAAACTCAAGGAGGAGGATATATTTATAAATTGAGCAACAACCAATTATCAATGAGTCAAGTCCTTGTTAGTTTGTCTTGATTATAAAGGATATTTATTTATCAAAATTGATGTGTTTGGCTGCATATACTTATTTCAGTCAACTTGATTTAAAGGACATCATTTTTTATACAAACATTAAAAAACCGACTGGTGGGTTTCCAATTTTCCATATGCTAAAACTTTTATATTAATATAAAAACACAAAATACAAGTTTATTACCTGCATGATTTGTTTTCAAGTTGTGCTGCAAAAGTTTATAGTATCCTGCATATACACAATGCTGTTAATACCTGCAAATTCTTCTGGTGTAATGTTATAATAATTGCAATTTAATAAAATGTCATGTAAAGTCTACCTGTGTCTATTTCTTAAACTTTGGATTATGATAAGTTGAAATGTGTTAGACGAGGGAAATATATGGCCATATGGGAACAGCATGGAACTTTCCTAGCGTGTCCTATTGCGTTGGGTAGGGGTTAAGGATGAATGGAGGACAAGAATCAATACATCAAAGTCTTGAATGTCTTGATCAATATGGAGAAAATGACAAAAGTTATGGAATTTCTATTGTTTTTTGGCATAGAAAATGGGGCAAGATTTATGTAAAAATAACATATAGAGGTAGAAACTATGAATAGTCATGTATATAATACAATAATGGAGTCTCAAGGATGAAGGTGATAAGTCCGGTAGCTCCCTACTCTCTTCTGCTGGAATTTGAAATGATTCTTGCCTTGTTTTTCGGATCTATTCTTCTCTCTTGTCTGCCTGTCCTTCACTCTACCACAGACATATCTAAGAATAACTGCCCAAAGAATTTCACTTGCCCAGCTATTCCCTCATTCAAGTACCCGTTTTACAATGTCACAGACAAACGATGTGGGTTGATCAAGGTCAATTGTACTTCAAAAGGTGGGGAGATTCAACTTGGAGGACGGTGGTATGAGATTGTTGGCAAGGATGAGGCTCATAATATAGTCATCATCAGTAACAAAACATTTGAAGTTCTCGTGAATAAGAATAGTTGTGAGGCGCTTATGAATAATTTCACCTTCTCCAAGTCCAAGCCCTCTTTTGTATTCCATTTCAATATTTCCCCTCGTCACTCTCTTCAAATGCACAGAAAATCTCACTAATGCTCAACAAAGGGATACTTATTTTAAGCAGCATAGTTACAGAAGCCACTACGAATGCAAAGATTACAAATTCTACTATAACCACATGAATGTAACAGTTCCAAGTGACCTCCCACATACATGTCAAGTAGTGCAGCTACCTGTGAAATTTTCAGATAGTCCAGGACTTGATGAAAACGACATATTTTCTCTTCTTTCTTCTCAAACCTCTATTCAATTTGAATTGACAGAGTCCTGTCGTGATTGCCGTACAAAAGGCGGCCAGTGTCATACTCAAAAAAGAGATTTTCAGTGTTTAAACGCCAGAAAGGGTATTTTCAGCTTCCTTTTCCCTCTTACATCTTTCCTTTATTTTTAACGAATTATGGGTTACACCATAACTATATGTCTAATATTATTTACTTTTGCTGTTTGGTTCCTCTGGAAAAACCAAGCAGAGAACCGACCCCAATTCCGGATCTGGGTCATTTACATCTGCAATCTTATGTGTAATTATTGTATATATAAATGCATACACCAGAAATGATGCCTCTAACTTAGTCTTGGTAATTATGCTGAATATTATAACTTATCTTTTATTATTTGGGTGATGCAGAAACACAAGGCAGAAAACTCATAACGATTCTGGGTAATATGCCTCTTTTATCCTATGCAACTATGTGTTATTATTAGATATAGATGGTTGCATATTACACACACATGTAGGAATATGAATACAACTTGTTTAAGTACTTGATTTCTCATTTTTATAACACAGTTTTATGTATCACGAAAAAGAAATGATAGATCCTAACCTCATAATTTTATTTATTTTTAAAAAACTAAAAAAATCACATTGTATACTTTTTCATTAAACAGATCTAATGGTGTCTTATACAGATATATATTGCAGGCAATAAATTTTAAATATAATTACTTAATTATTACCTTTAACCGTTATTATATTTATATCATATTCTATTTTGTAACTAAATACTAAGAAATGACAATTTTGACAAAAGAAAACTAAAATTCATTTAATATTTAGAAAGACAACAAATAAAAAGAAAAAGTAGGAAAATTTTAATTATTACATGTCGTATTGCCAAAGAATTTCTTCTTTCATAGAATACTACGATACCAGTGTTAGTAAAAAGCAGTTTCATACATGAGTTCCTTGGCCTATGTTGCTTCATGTTGACGAGGTATGCCATCTTCCTCGTTAAATTTTCATTACTTTCTTTGTATATGGTATCCATTGAGGTTGTTGTCAGTTTCCTATCTCTCCCGAGGGGGTGAATCAGCTCTTGATTGGTTTCAAACTTATCAATGGGGTTTTTGAAACTGATTTGTGTAGAGAAAAATGCCCGGATAGTCCCTGTGGTTTAGCCTTTTTTCACCTATAGTCCCCAACTTTCTAAAATTACCTGAATAGTCCCCGAGTTTTCATTTTTGTTCCCGGATAGTCCCTGGGTCTAACTTCAGTTTGTTTTCTCTGTTAAGAGGGTGTGAAATGACAAAAATACCCTTTCCTTAAAAGGCCAAACCATAGGGACTATCCGGGCATCTTCTTCATTTTTATTTATAAAACCCCACCACCACACTTCATCTTCAACCTCCACCCACCATCACCCTCCTCCACCCTCCACCATCGCCGCACACCCCCTTTTCTCCTCTCCCCCTCGTTCTTCTAATCCAGCGACCGGAGTGCCTCCGGCCGGCTGCCGGTCATCCTTTTACAGCCGTGCAAACCACCAACACCCAACACCACTTACAGCCACCACCGCCACCCCTTTCTCTCTCTCTAAACCCGCCATTCAAAACCACCTACATTCCCACTGCCATCACCACCAACAACCCAAAAATACACTCTTTGTACTCTCTCCATCTTTCTCTAAAAAACACACACCGTTGAATCCCAATATTAGCCCAAAATCTCATGTGGAACAATAACAAACCACCATGACATTACTCTAAATATATACACTGCTTTAAGAATCTGAAGTGCACAAGTTCTTTAAGGAACTAATCTGAACCGAGGTCGTTTACGAGTCACTAGCTTCCATTCAGATCTTAACCCCTGTTCATAGATCTGAAACTTCATCACCGTAATCGAAGATCCGAGTCCATCACTAGCGTAAAAATGAAATTTCTCTAAGTTGTGGTGTTCTTCACAGGAGATGGTGGTGACTGCCATAAGCGGTGGTGGTGTTTTGAGTTTAGAGAGAGGCATACGGTGGTGACAGGTTGCGGAGATGGTGGTGGTAGCGGTTTCGGTAGTGACAGGGTGCATTCGAAGATGGTGGTGTTTGTTGTTGAAGGTTGGAGGTGGTGGTTGTTGTTGGAGGTTGGAGGTGGTGAAGACCTTAGGGTTTGCCATTTGAGGTTGTTGTTTTAGGATCCCACTGTGTCTGTTTGTTGGAAAGAAAAGGGTTATTAAAGAGGGATTTTAAATGATCTTTTTGAGGTTGGGGGTGTTTTGCCTGTAAAAGGATGACCGACAGCCGGCCGGAGGCACTCCGGTCGCTGGATCAGAAGAACGAGGGGGAGAGGAGAAAAGGGGGTGTGCGGCGATGGTGGAAGGTGGAGGAGGGTGATGGTGGGTCGAGGTTGAAGATGAAGTGTGGTGGTGGGATTTTATAAATAAAAATGAAGAAGATGCCCGGATAGTCCCTATGGTTTGGCCTTTTAAGGAAAGGGTATTTTTGTCATTTCACACCCTCTTAACAGAGAAAACAAACTGAAGTTAGACCCAGGGACTATCCGGGAACAAAAAATGAAAACTCGGGGACTATTCAGGTAATTTTAGAAAGTTGGGGACTATAGGTGAAAAAAGGCGAAACCACAGGGACTATCCGGGCATTTTTCTCGATTAGTGTACGAGCATCTGAGCAACCTTGAGCCATTCATTCGTTGGACATGATGTTTTGATCCGTTTTGATGATTAACCCAACAACGACACGTTGGCCCACTTACTTGATTTTCTCAAAACCTCTCAAATAAATCTTTAAGAAAAATGAAACGTTCATATCCCCGAAATATTCCACACGAAATATTATAAACAATGAGGCCCCTTTGGAGGCGGATAATGTGGAGGCGGTAAAGATTTCGTGTAGTTGTTGTGTTCGGGTAAAGATATCGGGTACAAGTTGGGTGTCAAAAACCTATTCGTGTGTGGGTGGTGGCTGGTTCGTAATGGGTATGTGTCACCAGCCATCATTGTAATGTTCGTATGGATCTTTTTCAACGGTGGGATGATTCACATTGCTATATGGACTTATTGTGGTGAGGGGTTTAAGGAATATTGTAGAATTCTTGATGTTCAAAAGAAAGTTGGATTTTTTTTATGGAAAGTAGTTCATTCATATAGATCTTTAAATTTACCGTGTTTTACTGAAGGCTTCAACGGTCGGCACACCATCCCACAAACCAACAGCAACCTTTACCACCCCCACGCATGCCATTGCCCTCATATATGCCCCCCCCCCCCCCATGAATCACTCCTTTGGTGCTCCGCATATCAACCATAACACATAGCCTCATGTATTAACCAATTAAACATTCAAAGTGGTAGAACGATTTCTTGCCACATTACCATACTCAATGCTATAACATGCCCCTTTTATTTAAGGACGATGCTTTTATAGCACATAAGGTTCTCCCCATTGGTAGCGAGAAGAGAGAGGCATCATTTCCCCTCTACATCAACATTCACCCATTCTCTCTCTCCCCACTTCTTCTCTCTTCATTTCTCTCTCTATTCCCTCACACAACTCACGTATCTTTCCCTTAGGCAGAAATTCCCTCTCTCTCTCTCACTCACTCACTCACCTCTTCCTCACCTCCATGTTTTTACAATTTGTTACTTTTTAAATTCAAAAATGTATGTTATGTTCATAAAAAAACCATTGTATTAATTTGTTCATATGTTATCTCACTTTTGAATTTTTACCTACATATATGACATACAAATGTATAATTTCTATAAATAAACAGAACTTGTTCATATTTTTTTTTAATTTCAAAAGAGATGAATAAACATTGCACTTTAATCATTTTCTTATATTACAAAAAATGTTGATATTGAAGAAATAGTATATTAACTTGTTTTACATATTCTATTCTATATGAGTTGGTTCTTTTGAGTTTGTAACTATAAAAGGATATCCATCTTATTAAAATTTGAACACTTGCATCTAGCCTTGTTTACACTTATTTATGAACGTACATGTTTTGACAATTACAGTTCTCGGCGTAAGCTTTGGCGTAGGCTTTGTAACATTATCAGTCGTCATAATCTTATGCTTGAGAAGGAAAATTAAAATGAGGAAAGATGCAAAGTACAATGTCAAAGTTGAAATGTTTCTAAAGAATCACGAATTCCTAGTTCCAAAAAGGTACTCTTATGCACAAGTTGAGAAGATAACAAGCTCGTTTAAGGTCAAACTAGGCAAAGGTGGTTTTGGTACGGTGTATAAAGGAGTGCTAAGAAACCAAAACCAAGTAGCAGTGAAGGTTTTAAATGAAGTGAAGGGTAACGGGGAAGATTTCATTAATGAAGTTGCAAGTGTAGGTAGAACTTCACATGTTAATATTGTAAGCCTTATGGGATTTTGTTTGGAGGGTCGCCAAAGAGCTTTAATCTACGAATTCATGCCCAATGGTTCCCTAGAGAGGTTCATAAACAATCAAGGTTCTTCGAGTAGTAGCCAACTTGGATGGGAAAAGTTGCACCAAATTGCAATTGGGATTGCTAGAGGTCTAGAGTATTTGTATAGGGGTTGTAGCACACGGATACTACATTTTGACATAAAGCCACATAATATCCTACTGGATGATGATTTTTGTCCTAAGATATCTGACTTTGGCATGGCTAAGTTGTTCCGTGAGAAGGAAAGCAAGATATCCGTGTCCCATATGAGAGGAACGCCCGGTTATATTGCTCCTGAAATATTTTCTAGGAGCTTTGGAGAGATTTCTCACAAATCAGATGTATATAGTTATGGAATGATGATTTTAGAAATGGTCGGAGGGAGAAAAAGTTTTGAAGTTGGAGTTGATAATACAAGTGAGATATACTATCCTCACTGGATATACAAGAAGGTTGAATTGCATGATGAACAACTTGGACTGAATGAGATTGTGAGTGAAGAAGAAAATAAGACTGCAAGGAAAATGATCATTGTGGGGTTGTGGTGCATACAAACGAATCCCTTGACCCGACCTTCAATCACTAAAGTGTTGGAAATGTTAGAAGGAGACGTAGCATCATTGGAAATCCCTCCAAAACCTTATATATCATCTCCATCAAGGTGTGTCGGTTCCCCATCTACAGATTCATTGCATCCTTATGGTTATTCTACATGACACTTTGTAATATTTTATCAATTAAGTATTTCTATGTTAGTTAACTCCTATCGACTTCTGATAGGATGTATAACTGTTAATGTTCCAATACTAGTTAATTGTATGATTAGCAAGAAGCCCGGATATAACATCTTGAAGAAGTGTGGAACTGTGGATTGTCATATGAACAACCGGAGAAGACGAGAAGACTGGTATTTTCTAAAACATTTGATCATTCGAATTATGACCACTATTGATGATTAAATTGTATGTTAAAGCTTAAAAGTATAGTGGTCCGTCTTTCACTTTTAGACTTAAATTCTTTGTGAAGTGTGAACGATGTTTGCACATTGATGCTGCATGTCTGCTGGGCTACATTTTGGGCTAAGTGAGGGATTGGAAAAGCAGCCCAGCATGAAAGCAAGAGATCCTGGAATATTTGGTCCTAGAACCAATGCAATCATTTAAGACAAAATTTTTAATCACTCCTTAAAGGACAATTAGGCTGGACGGTATGGGGTCGTCCCCCTCCGTCCCGGTCCGTCGGCGGAGCCAACACCATGCCGCCCCCTACGTCCTCGTCCCCGTCCCCGTCTTCAACGTCCATTCTTCGCCGTTCAGGACGATCCTCCAGGTGGGCCCCCTTTCTTCGACGTTCCGTCACCCCATGCCGCCCACCCCCGTCGAGCTCCGTCCCCTGTCGAGCTCCGTCTGCATACCGTGTAGCCTTAGAGTGTAAGGGGTGCATGCCCAAAGAGATTAGACAAACTTTCCCCCCACCCAATCATATTGTGCCATGTATTTCCTCTCTCATTCTTGTCTAATGTCCAAAAAACATAAGTAATTTAAAAAAAAACATGTGATTGGCTGAGAAGTAGTGGGCCCCATCTTTATTCCCTCTCCTCATCTTTGCCGCATGCGGGACACTCTCCCCGGAAATCTCTTCACCGATAGGCAAAGGTGGTGTGGCGGTGGACATGCCGTGCGGCATGTGGGTTGCCGAATGGGGTTGCCGAAGGCACCCCGTACACCCTTAGTCACTTTTGAGGATCATGCATATTCAATACTTGTATGGATAAGTACCTATTATGTTTGAATTTCATTATGCAAGCTAAGTCTTAGTAAGTACATTAGGATTCCTTGTTGGGAGATAAAGATTAGGATAACTTCTTTCTTGTGATCGTGTAATGTTTTTTTTTTAACTCAATCTTCTGCATAGTTTTAAAACCTGGAAAAGAAAATTATAAAACTTACTGAAACATTCTGATCTTAGCAAAACAAACGAAAATGTTTACTTTACTCAAATCAAACCGTAATATTTATCAAAAATAAACTCAAAGCCCAATATGTTAAAAATGTTCATATTTTTTGTTTTGAATGTGATACACCTAGCTAGTCCAAGTTTTATGGGTACTGGGTTTTTTTTTATAACTTTAAAGTTCGTCTTAATGTTATAAATATGTTAAATTTTTGTGAACACGGAACCAAAGTGGGTGGGGTTTGGTCCAATTTGCAAAACCATTGGAGTTAAAGCGTTGTTTCCTTTGAGATTAAGGGTTCGAGCCTCGTCGAATGTGGATTTAGTGTAATTTAAGCCGTTCAAAAAAAAGTAATTATGCTTATTTGTTAATGTGTGTGAAATTTTGCATTTAAACATAGTGGAAGAAGATGAAAAAAGTTATGTTGGGATGTGAAGGGTCGATGGTCGTCTAGATATCCAGATTTTGGTGTGGTATTACCCAAAGTTCTGTGAGTTAATGACAAGTATAAGGTGTTAATCCATTTTGTTAGGAAGTACATAAAGTTCTTAGAGTTGATGACAAGTATAAGGTGTTAATCCATGGCATTATTGTTGTGGGGTGTTGGCGCATTTGGAGAGCACGGATGGATAAACGATTTTCCAAAAACTCAAGGTGGAGAAGATCATTAAAAAGGTTAAAGCCCTTATTATTATTATTATTATTAATTTTTTTTGGGGGGTTCAATCATAGATCCAAGTTTAAGATGATTAAACACGTGTAGCATATATACATTACACGTGTAATATATATTGTACATGTGAAACATATGATGTAATATATGCAACATATGATATATTACACATGTGCAAATATATATTACTCATATGCAATATATAGAGTTTTCAAGTTTTCTTAATAAAACAAGTATTCTTTTGAACCCTCCCCTCTATATATATATATATATATAGGGCAAGGCTATATAGAAAACCCTAGAAAACCCAACCTCCCGACATTTTTTTTTTTGAAAAAAATAACACATGTAATATACATGTTTTTAAGAGTTTTGGGCCAAAAAAAATCAAAAAAGCGCCGAAGGAATGATTTAAAAAAAAAATTCAGCAATTTCTGTCTTTTGTGCCTAACACATGTTAGGCAACCGGACATTGCTGAAATTTGTTTATTTTTTTTTTTAAATCCCTTTGGCGCTTTTTTGTTTTTTTTGGCCCAAAACACTTTAAAACATGTATATTACATCTGTTATTTTTTTCAAAAAAAAATGTCGGGAGGTTGGGTAAAAATGGGGGGAGATTTGAGTTTCCAGAGTTTTCTAAAAATTTAAGGGTTTTCTGTCTAGCCTTCCCTTATATATATATATGTAGAGGATCCTATACATTAATTCAGAAGTGTGAGAAGTGTATTATAACACTATATATAACACCATATAAACACCGTATAACACGATGTAACACCATATAACACTATGTAACACTATATAACACTATATAACAAATATAACACTATATTTTGTCTGATAGCATGTCTATGATAGATGTATAGTGTTATATATTGTTATATAGTGTTATATAGTGTTACATAGTGTTACATAGTGTTGTATGGTGTTAGATAGTGTTATACGGTGTTTATATGGTATTATATAGTGTTATAATACACTTCTCACACTTCTGAATTAATGTACACTATCCCTACCCTATATATATATATATATATATATATATATATAGGAGAAGGATCCGTTAGGAACCACCCTTTATTGCGAAAACCGCGAAAACCAATGTGAACACAAATAAAAATACCTAAAAATAGCTAAAAAACACACAATTTTTTTTTAATATTTTTCTCAAAAAATCGCTACTTTTCGTAGCCAAAAAAAGAAAAAAAATTAAAAAAAATTTTTGGCTACTAAAAGTAGCGATTTTTTGATAAAAATTCTTAAAAAAAAAAATTGTGTGTTTTTTTGAATTTCTTTTATTTTATTTTTTTGATTTTTTTAGGTTTTTTGAGCGTTTAGTTTTTAGCATTTTAGCTTGGGGGGGGGGGGTAGGTTTTTTTTTTGGGGGGGGGGGGGGGTTGAGGTTGTTTTAGGTTTTTAAAAGTTTTTTTAGCTATTTTTTGTTGTGTTCACATTGGTTCTCGCGGTTCTCACAATAAAGGTGGTTCTCGCATGAACCTTACCCTATATATATATATAGTGAAAGTGTAAAACACAATATCCCTTAACGTACAATATAGTGAAATCACATGTTATAAAATAGCATGGATGAAATCGCATGTGATAATTTTGATGAAATCGCATGTTGGTTTTTTGTAACAATTTCGCATGTGATGATTTTGATGAAATCGGATGTTGGTTTTTTGTAACAATTTCGCATGTGGTAATTTTGATGAAATCGCAAGTTAAAAAACCAACATGCGAAATTGTTACAAAAAACCAACATGCGATTTCAATATGGGATGAAGATCTGACGGCTGAGATGAGAGCGTACATATTGTACGATAAGGGATATTGTACGTTAACCTAACCCTATATATATATATATAGAGAGAGAGAGAGAGAGGCCGGTTAACATACAAATAACCTAATCGTACATTATGTACGCTTCATCCACAACCGTCGGATCATCTGATTTAAACGGCGTGTTTTACTATTAAATTTATCAAATAAAAATTAATACAAAGTAACCGACAAGGTTAAAATCGTCTAATGCGAGATCAAAACCCTTGATAATCACCAAACAAAAACCTCAAAAAAATCATAACGTAAGATTCTAAAATCAAAACCGAAATCGAAATTATAACTATTAATCAAAAATCGATCGATCCTATTCACCAAATCCTTATGTGAAAAATAAAAATCTGATGAATTTATAAATCGAAATTATAACAATTAATCAAGAAGATGATGCAGGTTGTGAGATCATGTGCGAATTCATTGACAATGAACATGCGATTTAACTTAAAAAAAAATTCTTTCAAAATTCATATAGTGTGCGAATTCATATCAATGTACATGCGATTACGATAAAAAGTTAAGAATTCCTTAAAATTTCATATAGTGAGCGAATTCATGATAAAAAGCATTTGCGATTTCAGTAAAATGTTAAGAATTCTTTGAGATTTTATATAGTGTGCGAATTTGTATCCATTCAAATGCGATTTCGAATAAAAAACGGTGAAAAAAAAATTAAATAATAAATAAATAAATAAATAACTATAAAAAAAATAACCAATCTAAAAAACTAAAAATACTTGATTTATAAAAAAAAATACTTGATTTATGACCGATGTGACTGTAAATTGACATGTAATGATCAATCTTACAATAATTACTACTTAAACTTACCACCCTACCTACATAATAAATTAACTATATTAATATAAAAAACCTAGATATAACTACCTTCCATATTAAGTAATACATAGAAGAAACACAAACAAGACAGACAAACAAAAATGGCATCTGATGATTCCGAACAAATCAAAAACATTGCAATCAAAGAGCTATTGTCAACTCGCACGTTGACAGAAGTAAGCATTGATGTCAACTCTTCTCATCTGGTTCTTGATGTGCAGGGTAAAATCCTTGAACAAATCAAGAAAAATCAAGATTTATGGGAACGCCTACTTCAAGAACCACCATCAAGCTTCAACGACAGAGCTTTGGATCACATAAAGGAGAAATCTAGAGCTGATGACTTAGCCTTCTCTTTCCTGACAGATGCTCTAAACACTGTGAAGGAGAAGATGGAGTTCAGCTCTTCTGAACGTGATAAAATCTTTTCTTCAAGTAACTAAATTATCATTTTAATCCTTTTGTGGTTGTGGCTGTATTAGACAATAACTATTATTTTATATTTTGGGGATATATTTAGAACACATATTATATATTTGGAACACATATTATGCTTGCCTATTAAAAAATATTAAATCGCTTGAATGATATTGCCCCTGTTTGTCACATAAAAAAAATATAACTCAACAAATCGCATGTAATAAAAGTGAAAATCGCATGTTAGAATTATTATAAACTGAATCATATAAAATCGCATGTTTTTACATTATAAATCGCATGTGAAAAAGAGATATAAACAGATGAATATAAAAAATCGCAAATGTTTCGTATAAATTCGCATGTCCATTAAGAAAAAAACTACTCATCCTCATCATCTCCCGAAACCTCCTCCCACTGATCTTCTTCTTCAGATCCATCATCACTACTGTAATCTTCAAACTCATCTTCCTCTTCATCATCTTCAACCTCATTGTCTTTGTCTCTAACAACATTTTCGATCTGGATTCCCTTCTTCTTCTTGTTTTGCTGTTTACCTTGTAGTTTGGCTTTCAACTCCTCGCAAGTCCGAATGTCATGACCTTTTACATTACATACGCTACATGTCCTTGACCTTTTCCCATTGCGTCTGATCATTTGTTCTTTCTTAGATTTAATCCTTTTATGCGAGCCGCGACCTTTGTTTCTTATACCAGCCGGCACACGGACAGTAGGAGGAGCATTAGTTACTAGTTGTTGATAACCAATCAACTTTGAAAATCGGTCAAATTTTGGATCAAGTTGCTTGGTTATGCGACTCTGATCAACTCTTTCCTTAAGTTGCATCATTTGATCCCTCACTAAAACAAGTTGATCAAGGTCGGAAATCAAATTGCTAACCAAATACTCCCCTGTGTGGATGATTTCACGAGCAATCCGTTTAGCCTTGTGTTGCACATCCATGCCACCCACATTTAGATTGTACTTCACATTTAACTCATTCGGCACCACATCCTTCGTCCATCTCTTCGTAACATATTTGTTTGGTATTTCCTTAACACCAAACATCTTGAAAAGAAAATAGATGTGTTTGCATAGCAACCCATACTGCTCAAAACGCAAACAGCTACACTGTGCAGTTACATCATTTTCAAGATTCTTGAACCACACCTAGGAAAACACAACAAATAAGAATATATATATTCAAAAGTAAAATCGCATGTGTAACAAGACAATTTCGCATGTCTTAAAAATATGTAAATGAATAAATTTTAAAAATCGCATGTGTAACATATTAAATTCGCATGTCTTGTAAACATGTAAATGGATAACTTTAAAATCGCATGTGAAACATAATAAATTCGCATGTATTATAATACCTCCAGTAAACCATTTCCATGTGCTTTAAAGTCCTTCAACATTATCCTGATCTGTGGACCCTCTACTTTGGTGTCCATCGGCAGACATTCAGAAATTGTACCACAAATCTCTATTTGCTGATCAAAGAATATAGACCTGGTGAATCTCTTAGCAGCATCTGCTTCCAAAGAAGTTCCGGGCAAATCAGCAGGTTCAACATATCTTGAAATATGATCATTCAGAAACGTTGGACATCCATTGCACCGTCGAAATGATTCATAAACTCTACGAGAGTGAGTTGTGAATTAGACACCTGGCAGAAAAAATGGTTCTCACTCTCTGATCTTGAGGTTGTTCTCATAAGTCCCGACATTGGCTCGTGTCGGTAAAAAGCCGGAATCCACATGGATCTCATCACAAACATATCATCGATCCATTTGTTTTCTGTGAGACCAAACTCAATCATCACCAACTTCCACTGTCTCTCGAATTCTTCGGGCTCAATCGAATCAGTCCATACAATGTCGCACATCCTCCTTTTAAACTCATCGTTATTGCACAACTCGTGACCAACCTATGACAAATAAATGCTTTTTATATCAACCTATAACAAAAAATATATGATATACAAAAAAATAACACTAAACAGAAGACAAATATAGCATACTATACCTTATCTGCCACTTTTTTCATTATGTGCCACATGCACAATCTGTGTCTGCTGACATGGAAAACCTCCTCAATAGCCTGTTTCATAGCAGGGTCTTGATTAGTCACTACAACCTTTGGCTGCTGACCAAATGACTTTAAAAATGAATTCAGAAGCCATTTATATGATTCAATGCTCTCCGATGCCAACAACCCAGCTCCAAATGTTACATTTCGACAGTGGTTGTCAATGCCAGTGAACGGGACAAACACCATCTTGTACCTGGACCACACATGCGAAAATACGTTAAAAACATGCGAATAAAAAAAACAAATGCGAAAACAAAAGTATGACATGCGATATAATCAACACCAATTTTACACATGCGATATACACAGCTCATGGAGAGATATAACATGCGAAAGTAGTAAAAAAAAACATGTTTGTCTTCAAACACTAACCTGTTTGTCTTGAAAGTTGCATCAAAGGATATCACATCCCCAAATTCCATATAATTAAGCTTGCATAAACCATCAGCCCAGAACAAACCAGTTAAACGTTTGCCATCATCAACAGAATATTCAAACGAATAATCAGCTAAATACTGTTTTTTGTCAGTCATCCTATTAATCACCATGTCAGCATCATATTCTCCTATATAGCTGTTAATTCGCTTCCTAAAATTTTTGCAATCATCAACCGTGGCGCCAACGTTCTCAAAACCACCATAACGTTTCCTCATTATATGGAAAGCTTTGACAGGACCAAGGTTTAAAGTGCCTAGTTCCCATACCATCTCCTCCTGGACATCTGACAATTGTCTGTAAGCTGGCAACATATGAATATCATCTTGGCATACAAACTTATGATTATGGCCATCAACAAATCTCTTTACTGTATATAATCTACCATCCACAGTGCAAATCATAAGTTGAGCTTTGCATCCAGTTCTAATAGTCCCCCTGTTCCTTGTTTTGAATTGCTTTTTTGACTTCGAAAGATCGTCAATACACATTGGCTTATGTCCCTCTTTAGAACAAACAAAATACTTAGTTTTGATTATACCACCACTGTGTACTTCACCACCTTTCCGAATAGAAAAACCAGCTAGCTTAGCATATGATTGGTAAAACGCATATGCTTGTTCAATAGAGATAAATTGCATTCCAACCACAGGTGTAGCTGATGCTTGAACCTCCGGAGTGTAAACCCTTTCATCTAAATGAATCAAATCAGAAAAATCAAAAACATGCGAAAACTATGAAGAAAACATGCGAAATTGATGATTTTGATTAAACTGATTTATCTATGCGATTTAATATACCATAGCATGCGAACTACTTAAGGAAAAAACATCAAATGCGAAATTAAAGACTAATAACATGCGAATTTGTACATGTTACTTTCATCTCAAACATATACTGAACATTCAAACTTCGAAAACAGTTACAAAAATGTAAAATCAAAGGAGCAATTAAACAAAAAACAAGTATACGAACAATTTAGAGACCTGAATTAACATAATTACCATTAAAACAATCGTTTATAGCACTTGAACTTGCAATTGGATTTGAATTTGCAGATGGCGGATTTAAAACATCCTCAATAGAAACTCTCTGATATGCAGATAATTGAGCATGATCACCGATCGGTCGACTTTCTTCAACATCAACAACATTTGCACGTCCAGTGCTGCTCTGTGGATCCATCGAAAAAAAAACAACTGAATAAAACCCTAACACAGAAGAACGATAACTGCAAATTGTGTATTTTGAAAAATTTGAAATTGATTCGAATGATAAATACCGGGATATTAGTGTAACGAACTTCTCGCTCGCTGATTGAATGAAGAGACGAATTTACCCTCAGATGATTGAATTAATTGTCTCATTTAACCTTATATATGAAAAACCAATCAGGACACGTGTATGGCTATTATGATACCGTATATAATGTACGATAAGCTAATTTGTACCTTACTCTTTACCTATATATATATATATATAGGGGAAGGATGTATAGAAAACCCACTTTAATTTAGAAAACCCGGGAAACTCAAATCTCCCGATGTTTTTTTTTTTTTGAAAAAAAATTATACATGTTATATACATGTTTTTAAGGGTTTTGCGCAAAAAAAATCAAAAAAGCGCCGAGTATATATTTTTTTAAAAAATAAACAAGTTTTGGTGTAACACATGTTACATTCATCAGACATATTTGTAACATGTGTTACACCAAAACTTGTTTATTTTTTTTTAAATATCTACTCGGCGCTTTTTTGATTTTTTTTGCCCAAAACCCTTAAAAACATGTATATAACATGTGTAAATTTAAAAAAAAAAAAAAAAGTTCGGGAGGTTAGAGTTTCCCAAGTTTTCTAAATTATAAGGGTTTTCTATAGATACTTACATTATATATATATATATATATATTGGAGAGTTCAAATGAGAAGAAACTTTTTGTAAGAAGAAAAAAGAAGAAATTTCAACCAATAAGAATGTTTCGTTTACTTCATTTAATATAAGTATTCATTGTTACTATACGAGTAATATGGTAAACCTACAAAGATCATTAATTAGTAGTATTCCTCTTTAATAGCTAAATACATTAAAATTTGTAACTTATCTTCAAAATATATATTTTTTCAAAAAAAAAAAATTTAGAGTGTACGATAAATTACAATGTATATATGATAAATTACGGGTTGTGTAGGGTAAATTTCGAAAGGTGTAGGGTAAATTTTGATGTGTGTATTCTAAAAACATTAGTGTGAAGGATGATAGTTTTTATGACTAATTAAACTTATTACACTTAAATCCCTGAGGTTTTACAAAATTATAGATAATTAGTTACAATTCACCCCTCCACAACAAACTTATATTTTTTATGTATTCTTGACATATCTTATAAACTATACTGTTTAAAAAATCCAAAGATTGCATGACGACCTACACATTTTTGTCGACGTTTCGGTAGTTGTCTCGTTCAATATTGACGTGCGGATTAAAAGGTACAAGTAGATAATGTCTTATTGTACAAGTGATTAAAGCCCAACGAACTTGGTTATTATCACAAAATGTTTAATAGCTAAACCGAACAGAATCATTTATCTATATCTGTTATTTATCATATATTATTTATCTATGCTATATCATAATTTATATTGAATGCATATAAATATAATTTCACAAGATTAGTTAAATATAAGTTTTAAACCTAAATATAATTTCACCAGATTAGTTAAATACAAGTTTTAACCCACAAGTTACAAGCCTTTGAAGCATACATGAATTTTTGGGCGGCCAAATCTGTTCCACTTCTCTCGCATCCAAATTTTGAACTCCCGCTCCCCATCTCAAAGACTCAAACCCCCCATTATCATGCATTCTTCTTTTCATATGTAGAGAGAGAACAAGATACTAGAGAGGGAGAAAAGCGGAGGGTTCCAACCACCAGCGGTGGCGATGGTGGAAGGGCATTTAGAGTGACTGAAGATGGATAGGTCGATACAATCATAAACCCTGATGACAGCGCTAGGGTTTCGCGTGGATCACATACTTTCGGCGAACACAATGGTGAGGACAAAGAGCCAATGACCTCTTAGAACCTTCGACGGTTACGGGTTAGTCTCCCAGCAACTATACCCAAGAACAGAGGTGCCAGATTTGGTGGTGACGACTTCTAGGGTTCCGTCGTTCTAGCTTTTGTTCGAATCAATGCTTAGGGATTGCGGAGGTAACTTTCAAACCCTAAAATGTCTAAATGTTACTAAAGAGCGGGCTCAAATCCCGCTTCGTAGTTTGTCTAATTTAAGGACCTTAGTTTTAATTGTGAATTGTGTTAAATTAGTTCATGGAAATTGATGTTATGGTTGCTGAATTTGATTATTGTTGTTATGTTGGTATTTTAGGGGATGTTGTGGAAGTGGTTAGGGAGTTTTTGTCACACCCTGATATTTCCACGTATTACCGGTGGGCACAGTGGGGAGTATTGTGACGTAGTTGATATCATCATAGTCAAACAACACAATTTAAATGCACAACGGAAGCAAAAGATGAATCACATTACAAACCGAATAAAAAAGTAATATCAAAATTACAAACGGTCTGTAAAGGATCCACAGGCGGATCAAATAAAAAGAAAACTTCGTTCAACAGATTTAAAGGCATCTGAGCTTGCAAAACTCTTTGTTTATGCTAGGAGAGGCCAGCCTATTCCGATTAGTACCTGCACTTAGCCTTTTTGAGAAAATACGTCAGTTTACACTGGTAAATACAATTAACTGACTCATTTTGAAAATGTTTAAGAAAATTGATTTGAATGCACATGGCATAAAACTTTTTATAACTTGGGATAATTATTTATATATAAACTTGTAAAAGAATTACATGTTTCTTATACGTTCAGTAGCCCGGGTTGACACCGGGTTAAAGATTAATAGACACACCACATGATATAGTCCCGCGGCGAGTTATTCTCGAAACCGGCGGTTATACCTTTTTATTTATATATGCACAGGCGGGTGTATGCCTACACCCCGTGCTTAGGTCGTGGCCATTTCTATGAATGATGCCAAGGATATCCGGGACATGGTCATTAACCCCCCAAAGGCTTTAAGAAAACAAAACAATTTAAACGGGACATTTCAATAAATTAACCTTCATACAATTAAAAATTCAATGCCCGACCAAGCGGTATTTTATATATCGTACCCCAAGCCCGTATAGGGAAAATAAGTTAAAAGTATTTACCTGAGCAAGTATAATTCACAAACAGCAAGTGCAAGTAGCTTTTACTGGGGCTCCTAATCTGGAATGAAAGTTTTTAATAACCTATTAGATTCCTACGGGTCTTAATTAAGCCTAAACTTAGACCGGTTAGTTTTAAAAGAAGATATACGGTTCAAGACGCACGATTAAGCGAAGACCGGATTAGAATGTGGTTTAGACCCGACAAATTTGTATACTTGTATAATATGGGTAAACTAAACACATTCTGGATTTTGAGATAAAAATGATAAGGTTTGACCCGTTTCGGTCAATTTATGCAAACTAGTTACATAAACCGAACTGAGCGCGGAAATGCGTAACGGGTAATCATAAGAGTCATATACAGGTTTCCTAAGTTAATATGCCTTAAATATGTTGTGATATCAGTAGGATACCTTCCATTATGCCCAAAATGAATTTAAACTCAAATTATGCCCCGTAGGGGTATTTTGGTCATTTTAAAGCTTATAAAAGAGTTTAAATATAAATCTGAGTTTCAGGTCTGATATATTCAGTAAAAATACTTATTTTTATAAGTCATAACAGTAGGGTATGGTATATAGGTGAAATTTACCTTTTATAACTAAACTATGCACCGTATGGGCATTTCGGTAATTTTACATAAGCTTTAAAGGTTAAAATAGGGAATCTGAGTTTAAAAACTTTTCTTTACTGTTAAAATATAAAAATTTGCTTAAAACATCAGTAGGTAAAAAGTCTTATATGAGAAAAATGGTTTTAATACATACTATGCGTTTTAAACGCGTAAAAAGACGGTTTTAAGCGATTTCCGGGCTTTTAAAGAAAAGCTGATATTTTTATCATTCCAGAAGACTCAAAATATTTTATTTATTATATAAAATCATTAGCAAAAGGTTTGGTATCAAAATAATATGTAAAACTCATTTTTATAGGCCAAAAGGGCAAAATCGACAATTACCGAATCAAAGCTATAACCCTATGTTATGCTCAGCCTAAAAATAAATAAAAATCTTCAAAAATCCCAAAATATTATTTTACATCAGTAGGTAAAAATTTTGGTATAAAAAAATGGGTTTAGATGGGCTCTATGCTAATTACACCGTTTAATTAATAAAAAGATTTCTAATTACGCTATTGAGCATAACTCTTAATCTAGACCTCCAACTGATGTGAAAATTTAGGGACATGTTTACAAATTAGTAATAAAGATTATTGTCCTCTCACATTTTCAAAATTTTAGTTTTAAGGTCAAAAGGGCATAATAGTCAACATTTAGGCATATAACGGAAATATGCATATGAATCGGATAACTAATGAACCAAGTTGTATAATCACAGAGGGTTATACTAACATGTAACCTGGTCCTAATAAAGCTCTAAGGTATTTCTAAAACATGCTACATTGGGTCAGAACTGAAAGTCAAAGCAAAAGTCTAATTATGCGACTTTCGGTTCCGAACCGAGCCTAAACTGAAAATTGTCGGGTTGAACATGTTTAGACATGTTCTTACATTAATTACCAAGTTATATTAGTGATAAAACAGGTTGCATAGCTTCTACATTGTTAATTATGCATTTATTTGAAAAATTGCTTTCTGTGGACTTTTTATGATTAAGTTTGACCCGACAATTGACCTAGTTAGAGTGGGAATCAGAGGGTGCCTTTTTAAGGGTTTATTACCCACATAATTACCAACTCATAGGTACTTTCAATTCGAGATTTGACTGGACAAATTTTAATTAATCATGAAGTCAAACCTTAATTATGACGATTTGACTTTAGGCTAATAAACTAAGTAAAACTGAATTAAGAAAGGTTAAGGACACTTACTGAAGTCCTATGCACGACTAATGATCACTAGGAATTGGTCTTGAGCTCCAAGGATCTCCAGAAATGAAGTTGTGAAAGTTTTCAAGCGAGTGTCCAATTGTTGCAACAAAGAGGAGCTTATATAGTGGGTTTAATTCATCAAGATCATGACAGATAGGTCTACTACTGATGTTAGATCATGCCCAAGTGTCCCTACTGCATGTATTCCCATTTGCACAGCCCCTGGTATCATTTTACAGGCCTCTAAGTCGGTTAAACAAGTTGAACTGGCAGCTGCCAAACAAATTATGTCGCTGGCGGTTTTAGGCGGGCCGCGTAAGAATCCATAGGGACTTACGCGGCCGGTATGGCTCCCGGCTACAGGTTAAAAAGGTTTCAGAAATTGCACTTTAGGTCCCTGGTCCTTTTAAAAGTGGTTTTAACTTCGTTTATTGCACTTTTGACCCTCCAAATTGACTATTAATGGCTCCAAGACATAACCAAACTTTTTTAGGTCCTTGGTTAGTTTTATGATCACCCGGAAAGCCTTAAATTTCAACGTTGTCGCTTTTAACCCCTCATATACGAATGTTATCATAACTTTCTCATACTTTATCGAAACCTTGCGAAATTTTTATCACTTATTCTAGTAAGCATAATTAATCGTTACAAAGCATCGGTTTTACTAAAAGGTCACTCAGAGGTATAAATTAAACATGTTGACACATTTAACCCATGTAGTTTGTAATCTCTCACTTTCTTTCACAATTGGCTTCGTATGATCCATAATTCATCTGTTTAAGGGTATAAACATCGTGTAGGGTTATTGAAAGGTATAATTATCAAATGTTGACACTTTGAATCTTTTTATACATATACTTTCTTTGTTGTCAACTTTTGGTCCCTTTAACTTAACCCTTTACACGTTTAAAGTCCATGACACGTGTCAATATAATATTGGACATGAATTTACGAGGTGTTACATCCTCACCCCCTTAAAAGAAATCTCGACCTCGAGATTTACTGAAATAAATGAGGGTACTTCTCTTTCATTGCGGACTCTACCTCCCACGTATACTCGGGACCTCTACGGGCATCCCATTTAACCTTTACAATTGGCACATGCTTCCTTCAAAGCTTCTTTACCTGTCGATCCTCTATTGACAAAGGTTTTTCCACAAATTTCAGGCTCTCATCTATATGCACATCCGTATGTGGTGTGACTAGTGATTCATCAGCTAGACATTTCTTCAGATTGCAGATGTGAAACACATTATGAATACCACTGAGTTCTTCAGGCAGGTTTAACTTATATGCCACTGTTCCAACACATTCGATGATCTCGAATGGTCCTATGTATCTTGGGCTTAACTTACCTTTCTTACCAAATCGCATCACCCCTTTCCAGGGTGATACCTTCAGTAACACTTTGTCACCAACCTCAAACTTTAGAGGTTTACGCCTTTTATCTGCGTATCTTTTCTGCCTATCCCTGGCAGCCTTGAGATGATCTCGTATCTGTACAATCTTATCTGTCGTCTCCAGGACTATATCAGGTCCTGTCAGTTGGACATCTCCAACTTCTGGCCAACAAACGGGCGTTCTGCACTTTCTACCATACAAAGCTTCAAAAGGTGCAGCTTGAATACTGGAATGATAACTATTATTGTATGAAAATTTGATTAATGGAAGATGATCATCCCAGCTTCCTCCCAAGTCAATAACACAAGCTCGTAGCATATCCTCGAGTGTCTGTATAGTACGTTAACTCTAACCATCTGTCTGAGGATGATATGCAGTGCTGAAATTTAATCGAGTGCCTAGGGATTGCTGAAAGCTTTTCCAGAAATGTGACGTATACCTTGTATCCCTACCAGAGATGATAGACACTGGCACCCCGTGGAGAGATACAATCTCATCCACGTACAGCTGAGCTAACATATCTGAGCTGTGCGTTTCCTTAATAGGTAAGAAGTGGGCTGACTTAGTCAGTCTATCCACTATAACCCAAATAGTATCATTTCCTCTCTTCGTCTTTGGCAACTTGGTGATAAAATCCATAGTCACCATTTCCCACTTCCACGTGGGCAGTTCAGGCTGTTGTAGCAGACCTGACGGCTTCTGGTGTTCAGCTTTAACTTGCACGCACGTCAAACATTTGGCTACATAAGTAGCTATAGACTTCTTCAAGCCTATCCACCAATAATTTGCCTTCAAATCCTAGTACATCTTGTCACTTCCAGGATGAACGGAATACTTAGAACTGTGGGCTTCTTGGAGGATAACATCTCATAGTCCTCCATAGATTGGAACCCATATTCGTCCATTGAATCTTAGAATTACATCCTTGCCATAAGATAACTAACTGCTCAGCATTTACTCCCAAATTTTCATTAGGATAGTTAGCTTCTAATACGGCTTCCTTCTGAGTGGCTAACAATCTTTCATTCAAACTGTTCTTTAATTCAATGCTCTTGGCATTGATTCTTATGGGCTTAACCCTTTCCTTTCTGCTTAAAGCATCGGCGACCACATTCGCCTTACCTGGATGGTATCGGATTTCACAATCATAATCATTCAGTGTCTCCATCCATCGTCGCTGCCTCATGTTCAGATCCTTCTGATTGAACAAGTGTTGAAGGCTCTTGTGATCAGAATAGATCACACACTTGGTACCTGATGCGTGTGAAGTGTCGTAGGTTTTTAATGTATATTTTAAGCCCTTTTACACTTTTTAGTCAAGTTTTAAATTTATAAAACACGATATTTACTAACACTAAACACACATATGGGCAAGTGCACCCATCGTGAGCGTAGTATAGTGTTGGTAAGATACCGAGGTCGTCCAAGGACACAAGAGCTTTTAGTACCGGTTATCCTCAACGTCTAATCAAATCAAAAGTTAGAAAAAGGTTTTTAAACAAGAAAAATAAAACTAACTAAAATGCTGAAAAATAAAATAAAAATAAAAACAGATAGACAAGATGAATCACTTGGATCCGACTCGTGTGTAGTGTAACCTTTGATTATTTCCGCACTTTTGCACTTTTTAAGAGATTATCTTAGTTATTGTAGTAGGCCCCTCTTTTGAAGGTGACGTTACTCTCAACCCAGTAGTTTGAGCCAGCAAGGATACAATCCTAAAGGGTTGGATTATTGAAAAATAATTAATTAAGTTATTAATGCATATTATGGTAGGCCCCTCTTTTGGAGGTGACGTTACCCTCGGCTAAGTAGTCTGAGTCAGCAGGGATACAGTCCTAAGTAGCCGGGTTAAAGTATTAATAGTAGCTTACATATGAGGGGATCAAAGAGTTTGGACCCCCGCCATCCAATACCGGTGGGTATTGAAGGAGGTCCTACTAAATTTGACCTAGGTCCTTGCAGGATCTATACACTGAACAAGGCAAGACTCTTACCAAACCGTTCCCTTAACCTCCGACCAGGTAGCCAACATATCTCCATATAGACCGTGGAGATATGAATGGTGAAAATCTTTTATTTTATATAGACAGTAAAATAATGCCAAGACACCACGGACAAATGATAAGGAAGAATCACCTTCAACATAAGAAACTAGTTATTAAAGTCATTAATACATAACCAAGTAAAAAGTGCGAAAAGATTAAAAAAAAAAGTATTACACTAGACACTTGTCTTCACCAAGTGATGTAAGAGACTTAGGCAAACATGGCCTTTGATTGTCAAGAACTCTTACGATCAATCTTGGATCCCGAGACGACTCACACACTCTATGATGGAAAATGGATGATGGTGGTGGATGATGGTGTTGTGATGGTGGTGGGTTAAGTGTGAGAGAGGTGGTGTGCCAAGGGATGGTTTGCAAATGAGCCAAGCACCCCTATTTATAGCCTGAACAGCAGCTCGGGCACGGCCCTGTGTCCATCCTCCTTCTCTTTCTTCATTAATTGCAGTTTGTCTGCATTAGTTGACCACGCCGCCGTGTCCGCTGGGCACGCCCCCGTGTGTAGAAGCGAATCTGTACTATCAAGATTTCCCCAGATTCTGCGAATCTTAGAGTTGACCACGACCCCGTGTCCGCTGAGCACGACCCCGTGGTGGGTGATAGAAGCTTCTACAGCTTTGTCCTTTCTGCTAACACTTGGGCACGCCCCCGTGCTCACTGAGCACAGGGCGTGTTCAGCCTTCTGTTCTCTTGATTTTGCTTGGGAAGATGCTGTCGGGGGGGGGGGGGGTCGGGCATGCCACGTTTGTTCCTTTTCTTGTATTTATGTTAGATTTGGCTGCCTTTTTGCTTCTTTTGTTCATTTGAGCTCATTTAATCCTGAAAATACAAAAGGAAGACAAAAACACACTTTTTCCAACATTAGTACTAAAAAAGGGTTAGTTTTATGCCACAATTGATGTAATTTATATGTTGCATTTTGTGCACATCAAATACCCCCACACTTGAATCTTTGCTTGTCCTCAAGCAAAACTCTTTATAATGTGGCTTTACACTCCCAAATGGAATGGGTAGAAGAGAAGGTTTTGGGCTTGTCATAGAGTGTCGGGATTTCCAAGATTCTTTATTAAGTTTTATTTTTATTTATTTACAATCCTATTCGTCATGATTTATTTAAAACATTACATAAGATAAATTACTTATTGGGGCATAACATGCCTTTTTAAAATTCCATTTATATACAAGTTCACATACCTCTCGGGGGATCACTCAACACTCGGCCGAAGATGTTTTTTAGTGAATCACTCGAGAGCGGCATGGAACTTACTCCTACCATAGGCTTGCCAAGCAATCAATCTTCCTCCTTTTTAACTATACACCTTTGTAAATATCAAGAGGACTTTTTGGGGTGAAGGGTTAGGCTTGGGTTAAAGGTAGGTGGTTGGGTTAGTGGTTAGTAAAAGGGCGAAAGGCGTAAAAAGCGTCGGTTTTCGTAAGACTTTTTATTTTTGAAGTTTTTATTTTGATGAAGTCATTATTCAAACAAAGTTATTTTTGATAAACTTGTTTGTTTATTTCTCTTTTTGCTTCATCATCATCATTTTTTTTTGAAAGTCATAAGAAAATCCGAGCTTGTTACTAAAACAAAGGGTTAAAAATAAAAAGGTTTTGGTGGGTGAAAGGGTGTTTGGTTTGGGTTATGAAATGAAAATGTTTAGGCTCAAAGGGGTTAACTAGGGGGATTTTGGGTAGGTGGTAAAAAAAAGAAAAATAAATGGTGTAGAAATAAAAAGGGTTAGTCCTAATGCTTCCGTCATTTACTTACTTGGGTTTAAGTTGGTAAGGACCGGGAATGTATCGTCGTGGCAAGTTCTAGAGTTGTAAGAACCAAACGGCTATTCACACAAGAAACGAAAAATGAGCAGTTAGTTTTAAAGATGTGTATCTGTATGCTCAATAAAGGCTAAAAACTCACTTTTGTGGGAATGGGTTTTTATGTGATCAAGTATATATAATCAAATTTTAACTAAACTTGTCATGCCGTTTCATAATTTTCTTATGTTGGTTCTTTTTATCAAGACGCTATCGGTTGTAAATTTGTAAAAATATAACCTTTTTAGAACTTGAAATTCCCAAATTAAACCTAGACAAGTAAAAAAACTGAAAATTTTTTGAAAAAATTTGGGGTGATAAGCGGTTCCAATAGAGTTTTGTGTAAGGCTTGTATTTAGGACTTGCAAGATTCAAGGTTTTAGCATCCCCCCTACACTTAAATTACACATTGTCCTCAATGTGTCCCAAAAATAAGTTTTTAGGTTGATTGAATGTGTGAAAAGGTGTGAAAAGCAAAATTTTATGTTACTGGGCGTCTGGACACGGCCCCGTGGTGACCGGGCACGGCCCCGTGCTCAGATTGATAGTAACAAAAGTTTGTAAAAAGAAACAGAAGCCTGGGCACGGGGGCGTGTTCAGTGAGCACGCCCCGTGTCTAGTTACCTGAACTGGGCATTCTCTGCAGATTGTGCAGCACGGGGTCGTGTTGGGCGGGCACGCGTGCTGAACTTGCTGTAATGAGGAAAAATTTGTCGGGTGGCCCTGTTTTCGTGCATGGGGTGCTGGTTCACGCTTCCCTTGTTATCCTTCACCATCCCAAGTGTGTTTTATTCATTACAACATCATCCAAACACCAAATTAGCTAAAACCATCATTCATTAAATCATAGAGAGAATTACACAACATTCCTAATAGGTTAAAATTCTCGATAAATAGGTCAAAAGAAACACAAGAAATCTTAAACCAAGAAGTTCTAGCCTAATACTTATTCTAATAGCAAAATTTCCGAAAAGATAATTCTCTCGGTTGGATGCGGCTTGAAGAACTTCTTCCTCCGGTCATGGGTCCCTCACACGTCGGCAAGCCACTCTTCTATCTCCCTAGGGAGAAGAAAGGCGGGCTCATTAGCATTGGTTTGAGGGGGTGCAACCTCCACCGGGACTTCTTGTAGATCTTCAAGAGGAGGCTCTGTTGGGAGGTCGTCCCACCCGGTAGGATTGTTGATTCCAAGTGCTAGGTTCCAATCCTCTTTTGGTAGAATTGGTTCCATGGGAGGTGTTACAAAAATGTTCAACCTCTGGTGCAAGAGGTTGATTTCTTGAAAACTGTTTTCCAACCCCACCGTAAGATAATTTATACGGTCTATTAGGACCTCCTCTACTGACATCATCTCATCAAGAGCCTCACGTAATGCCATTACGCAGCGTACGAGAGTTGCTTCAATTGATGACCTTCTTTCCCTTCGACTGTATCTGGAGTGCGCAGAAGAGGTTCCACTATTTTGACTAGACATTCTACGAAAACACACCAAAAATATTTCATTTTAATGGAACAGTAACTCCGGACACGGCCCCGTGCTCAATGAGCACGACCCCGTGTTCACCTTCCTACAGATTTTTGGAACAAGGAATCTTGTAGTTTCAAATTATTTTTCCAACTTATGAAGCATTTTTGAGCAGAAATAACTTAAAACAATGTTATACAACTTATTTTTAACAAGATTCCTTGAACAAAAACCCAACAAACATTTCAATAAAGCTTGGAATCATGGTGATCTCAAGCTTCAATGGAGGTGTTGAAGCAAAAAAGATGAAGAAGAAGGCAATGGATAAAAGAGGAAAGGACAAGATGGTTGTTAGAACCTTCTTTTAGAAAATACCTAGGATGGAAGGTGAGAAGATCCTCTCAAATCTCTGTCCCTGGATGGTCCAAATGTGCAGGATTCTTGGCTGCATTTATAGAAAACGACAGCACGCTGCACACAGCCCCATGTCGGCTGGACACGGCCCCGTGTGCAGGCAAGATCCTGACATATTTTGTCCGTATTCTGACAAAAAGTCAGAAGGGAATTTTTTGGTGGACACGGGGGCGTGTTGACCTGGGCACGGCCCCATGTCGAAAGGCTGTTTATGAAGTTTGTCTATTTCTAAGGAACTTATCCGGATCAGGCGGTTCCTTACTGGATGGAACAACCCCAAAGTGCCTAAGATACCTTAATTGCTCTATGTTAAGACGAGTACGCAAGAGGTTGTCGATGAGGGTGATTCCTATCCTAAATGTAGGTGGATAAGTCCAACCCTTTCCCGGGCTCTCGTTAAAGAAGGTGTATGCCGAATAGCTCAGGTCTATGTATGCACTGAACGAATTCGATGGAGAGTCCTTCACGGCACAATCGGCACAGGGACGACTATCGCTCAAGTCCTCGCTAGAGTTAGAGGTAACATCGGGAACAACGAAGTTCTTTTTATTTGAATGCGATCCCAACAATTCTTCTTGGTCATCATCGTCTTGAGATAAATTATTGAAATCTATCCTAAGTTCTTTTAACCAATTAAGAATTAGATCTTCCATTTGAAATAGTTCGTCAAGAAGCATTTCTCCTAGAAGATCCGGTTGAGAGCATTCAAGGGAGAGATAGGGATTATTTTTATTTTCGCCCCTCTAAAGGCTACAGGAAAACAATGGGTCTATATAGTGGGGCTTATAATTTAGAAAATAACATTCTAAGTCTTTATGAGAGCCACCACATATTTGACACCACGTACCATAAGAGTGCCGAAAGTAAAAAAAAATCAGTATCCCTCATGTTTGTGTCAGAAATTACCAACCGTCGGGATATTACGGTTCTGTTTTCAGTGGGCACGACCCGTGCTGAGTTCTGCAGAAGCTGAAAAACTAAGAAAATCCTAAAAAAACAGAAAAATTAGAAAAAACGATTAGGCCGCTGATTCCTAACTTTCTTAAAATCCTTGTGTCCCCGGCAACGGCGCCAAAAACTTGATGCGTGTGAAGTGTCGTAGGTTTTTAATGTATATTTTAAGCCCTTTTACACTTTTTAGTCAAGTTTTAAATTTATAAAACACGATATTTACTAACACTAAACACACATATGGGCAAGTGCACCCATCGTGAGCGTAGTATAGTGTTGGTAAGATACCGAGGTCGTCCAAGGACACAAGAGCTTTTAGTACCGGTTTATCCTCAACGTCTAATCAAATCAAAAGTTAGAAAAAGGTTTTTAAACAAGAAAAATAAAACTAACTAAAATGCTGAAAAATAAAATAAAAATAAAAACAGATAGACAAGATGAATCACTTGGATCCGACTCGTGTGTAGCGTAACCTTTGATTATTTCCGCACTTTTGCACTTTTTAAGAGATTATCTTAGTTATTGTAGTAGGCCCCTCTTTTGAAAGTGACGTTACCCTCAACCCAGTAGTTTGAGTCAGCAAAGATACAATCCTAAAGGGTTGGATTATTGAAAGATAATTAATTAAGTTATTAATGCATATTATGGTAGGCCCCTCTTTTGGAGGTGATGTTACCCTCGGCTAAGTAGTCTGAGTCAGCAGGGATACAGTCCTAAGTAGCCGGGTTAAAGTATTAATAGTAGCTTACATATGAGGGGATCAAAGAGTTTGGACCCCCGCCATCCAATACCGGTGGGTATTGAAGGAGGTCCTACTAAATTTGACCTAGGTCCTTGCAGGATCTATACACTGAACAAGGCAAGACTCTTACCAAACCGTTCCCTTAACCCCCGACCAGGTAGCCAACATATCTCCATATAGACCGTGGAGATATGAATGGTGAAAATATTTTATTTTATATAGACAGTAAAATAATGCCAAGACACCACGGACAAACGATAAGGAAGAATCACCTTCAACATAAGAAACTAGTTATTAAAGTCATTAATACATAACCAAGTAAAAAGTGCAAAAAGATTAAAAATAAAAAGTATTACACTAGACACTTGTCTTCACCAAGTGATGTAAGAGACTTAGGTAAACATGGCCTTTGATTGTCAAGAACTCTTACGATCAATCTTGGATCCCGAGATGAGTCACACACTCTATGATGGAAAATGGATTATGGTGGTGGATGATGGTGTTGTGATGGTGGTGGATGGTGGGTGAAGTGTGAGAGAGGTGGTGTGCCAAGGGATGGTTTGCAAATGAGCCAAGCACCCCTATTTATAGCCTGAACAGCAGCTCGGGCACGACCCCGTGTCCATCATCCTTCTCTTTCTTCATTAATTGCAGTTTGTCTGCATTAGTTGACCACGCCCCCGTGTCCACTGGGCACGCCCCCGTGTGCAGAAGCGAATCTGTACTATCAAGATTTCCCCAGATTCTGCGAATTTTAGAGTTGACCACGGCCCCGTGTCCGCTGAGCACGACCCCGTGGTGGGTGATAGAAGCTTTTACAGCTTTGTCCTTTCTGTTAACACTTGGGCACGCCCCCGTGCTCAGTGAGCACGGGGCGTGTTCAGCCTTCTGTTCTCTTGATTTTGCTTGGGAAGATGTTGTCGGGGGGGGGGGGGGGGTCGGGCATGCCACGTTTGTTCCTTTTCTTGTATTTATGTTATATTTGGCTGCCTTTTTGCTTCTTTTGTTCATTTGAGCTCATTTAATCCTGAAAATACAAAAGGAAGACAAAAACACACTTTTCCAACATTAGTACTAAAAAAGGGTTAGTTTTATGCCACAATTGATGTAATTTATGTGTTGCATTTTGTGCACATCAGTACCATATAAGTAATGCCTCCAAAGTTTTAGTGCAAACACAACGGCACCCAACTCCAAGTCGTGGGTGGTGTAATTCTTCTCGTGCACCTTTAATTGTCGAGAAGCATAGGCAATAACCTTGCCTTTCTGCATGAGCACGCATCCCATGCCAGTGTGTGATGCGTCGCAGTAAACCACAAATTCTTCTATTCCATCAGGCAATGTCAACATAGGTGCATTGCTCAACTTCTGCTTAAGAATGTTAAAAGACTCTCGCTGCTTAGGACCCCAATAAAACTTGATATTCTTGCGGGTTAATGAAGTTAGGGGTGCAGCAATCCTTGAGAAGTTTTCAATAAATCGCCTATAGTATCCTGCCAAACCCAAAAACCTACGAATTTATGTGGGCGTCTTTGGCTCTTGCCAATTCATGACAGCTTCAACTTTAGCGGGATCCACCTGGATACCACGCTCACTAACCATGTGTCCAAGAAACTGGAATTCACGAAGCCAAAATTCACATTTAGAGAACTTAGCATAAAGCTTCTCTTACTGAAGAAGTGAAAGAATACAACGAAGGTGCTTCTCATGGTCAGCTTGATTCTTTGAATAAATAAGAATGGCATCAATGAAGACAATGACAAACTTGTCCAAGTAGGTTTGCAAACGCGATTCATGAGGTCCATGAACGCTGCTGGTGCATTAGTGAGCCCAAAAGGCATCACTAGGAACTCGTAATGACCATAACGAGTCCTAAATGCAATCTTGTGCACATCTTCATCTCTAACCTTCAGCTGATGGTAACCAGACCTTAAGTCGATCTTAGAGAAGTAACTTGCCCCTTGTAATTGATCGAACAGATCATCGATCCTGGGCAATGGATATCTATTCTTGATAGTAACCTTGTTTAGCTCACGATAATCAATGCACAACCGCATTGATCCATCTTTCTTCTTTACAAACCGAATTGGTGCTCCCCAAGGAAATGAGCTCGGTCTAATAAATCCTTTTGCCAACAATTCATCCAAATGAGTTCTCAACTCTTTCATCTCAGTTGGGGCTAACCGGTAAGGTGCTCTTGCAACAGGTGCTGCTCCAGGTATTATGTCGATTCTGAACTCCACTTGCCTATCTGGGGGTAAACCAGGTAGTTCTTCAGGGAATACTTCTGGATATTCAGAGATGACAGGGATGTCTTCAACCCTGGGTTTTGGTTCATCAATGGTCACTTGCGCCATATAAATGACGCAACCTTTCTTCATACACCTTGGCACCTTAAGCACAGACACTTGCTTAGGCAACCCATACTGAGTATCTCCCTGTATGGTAAGTGGTTCACCATACAGAGTCTTGATCACCACTTGTTTCTTGTTGCACAAGATCTGGGCTTGGTTTTGAGATAACCAATCCATGCCTATTACTATGTCGAAACCAGCTAATTTCAAAGGAAGCAAGGACAATGGAAAAGAGTGGTTCCTAATGGATATGAAACATCCATCTAACACGGTTGATGCGGTTTCTATGGTTCCATCAGCTAATTCAACCTCATACTTTATGCTTAGGGTTCTAACAGGCAGATTTAACAGCTTACAAAACTTATCATCAACAAATGACTTATCTCCTCCCGAATCAAATAACACCCTTGCATAAACATCATTAATAAGGAAGGTACCTGTTATCACATTATCGTCCTGAACAGCTTCTCGTGCATCCATTCGGAAGACCCTAGCATTGGTCTTTTTCCCATCCTCAGCCTTCTTCGTAAACTTTGGGCAATTGGACTTAATGTGCCCTTTCTCGTTGCAGTTGTAGCACGTTGCGTCCTTTATTTTCTTGCAGTCTAAGGTCTTGTGCTCACTTGACTTACAAATCCCACAAGGCCTTGGCTGCGATTGGGATTTCGACTCGTATCTGCACCTCCCGAAATGGTGCTTCTTACAGATTTTACACTTGGGATTATCGCCCGACTGATGACCATCCTTTTTAGTTCCAGAACTCTTTTTGTGGTCGGAATTCCCTTTGTGTTTCTTATCCGAACGCCGTGAGTTATCATCCTCACGCTTCCTCTTTTCAGCATCAGTGTTTCTCAGCGATCTCTGTCTAACCGCGTCCAGAGTCAGAGATAATGATATATCAGCTGCAGATCTAAAAGTAGCTGGTCTAGAGGCCTTCACACTCGCCTTGATCTCTGGGGCTAAACCCCCTATGAAACGAGCTATCCGCTTGGGTTCTGGTGTCACAAGATAAGGAACCAATCTTGACATAGTATTGAAGCTTGTAAGGTAGGCTTGACAATCCAGGTTCTTCATAACCAAAGACAAGAAATCAGACTCAATCTTTTCAACCTCATGCTGAGGGCAGTAGTTCTCCTTAATGAGAGTAACAAACTGATCCCATGTCAGATTGTACAATGGGATCTTCCCAGTGGCTTGAATCAAAGACCTCCACCACGCTAGTGCCTCGCCTTTGAATGACTGAGATACAAACTTTACCACATCCTTATCAGTGCAACCACTGATATCTACCACAGTGTCCATCTCGTCTAACCATGACATGCAATCAACTGCTCCTTTCACCCCGATGAAATCCCTGGGTTTGCAGGAGACAAAGTATTTATAAGTGCAACCTTTAGCACGTGGTTCTTGATTTAACACAACTCTCTTAGATGGAACACTCCTCTGATTTGATGAGTGATGAGAATCACTTTTGTGAGCGGTATGAGTTCTAGAGGGTGGTTTAGAGGGTGGTTTAGAGTGTGGTACTTGTAACACCCCGAAAACGGGTTTGGTAATCAAACCACGTTAATAATAATGAATGGGTAAAATACCGTTAGTGGTAAAATTTAACCCGGTGAATATAAGGATTTAAATAAATAATCTAATATTAATTAAAAAGAAGGATAAATACTTTGAGAAAACAAAGTATATAAAAGGTCCGAGTTAACGGGACCTAAAATAAAACCGGTTATGGCTCCCCGAACCCATTAAGTTAACTAGGTAGAACTAACCTAGTTAGTAATGGGTAATGAAATGATAAACTATGGGTTCTAGTTTCAATTGTAAATTCTTGAAACTATAGGTACTAATGTCGTCAAGTAGGAAACTAATTTTTATTAAAACAGAAAATTAAAACAAAACACACACATAGAATGTGTGTGTGTGTGCGTAGGGAACGACAAGAGCAGGAAGAAAAAAGGGTAAAACCCTAAACTCCACAAAATCTTCCAATTGAAGGTGCAATTGAAGACCAAACTCGGATTGGAATACATATAAACGATCACCGAGCTAAGGGGATCGTAAGGTATGTCGAAATTTATAGTTTGGTGATATTTTGAGTTTGTGATAATCATGCATGAATGAAATTTTAGTGTGAATGATTGAATGTTATAGTGAAATTGACACTAGTATAAGTCTAGGAACGAACCCTAGATGTGAAATTGGTAATTAAGTGTCATGAATAAGTGATTGAAGGATTAATCTTGTAAGTGGTAAATGGGTTTTATGAAAATATGATGAACACTTTAAAAGTGATGGTAAATCTGAGAAAAATTGATGTTATGATGCAAGATTTGATATTGTTCATGAGTGCTAGACATAAGGGTTTGATTTAATGATTGAAACTTGGTTAAAAATATTAGCCATGAACTAAATAGAAGAGGTATAAAAATCATGCCCATAAGGTGCTCGTTAAAATGCCCAAGTGAATCGTGTTGTCTACTAGTTTGTATGTAGAGCTTGATTTGATGATTTCATGAGTAGTGGGTTTATGACAAATCTTGGATTTGTATGAAATTAAACATGATGGTGTATGAGAATCACCAAATAGGACTTGAATATATGTTAATTTTAGTTCTAGTTCTTAAATTGACAAAGATGATAAAATTAGGATTCATATGATGACTTCTTGAAATATATGATGTTTTTGACATCTCTTAGCCTACAATCACTGTGTTATAGGTTTCTAACCATTACCAAGAGTTTCATAAGGGTTTTAGCCATGGAAATGGGTTGCATTTGATGGTTTGGTTCGAATTTAAAATGACCCTAAACATGATTTCCGCAGCTTTTTATATGGATTTCGACTAATCTTAAAAAATCATATAAAATCAACCGTTTATCCGATTTGGGTGTTCTATACCTTTTCGGAAAGCTTATGAAGTAAATTTTTACTGTTTTCAATCATAAGAAACAAATGTGGTTGTTAAATAGGCCAAAAGAATGAATTAAACCGTTGTTCAAAACCTTGAAAGCTGTTTGAAAAATGAAAATATAGTTGCTGTGCTGATTTTATAAAAATCATATAAAATCATAGAAAATTCGTTAGAAGGTGTACCTTATATGATTGCGAAGGTATTGAAGTTTTCTACGATCCATCTTTGAACATGTTAATCTAGTTCGGACTTTGAATGGGTCATAATGGTCAATTACAGCAGCTGTATAGAAAATCGCTGCACATTAATAATGTCATTATTAATCCAGAAAAAGACATATGATTGCGTATACTTGATTTAGTCATGAAGTATTTATTGTTAGGAACAAATAACACTTTATGTGACATGTTTAAAGTGTTCAAAATCACTTACTAACTAGTTCGTAGTTCGTATAAGTAACTTGACTAACGGGTCAAACGGTTAGTGAATGGAAAGAGTTATGAAAAAAAAAATATAGTTGTTGAATAAATAGCATACTTTGATGAATAAGTGTGTGAATCCATAAGGTGTGGTGGTCATGTTAATGTTGACTAATCTAATCATCTTGTGGATATGATATGGTAGTTTGACTCTGACAAGCTAGATAGGAGCTTGGAAATGAACGGGTCAAATGGATACAAGTTCAAGTATGAAGCTCGCAAGGATGCAAGGTAAGTAAAGCTTACACCCTTTTTTTATGGATACGTATTTGCTTTATAGATTATAAACACGACCAAGGTTATATCCAAAATATGGGTTCCGATACGAAATGATACGGGTCGGGACAAATAAAATGATAAAAAAAAGAAAGAAGTATGTTTAATGGAAAAAGGGGCGCAATGGGTTAAATAATGAAATGGAAAATAAATACCATTCAAATATAAGTGCAAAATGTTTGGTCATTTAGACTAAACGGGTCAAATGGTAATGTTAACACCATTTGACGAATAATGACTAATAAGTGCTTGTCGAGTCCGATGCTCACAGGGTAAAACGGATTATGGAATTTGCGTTGCTATGAATCAGTAAATTATTAAGGCAAGGTATTAAAACGGGTCAATACTTTGACCCGAGCCAGGTACGCGTAAATTGGCGGAGTATAAGTAGACATATTAACGTGGAAATGTGATGTGTGGAAAGAGAAGAGCGAGATTTGAACTTAAATGTTTAAATCTCCTAAACGGGTCAAAATGAATTATGCGCATAGCTTGGGCATTGGTCGCATAATTCATAAAAGTTATGTTCACGAGTTAAAGATTTTTGAGTTAACAAGTAGTCCAAGGTTCTATGATGATTTAAAAATGATTTAGAAACAAGTCGTTTAATAGATTATGAAACGGGTCGAATAATTGTATAAGAGATTTATAAGCCGTTAGCTTATAAATCAGCATCGTTACAAACCTTAGTGTTGATTACATAGGAGACTGCATTACAGTCAATACGAAATAAAAATCGCGTAAAACGGATGTGTCGTTTGAAAGTTATGCATGTTTATGTTAAAAAAATGCAGGTTGCAGAAACAAACCTGCTGGAAAATGGTGACCCTCGCGCCACGCGAAGGACCAAGATGGTTGGGGCGCGACACGCGACCACGGTCACGGCACGCGACAGAATTAGGGAACCCTGCCGCGGTACGCGACAGGGGTACAACTTGCAGATTTTGTTTGTTTCACTTATTTGGCTCAAAGTACTTGAAGAAACATGTTACATAATTATCAAAACTAACGTTTGTGTTGGTTTTGATTACAGGTAAATGATATCTACTATCCGGATGAAGATCAAGCGCCTAACAAGAACCGAACACACGATAAATGAAGCTTCCGCATTTGAGTTTAAACCTTGTTATCAAAAGTGAACTATGTAAACAATTGTTACTATCTTTTGAATGTTTTAATCATGTATGAATGATAACTTATAAAAGTTTTTGAAAGGTCGCATTTTCATGTAAAATGCGTAGTTTATTAATATAATCTTGATAAATTAAGACGGGTCTTACAAGTTGGTAATCAGAGCTCAAGGTTAAAAGAATAAAGTGTTCGGTTCGAGGCTTGATCGCAAATCCGGTAAGTATATGTATGTTAATAGTTTAGCATGCTAAAGTGTTGTAAACAACAAATAGGGCTATCGTGTGATACACGTTACCTCAATTAAATGATAAATATAATTGACGAAATTGCACGCGTTGACGCGTATAGTAGAAAAGCCTTGTATTATAATACGGGTGATTATTGAAGTTGATGTTACTAATTCTTGTAAATGTTTTAATTGAAGGACACTCGCATCTGAAGATAGCGAGAGTTTAACAAATTGCGGATATGACGGTGGAACGGCCCGAGGTATGACAAGCAGAGCATACTAATCAAGGACCTTAATCACGTGACGATCGCGAACAAGGTTAACGACATAAAAAGCCCGTTAGGGCAAGCATTTACAGGTGCACATTTTAAATTATTATGTGAATAGTAATATGCAACAAATACATAGAGATTGAAAGTTGCATATGTAGATCAAAAACTTGAAAAAACCCGAATAGAAAATCTATCCGGGATATTGTTTCCAAAAGAAACAAATAGAGGCATTACTTACATGGGGTGTAATGTGAAAATTACAAAAAAGGTCATGTATACCAGGTATTGATCGCTTACTTTGGCCAAGTAAGTGGTGAACACGTGGTACCATGAACTTTTTATGATGGACATGCTTACATCCAATGTAGTAAGGACGGGGTGAGTGGGACAAATTAAAAAGTATCCAAATGAATCAGATAAGCAAAGTATTTGATAATAATGTAAACGCACAGCCGAGTGACGGAAGCGTATTATATTAGGATAATGAGCCCGAGTGAAGGGACAAAGAAACATGTAAAATGATTAAGGTACGCATGGGAGGGGGTGTACTTACACTCGAACCCGGAGAATACAAACATGTAAAATGATTAAGATATGTATTGGGAGGGGGTGTACTTACACTCGAACCCGGAAAATGCAAATATGTCTCTTAACGGGCCGTTTTTGTAAAACGTCAAACTTGAGGACAGAGTCGGAATATAAAAGTGAAGCGAGGTCTTAATGCATACCGGGAGGGTTGCAATAATAACGACTTCGGTAAAACACCCGGTGTATGGGTAGGAATTTTAACGCATGTGTAAATCAAGAGACGTGAACGCAGGTTAAAAATCAAAAGACTTGGATTATGAGTTACGACTATAAAATTTCGTAAATAGAAATTTTGAATAAATATGTTCAACCAATCGAGGTTGAACAGGTTGAATAAAGAATGAAGTTTGACGTTCATAAGTGGTGAAATTTCACACGAACAAGTCAAACGAATTAAATAAAGAATAACGCTTGCTAGTGTCAGTAAGCGCGAACCGGATAAATAAAAGCGCGAAATACTAATAAACCTATCCAAGGGGTTATGGGTACTTAAAAAAAAACCCGTAAGGTAAAAGAATCCGGGTAGTGGGTTGCAAAAAAAAAAAAAACATGTAGGTGAGAACCAAATAATGGCAAGCATAGAATAAACCGACGTATGAATGACGTAAAAAGACGTAAAGTCGGAAAATTAGTCCAAAAATAAACAAATGAAGCCTTAGACTACGGTCAAGGTCAACTAAAGTTCAAAAGCGAAAATAAACGATTCCAAACATAACAAGAGATGCTTTGAAGCTATATATGTATATATACATTTGAATATAGACACAAATAAAAGATGAATCTGCGGGATCATCGTAACCTTCGGGAATGCGAGCAGTGTTAAGGTCTACGGGACCAGAATGACTCTCGGGTCACGAATAAAAAAAGGGAAATAAACCTTAGGGTCCCCGTTAAAAGGGGGTGAAGACCTAAGGAAATAGCCTACAAGGCTAAGTGAAAGAACCTATGGGTCAATAGAGGAAAGCAAGGGAACTTGCTATGATTCCTCGCGTAAAACGAGAACGGAAAAGAATAAATTATGGGTTGTCAATTTCCTTGATATAAGTAATTGACTTAGTTAAAAGGAAAAACGTTAAACTAAAATTCAGTTTTAGTAAGAAACAACGTTTTCACAAATATGAATATTATGAGACGAACTCAGAAATGGTTAATATTAAAGGATATAGGTTTTAACACCAGTAGGTGTAAAACGATACATTCGAAAGAAAGATTTTCGACAATGAAAAGTCGACATAAACTTAAACAAGATGTGATGGGATTACTGTCACTAAAAGTGATGTAGAATGTAACCATGTTGTAACGTGAGTTACGAGACAAGAAATCAGAAAAACGCAAAAGGCCGGGATGGCAATATGATGTACCCGAGTGACAGGGTATAAAGTGACGGTGAGAAATTAGTCTAGCCGGCAAAAAAAAAAACCATTCAGAGTCAAAATAGTGTTACGACTTATACAAGGCGCTGGTCAATATAAAAAAATTTGCTAGAAGTAAACGTGTCGAATAATAAATACGACCGAGTAATCAGATGACAACTCGGTCAAATCCGTGACTAGAATAAGAAACACAAGCTGAAAGTAATGGCCTACGAGGCCTTACACGTGAAAGGCGTATACGCCTTAAAACCAAAAACACATTACCATACTTTTTGGTAGGATTATTATGTGCGAATAGTGCTCAAGTGATCACCAAAACTAAGGTTCAGATGATCTAAACTGATAAAGTTTGTGAGAAAGGTTTCGGGGACGAAACCTCTTTAAGGGGGGTAAACTTGTAACACCCCGAAAACGGGTTTGGTAATCAAACCACGTTAATAATAATGAATGGGTAAAATACCGTTAGTGGTAAAATTTAACCCGGTGAATATAAGGATTTAAATAAATAATCTAATATTAATTAAAAAGAAGGATAAATACTTTGAGAAAACAAAGTATATAAAAGGCCCGAGTTAACGGGACCTAAAATAAAACCGGTTATGGCTCCCCGAACCCATTAAGTTAACTAGGTAGAACTAACCTAGTTAGTAATGGGTAATGAAATGATAAACTATGGGTTCTAGTTTCAATTGTAAATTCTTGAAACTATAGGTACTAATGTCGTCAAGTAGGAAACTAATTTTTATTAAAACAGAAAATTAAAACAAAACACACACATAGAATGTGTGTGTGTGTGCGTAGGGAACGACAAGAGCAGGAAGAAAAAAGGGTAAAACCCTAAACTCCACAAAATCTTCCAATTGAAGGTGCAATTGAAGACCAAACTCGGATTGGAATACATATAAACGATCACCGAGCTAAGGGGATCGTAAGGTATGTCGAAATTTATAGTTTGGTGATATTTTGAGTTTGTGATAATCATGCATGAATGAAATTTTAGTGTGAATGATTGAATGTTATAGTGAAATTGACACTAGTATAAGTCTAGGAACGAATCCTAGATGTGAAATTGGTAATTAAGTGTCATGAACAAGTGATTGAAGGATTAATCTTGTAAGTGGTAAATGGGTTTTATGAAAATATGATGAACACTTGAAAAGTGATGGTAAATCTGAGAAAAATTGATGTTATGATGCAAGATTTGATATTGTTCATGAGTGCTAGACATAAGGGTTTGATTTAATGATTGAAACTTGGTTAAAAATATTAGCCATGAACTAAATAGAAGAGGTATAAAAATCATGCCCATAAGGTGCTCGTTAAAATGCCCAAGTGAATCGTGTTGTCTACTAGTTTGTATGTAGAGCTTGATTTGATGATTTCATGAGTAGTGGGTTTATGACAAATCTTGGATTTGTATGAAATTAAACATGATGGTGTATGAGAATCACCAAATAGGACTTGAATATATGTTAATTTTAGTTCTAGTTCTTAAATTGACAAAGATGATAAAATTAGGATTCATATGATGACTTCTTGAAATATATGATGTTTTTTGACATCTCTTAGCCTACAATCACTGTGTTATAGGTTTCTAACCATTACCAAGAGTTTAATAAGGGTTTTAGCCATGGAAATGGGTTGCATTTGATGGTTTGGTTCGAATTTAAAATGACCCTAAACATGATTTCCGCAGCTTTTTATATGGATTTCGACTAATCTTAAAAAATCATATAAAATCAACCGTTTATCCGATTTGGGTGTTCTATACCTTTTCAGAAAGCTTATGAAGTAAATTTTTATTGTTTTCAATCATAAGAAACAAATGTGGTTGTTAAATAGGCCAAAAGAATGAATTAAACCGCTGTTCAAAACCTTGAAAGCTGTTTGAAAAATGAAAATATAGTTGCTGTGCTGATTTTATAAAAATCATATAAAATCATAGAAAATTCGTTAGAAGGTGTACCTTATATGCTTGCGAAGGTATTGAAGTTTTCTACGATCCATCTTTGAACATGTTAATCTAGTTCGGACTTTGAATGGGTCATAATGGTCAATTACAGCAGCTGTATAGAAAATCGCTGCACATTAATAATGTCATTATTAATCCAGAAAAAGACATATGATTGCGTATACTTGATTTAGTCATGAAGTATTTAATTTTAGGAACAAATAACACTTTATGTGACATGTTTAAAGTGTTCAAAATCACTTACTAACTAGTTCGTAGTTCGTATAAGTAACTTGACTAACGGGTCAAACGGTTTGTGAATGGAAAGAGTTATGAAAAAAAAATATAGTTGTTGAATAAATAGCATACTTTGATGAATAAGTGTGTGAATCCATAAGGTGTGGTGGTCATGTTAATATTGACTAATCTAATCATCTTGTGGATATGATATGGTAGTTTGACTCTGACAAGCTAGATAGGAACTTGGAAATGAACGGGTCAAATGGATACAAGTTCAAGTATGAAGCTCGCAAGGATGCAAGGTAAGTAAAGCTTACACCCTTTTTTTATGGATACGTATTTGCTTTATAGATTATAAACACGACCAAGGTTATATCCAAAATATGGGTTCCGACACGAAATGATACGGGTCGGGATGAATAAAATGATAAAAAAAAAAAAGAAGTATGTTTAATGGCAAAAGGGGCGAAATGGGTTAAATAATGAAATGGAAAATAAATACCATTCAAATATAAGTGCAAAATGTTTGGTCATTTAGACTAAACGGGTCAAATGGTAATGTTAACACCATTTGACGAATAATGACTAATAAGTGCTTGTCGAGTCCGATGCTCACAGGGTAAAACGGATTATGGAATTTGCGTTGCTATGAATCAGTAAATTATTAAGGCAAGGTATTAAAACGGGTCAATACTTTGACCCGAGCCAGGTACGCGTAAATTGGCGGAGTATAAGTAGACATATTAACGTGGAAATGTGATGTGTGGAAAGAGAAGAGCGAGATTTGAACTTAAATGTTTAAATCTCCTAAACGGGTCAAAATGAATTATGCGCATAGCTTGGGCATTGGTCGCATAATTCATAAAAGTTATGTTCACGAGTTAAAGATTTTTGAGTTAACAAGTAGTCCAAGGTTCTATGATGATTTAAAAATGATTTAGAAACAAGTCGTTTAATAGATTATGAAACGGGTTGAATAATTGTATAAGAGATTTATAAGCCGTTAGCTTATAAATCAGCATCGTTACAAACCTTAGTGTTGATTACATAGGAGACTGCATTACAGTCAATACGAAATAAAAATCGCGTAAAACGGATGTGTCGTTTGAAAGTTATGCATGTTTATGTTAAAAAAAAATGCAGGTTGCAGAAACAAACCTGCTGGAAAATGGTGCCCTCGCGCCACGCGAACGACCAAGATGGTTGGGGCGCGACACGCGACCACGGTCGCGGCACGCGACAGAATTAGGGAACCCTGCCGCGGTACGCGACAGGGGTACAACTTGCAGATTTTGTTTGTTTCACTTATTTGGCTCAAAGTACTTGAAGAAACATGTTACATAATTATCAAAACTAACGTTTTTGTTGGTTTTGATTACAGGTAAATGATATCTACTATCCGGATGAAGATCAAGCGCCTAACAAGAACCGAACACACGATAAATGAAGCTTCCACATTTGAGTTTAAACCTTATTATCAAAAGTGAACTATGTAAACAATTGTTACTATCTTTAGAATGTTTTAATCATGTATGAATGATATCTTATAAAAGTTTTTGAAAGGTCGCATTTTCATGTAAAATGCGTAGTTTATTAATATAATCTTGATAAATTAAGACGGGTCTTACAGTACTGACTGAGTCCCGACTTGGGTACCCCTGGATTCTTTGAAATGTCTATCTAGAGCTCGCGTAATAGCATTATCTATAAATGCCTGTAATTCTGCTCCTGCTATGTTGACTCTGGAAGTGTCATGATTATCTCTGGGGTGGCTGTTGACTTCGTCTGACCCAGCCATGTAGCTTGATTGCTACATAAGATAAATGATTTTAATTTACTCAGAGGTCTATAACAGTTTTATCATCTAGATGATTCATTAATCATGGTATTTAAGAAACCATTTCGATTAATTTGTTAGGCATATATATATTCAGGATTTTTCATTATAATAATCCTTAGTTTAAAATATTTTAATGGCAAAAAGGCCAAGTCATATGGACAGTTTTAAATTTTTATTCATGATCTTATAGGATCAAGGTATTGAGGTTTTAATTATAATTCATTACCTCTTCTTAATAGGGGGTCGAAGACCACGCTGTCTTTTGTCTTTTGTCTTATATGACAATGAGTATAGCCCGTAGGCATTACATCCCTAATGGATGCTTTAATTAGTAAAAAGGATTTGGAAGAATCCAATATATGGATGACTTATGCGATTTTATCGAATCACATTTTTCCAGGAGTGTTAACATGTTTTCAGATGTTAACAAGAATCTGTATCTTAATAAGGATCTACCATCTTGGTCCTGTTTTAATATGACACGTGGACTAGGTTTTGCCTTTAAGATTTATTTAATATATAATGGCAGATTTATTTTTTTAAAAGGAATGGTATTTTGTTTTTATTTTACATATTATATTCATGTATGCAATGATAATTAAAATTTAACACATTCCATAATTTAAATCAAAAGAGTACAATAATGCCTTAAACGAGACTTAACAGAAGGACATGCCCACGCAGGGGCTTAAACAGAAAAGGCATGCCCACGCAGGGACTGATTAAACATTAAAGAAATACAAATAAACAGATAAAGGATTTAATGACCCTTTTTGGTCGCCAGACCCTTGAAAATTCCTCGGTTTTGCCTACGCTCTTCCCGAACCTCATCCTCCACCTGACTCAACCTTTGAAGAATCTCCTAATGCTGCGGTGGCGATATTACTGGCGGCTGCGGGGGCTGCTGATATAGCGGAGGTTGAGGAGGTGGCGGTTGTTGATACCCATAGGGTGGGTACCCATAGTGTGGATATCCAGCTTGGTATGGGACTCCTAAGGGTCCTTCCGGATGAAGGGCATTGTAGTTTGCCGCTACCAGGTATGGGTCAGCCTCGGCGTAGTTGTAGTTGGTGTGGGCCGGCTGCTCAAATGGGTTGTACGCCGCTGAACCGGCGTATGTAGGAATTGGGTTGTTATAACCCACTAGTGGCGGTGCGACCGGAGCAGACTGCACCTCAGAAACAGGGTTCGAAGGCCCACCCATCTGTGGGTCTTCGTATAGTGTCGAATAATGGCTGCCACTAGATGGTTGAGGGGTGCTGATGTGGACTCCCCCTCGCACGGACATCCGTGCGGTTGATCTCCTACGCCTCGGTGGCTCCGGAGCCTGTTGTTGCACTGGTGGTGGTGGCGGAGTAACCGCTACAAAGCACGAATCCTCCGAGGGATCCTACTGCTGCTGCGGTGAGTTGTGGTAACTGGGAGTAAACACCCAGTCGATCTGGTTAAACCTCGCCTCATCGTTGTCGGGACCGCTATAAGGTGATCCGAGAAAAGGTGACCCATCTGAAATCTCGATGGGGGTGAGTAGGCGTTCCGGTTGGCGGTTGGGCAGGCTCTGGATCCTCGTCCATATCCATGGAGAAATGGTCCTCCGGTCCCAACGGGTTATAACCCATTGGTTCATTAATTAGGTTTTCCGGGTTGAACCGGCTATGAAAATAGGGTGTTGGATCGTTAAAGGGTGAGTTGTGGCTTTGGAGGGGTATAAATGAATGGTGTGAGTTGTGGGGCTCATTTTCCGATTGAGGCCCGTAAGAGTTTAGGTATGAGGGTGAGGAGCTCAGCGAGATTGAGCGCCTTGCAGGTTCTATATGGGTCCTCCAGTTTTCCTGAGGACTTTTGCTTAGAGAATCAGATGGTGTTCGCCGGTGTGAAGGCCCGGCCTCATGATCATTGGGGGCGACGAGTGGCCCCCTGCCTCTACCTCTTCCACGAAATCTGGGTGGCATCTTGTTGAACCAGTCAAAACAACAAAGGATATGTTGATGCAGATTTGTGTCCGATGCTTGTCGAATAGATTAGATTTATTATTTTACGCTGAATTTGTAATAGTTAGTGAAACGGTCTATCGAACTTGTATAGACCCGCTCGTTTGAAGTGGTCAAACGAGAGGGTTATTCGGTTGACCGTGTGTGTTTGAAAGACAAAGGGGTGTGGCTATAAATAGCAACCCTTTGCCATTTCAAACATTAGTAGATTGTAGGAGGTTTGAGACCTCACCAGGGAGAGATCACCACTTGATCTCTCCCCGGAACCAAACGGCTCTGGTAAAGGTTCGATTATCTTGTTAATCGGGCCGGCTTGCTTTGTTATGTTATCAAATCTATACAAGTAAGTATTTCATCCGTCTATGATCTTTCCGTCTATGCACATAATCATGATAATCACGGTTTCGGTCACGAAAACGGTCCTACAAGTGGTATCAGAGCCATGGTGCCCGATTTAGTAAATCTAACCGTTTACTAAATCACATGTGCTCTAGATCTGTGATTTTCGTGCTTTTTGTTCAAGATGCAAAAATGGTGAAAATGGATAAAAACTCAGATCTGGATCGACATATTCAGATCTAGTTGAAACAGAACATATACGAGTGTTAGTTTTTCTGTTTTACACCAAACAAATCAATTTTTCATCATCAAATGTGTGTTTTCGTCAAATCTGCAAAAAGTAACAGTCGCTGTGTTCTTGAGATATTCTTGGCGGCTGCTTAAAGAAACTAGGGTTTCTTCATACCCACTCCTGACGAAACTGACCCCATGACGAAACACCACCTCCACTTTCGTCGACCAGGAAGCTGTTCTGTTTCGTCACACACAAAAGGATTTCTGTTTCGTCGGATCAACAAACTTCAGTTTCGTCGACATCTGACCAGTGGTTACCAGAGATCTGTTTCGTCGGACTACATTAAGATTTCAGTTTCGTCGACTTCACACAAATCCTGTTTCGCCGGAATCCTTTCGTCATCAGAAGATTGATTTTGAACAGGCGGAGCATCCTCTATCTGCGTGAATACAGCCCTGTGATCTTGTTGAAGGGTTACTCAGTATGAGAAACCTGCTGATGTGCCGTCACCGGTGCCATCAGGCCCACTGCCATCTGCATCTAAACCCATGTCTGCATCGGGTACTAGGGTTGAGGGTACAACTGATGTATATATGAAATTGAAGGTTTTGATTGTTGATGCTGGGTATCGCCGAGCTTGTGTATTAAAGAAATGTGAAAATGACTGAATATTTTTTTGAGTCTTTGTTCATCGCAGACAAGGAGACCGAGGGATGTGTAATGGAAATTAATTTGGGGGAAGTGGTTCTGAATGTATCGCCCAGGAGAGAGAGACAGAAGTTGAAGTTTGTCTGGTCTGAATGTAATTGTCGGCTGAAGATAAAGTTGTGTAGGGTTGTTATGTTGGATTTGTTTGGTATTTCGGGCCAAACACCTTATGATTGGGCCCAACAAATAGTTTTTTTTTAGTGGGTCTCATAGCTCCATCTAATTAATGGGTAGTGAAAGATGGCTTCACTGATGGTTTTCGATGAACAATGATGGAATGTCTTTTGGTTTGTTTTATGTGGGCCATTGTTCAAGTGGACTGGTAAAATGATACTTGGGTTTTACTATGGATTGATTAGTGGGGTGAGATTTATTATATTTTTGTGGGACAAGAATATTAAGCGTTGGGGTCGGGTGTTCGTGAAGATTATTGAACCGAGCTTCCAAATTTCAACATCAAATTCGTACGAATTTGGGAGCGCACGGGATGTTGCGGCATGATGAAAACAAGAGATGATGAAAACTTAAATTGTGGGGTAGTCACGGTTACCGATGAAAATGTCAAAAATGGTGACGCGACTACAATGGGCCAAAAACCAAAAACAAAACGGTATGTTCACTTCCGCACGTCAGTATTTATGTTTGTTATCGGTTATTCGAAGATGTTCGAAAGCATTTTGTTTATTGTCATATTTTCGCATTTGAAAACGAACGTATGAACCTAGAATGTCAATACCGGTCCTAACGAATCCAAAAGGTCGAAGAGTATATGCCTATGATGAAAGTTTTCAGATTAGGTGTTAGCAGAACCTTGGGGGGATACAAGTCGGATCCTACGGGGTATTAGGGGACGTTCTTATTCAACTAGAATATGCAAAGAAGAAAGCCGTTTTCGTGATTTTTCGAAAAACCGAGAACATTTGAAAGATTCTACTCAGTGGAGAGAGTTTGCTCAGTAAAGATTGACGACAGTTCCGCTAGGTGAAGGGAATTGGTGAACATTTGAAACTTAACGACAGTTCCTTTAAAGTGGAAGGGAATCTGTTAAGGTTTAGAGATCTTACCAAAGAAATGGGGGAATAAAAATTTTTCGTATGTTGAATTTCTTCGGTAAATTTCTAAACGCAATCACAGGTGGTAGAGTTTGTGATTTTCTAGTGACACAAAGACGGTTACAGAAGACAGTTCACCAGAAATCTCTATCAATGTAGTATGCTTGTATGAAACAGAGTTCTTATGACAAGATCAAGACTTGATGCAGTTCTTAAAGATTGGAACCCTTATCAAATGCCGGTTGGAGTATTGGAAGATCAGCGGAAGATCGGTCAATTGAGCCTTTTGAGGAAATTGCACAACGCCCAACACGGATACGCGTACTTTGAGGGGGAACTATTATACAAGAAGCGTCAAGATACTACTTACCTGGATCATCGGTCAAGGGGGAATTTGTTAACACAGAGAAGATGAATACTTGACTGAAGATCGATTGCAGTTGCATTTTCAGCATTCGACAGCAACGGACAAGGGGGAATTTGTTGATGCAGATTTGTGTCCGATGCTTGTCGAATAGATTAGATTTATTATTTTACGCTGAATTTGTAATAGTTAGTGAAACGGTCTATCGAACTTGTATAGACCCGCTCGTTTGAAGTGGTCAAACGAGAGGGTTATTCGGTTGACCGTGTGTGTTTGAAAGACAAAGGGGTGTGGCTATAAATAGCAACCCTTTGCCATTTCAAACATTAGTAGATTGTAGGAGGTTTGAGACCTCACCAGGGAGAGATCACCACTTGATCTCTCCCCGGAACCAAACGGCTCTGGTAAAGGTTCGATTATCTTGTTAATCGGGCCGGCTTGCTTTGTTATGTTATCAAATCTATACAAGTAAGTATTTCATCCGTCTATGATCTTTCCGTCTATGAACATAATCATGATAATCACGGTTTCGGTCCCGAAAACGGTCCTACAGGATATAACAAGAAAAAATATAAAGGACAAAGTTAGAAATAAAACAAATTTGGATTAATCCTAAGTTCTTTGTCTAGACTCGGAAGTCGAGGAATGTGCAAACTGTGTCATTGAGATTAAACACAAAAGGCTAGTGTTTAATTCACTCAACGTTGGCTCTGATACCAACCTGTCACACCCCGATATTTCCACGTATTACCGGGCCCACCGGTAATACGTGGAAATATCGGGGTGTGACAGTTTTGAAGTGGGAAAATGGCGGGGAGTTTGAGTCAAGAGTTTGGGGTTAGCAGATCAGTAAAAGAAACGTCGAATTGAGAGTAGTTGTCTAGGGAAGCATTGGTTGAATGGCAGTCTGTAACACCTCGTAAAATCGTGTCCAATTATGTGAAGACACGTGTCCTAAACCCTAAAACGTGTAAAAGATTAATCTTGAAAGACTAAAGTTGACAATCAACGAAAATACGTATGCGGAGGGACTAAAAGTGTCAACATGCTAAACTTATGCCTCTGAGTTACCTTTTATCAAACCCGGGGATTCATAATGTTAAATCATACTCTCGGGAATGCTTGACATTGATTATGAAAAGTTTTGGTATCGTTACTGTCACACCCCAACCGATGGCGGAAACATTGGAGTGAGACGAAAACGAGATTGCAAGAAACTTCATAACACTAGTTGTGACAATAATTAAATAATGGATTTCATTTCGTTTCTACAAGTCAATAACAAAGTTTAAAATCAAATATAACAACTTGATATACGATACGTTCAATACAAGAATACAACAACTAGTACAAACTGATACAACGAAATAAAGCTTAAGATGTCTATGTGTGTATCTAAGCATCATCACTACTTCAATTTCAAAGCGTCATCATCCTCAACCTGTAACATGTTTAAAATAAAGTTCAATACAAAAGCAAAGGCGAGTATAAAAATTTTCGTACGTAGCATAAAAAGATAAGTTTTCAAACAATTCCATGTGGCAAGCCCTTGATACAAGATAAACAATAAATTCGGCATGTGTCTAACATATCAAACCAATGATGAAACGCAATATGCTCATGACATAACCACAAGTCTACAGGCGGTGCGTTAATCCTATAGCGCTATATATGTTAAGTTGAGGGCTTAGCAAAGTTAATGACATATAACATGTATAATCTAGCATGAACCTAAGTAAAGAAGTAGCATGTATAACGGATTGAGAGTATAAAGAATGTTTAAGTGTGTGAGTGTGTATTTTGTATAATAACATGTTACAACCCAAAGTGTTTTTAAAGGTAAATGGGTCAAGTGCACTCACAAAATTTGCATATGCTTTCCGATTATCCAATTGTTGACGAGTAATGAGATTTGGGGATCGAATGTCTAAGGGTTAAAATTCAAGGTATGTTTAGAGTCGAGATTCGGAATTTAAAACATAAGAATATAACATATGAAAGTATTCAATTTTAACACATAATTCTTGTTTGACACTATGAAACCCCAAGGGTTAGAATGTTTTCGTAGGTAGAACACCCATTAGAATCATAACAAGTTTTAGGTCTTAGATGATGTAATCTAGTACTTTGACAAATGGACACAAATTCATCATCAAAGGTTCGAATGTTGGATAGTATATATAAGTTATGTATTATATATTAATATGTCCAATAGTTCAATAGTTCAAGCATGAGGTAGAAGATTAAAATCTTCATTTAGGTACCTCTAAACGTCATAGAAATCATGTAGGAGGTAGGAAGAACAATTCTTCCATTTAGGCACCTCTAAGTGTTCACCACTACACTTGATGTAAAAACATTCAAGGAGGGTCATGAGCTACAAGTAATAAAAGAATATTAAACACTAATATATAAGAAATCATCAAGCAATGTGTGGATTTTATGTAGGACAACCCAAGTTAATCCTATATCACACATACATCAAGTCTTGAACTTGAACATCACGTGTGGGTTAAACCCTTGACAAAACAGAAAGTTTGTGAGGATTAATCCTCTGATTTTGAATGTCTCAGCCTTGTTTTTAATCCTAACTAACCATAGAAGTGGTTATAAGCATAAGGACATAGGTTTGAGATGAGTTTCCTCAAGTTTACACAAGTTTAACAAAGATTAAATGAAAACAGAAACAAACAGCCCACTTTGGAGCCTTTTCGGTGACGTTACAGAGCCTGATTCTCTGAGTAAAACCAATGGAAACGAAGCTATGGTTAATCCAAGCACGTAGGAAAAAGAATCGAGTGAATCGGACAAGAAATGAGAAAGTTATGATTGTTTTTGTAAGAATGAATGATTCTGCTCGAACTCTTGTTTGACAGCTGATTATGGACAGATTTGAGAGTGTTTTGGACAAGTTTTAAAGTGGAAAATATGTGGATTAGGCTTGGGATTTATAGGGAAGTGTTAGGTGGTTGTTTGGTGTAACACCTCGAAAATTCACGTCCTATAATGTATTGACACGTGTCATAAGCTTGAACGTGTGAAAGAACACCCTAGAGGGACTAAAGTTGACAAACTTGGAAAGTATATGAAAATACGAGTTCTAAATGTCAACAGTGAATAAATATATTGTACATTAACCCTACATAATGTTTATACCATCAAACGAATAAATCATGGATTATACGAAGCTAAAAGTGAGAGATTACAAACTACAGGGGTTAAATGTGTCAACATGTTTAAAGTTATACCTCTGAGTGACCTTTTGACAAACCTGAAGCTTTGTAACGGTTAATTATGCTCACTAGAAAGTACGATATAAATTTCGTAAAGTTTCGTTACCGTATGAGAAAGTTATGGTCAAATTCGTGTGCGAGGGGTTAAAGCGTCAACGTTGAAAGTCATGACTTTTCGGATAATAACCGAGTGGCCAAGGACTTAGAAAAGTGGGTACAAGTCCTAAAGCCCTTGTAGGTAAATAAGAAGGGGTCAAAATGCAAAGAATAAGCTTAGTTGACCTTTCGAAGAGCCAAGGGACAAGAAGCAAAAACTTGAAAATGTGTAATTCTGATCAGAAGGCCCATGCGGGCCGCGTGAACCTTTAAAGGTTCCTTACGCGGGCCGCCTGGAGCGCCCAAATGCATAAAATCGTTTCTTTTGCCTGTTCAGCCTTGGAACCGACCTTTAACTGATATTTTTCCATTGTGGGCGACCCCTAAACACTCCTAGACACTTAGGGACAGGTGTTGATGATTCATGGTCCATGATAGACTTAGATGTCAACAAATTATGCTGATTTAAACACTATAAATAGGACCATAAGTTGCAACATTGTTCCTCACACCTTCATTTGCATTCCTGATCAATTCTGGAGCTCCCAAGCAGCCTCAAGTGATCACATTTCGTGCATAGGACCTTGGTAAGTTTGCTAAACCTTTCTTGATTAAGTTTTAGCTTAGTTTTAGCTTAAAAGTCAAACCGTCGTAATTAACAGTTGACTTTAAGATTAATCACTAATGGTCCAGTGATTAGTCGAATCAAAAGTATTTATAAGTTGGAAATTATGTGGGTAATAAACCCTCAAAAGGGTTCCCCCTGATTCCCACTCTAACTAGGTCAAATGTCGGGTCAAACTTATTAAGAAAAAGTCAACAGGATACTTAAATTGCAAATTATGCATAATTAGCAATGTAGAACATATACAACCTGTTTGATCATTATTATAACTTGGTAATTAGTGTAAGAACATGTCTAAACATGTTCAACCCGACAATTCTCTGTAAAGACCCGGTTCGGAACCGAAAGTCGCATAGTTTGACTTTCACTTTGACTTTCAGTTCTGACCCGTTTAAGCATGTTTTAGAAATGCCTTAGAGCTTTATTTGGACCAGGTAACATGCTAGTATAACCCTCTGTGATTATACACCATGGTTCATTAGTTAACCAATTAATATACATGATTCTGTTAATTGCTCATATGTTGACCATTATGCCCTTTACACCTTAAAACGTGATTTATGAAAATGTAAAAGTGTAGAAACCTTAGTTACTAATATATAAACTTGTATGCAAAGTTTGAAATCAGTTTGAGGTGTAGATTGAGAGTTATGCTCATTAGCGTAAATTGAAGGCTTTATGTTAATTAAACGGCGTAATTAGCATATAGCCTAGTTAAGCCTACTTTTTGATATCAAACTTATTACCCACTGATGTAATATATTATTTTGGGATTTTTGAAGATTTTTAATTAATTTTAGGCTGAGCATAACTTATAGTCGTAGGCTTAATCGGGTAATTGTCGGTTTTGCCCTTGCGGGCCATAAAATGAGTTTTACATATATAAACGACTCCAAACCTTTTGCTACTGATCACATATGATAAATAAATTATTTTAAGCCTTCTGGAAATATAAAAATATCCGATTTAAGTATCGAACCCGGAAATGGCCTTTAATCGCCTTTTTAAGCGTTTTTAACGCATAGTATGTACTAAAACTATTTTAAACATACAAGGGTTGATACCTACTGATATTTGAGTCAAATTATAATATTTTAACAGTAAGCAAAGGTTGTTTAACTCAGACTTCGGTTTTGAGCTTTTCGGCTTATGTGAAATTACCAAAATGCCCCTACGGTGCATAGTTTGGTTATAATTGATAAATTTCACATATATACTTTAACCTACTGTTATAACTTAGTAAAATAAGTATTTTTGCTGATTACATCAGACCTGTAACTCAGGTAAATACTTAAACTCTTTTATAACCTTTTAAATGACCAAACTACCCCTACGGGGCATAGTTTGTGTTTAAATTCGTTTCGGGCATAATAAAAGACATCTTACTGATGTCACAACATATTTGAAGCATATTAACTTTGGAAACCTGTATATGGCTCTTACGGATACCCGTTACGCTTATTACGCGTTCGGTTCGGTTTATGTAACTAGTTTACATAAACTAGCCTAAACGGGTCAAACCTTAACGGTTTTATCTCAAAATCCAGAATGTGTATAAAATACCCATATTAAACAAGTTTCTGAACTTGTTGGGTCTAAATCACATTCTATCCGGTCTTCGCCTAATAGTGCGTTTGAACCGCATATTTCCCTAAGACTAACCGGTCTAAGCTTAGGCTTAATTAAAAACCCGTTAGCATTCTAATTGGTTATTTATACCATCATTCCAGACTAGAGCCTTCCGGTAAATTGTACCTACGCTTACTTAAGTGAATACGGCTGAGTTATTAATTCTTGCTATTTAAGACAGGAGCTAGCTCAGGTAAATACTGTTAACTTATTTTCCCTATACGGGCTTGGAATACGGTATTATAATACCGCTTGGTCGGGTATTGAATATTTAATCTTATTATGGTTAAATTATTGAGGTAACCCAGTTTAATCTGTATTGTTTGAAATAAAGACCTTTAGGGGTTAATGACCATGTCCCGGATATCCTTGACATCATTGTATTATAAAATGGCCACGTCTTAAGTACGGGGTGTAGGCGTACACTTGACAGTTACTTAAGTAATAACGGTATCTCACTTCCATGTGGGCCTATACTTGTGGTGTGTCTGTTAATCTGACTCGGTTTCTACATCGGGCCCTGAACGTATAACGAACATGTAAATCTGTATACAAGGTTATAACTATAATTGTTCCAAGTTAAAAAGGTTAATTTTGCCTCTGTGCATTTTAATCAAATTATAAAGGATATTTTGTGCCACGTGCATTCAAATCAATTTTCTTAAACTCTTTTCAAATGAGTCGGTTGAGTGTATTTACCAGTGAAAATTGACGTATTTTCCAAAAAGGTTAAGTGACAGGTACTGAACGTAATTGGCTGGAAGCTCGGGGCGCTAATAAGGAATCTTGCAAGTTCTAGGCGTCTAAAGTCTGTTGAACAAATGATATGTTTTAAGATCCGCCTGTGGATCCTTTACTTTCCGTTGTAATACTGGATATTACTTTATATTTGGAATGTAATATAATTTATCTTTTGCTTCCGCTGTGCATTCATATATATTGTGTTGTTTGACTATTATGTTGCCAACCACGTCACGATACTCCCCACCGGGCCCACCGGTGACACGTGGAAAGTCGGGGTATGACAGGTTGGTATCAGAGCCAACGCTGAGTGAATTAAACGCTAGCCTTTTGCGTTTAATCTCAGTTACACAGTTGCACATTCTTGAGTCTAGACAAGAACATAGGACAAATTCCAATTTGTTTCATTGTCTTTTAATTACTTCCTTGATTTTTTTTCTGATTAGCCTTTGCATGGGCAAGTCATTTTTATTAGAAGTCCCGTTTAGGACAACCATATACTTGTTTAAATTTTAAAGGAACGATTATATTTAAATTATCATTCCTATATTATAAGACCTACCATTATAATAAAATGGCAAAATCTAAAAGGACAAGACCTTGCCACGTGTCATTTTAAAACCGGGCCAAGATGGTAGTTCCATAATTAGATTCAGATCCATATTTAACACCTCAATTTAGGATTGTTCTGCGTTAAATATTAATAAGAATCTTAAGAGTGAAACCTAGCCTTCGGGTCATTTTAAGGCCGGGCCATGATGGTAAGACCTGTTTAAAAGATTCGAATCCCTGTTAACATCTGTAAATATGTTAACACTCCTGGCAGGCGTGATTCGTTAAAATCACACACGTGATTTTTATATATGGATTCTTTAAAAAGATCCCTAACCCAACTTAATGATCTCTGAATCATGGGTTTAGATCATCAATTAAGATGATCATACTTTGACCATACATTGGTAAAATAATGCCTACGGGCTATAATGTATTGTCCATTTGAGACATTGACATTTGATCTTTATGATTCCTTGTCTATGGTGGTGAGCTATGCTCAAGCCTATTAGTCTGTATGATCAATGCGATCCTGTCTACTATCATCAAATGAAGATGATCATATTATAAACATCCCTTAGAAGGGAAATGCCCACGGGCTATACTTAATGTCCTCCGAGACTAAAGACAATGGTAGCCTACAACTCCCTGTCAAGAAAAGGTAATGAACTTTAATTCAAACCTTAATGCCTCGATTCTCTGAAATCATGGCTTATAAATTAAACTTGTCTACGCGACTAAGCCATTTGTGCTATTATTAAAACCTTAATGCCTTGATTCTCTGAAATCATGGCTTGTAAATTTATAACTATCCATGTGACTAGGCCTTTGCGCCACTTTAATATCCTTAATGTTTTATAACTAGGATAAATTATAATAAAAATGCTAAATAAATGTAACTAACAAATTAACCAATATGGTTTATATTACCATGGTTAATAAATCGTTTAAAACGATAAGACTGTATAAACTTCCGTATAAACCTTGTCCTTGTTTAATTTTTATGTAGCAATTAAAGCTACATGGCTAGGTCAGAGGAAGAGAACAGTCATCCTTTGGAAAACCGCGATGATGAGAGGATTAACATAACCAAAGGAGAGCTTCGCTCACTGATTGATACAACTGTATCTAAAGCTGTAGAGGAGCAATTTAAGGAGTATAGTGAGACACATAGTAAAGCCTCATCTGTACCCCACTCTAAGTCTGTCCCTAAAACTCATTCAGAGCAGCATAACAAGCCGCCCTCTAAGAAAGAGGAACCAAAGAAGAATGACGATCGACATTCATCTAATGAACACAGTGTTCCATCCAAGAGGATAGTGTTCGATAATGAACCGCGTACCAAGTCCTGTACCTACAAATATTTTGTTTCCTGCAAACCCTAGGATTTCACTGGGGAGAAAGGGGCAATTGATTGTATGGTCTGGTTGGATGAAATGGACACAGTTGTCTATATCAGCGGTTATGCTGAGAGGGATGTAGTGAAGTATGTATCCCAATCATTCAAGGGAGAGGCGCTAGCGTGGTGGAAGGCTCTCATTCAAGCAGCTGGGAAGATCCGACTTTACAACATGTCATGGAAACAGTTTGTTGCTCTCATTATGGAGAACTACTGCCCTCAACACGAGGTCGAGAGAATCGAATCAGATTTCTTATCATTGGTGATGACAAACTTAGATTGTCAAGCATACCTCACCAGTTTCAATACCCCGTCCAGACTGGTTCCTTACCTAGTAACACCAGAACCCAAGAGAATTGCTCGCTTCATTGGGGGTTTAGCCCCAGAAATCAAAGCCAGTGTTAAGGCTTCAAGACCTACTACATTCAGGTCAGCGGCAGATCTGTCGCTATCACTCACACTCGATGTGGTCAGAAACAAGGCTGCCAAAGCCTCTGAAGATGGAAAGCGAAAAAGGGAGGATGAGAATTCTCATCGCTCCGATAGGAAGAGGAATTCTGAAGATAAGAAGAGTTCCGGGTTTAAGAGAGACAGCCAGCAGTCGGGAGAGAAGACCAGGTTCGAAACCTGTAGGAAATACCATCTTGGGAAATGCAGATTTGAGTCTCAGCCTGTGTGGAATTTGCAAGTCAAAGGAACATAAAACCCTGGATTGCAAGAAGTTAAAAGATGCAACCTGTTATGGTTGCAACGAGAAGGGGCATATCAAGACCAACTGCCCTAGGAATAAGATGAACGCCTAAGAGATGGTGCAGAATAATAACTATATAACAGGTACCTTTCCATATCAAGCAGTTTATGCAGAAATTTATTTGATACTGGCACATATGATTCTATAATGAATGATAAATGTTGAGAACTGTTGTCTCCGCCTGATTAAGACCCCGGTCATTTAATGCGAGGTAGAAAGTGACCGATGATACTTTAGAAAATGCTCCAACAAATCCTAGATTGATATTTTATATCTATTAGGAATCGCTCCTTTCTGATACCCTTATGGCAAACTTTAAAGCTATCCAAATTCATCAGTATAATAAAGACAGATGTGACTTTTTGGATCCCCTGTCAAAAAGGTGATGGACTAGGTCCAACCCTTAAATGCCACTGATGGTCTTTTGTGACCTAGGCTAAGTAATATTAATATATTTTTAAAATAACGTTCATTGAGAATGTTAGTGCCTTATTGGCCGTTATAATTTGATGAAACCATGGTTAGTATATGTTAAAGCCATCAGGATGATGAATAGCAGATGTTGGATTGCAACTAAGTAAATGATTCATCTAGTAATAGGAACTAAATCTCGAGTATGATAAACTCGGATAAGACAACAGTCAATCGCGCCATTTATAATGCGACGCATGCTATTGATACTACAATAGTAAACCGTAGAAAATTCTAATGTACCCTCTCTATAGATAAAGTACATCATCATATGAAATTGATATCTCTTTGATCTCTACTGATTTCGAATACCAATGTATGACAAAAGCGCTATATGAGGATTGGCGTATCTTAATAAGTTCCATAGATTGCTTCCATGCCTAACCAGTATGGAGGTTTAATGCATGGAACCACAAAGATATCTCAATGATCATATGGTATTAAAGTCAACTATTGGTATTCAAAGAAGATATCCAGGATAGAATTATCCAAATAAATATTCCCTGGTAAAGGAATCTGTGGACTCATAGAATAAATGTGTCACTCATTTGACACCCGCAAGCTGAGATATGGGAATACTCGGTAACCTCCTTGTATTTCGATTATCTTCTCCTAAGATTACCCTGTTTACCCCTGGGAGGTAGGTAGAGTTAAGTTTAATATCCCATTTAGGGCTGCATTATTATGAAATCTCCAAGACAACTAGTACCATTATTGGCAGAATCGAAAACCCTGGTTAAGTAAGTTTTAAAATATAGATTCATAAAGCCAAATTCAATATCCTGAGAATTCGGTATAGTAAATTATGAAAGACGGTTCATTTTGCTAAGGCATTGTTTACCGCAACCCTAATTAGACAACGATTAAGAATAGCCATCGGCTGCCCAGGAACATCGATTTGTTTGACTAACCGTAAAGATTAGCTATTTCTTAAGATTAATTTTGAGCAATGGTTGGAATAACCATCTCACCTCAAGATAAGCTTTTCTATAATAGCTGTTATATAAGTATCAAGGCTGCTCCCTTGAAGACCTTGTATAGATGGAATGTTAAACATCCATTTATAGGACAATAGCTTGGTAAGTCCAATCATCAGGATCTGAAAGTTGCATTTTAGACAACCAATAAGATCACGCAAATTCATAACCATCTGTAAGATGCCAGTATTCGGCAGAAAATTAAGGATTTATGAAAATAGCAAACCTCCTAAATTCTTGTTAAGGAATAAGGTTCAACAATAGATATCACCCTGGAAGGGAGTGCTAAATTGTTAAATTATCGGGCTAGTTAAGCTTCAAGAATATAGAATCATTCGAAGGGAATCGAATGTATCAAGATCAAATAGCTTACGAGCTAAGACCTAATTAAGGGGCTTGGTGGAACGCGCAATGTGACCCACGCTAATGATTTAGCGACGTGTCACCAATAAGTCGAAAAGCGCTATCACATAAGGATATGCAGGACTATGATAGTATGAGCAACCTGTTTCAATTGAGGATCAACAGGATTAGAAGCTCCAAAAACATACATGTGCCTATTATAAAGGTCAATTGTAGTGCCTTAGAGGCTCAAAGGTACTAGGGGAAGATTAAGCCCAATTTAAGGCAGAAAATACTTCCTTTACTTTAACAAATCTCGAGGTCAAGATTTCTTTTAAGGGGGTGAGGATGTAACACCTCGAAAATTCACGTCATATAATGTATTGACACGTGTCATAAGCTTGAACGTGTGAAAGAACACCCTAGAGGGACTAAAGTTGACAAACTTGAAAAGTATATGAAAATACGAGTTCTAAATGTCAACAGTGAATAAATATATTGTACATTAACCCTAGATAATGTTTATACCATCAAACGAATAAATCATGGATCATACGAAGCTAAAAGTGAGAGATTACAAACTACAGGGGTTAAATGTGTCAACATGTTTAAAGTTATACCTCTGAGTGACCTTTTGACAAACCCGAAGCTTTGTAATGGTTAATTATGCTCACTAGAATGTACGATATAAATTTCGTAAAGTTTCGTTATCGTATGAGAAAGTTATGATCAAATTCGTGTGCGAGGGGTTAAAGCGTCAACGTTGAAAGTCATGACTTTTCGGGTAATAACCGAGTGGCCAAGGACTTAGAAAAGTGGGTACAAGTCCTAAAGCCCTTGTAGGTAAATAAGAAGGGGTCAAAATGCAAAGAATAAGCTTAGTTGACCTTTCGAAGAGCCAAGGGACAAGAAGCAAAAACTTGAAAATGTGTAATTCTGATCAGAAGGCCCATGCGGGCCGCGTGAACCTTTAAAGGTTCCTTACGCGGGCCGCCTGGAGCGCCCAGATGCAGAAAATCGTTTCTTTTGCCTGTTCAGCCTTGGAACCGACCTTTAACTGATATTTTTCCATTGTGGGCGACCCCTAAACACTCCTAGACACTTAGGGACAGGTGTTGATGATTCATGGTCCATGATAGACTTAGATGTCAACAAATTATGGTGATTTAAACACTATAAATAGGACCATAAGTTGCAACATTGTTCCTCACACCTTCATTTGCATTCCTGATCAATTCTGGAGCTCCCAAGCAGCCTCAAGCGATCACATTTCGTGCATAGGACCTTGGTAAGTTTGCTAAACCTTTCTTGATTAAGTTTTAGCTTAGTTTTAGCTTAAACGTCAAACCGTCGTAATTAACGGTTGACTTTAAGATTAATCACTAATGGTCCAGTGATTAGTCGAATCAAAAGTATTTATAAGTTGGAAATTATGTGGGTAATAAACCCTCAAAAGGGTTCCCCCTGATTCCCACTCTAACTAGGTCAAATGTCGGGTCAAACTTATTAAGAAAAAGTCAACAGGATACTTAAATTGCAAATTATGCATAATTAGCAATGTAGAACATATACAACCTGTTTGATCATTATTATAACTTGGTAATTAGTGTAAGAACATGTCTAAACATGTTCAACCCGACAATTCTCTGTAAAGACCCGGTTCGGAACCGAAAGTCGCATAGTTTGACTTTCACTTTGACTTTCAGTTCTGACCCGTTTAAGCATGTTTTAGAAATGCCTTAGAGCTTTATTTGGACCAGGTAACATGCTAGTATAACCCTCTGTGATTATACACCATGGTTCATTAGTTAACCAATTAATATGCATGATTCCGTTAATTGCTCATATGTTGACCATTATGCCCTTTACACCTTAAAACGTGTTTTATGAAAATGTAAAAGTGTAGAAACCTTAGTTACTGATATATAAACTTGTATGCAAAGTTTGAAATCAGTTTGAGGTGTAGATTGAGAGTTATGCTCATTAGCGTAAATTGAAGGCTTTATGTTAATTAAACGGCGTAATTAGCATATAGCCTAGTTAAGCCTACTTTTTGATATCAAACTTATTACCCACTGATGTAATATATTATTTTGGGATTTTTGAAGATTTTTAATTAATTTTAGGCTGAGCATAACTTATAGTCGTAGGCTTAATCGGGTAATTGTCGGTTTTGCCCTTGCGGGCCATAAAATGAGTTTTACATATATAAACGACTCCAAACCTTTTGCTACTGATCACATATGATAAATAAATTATTTTAAGCCTTCTGGAAATATAAAAATATCAGATTTAAGTATCGAACCCGGAAATGGCCTTTAATCGCCTTTTTAAGCGTTTTTAACGCATAGTATGTACTAAAACTATTTTAAACATACAAGGGTTGATACCTACTGATATTTGAGGCAAATTATAATATTTTAACAGTAAGCAAAGGTTGTTTAACTCAGACTTCGGTTTTGAGCTTTTCGGCTTATGTGAAATTACCAAAATGCCCCTACGGTGCATAGTTTGGTTATAATTGATAAATTTCACATATATACTTTAACCTACTGTTATAACTTAGTAAAATAAGTATTTTTGCTGATTACATCAGACCTGTAACTCAGGTAAATACTTAAACTCTTTTATAACCTTTTAAATGACCAAACTACCCCTACGGGGCATAGTTTGTGTTTAAATTCGTTTCGGGCATAATAAAAGACATCTTACTGATGTCACAACATATTTGAAGCATATTAACTTAGGAAACCTGTATATGGCTCTTACGGATACCCGTTACGCTTATTACGCGTTCGGTTCGGTTTATGTAACTAGTTTACATAAACTAGCCTAAACGGGTCAAACCTTAACGGTTTTATCTCAAAATCCAGAATGTGTATAAAATACCCATATTAAACAAGTCTCTGAACTTGTTGGGTCTAAATCACATTCTATCCGGTCTTCGCCTAATAGTGCGTTTGAACCGCATATTTCCCTAAGACTAACCGGTCTAAGCTTAGGCTTAATTAAAAACCCGTTAGCATTCTAATTGGTTATTTATACCATCATTCCAGACTAGAGCCTTCCGGTAAATTGTACCTACGCTTACTTAAGTGAATACGGCTGAGTTATTAATTCTTGCTATTTAAGACAGGAGCTAGCTCAGGTAAATACTGTTAACTTATTTTCCCTATACGGGCTTGGAATACGGTATTATAATACCGCTTGGTCGGGTATTGAATATTTAATCTTATTATGGTTAAATTATTGAGGTAACCCGGTTTAATCTGTATTGTTTGAAATAAAGACCTTTAGGGGTTAATGACCATGTCCCGGATATCCTTGACATCATTGTATTATAAAATGGCCACGTCTTAAGTACGGGGTGTAGGCATACACTTGACAGTTACTTAAGTAATAACGGTATCTCACTTCCATGTGGGCCTATACTTGTGGTGTGTCTGTTATTCTGACTCGGTTTCTACATCGGGCCCTGAACGCATAACGAACATGTAAATCTGTATACAAGGTTATAACTATAATTGTTCCAAGTTAAAAAGGTTAATTTTGCCTCTGTGCATTTTAATCAAATTATAAAGGATATTTTGTGCCACGTGCATTCAAATCAATTTTCTTAAACTCTTTTCAAATGAGTCGGTTGAGTGTATTTACCAGTGAAAACTGACGTATTTTCCAAAAAGGTTAAGTGACAGGTACTGAACGTAATTGGCTGGAAGCTCAGGGCGCTAATAAGGAATCTTGCAAGTTCTAGGCGTCTAAAGTCTGTTGAACAAATGATATGTTTTAAGATCCGCCAGTGCATCCTTTACTTTCCGTTGTAATACTGGATATTACTTTATATTTGGAATGTAATATAATTTATCTTTTGCTTCCGCTGTGCATTCATATATATTGTGTTGTTTGACTATTATGTTGCCAACCACGTCACGATACTCCCCACCGGGCCCACCGGTGACACGTGGAATGTCGGGGTGTGACATTTGGTGGGCATTTAAGACAAGAAACACAAGTTAGACCACTCAAAACTCTCAAAATCGTGACCAATCCATGAGTTGATGTGAGCTGTCTCTAGATTACACTGGCTCGCAGCCAGCGAAGGTTCTAAGGGTGGGTTTCGCGGCCAGCGACAAGGGGGATAGCTGATGCGTGATCAAGTTTCATTAATTGACATTTTGGCCCCTGAAGTTTCATATTTAAGGTTTTTAAGTGTTTTAGGGATTGTTTTTGACATGTAAGCATAGTTTAAGGGTAAAATAAGTATGGAGAACATATACTAAGTATAATTAAACGTGTGAGTGACATATTTAAGTAGCGTATTCGTACAAAAGACGTATTTTGCATAAGTTTCACGTATTTGCAGGTTTGGCTCATAGTTTCCAAGAATTACGAATATGAATCAATTGTTTCACAAAAATAAACGTATGAGTATGTATGAAGTTTGTGTAACACAAATTTAAAGAAATACGAGTTTTATTTATGATCCAAGTCTCGGGTTTTACAATGATTACAACAAGAGAACGATTTCAAGAACACAAGGTTACCAAAAATAGAATTTCAAGCAAGGGTTTCCAAATATAGAAAGTATGAAAACGCAGGGCGTTACAGTCTCCCCTTCTTTAGGAAATTTCGTCCCGAAATTCATTCAAGAGGAAGACTTGAAATCGTTTTTGGTAAAAGGTGAAGATTGAGACTTGGAAATTTTAAAATGTTTGAAAAGTGTGAAATTTTGGAGAATCGCAAAATAGGTTTGTAAAAGAATTAGTTTGGCTAAAATGGTTTTGAGGCATAAGTGTTGGTGCATATGTCTGTCGACTTCGTCTTGTATCGAGTCATGTATCGAGATAGGATAGAACGGAGCTCAGTAGGCTAGAAAATAGGAGATGTATGTTAACAGTCCAGTTCGCACGAACTGGCAGAGCCAGTTCGTACGAACTGCCCACTTCGCACGGACTGGCTAGTGTTGTTTCGTGCGGACTGGCAATCCCTATAAATACCTGATCTTTTGTTTCATTTGTAAGGTTGTTGATTCCGAAGCCGAGGTGCTGCCAAAGTGTCGTTTGATCTGTAATTGTGTCAAATCAATATACAAGACATTTAAAGTGATTCTATGTGTTAAACAAGCTATGATGAAGTCCGAATCATTGAATTCCGCCTTTGATTTAGATAAGAACTCTTCTGATCGACTCATATATGTCGAATCTCGATCCTACAAGTGGTATCAGAGCTCAGGAGAAGGAGTTCTTACCATTTTGGCTTGTTTTCACCGGAAAATTCTGTTTTCTACTCATTCTTCTACGCGTTTTACAAAATTAACAGAGTTTTTACGGTCAAAATGTTCTGATTTTCATATATAACCTACGAAACACAGTTTTAAACAATCCTTGAGAAAATTAGACCCTAATTCGACCTAAAACGTGATAAATTCTGACAAAAACTCATCAGTTCATTCGATATGGCATCACTTCGCACGAGTTGAAGTTATCAGTCCGCATGGTTTGGTTGTTTTGTTGAGATCATGTTCGCACGAGTTGGATTAAAGGTCCACTTCGTTTGATATCGGTCCAGGTCGCACGATTTGATCTTTTGAATCTCAGTTCGCATGAGCCAATCTCTCCACTTCGCACGGAGTGGTTAATTTGAAGGATTTTCAGTTAGCACGAAGTGTTATATCCACTTCGCACCAGATCGTTTGGGTTGGTATTTACTTCGCACGAAGTGGAATTGTTAGTCAGTTCATTTGAAGTATATCAGTTCGCACCAGAGTAGTCCACTTCGCACGAAGTGGTTTATATCTAGTTCGTATCATTTCAGTTCGTTTGAGGTGCATCAGATCATTTGAAAAGTTGTGTTTGTTAACTTTCGACATCGAAACATGGAAGAAGAGTTTTATAACGCGTTTGCTACCGCTCCAGTTGCTCCAATTACAGTTGCCAAAACAATTGAAATCGAAAATGAAACGGGAACATATCAAAAGCCTCCAAAGCTTATGTACATCGAGGATTTTAAAGGATGGCAAAACCATTTTGAAACTTGGGTGCAAGCTTATAAGTTTGATGCATGGGTTTCGATAGACAAAGATTACGTTAAACCGAAAGATGATCGTGGAAATGAAAAACCTTTAAGTGAATATTCAGCAAATGAGAAGTTAAAATACACCAGTGAAAAAATGATGATTAGCATTCTTTAACAAGCGGTAAAAGAAGATATTTTTGTTTTGCTTCAACATGAGGAAACTGCTAGATCAATTTGGTTAGCATTGATTCAAAAGTTTAAGGGAAGTGCTGATATGATAAAAAATAAACGTGCATTACTAAAGAAATCTTCTGATATGTTTACAGCTTGTAAAGGTGAAACGACTAAGAGGACTATCGATAGATATTGTCATCTTGTCCAGGAAATAAAAAGATTAGAGATCAAAAAGGAAGATGATGAATGGGTTGATAAGCTATCTGATGCATTACCACAAGATAAATGGGGAACATATCTGTTGATTTTAAAACATATGAGAAAATCTGAAAGTATGAATTTGTGTAAGTTCATTCAGAAGCTTGAAGAACATGAATTAGATGTTCAGAAAACTGCTATCATGAATAATCCAAGTGCTCAACAAGATGAAAATTTATACTATAGAGGAAGCAGAGTTGAGACTACCCCGAGTCCTAAGATTCAGACTGCTTTCAGTGCTGATGGTACTTCCGGAACAAATGTTAGCACTACAACTCAGAGTGGTGGATATTCGTCATCATATTCAAGTTTTGATCCGAATTTTTCAACACCAAGTTCTTAACGACAGAGTTCAACAAATCTGCAATGCAATGTTGCATTGAATATTCAAAATGGTCAAAATCTCTCTCCTGATATGGCTAAGCAACACATGTCATCACTTGTTTCTGTGTTAGAATCGTATGAAAGCTTAGTTTCTGGAAGAATTGGAAATCCGATGCTTACAAAAGAAGATTATGATCAGATTGATTCTGAGGAACTTGAGTTGGTGGACATCAAGTGGTGTTTAGCTAGTGTTTTGAGAAGAGCAGAAAAATTCAAACAAATCACCGGTAGAGATGATCTTCGTGATGCTGCTACATCTCATCTAGGTTTTGACAAATCAAAGGTTACTTGTTTTCGTTGCAGAGAAAAGGGAAATTTTAAACGAGAGTGCACAAACAGAGAAGCAACCAGAAGACAAGATCCGTTTGGAAACAACGATTATCATCGAAAAGCAATTTATCATCAGATCGCTCAACAATCGTCATCATCCCGTGCTATTGAAGATGGAAAGAAGAAAGCTTATCTAGTTAATCAAGATGATGAAAGATTGCCAGAGGGATTTAGCTGGGACAAATACATTCCGGCTGATTCAGAAAAATCATCTTTTGTTGCTCAAATCTTGAAAGAAGATTCAGTCAAATCTAAGCCAAAAAGAATACCGATTTTCAAATCATCAGAAAGTGATGAAGACACGGATGATGAGGAAGAATATATTAATAATGCTAGATTAGAATTGGATCCTTATAGTTTTAATTTATTTTTTGCAGATAAGATCGAGATGTTGAATGAGAAAAAGGCTGCTAAACTGAAGAAAGAATTGGAAGCAAGAAAGATTGCTGAAGAAAAGGTGACAATGGAAGCTGAAAAAGAAAAAGCTGAAGAAAAATTGACAAAGAGGGTCGAGGTTGTTGATAAAAGAGAAGTGATGATAGAAGTTGAGACAGAACCGAATGTGATTGAGAAGGTGATGGAGAAAATTGTTGAAGTGGAAAAAATAGTTGAAAAAATAGTTGAAAAAATCATCGAAGTTGAAAAGATTGTCGAAGTAGAAAAGATTGTAGAGGTCACAAAACCTTGTCTAAAATGTTTGGAACTATGCAAACATTGTGAAGAAAAAGACAAGAAGTATAGTGAACTAGACGTGTTGAAAGAAAAACTATTGTTTGATGTTAAGTATGTAAAAGAATCGTATGATGTGCTGAACAGAACGGTTGATAGTTTGAACAAGACAAACTTAGAAGTAGAAGCTGCCTCAACGATGATGAGTTCAACATTAATGACTAAGCAGAGGGTCATAAATAGCTATATTGAAGAGTGTGCAAAGCTGAAGCAGGATTTGAAGACCGAAAAGATTGAAAATGAAAGAATCAGACGATTGCTGCTGAGTTATTCATCTTGTGATTATTTGATTGATAGAGTTTATCCTACTGTTGCAGGTCTTGAAGCTTTTCAAGATAAAAAGATGGAAGTTACGGATACTGGTAAGAAACAAAGTGTCAAGTATAACAAGTGTCCGCCTCCGATCTGGGAAAGTTATTCTCCTAGAAAACCAAATGAGGAACAATTAAAAAAGGCAGTCAATATAAAGTTAAAGTCTGAAACAACTGATGAGTTACCAGACAACATTGACGTCACATTCACAGCGTCTGACACTGATCATGAGTCTGAGTTATTAAAGAAAGTAGTCGATCAAGTGTTGGATATGGATGAAGAGTCAAAGTCGGAGTCTAAATCTGAAAGTTCGAGTTCATCAGACAGGAGTCCAAGTTCACCGGTTAAAAGGGTTTACAATAAAGAATTTCTGATGTCGAAAAATAATTTGAATGACGAAACATTCAAAGTAGCATATACTTTGATTCTGACAAATTATTTTCTGATGAAGAATTTCCAATAAGAAGTGTCAAAACTGAATTGATAAACAAGGTTTTCAAATTAACAGAAATTAATATTTCTGAAACAAAAGATGTAAATCTTAATGAAAAACCTAAAAAGTACACTTCAAGATTTCAACAAAGATTGAACAAGAAAAAGGGTTACAGTTCTGGTTATGGTTTTCAACAGAAACCAAACCATAACAGTAATTTCAAAAAGAAAGGTTTAGGTTTTATTCCACCTGAAAATTATAAAAATGAGAAAAATTATAAACCAAAAACTAAATTTGTTTCAGGTACAAGTTCAGAAGAAGAGAAGGAGAAACTGTTCAGGAAACAGTCAAATCAAGAGTTTCTCTCTGAAAAGAAAAAGAATATGTTGAAACAATCTGCACCAAGAGTTGACAGAAGAACTTGTTTCAAATGTCAAGAAGCTGGACACATTGCTTGGAATTGCACAAAGTCCACCAACACAAAACAGGGAGTTTCTTCAAACTCAAGATTGAAAAAGAAATATGTTTATAAAACAGAACAATCAACTGAAAAATTTAAAGAGTTCAAAAATTCGACTTTCGAAGTTGGTGAAAGTTCGAAACGTTTTTATAAAAGAAGAGTCGATTTGAACAAACAAAAATGGGTTGTTAAATCTGAAACTAGTTCTAACAATGAATCTGACTCGTCAAAGTCAGAGGAGTCATTTGTTGTGAAAAGTGATGAGAATTCCGTTCCAGAAATGAACGATGAAAACTTTCCACCATTGTCAAAAAAAAACTTAAAGTTAAAAGTTGGAAAGATTGAGATCTCAGATCAATTCTTCCCTGGTAAAGAAGAATTTGATGCTGAAAAGGCTTTTAATGGAAATGTGAAACATATTTTTGGGAAGATGGTCGACGGAAAGGTAAAAGGAGCAAAAGAATTTTATGAATCAAAGAGGTGGAGTTACCCACCGAGTGAAAAGAACTCAGGAACACCCAAGACTGGTCAGGCTTGGGTGACAGCATTCTCTACTTAAAATCCTGACTTGCCGGAGCTCCCAAGTTGGTAATCGTGGAGCATGAATCGGCATCTTTCTTGAGAAATTCACGAAAGTGATATTTCGACCTACAAGTGGTAGTATTCTTGAAAAATGTCAAATGATAGTTTGTACAAGTGGTGAAAGATAAGAAAAGTGATCTTTCAAGTGGTTAATCAAGGTCATTAAGTTGAACTTGATTTAACTTTCATTCAAAGATATTGAGAAAACAATGTGATGAATTAAACCCCGATTTTACAAGTGGTTTATGCCAAGTGGATGGCGATTTGAAGCAATTCACATCAGTTTGTCAGCATTTTTTTTTTTGTACAGTTTACTGCTTTTATTTTCAAATTTTCCTGTAAAATCCAAAATTGAAACTTATTTTGGATTTTAGGGGGAGTAAAAATTTTAGAAATTTCAAAAATTTGAAAAATCCAAAAACATGATAAAATCTCAAAAGCCAAAAACATGATAAAATTCAAAAATGAGTTTGGTTGTGAAAAAGAGGAAAAGATAGTACATCAGTGGACAATCACAGTACGCTAAAGAATTGGAAAGTCAAATGTGATAAGCGGTCTCACTGATGATATGCCAGTAGGTTTTTACACACTTAGTAAATTGTGTTCGAGATATAAACCTAAATATCATTACTTACTTATCTCGTGGGGAACATCTCTCGGATATATGGGTAACCCCCGAAATCTTGTTTGAAGGGCTTTCTATTTCTGACATACTAGGTCTTTGTGCGTGATGATATCTGGGGTATTATACCAGGACTTCTGATTTTGCGGGAGCAATAGCCTAGTCCTCGTATAATACTTTGCATTGCTTTATTCTTAAAGCCCGCCCTCAGCATAAAAAATGATGAAACATTGAAAAATGCTAATCATGTGCTGTTGAAAAGAAGATCCCCAAGGGGGACCCACCTAAAGTCGAACCATCATCTCTCTGATTTTGCGGAAGCAATAGCCTGAGCTCTCATGGTCTCGCATTTAACCCCTTACAGATATCATTAGTGTACATTCACCTGTAAGACTGAATATAAGAGTCTGGATACGGGAGTATATTCTGAGGTGGGACACGCGAATAAGTTTAAGTCCTTAAAACACTAATCCGTATCTCGAAACAGTTGAACTTTGTGTGAAAATTTAAGTGGATCAGTATACTGACAATCTAAGTGAATTGTTTAGAACTTAAAGTGTTTAAAGCTCAACGGTGCTAGTGATTTGTCTCAAAAACTGATATGATCCTCTTACACAAACTCGCAAAAATATTGTCTGTAAATATTTCGTTACTGTTTTTCTTTAGTGTGTTTTTGCATAAAAGTGAAAAATTCAAAAAGATTTTAGTTCATCTTATTTTCGACAACTGATATTGAAAAGCTGATTTTCAAAATTCCGAGTGCTAAACATGATGGACAAAAGGTTTGGGAGAGTTTGTTTGAAATGAGAATTGATTTTGAAAAGATTAAATGGTTCATTAAGTTCAAACCAAATTTTGAATGGTTTTCTTACAAGTGGTCATCAGAGATTAAAAATAGGGGTGTTCATCGGTTCGGTTTATGGTTTATTTGGTTTATTCGGTTCGGTTTATTCGGTTTTCAAAATTTTTTACCCCAAGCCAAAACCAAACCAAACCAAATAAGGAATATGCAAACCGATCCAAACCAAACCAAATTCAATTCGGTTTGGTTTCGGATAGAAACCAAATAAACCAAATCTAACCAAATTGTACGTAAGTAATTTTTTTCCTAATTTATATTTATATTTTTGTTCCAACTTCCGAACATCACAACTATTTTACACCTAACAATATATGAATACAAGAAAGTCTCATTGTGAAATAAAGCAAACACATCCACAATCTATGAATCGGCTGAAGATAAATGAAGAAAACATAAGCCCTAAAAAAATAAACTTGGAGGGTTTGAGTTTGAGATTCATGAACAAGAGGGTTTGAGTTGGGCTTTGGGTATTTTGGGTTGGGCTGCATAAAAAAATAATTATTTGGGGCTAATAAATTGTATAAGATTTATAAATATTATTATTTTTATTTAATAATTAATTAAGTTAAATGGTTTATTCGGTTATCCAAATAAACCGAATAAACCAAATAAAAATAAAATTTGGATCTAAAACCGAACCAAAAACCATATTCACAATTCGGTTTCGGTTAGAAACCAAACCAAAAACCGAATTCGTTATTCGGATCGGTTTATTTGGTTACGGTTACGGTTCGGTTTACGGTTTTTATTTGGTTACGGTTTTTTCTGAACACCCCTAATTAAAAATGTAAAATCATGTTGAATAATATCTACAAGTGTTTTTCTAAATTTGTTAAATCATTGTGAAATTTATTGTTGGGTAGAGATTTGTGCAGGTCCCCGAGCATAAAGCCTGAGCAGAGTTTGAGCCAGGTTTCGATTATAGAACAAAAGCTATGTCTGATTGCGATCCCGGAACAACTTAAGGGGGAGTCTGCTAGCAAAGGGGAGTCTGAAGATGCAAGAGCCAGTTTCTGATCCTGAATGTTTGTTAAAGATAGAGCCAGGATTAAGATTCTGGGAATGAACGAGAAAAAGAGGAGATTGAAGACTAGATCAACATCCAAGGGGGAGGTTAGCTGCAGATAAGAGATGATAAAGATTGAAGGATGATTACAATGTCAGATACTTTGGAAAGAGTGAGAAGACTGATCAAGACTGAAGACTGGTCATGTTGAAGACTCGACACCGAAGACTTCGTCAACATCCAAGGGGGAGTCTGTTGGTGCATATGTCTGTCGACTTCGTCTTGTATCGAGTCATGTATTGAGATAGGATAGAATGGAGCTCAGTGGGCTAGAAAATAGGAGATGTATGTTAACAGTCCAGTTCGCACGAACTGGCAGAGCCAGTTCGTACGAACTGCCCACTTCGCACGGACTGGCTTGTGTTGTTTCGTGCGGACTGGCAATCCCTATAAATACCTGAGCTTGTGTTTCATTTGTAAGGTTGCTGATTCCGGAGCCGAGGTGCTTCCGAAGTGTCGTTTGATCTGTAATTGTGTCAAATCAATATACAAGACATTTAAAGTGATTCTATGTGTTAAACAAGCTACGATGAAGTCCGAATCATTGAATTCCGCCTTTGATTCAGATTAGAACTCTTCTGATCGACTCGTATAGGTCGAATCTCAATCCTACAATAAGCATGAGTGAGGCGTGTATAGGTAAAATGAGTTAAACAAGTTTTGAATAACAAACTCCTGAGGTGTTTCAAAAATGTATCGTATTTACGAAGGGGATGTTTGTACGAAATGGTTGGTCTTCAATGAAAGTGGGGTAGTTTACATAAGAAGTTTTTAAGGATAGTATAAAATCGCACATTTGTGAAAGTTTTTTATTGAGAGGAACGAGAAGGTTTGGTAAATAAAGTGATAATGGTCTACTAAGTATGTTTACATGAAAACTAAGGAATAGAAAGATGGTTTTAAAGGTAAGGAGATAAGTTAGGATTCGGACATTTAAACAGGCTTGATTGTGAACGAAGTTCGTATGAAAGAAAGAATAATGGAGAATAATGGGAGTGTAAAAATAGACGATTGATTTTAATAACGAAATGCGAGTATAAGAATGGCATAAGTATCAGATAGAAGAAAGTAGCGTACTAAGAATGAAGTCTCGTCGTGGATAATCGGTTGTATCGCGTTTGTGAGTTGTTTAAAGTTCGTATTAGGTCTAAATAGGTCTGCAAAACACCGAATTTCTCATGGCACGTTTTAGGAAAGTTTGGTGACTTGGTGAAAACACTTATATATAGGAAGTACCAGTGGCGTATCCACCATGTTTTGACCACATTACGTCCGTCTCGTATTCGGTGTCATGTTACGTTCCGTGTCTTACCATACACAGTAGTACACTCTATGGTTCTCATACGCCTATCACTATAATCCCATGTGCACCCGCGATTATTTTAATCGTCGCATGATCCGCATAGCTTGTACTAGTTGGGTATGAATCAGGGTATACATAATTTAAAAATAACAATGTGTACGTATAAGAATATAGTATAGAAGCAAGTCCATGCTTAAGTATGTATGGGTCCCACGTAAGAGAATCCCTCGGATAATGCTCGCGTACATGTACGAATGTATGAATCATGAGTATGAATGAAAGTATGAGCATAAGTATAAGTTTAAGTATGAATATGCACGTAAGTATGACTATAAACATAAAACGTGCGAGTAGTATGAGTGTAGGTATGAATAAGGAAAATTACGTATATAGTGTATGTTGAAGTATAACGAATTTAGGCATATAAAACATGTAAAACGAATGATATAAATGAAAACGTCACGAGGTATCGACCAAAACGTGTATGACGTTATGCCTATTTAGTTGTTTAAGCGAAACGTTGAGTTTATTAAATCAAAATAGATTGAGTTTGATTGGGAAGGTAGAATATAGTTTGTAAATGTAAGTGAACATAAAATACTTATTGGTTATGCATAATGTATTTTGTAATGAATGGAAATGCTACTTTTGTTTTAAAAGAGTTTACGTAAGCCGAAGATGGTTGGTCCCCATGAAGTCTTCTTGCCCACGTGTTTCGTAAATCGGTGTAGGAAAAAAAAGGGTTTTCGAAAAATGTAAGTTCGTTTTATTTGCATCAAAACAAGAAATTTTGAATTTAGGAGGTTCTTGTAAAACGTTGATCCTTAGAAAAGGGATTTAGCAAAAGGACTTAGTGTTCATTGTAAAGGATTTTGACAAATGATTCGTTGATGTCGAAAAGAGTCTTTGGTAAAACGATCTTATAATATCTATAAGATCTTATAAGTAATTGAGAAAGGTTGATTTGATTTCGATTAAGAATTGAAGTCTCTAGCATGATGATATAATGTGAGCGTGTTTTAGTGATTAAGTCGAATATGAAGTTCATAGGCAAGAGTTTCATTGGACCGATTAAGTTGATATGTAGCATTTCGCAAGGTTTTGAAATTCGGGTAATAAAACGTTTTAAGACATGATTAAGAATCTCGTATGTATGAGTTGTGTAAAAATAATAGATTGCAGGATAAGAAGTACGCTTGATAAAACAATGTATTTTGAAATTGATATAGGTAGGTATTTTGATAAATGATAAATGATTTAGGAATAAGACATGATCGGATTTGCATAATAGGATATTTCGAGGTAAAGTTTTGGTAACGATCACCTAGGCAAGGGAATCACCCCTAACTCGTCGGTGAGGTCGTTTTAAGAAAAAACGGAGTGGAGTTAATCGTCAAGGTAAAGAAATCACTCCTATCTCGATGACATGTCTCCATCTGTTGTTACAAGGGATATGAATGGAATTATATGAAATCATGCATACGTATAAATGTATGAAAAAGATTTAATATGTTGTGTGCATGTGTGAGAAGAAAATATCGAAAGTAAATTCGAATTTGAAAGATTGCATCATATAAGATAAATAATAGAAACACATGTTTGGTTAAAATTTTGATGGTTCCAAAACGGAACTTTGACTAACCAAAGTGGTCGAAAAGTCTTTAGAATTTGAGGAGCATGCTTTGGCCTAATAGGTGAAGTACTCTCGCCGACAAGTTGGTTAACGGTATTTACCCTTCCGGTTACTACATGTCCCAAATCAATCGAAATTTCGAGACTTGGTGGGATTTATGGAAAATCGAGGAGTGGAACTAGTCGACAAGGTGCGGGTTTCACCCCTAACTTGAAGATTTCATATCCTAAGTGTGGTTGGTACTCGTCGGGTCAAAATTTAATTTCAACACTTTGACGAGGGTCCACTAGAATTTTGAAATTTGAATTTCTCCATCAAGGTGAGGATTTCACTCCTAAATGGTGAATTTCATGTAAAAAAGGAAAAGTAGACGGATTGATAGTTGTTCACCAAATTGTGGGTTTCACGCCTATTTTTGGTGAAGTCGTCTCGTTTGTGTATTACGAGTGGTTTCGATTTTTAGTATAAACGAGTTAAAGACGTATGTTCAAAATAATAATAAGTATAAGCACATAAAGCATCTCAAGAAAATAACACGTAAAAGACATTTCAAGAATAGCACATAAAGAATGGGACAATACAACAAGTATTAACAAATAATAAAGCAAGTATTAACACAAAAGTGACATATATGTTTAAAAGGCCAAAAAGACATAAGTAAGGAGCGAATAAAGTATCATGCGAATGGTTCGAGAAAAACACAAGAATAAAGCTCCAGAACTATAGACTAGTTAAAAAGCATGGCAATTTTTTTCCTAATTCCCTATAGTTATCGCTCTCATACCAATCTGTCACACCCCAACCGATGGCAGAAACATTGGAGTGAGACGAAAATGAGATTGCAAGAGACTTCATAACACTAGTTGTGACAATAATTAAATAATGGATTTCATTTCATTTCTACAAGTCAATTACAAAGTTTAAAATCAAATATAACAACTTGATATACGATACATTCAATACAAGAATACAACAACAAGTACAAACGGATACAATTAAATAAAGCTTAAGATGTCTATGTGTGTATCTGAGCATCATCACTACTTCAATTTCAAAGCGTCATCATCCTCAACCCGTAACATGTTTAAAATAAAGTTCAATGCAAAAGCAAAGGCGAGTATACAAGTTTTCGTACGTAGCATAAAAAAGATAAGTTTTCAAACAATTCCATGTGGCAAGCCCTTGATACAAGATAAACAATAAATTTGGCATGTGTCTAACATATCAAACCAATGATGAAATGCAATATGCTCATGAAATAACCACAAGTCTACGGGCGGTGCGTTAATCCTATAGCGCTATGTATGTTAAGTTGAGGGCTTAGCAAAGTTAATGACATATAGCATGTATAATCTAGCATGAACCTAAGTAAACAAGTAGCATGTATAACGGATTGAGAGTATAAAGAATGTTAAAGTGTGTGAGTGTGTATTTTGTATAATAACATGTTACAACCCAAAGTGTTTTTAAAGGTAAATGGGTCAAGTGTACTCACAAAATTTTCATATGCTTTCCGATTATCCAATTGCTGACGAGTAATGAGATTGGGGGATCGAATGTCTAAGGGTTAAAGTTCAAGGTATGTTTAGAGTCGAGATTCGGAATTTAAAACATAAGAATATAACATATGAAAGTAATCATCTTTTAACACATAATTCTTGTTTGACACTATGAAACCCCAAGGGTTAGAATGTTTTCATGGGTAGAACACCCATTAGAATCATAACAAGTTTTACGTCTTAGATGATGTAATCTAGTACTTTGATGAATGAACACGAATTCATCATCAAAGGTTCGAATGTTGGATAGTATATATAAGTTATGTATTATATATGAATATGTCCAATAGTTCAATAGTTCAAGCATGAGGTAGAAGATTAAAATATTCATTTAGGTACCTCTAAATGTCATAGAAATCATGTAGGAGATAGGAAGAACAATTCTTCCATTTAGGCACCTCTAAGTGTTCACCACTACACTTGATGTAAAAACATTCAAGGAGGGTCATGAACTACAAGTAATACAAGAATATTAAACACTAATCTATAAGAAATCATCAAGCAATGTGTGGATTTTATGTAGGACAACCCAAGTTAATCCTATATCACACATACATCAAGTCTTGAACTTGAACATCACTTGTGGGTTAAACCCTTGACAAAACAGAAAGTTTGTGAGGATTAATCCTCTGATTTTGAATGTCTCAACCTTGTTTTTAAGCCTAACTAACCATAGAAGTGGTTATAAGCATAAGGACATAGGTTTGAGATGAGTTTCCTCAAGTTTACACGAGTTTAACAAAGATTAAATGAAAACAGAAACAAACAGCCCACTTTGTAGCCTTTTCGACGTCGTTCCAGAGCTTGATTTTCTAAGGAAAACCAATGGGAACGAAGCTAAGGTTAATCCAAGCATGTAGGAAAAAGAATCGAGTGAATCGGACAAGAACTGAGAAAGTTATGTTTGTTTTTGTAAGAAGGTATGATTCTGCTCGAACTCTTGTTTGACAGCTGATTATGGACAGATTTGAGAGTGTTTTGGACAAGTTGTAAAGTGGAAAATGTGTGGATTAGGCTTGGGATTTATAGGGAAGTATTAGGTGGTTGTTTGGTGGGCATTTAAGACAAGAAACACAAGTTAGACCACTCAAAACTCTCAAAATCGCGATCAATCCATGAGCTGATGTGAGTTGTCTCTGGATTACACTGGCTCACGGCCAGCGAAGGTTCTGAGGGTGGGTTTCGCGGCCAGCGACAAGGGAGATGGCTGATGCGTGATCAGGTTTCATTAATTGACGTTTTGGCCCCTGAAGTTTCATATTTAAGGTTTTTAAGTGTTTTAGGGATTGTTTTTGACATGTAAGCATAGTTTAAGGGTAAAATAAGTATGGAGAACATAGACTAAGTATAATTAAACGTGTGAGTGACCTATTTAAGTAGATTATTCGTACAAAAGACGTATTTTGCGTAAGTTTCACGTATTTGCAGGTTTGGCTCATAGTTTCCAAGAATTACGAATATGAATCAATTATTTCACAAAAACAAACGTATGAGTATGTATGAAGTGTGTGTAACACAAATTTAAAGAAATACGAGTTTTATTTATGATCCAAGTCTCGGGTTTTACAATGATTACAACAAGAGAACGATTTCAAGAACACAAGGTTACCAAAAAAAGAATTTCAATCAAGGGTTTTCAAATATAGAAAGTATGAAAACGTAGGGCGTTACAGTTACACGATATAATGTGCAAGGTTTCAAAAAGAAGGGTTAAAAGCATCAACGAGAGAAACTAGTATCTCTGGGTGGCCTACCGACAAACCGGGAGCCTTAGAATATTTATTCACACTCCTGTGTATGCCCGACATCAGTTGGAAATGGTATTTTATAAGTTACAAGGCCCTAATTGAGATTATATAAGTTGAAGGGCCAAATATGTAAATTTTCAAAAATCTGGTTCGCTGATCAAGCGGTTACGGACCGTATGAGGTTCATGCTTACAGTCCATAAAGCCTGTATCTGGGCAGAATGTTTCAAGCGGTTACGGACCATATGAGATTCATGCTTACGGTCCGTAAAGCCTGTATCTGGGCAGAATGTTTAGGACAACTGCAGGTTTGCCACTTATACCACCCCATACACTCATAATCCGAAACAAGGAGCTCTTTGATGGTTTTAAAAATCAGCTAGGACACTTGTGATCATCTCTGGACTTCCCTAACACCTGGCTTGATCCTTGAAAACCCTCCTCAACTATAAATAGCACCACCATGTTGCCTCTTTTCCTTACTCATTCACAAAATCATCTTTTCTCACTCTTTCTTAGGTTCCTGATAAAAAAGGAAGCTCCTTCTAGTTTAAAGATCGAGCTAGGACCCTTTGTAAGTGTCCTTAGCCACTCTAGTTCGGTTTTTATACATTTAAAGACCGAAAGTCAAAGTTGCCGCAAAACGACTTTAACTTTCGGTTTAGACTTAAAAGGTCCAGCCATTGTTCGAGGCGAATATGGCTACGTGATCGTAATTAGGTAGGTGTTAATCCCTCAAAAGGGAACCTATAATTATTACGTTTACTTAGCTAATTGTCGGGTCAAAGTAATTAAATAAAAAGTCAAACTAGTCAGATTTTTAAATAAAAATCAAATCTGATAATGTAGAGGTTATAAATCATATTTAGTCACTTTAATAACTTGGTAAATATTATTAGAACATGTCTAAACATGTTCAATCCGACAATTCTAAGTTTAAGCTCGGTTCACAACCGAAAGTCGCAAAATCTTGACTTTTGCTTTGACTTTCAGTTCTGACCCGAATTAGCTTAATTCTATCACACCCCGATATTTCCACGTATTATCGGTGGGCCCGGTGGGGAGTATCGTGACGTAGTTGATATCATCAAAGTCAAATATTCACAGTTTAATGCACAGCGGAAGTCTTGGTAGAAAATAATATTACAAACCGAAATGCATAGTATAAATAAATATTATACAAACGGTTGTAAGAGGATCCACAGGCGGATCTAAAATAGAAATATAAAATATTGTTCTACAGACTTTAAGCGTTTAGAACTTGCAAGATTCTCTAACTAACGCCTAGAGCTCCCAGCCATTTGTGATAAGTACCTGCCACTTAATCATTTGAAAATACGTCAGTTTACACCGGTAAATACAATTAACTGACTCCTTTGAAAAGTGTTTAGAAGTTTGATTTAAATGTACAAGGCACAAATGCTTTTATAACTAGGGACAATTATATTAATAACAATCTTGTATCAGATTTACATGTTTGTCCAACATTTAGGGCCGGTATAAATAAAACGAACAAGATTAAACAACACACCAAAAATATAAACTCACGGCGGGTCACCCCCAGCAGATGAGTATATCTTTTATATACGCAACGGACAGGTGTTATGCCTACACCCCGTGCTTAAGTCGTGGTCATTTACAATTCTTAAATGAGCCAAGGATATCCAGGACACGGTCGTTAACCCCCAATATTATTTGTTATCAAGCAACACTGATTAAAACGGGATTTTTGCCATTTAACCATCTTCGATTAAAAATGTTTCTACACCCGACCAAGCGGTAATATTTTACCGTATCCCAAGCCCGTATAAGGGAAAATAAGTTAAAAGTAATTACCTGAGCTTAAAAATGTAAATTTTGTATTCTCAGCCGTATATTCTAGTCAACAAGTGCAAATAACTTCTACCGGGGCTCTTAATCTGGAACGAAGGTTTTAATAACCTATTAGATTACTAACGGGTCTTATTTAAGTTATAAACTTAAACTAGTTAGTTTAAAGAAAGGTTTACAGTACAAATTCCAAGATTAAGCAGTGACCAGATTGGAATGTAATTTAGACCCGACAAGTATGGAGACTTGGGTAAACTAAATACATTCTGGATTTTGAAGTAAAAATGATAAGGTTTGACCCGTTTCGGTTAATTTACGCAAACTAGTTACATAAACCGTACCGAATGGGTATAAGCATAACGGGTAGCCAGACGAGTCAAGTACAAGTTCCATAAGTTATTATGCTTAAAATATGTTGTGATATCTGTAAGGCCCGCATTTGCGTCTAATAGAAATAATGGCCAAAAGACACTAGAAACGTAAACTTTTTAAAATGACCAAACTTTTCTCAATTTACGAGGTAAAATACCAATAACATTAATGCACCATGTTAACAAAATTTGGGCATGACCCATCCGTAAGACGAGTGTATCCCTGTTTTAACCATCATCAACACGATAAAGTCTACAACCCGTTCGACTAGACATGACTTAGAACCATGACATCAAGTGTTAAAAAGCATAGCTACAGACCAGGTTATGCAAAAACAAACATATTGATCCAAAACATTAATACGAAATAGCGGAAGCGCTTAAAGGTCATAATGTGTGCGTGTGCTCGCTCCAAATTGCCAATTCGCCTAACTCGAGGATTTACCTACATTCATCATAAACAAATAAGTTAGTATTTCGTCACTAACACAAATAATTTAATACACCGATTCGTTTCTAACACGGTTCTACATCCTTCCATTACATTACTAACCGTTAAACGGTTCATTACTTGCTTACCTCATAATAAGGGTTAAATATACCTTTCATAACATACCCGCTAATAACGGATACTTGTATCGTTAACATATCTTTTCTTCGATTTGTTCATGACGAACAATCACATTAATTACATTCTCACACTTACATTCCAATCCGAGAAGACGGATCGAGTAAACTTTCATTTGTTACATACTTAACCTTCCATACCCGGTTCGACTAGAAAGAACCGGATATGATGCATTATCTTTCGTAACTCATTCATTCCTCATAATCCGTTTATGATGGATCTTACTTTTACTTTCCAAACGACCATAGATTTCAATTCTTACAATCTTAACATGACGACACAATACGAATATGATTATTATACATATGACAACATCATAAAGGAAAATAGAAGTATAGTGTACACTAGCGTACCTCGATCTAGTGAGTTTTCCGACTTCCTAGCGTTGGAACCTTCTTCTTTCACACCTATAACAACACGTTCATTCACTTATTTAGTTCAACTAAATTTCATTCATTCTTCTTCCAAATCACACATATTAATTCTTTTAAGCATTCCATCAAACACTTGGCGGGTTTCGCATTTTCGAGACATTTACCCAACTAACTAAAACATGTATTTAATCTAGTTCTTTTAATTATTCAACAATAATCAAGCAAACCTCATTCCATATCAATTCATCTAGTGTTTATACATCATTATCAGAATTATTCATCAGTGATTCACATGCATGTCACTACATAATCATCCTAATTCACATCTCAATTTCATAAAGTGGGTTTTTACTAAAATCTTTCAAATAACCTAGAATCAAACATGATTCTTGTTCTAGAAGGTAATCCTAACTCGGATTTCTTATATTCAAACACAAGAATTCAAGATTGGGTTGAACCCTTCATTCAACAAATCATGATTTCAGAAAATTAAACTTACCATTTTAGAAATTGAGGTTAGCTACTCGCATTTAGGGGTTCATGCATCAGATTTCTCCTTTGATTCATGTTAAATTCTTGATTTTCTTGAAGTTAGGGTTTCACCCCTTTCCCTGCTCTCTTGTTCGATCGACCAGAACCCAGTTCTGGGTGTTTTTTTTTATTTAATAGTTCCAACCTTTTAGTTTATTACTTACACATTGAACCCTCCCACTTAGAAAGGGTGTTTAATTTAGGCTTTCCCATAAACTAACTACCAATTGTCATATTTCATTAACTATGTTAAATTCTTTGTTTATTTTCGCTTATTATTATACTAAACATTTTTAGGGTGTTACAAGTCTACCCCCCTTAATTGAGGTTTTGTCCCCGAAACCTGGACACATAACAATTTAAATGTTTACATACCGAAGAGAAAAGGGTAGTGCTTCCTCATTTCATCTTCCGCCTCCCATGTAAGTTCCGACCCCTTTCGGTGTTGCCATTGAACCAACACTTGTCTAACGGCTTTGTTGCGAAGATTCTTCACCTTAATGTCTTTAATGGCTATTGGTCTTTCAACATAATTTAGCCTCTCGTCCAACTCGATGTCGTCAAGAGGCACTAATGCTGTTTCATCCGCAAGACACTTCCTCAACTGCGACACGTGGAAAGTATTGTTAATCCCGTCTAGTGAAGACGGTAATTCTAATCGATATGCAACCCTTCCAACTCGAGCCAAGATTTTAAACGGTCCGATATAACGAGGACCTAACTTACCCCGTTTGCGGAAGCGGATTATACCCTTCCATGGTGATACTTTCAATAGAACATAATCTCCGACTTGAAACTCGATAGGACGCCTTGTCTTGTCCGCATAAGCTTTTTGCCGATCCTGGGTTGCTTTCAGTCGAGCTCTAATCAAATCAATCTTTTCATTTGTTACTGCTATTAAATCATTTGGCGCAAGTTCTCTCTGTCCAACTTCACCCCAACACACAGGAGTTCTGCACTTTCTCCCGTATAATAGTTCATAGGGAGCCATTTGAATACCACTATGATAGCTATTGTTATAAGAAAATTCTGCTAGTGGTAAATGGTCATCCCAACTCCAGCCAAAATCTAAGGCACAAGCCCTCAACATATCAACAAGCGTTTGGATGGTTCGTTCTGATTGACCATCAGTCTGAGGGTGATAGGCTGTGCTTATGTGTAGCTTCGTGCCCATACTTTCATGAAACTTCTGCCAGTAACGAGAAGTAAATCTAGTATCCCGATCTGAAATGATTGACATGGGCACGCCGTGTCGTGATACGAACTCATTCATATAAATTTCCGTCATCCTCTCTGAAGAGTAAACTTCTCGAATCGGTAAGAAGTGGGCACTTTTTGTGAGTCGGTCTACAATTACCCATATTGTATCATGCCCCTTTTTCGTTCTAGGAAGTTTAGTTACCAGATCCATAGTTAACTCCTCCCATTTCCAGACTGGAATTTCCAAGGGTTGTAACTCCCCGTATGGTTTTTGATGTTCTGCTTTCACTTGGTTTTTGATGTTCTGCTTTCACTTGGTTTTCAAGCATTTCGAGACATACTTTACAATATCGCGTTTCATACCCGGCCACCAATAATTGGTTTTTAAGTCACGGTACATCTTGGTTACCCCGGGATGGATTGAGTATCGTGACTTATGAGCCTCATCGAGTAGAGCGGTCTTGACCTTGCAAAATCGTGGTATCCAAATTCGACCGAATCTTGTTTTGAGTCCGGTCGAATTTTCTTCTAATTTATCGGCTATACCTTTTACTCTTTCTTTCTTTGGGTCTTCCGCTCCGAGCGACTTTATTTGGGAATCTCGTATCATAGCAAGTAAACACGGAGTAACTATCATTTTCATGGATTTTACTTGAATGGGAGGTGGAGACTCTTTTCAGCTTAACGCGTCAGCCACCACGTTCTCCTTTCCCAGATGGTAAAGGATATCACAATCGTAATCTTTAATCAATTCCAACCATCTTCGTTGCCTCATATTCAAGTCTTTATGTTCGAAGAAATATTTGAGGCTTTTGTGGTCCGAGTAGATCGTACATCTCGTACCATATAGATAATGCCTCCAAATTTTTAAGGCGAACACAACCGCTGCCAATTCCAAATCGTGTGTTGGGTAGTTCACCTCATGTGGTTTTAATTGTCGTGAAGCCAATGCGATAACCCTTCCCCTTTGCATCAAAACACATCCTAAACCCTGATGTGAAGCGTCGGAATAGACAACCAGGTCCTCAGTCCCATCTGGTAATGTCAAGACCGGGGGACTCGACAGTTTCTCCTTTAATATTCGAAAGGCCTCCTCCTGTTCTTTACCCTACACAAACTTTTCTTTCTTCCTTGTCAGTTTTGTTAAGGGTAATGTTATCTTCGAAAAATCCTGTATGAACCTTCTGTAGTTCCCCGCGAGGCCTAGAAAACTTCTTATTTCAGTTGGGTTTTTCGGGGAAACCCATTTCATTACGGCCTCAACCTTTGACGGATCTACTAAGACACCTTCCGAATTGATCACATGACCCAGAAACTGCACTTCTCTGAGCCAGAAGGCACACTTTGAGAATTTCACATAAAGTTTTTCTTTACGGAGAATTTCAAGTACTTCACGCAAATGCCTCGCATGTTCAGCCTTACTTCGTGAATCGACTAGGATATCATCTATGAATACGATCACAGACTTATCTAGCATAGGTCGGCATACCCGGTTCATAAGATCCATAAACGCTGCTGGAGCGTTCGTTAACCCAAAGGACATAACTAGGAACTCGTAATATCCATATCGGGTTCTAAATGCGGTCTTTGCAACGTCTTCTTCTCGTACCCTGACTTGATGATACCCCGAACGCAGGTCTATCTTAGAGAACCAACTCGCCCCTTGTAATTGATAAAAAAGATCGTCAATTCTAGGTAAAGGGTAGCGGTTTTTCACGGTCAGCTTGTTTAATTCTCTGTAATCGATGCACATGCGCATCGACCCATCTTTCTTCTTAACAAATAAGACAGGCGCTCCCCAAGGCGACACACTCGGGCGTATAAAGCCCCTATCGAGTAGGTCTTGTAATTGTGTCATTAACTCCCGCATCTCGGTGGGAGCCAATCTATAGGGAGCCTTCGCAACCGGCTTCGAACTCGGATTCAATTCGATGCGAAACTCTATTTCTCTTTCGGGAGGGAGTCCCGGTAATTCCTCCGGAAATTCATTCACGACTTCAACATCTTCAAGCTTCGGGAGGCTTTGTCGAGCGTCTAATACATAGGCTAGGTATGCCCTACTTTCGTTAAGTACGTATTTAACGGCGTGGGCAAGGGTGCACAATTTTGTTTCCACGTTTCTCTCCCCTTGAATACTCAATTGCCTTCCACTTGGAGATTGGACAAGCATTACCTTATTTTCACAATTAATCTCTACATGGTGTCGTGCCATCCAATCCATACCTACTATCATTTTAAATTCCCCCAAAGCCATAGGTATGAGGTCGATATCGAATTTTTCATATTCTATAGTGAATTTGCAATTTCTACAAATCTTGTGTAACACATAGTTCTTACTATCGGCTATTTCTACTTCTAAAGGTATCGGCATTCGTTCAATCTTAAATGAAGGATGTTGTACGATTTCATTTGAAATAAACGACACAGTGGCTCTGGTATCGAACAAAACATAAACTGGTATGGAGTTTAATAGAAAGATACCTGAGACCACATTCAGATGGGACTTGGCTTCTTCGGATGTGATTTGAAACATCCTCCCTTTTGCTTTAGAGCTTTCTTCATTCTTTCCCTCCTTCTTTGATCCGTGTTGGAGTTTAGGACACTCCGACTTAACATGCCCTTCCTGGAAACAGTTGAAACATGTCTTCGGGTTGCTAGGGCACTTGTAGGATGTATGCCCTTCTTCACCGCATTTATAGCATCCTTTCTTACCCAGAAGGCATTCCCCAGTGTGAAGTTTTCCACATGTCTTGCAAGGAGTAATACCACCCTTCGACTTATCCTTCCTTCCCTGATCTTGGAACCTCGCCTTTTTAGATGGACTTGCATTTGTCCCCTTTTTTGCCGACCTCTTTTCACCACGTTCCTCCTGTCTCTTTATCTCAATTTCTCTATCTCGTGCCAAATTGATAAGCTCGTCAAGGGTTTCACATTTTGAGGGAGTAATGAACTCCCTGAATTCTGCCTTCAATATGCCATAAAAGCGATTGATCTTCATTCTTTCAGTCTTCACAAAATATCCATAGAACTTCATCTTATCCATGAACGTGTTTGATATTTCGTTTATCGTCTCGTTTTTCTGTCAGAGGCGTAAGAAATCCTCCTGAATCTTATCAATGGCTGACTGAGGACAGTGGTATCTCATAAAAGGTTCCTTGAATTCCTGCCAAGTCATCCCTTGTAACTTGTCCTCCCCGACTTCCTTACTATGCGCATCCCACCAATCTTTCGCCTGAAAAGTGAGTTGACCAGTAGCGAACATCACCTGGTCTTCCTTGTCACACCGACTCCGTATGAATACCGCTTATATGTTTGATACCCATCTTTGGCATGCGATCGGATCGATTTTACCATCATACGTTGCAGGATTGCACGCCATGAAGTCTTTATATGTGCACCGTCGTTCTTTGCTTTTACTTTTAGACCCCTCAATCAGTTCTTTCAATTCTTCGATCTTGCTAGTCATCATAGCATCCACAACTCCCAACACCCGACTTTCTACTTCTTGAGCTAATCGGGGAAGATTAGCTTGCATAACCCCTTCCGCCACTTCTTTGACTTTGCTATTAAATGCCTCTTGTCTAACCGTATCATTGTCATTATCATTAACATTGCTTACTTCGGCCATCTACAAAAAGATGTTTTCATTCATCATTAATCACAAACATTCCATATAAAACATACTTCGACCCTTGTTTACTACATTCATAATCGTGTAATTCGAAATCTTGATCATCTAAGGTTTATCATTCAACTTGTGTTATTCACATCGTTACTTCCAATTCTTTTTCGTTGTGATCACAGATTGTGATCATAAGTATCTTATCATTATGTTTATAAGGATCCTATATCATTATCTAATAGTCATTTAGATCACACGGAACTCCTAATCATGAAAAACAACAAAACAAAAGAATTTCTGCGTACCGCATTTCTAACGGCCGTCGGCGACGGCCTGACATACCGTCGGCGACGGGTTCTAAAAAGGGGTCGTCGCCCACTTTGTCCGTAGGCAGAATGTTATCGCTTCGGCTAATTGGGGGGCGTCGGCGACGGAATGGAAGCCCGTCGGCGACGGCTTCTCGATTTGCTAAAACGTTGCTGTGCTATTATTTGGCTAATTCAACCATTTCCCGGGTTGGTTTTCAGCTATACGGTTCCTGGAACTCCCCGTATGGCCCCCATATTTACTCATCCACGTACTTAACTTATATATTACATCCCAAACATATTACACATACTAGTATTTTACCACAAACTTAACGTGTTACCTCATTGGCGATCTTGGAGTGAACACACCATCGAACGAGCCGTCAGTTTGAGTTCAAGCATCTCAACGTATGCTTGAATCCCTCAAACCTCGGCTCTGATACCAACTTGTAAGGCCCGCATTTGCGTCTAATAGAAATAATGGCCAAAAGACACTAGAAACGTAAACTTTTTAAAATGACCAAACTTTTCTCAATTTACGAGGTAAAATACCAATAACATTAATGCACCATGTAAACAAAATTTGGGCATGACCCATCCATAAGACGAGTGTATCCCTGTTTTAACCATCATCAACACGATAAAGTCTACAACCCGTTCGACTAGACACCACTAAGAACCATGACATCAAGTGTTAAAAAGCGTAGCTACAGACCAGGTTATGCAAAAACAAACATATTGGACCAAAACATTAATAGGAAATAGCGGAAGCGCTTAAAGGTCATAATGTGTGCGTGTGCTCGCTCCAAATTGCCAATTCGCCTAACTCGATGATTTACCTACATTCATCATAAACAAATAAGTTAGTATTTCGTCACTAACACAAATAATTTAATACACCGATTCATTTCTAACACGGTTCTACATCCTTCCGTTACATTACTAACCGTTAAACGGTTCATTACTTGCTTACCTCATAATAAGGGTTAAATATACCTTTCATAACATACCCGCTAATAACGGATACTTGTATCGTTAACATATCTTTTCTTCGATTTGTTCATGACGAACAATCACATTAATTACATTCTTACACTTATATTCCAATCCGAGAAGACGGATCGAGTAAACTTTCGTTTGTTACATACTTAACCTTCCATACCCGGTTCGACTAGAAAGAACCGGATATGATGCATTATCTTTCGTAACTCATTCATTCCTCGTAATCTGTTTATGACGGATCTTACTTTTACTTTCCAAACGACCATAGATTTCAATTCTTACAATCTTAACATGACGACACAATACGAATAAGATTATTATACATATGACAACATCATAAAGGAAAATAGAAGTATAGTGTACACTAGCGTACCTCGATCTTGTGAGTTTTCCGACTTCCTAGCGTTGGAACCTTCTTCTTTCACACCTATAACAACACGTTCATTCACTTATTTAGTTCAACTAAATTTCATTCATTCTTCTTCCAAATCACACATATTAATTCTTTTAAGCATTCCATCAAACACTTGGTGGGTTTCGCATTTTCGGGACATTTACCCAACTAACTAAAACATGTATTTAATCTAGTTCTTTTAATTATTCAACAATAATCAAGCAAACCTCATTCCATATCAATTCATCTAGTGTTTATACATCATTATCAGAATTATTCATCAATGATTCACATGCATGTCACTACATAATCATCCTAATTCACATCTCAATTTCATAAAGTGGGTTTTTACTAAAATCTTTCAAATAACCTAGAATCAAACATGATTCTTGTTCTAGAAGGTAATCCTAACTCGGATTTCTTACATTCAAACACAAGAATTCAAGATTGGGTTGAACCCTTCATTCAACAAATCATGATTTCAGAAAATTAAACTTACCATTTTAGAAATTGAGGATAGCTATTCACATTTAGGGGTTCATGCATCAGATTTCTCCTTTGAATCAAGTTAAATTCTTGATTTTCTTGAAGTTAGGGTTTCACCCCTTTCCCTGCTCTCTTGTTCGATCAACCAGAATCCAGTTCAGGGTGTTTTTTTATTTATTTAATAGTTCCAACCTTTTAGTTTATTACTTACACATTGAACCCTCCCACTTAGAAAGGGTGTTTAATTTAGGCTTTCCCATAAACTAACTACCAATTGTCATATTTCATTAACTATGTTAAATTATTTGTTTATTTTCTCTTATTATTATACTAAACATTTTTTGGGTGTTACAATATCAGTAGGATATCAACAATTATGCCCCAAAAGAAACTAAAATCAATTTAAGTCCCGTAAGGGTATTTTGGTCATTTTAAAGTTTATAAAAGAGATTTAATAGTAATCTGAGATTCTGGTCTAAAACATTCAGTAAAAGTATTTATTTTATCATGTTACATCAGTAAGATATCATACATATGTTGAAGTTTACCTTTTATGGCCAAACTATGCACCGTATGGGCATTTTGGTCATTTTACATATGCTTTTGAGGTCAAATTTGGAAGTATGAGTTCATGACTTATACTTACTGTAAAAATATTAAAATTTAATTATAAAATCAGTGGGTAACAAGTCTTAGGTGTTAAATATGGTTTTAAACCATACTATGCACCTAATTATCGTAAGAGTCGGTAATTGACGATATTTGAGATGTTAATGAAAATTTGAGATTTTGATCAGCCTTTAATGTTTAAAATGTTTTATTTAACATATAACATCAGTAGGAAAAGGTTTGGTATGTAAATCATATGTTAAACTCATTTTATTAACAAGAAGGGTATTATCGTCATTTACCGATTTATATGAGAACTCAGTGATATGGTCAGTTTATAGTCTGACCAAAAATTCCAAAATCCCTAAAAATAATATCAAAACAATAGGTAATGGGTTTGGTGCCAAAATTTGGGTTTAAACATGATTCATGCTAAAAATGTAATTTAATTAACAAAAAGTTCAATTTTACGATATCTTGCATAACTTTAGTTTGAGACCAGAAACTGATGTCAAATTTATTTGACAAGCTTATATATCAGTAATAAAGCTTTTTGTCCTCTCACTATTTCAAAAATCTCGTTTTTATAACATAAGGGCATAATAGTCAATTTTTAAGCAATAACGGAAACATGCAATGAACTATGATTTCTAAAGGACCATGAAGTATAACCTCAGAGGGTTATGCTAACATATAATATGGTCACAAAGGAACCCTAAGGCACAAAGAAACTAAGCTAAATCGGGTCAGAACTGAAAGTCATAGCAAAAGTCAACTTTTGCGACTTTCGGTTGCGAACCGAGCCTAAACTCAGAATTGTCGAACATGTTCTTATAATATTTACCAAGTTATTAAAGTGATAAAATTTATTTTATAGCTTCTACATTATCAGTTATGAATTTTTATTTAAAAACTGACCAGTTTGACTTTTATTTAATTACTTTCACCCGACAATTTACTAAGCAAACGTGATAATTAGAAGGTGCCCTTTTTGAGGGATTATCACCTACTTAGTTACCAACACATAGCCACTTTCAATTCGAATAATGGCTGGACCGTTTGTGATTAATCACAAAGTCAAAGTATAATTTCGATATCTTTGACTTTCGATCATTATACTAATAAAAACTTAACTATAGAAGCTAAGAACACTTACAAAGGTCCTTAGCACGAAAATTAAACTTGAGAGAGCTTCCTTCAAACTCAGGATGCTCCAGAGAAGAAGTTTGAGAGTGAAAAATGATAGTACAAGTCTCAAATGATCAAACAAGGAGCTATTTATAGAAATTTGGGGGTTGCTAAGATCATTCCAGCTGTTTAGGGAGTTAACCAGATGATCACAGGTGTCCCCATGGCAATAAAAACCATTAACCTGCCCCTGGTATCGCTCAGAAGCCATGCAATGGCGGTGGACAGGCTGCAACATGCAGTTGTCCTGTTTTTGGTTGCTGGCACCTTCTTCGTGGCCCGCGAAGAATTCAGAGGATGGCCTACGCGGCCCGCGACAACCCCTAATTCGGGTAAAGAGTTTGCAAACTTTGCATTCTCAGTCCTTGGTCCTTTTTAAGCTGATTTATCTTTCATTTATTGCACTATTAACCCCCATAGTTAACTTTTAAATTTCATGGGTCACAAATTAAACATCGTTAAGCTCCCGGTCAGTCACGAGATCACCCGAAAGGTGCTAGTTTCTCTTGTTGACACATTTAATCCCTATTTCTTGGAAATTACCAAATAAATCACATCATTGTATCGAAACTTCATGAAATCATTATCCTATACTCGCAAGAGTATAATAAAATATTACAAAGCCTCGGGATCGTTAAAAGGTCACTCAGAGGTAAGAATTAACATGTTGACACGTTTAACCCCTGTGCTTTGTAAACTTTTGATTTTTAATCACACACGACTTCTTGCGTCCGATAATTTACTCATTAAAGAATACGAACATCTTGTGAGGTCAATCAGAGGCACAAGTTTGGCATGTTGACGCTTTTAGTCCTTCCACATACATCTTTACACTGCTTGTCAACTTTAGTCCCTCAAAGTTAACTTTTTATACAAATAGTGTTTATGACACGTGTCACCATTACATTGGACATGATTTTGCGAGGTGTTACAAATTCCTTTATGAATTAAGGTTCCATTATGACCATATAATATTGTAGTATAACCCTCTGAGGTTATATTACATGGTCACTTAGTAATCTGAATTATATGCATGTTTCCGTTATTATGCTTATTATTGCCTAATATGCCCTTATGGTCTAAAAAGGAGATTTTTAAATAAATGAACATGCAAATGGATTAGGTGCTGATTAGTATACATAATTAAAGTATTTTGACACTTACATTCTGGTCATAAACTAATGTTATGCTAATGATCGTAAATTAAGCTTTTATAAAGACTAAAATACCCTTTGGTATATAAATCAAGCTTTAAACATAAATTTGACTTAAAACACTTTACCTACTTTTGTGATATCATTTTTAGGAATTTTTGGAATGTTGGGTCAGATTATATACTGACCCTAACATTGAGTTTGTGTATAAAGCTTATAATTGACGATAATACCCTTTTTGCGAATAAAATAAGTTTTACAAATAATTAACATGCAAAACTTTTTTCCTACTGATCTAATATGGAGAATAAAATATTTTAACCATTCAAGGCTGGTCAAAATCTCAGAATCACATAAACCTTGTAATTATCGTCAAATATCGGCTTTTACGCTAATTAGGTGCATAGTATGGTTTAAAACAATATTTAGCACCCAAGACTAATTACCTACTGATTTTATAAATGATTTTTAATATTTTTATAGTTAGTATAAGTCATGAACTCAGAATTCCAATTATGTCCCTAAAAGCATATGTGAAATGACCAAAATGCCCTTTCGGGGCATAGTTTGGCCATAAATGGGAAACCACACATATGTAAGATATCCTACTGTTATAACATCATAAAATAAATATTTTTACAGAATGTTTTTTACCAGAACTTCAGTTTACCTATAAACCTCTTTTTATAAATCCTAAAATGACCAAAACGCCCTTACGGGGCCTAATTCGGTTTTAAAATCTTTTTGGGCATACATGCTGATATCCTACTAATTTCTTAACATATTTTAAGTATAATAACATGTGGGACTTGTATATGGCTCATTCGGTTACCCGTTATGCTTATACGCATTCGGTTCGGTTTATGTAACTAGTTCGCATGAATAAACCGAAACGGGTTTAACCTTATCATCTAAACTTCAAAATCCAGAATGTATTTAGTTTACCCATATTATACAAGTATTCATGCTTGTTGGGTCTAAATTACATTCCATTCCGGTCTCCGCTTAATATAGCGTTTCGAACCGTAAAGTATCCTTAAAACTAACTAGTCTAACTCTTTGACTTAAATAAGACCCGTTATCCTAATAGGTTAATAAAACCTTCCTTACAGATTAAGTAGCCTCGGTAGAAGATACATGCATAAAGTCTTAGAAATATACGGCTGAGTAGCATTCCTTGCATAATTAACTCATGTAAATACTTTTAACTTATTTTCCCTTATACGGGCTTGGGATACGGTAAATTATTACCACTTGGTCGGGTATGGGATCATTTAGTCGGATTATGATTAATAAATCCGCATAATCCGTTTTAATCTGTTTTGTTTGATAACATAAACATTGGGGGTTAATTACCGTGTCCTGGATATCCTCGGCTCATTTAAATTATTAATGGCCACGACATATGCACGGGGTGTAGGCGTACACCCGACAAATGCAAATGCTAAATAATAAATTACCCACAAGTTGGGGATAACTCCTTTATGGGTTTTATAAGTGATGAGTCAGTTAATCATGTCCGGTTTCCAAACCGGCCCCAATTGTATGACAAACAAGTAAATCTGTATACAAGATTTTAAATAAAATTGTCCCAAGTTATAAAAGATTTTTGTGCCTTGTGCGCCTAAACCAATTTTCATAAATGTTTTCAAATGAGTCAGTTAATTGTATTTACCAGTGAAAACTGACGTGTTTTCCAAAGCCTAGGTGACAGGTACCTCACGAACTAGGCTGGAGCTACTTGGAGTTTATTAAGAGGATCTTGCAAATCCTTAGATGCCTAAAGTCTGTCAAACTCTGTTTTATGTATTTGTTTTAATGGTCCGCTTGTGGATCTCTTTTACAACCGTCTGTATATTCTTTCATTTGAACTTTGAACATTTCGGGTTGTAATAGTAATAACTTCCAAGCCTTCCGATGTGCTATAATTGTTTTTAATTGTCTATGATGATATCAACTACGTCACGATACTCCCCACCGGGCCCACCGGAATACGTGAAAATATCGGGGTGTGACACAGTCTTCTTAGAAGATGGAGAATGGGACCACTTTGACATCACCGCTGTACTGGGATATTGATGTTTACAGGTATGCATTTTTTAGTTATGTGTTTTTTTTAAACTTACATCTAGAAAGTTAAGAATAATGTGGATGTGATATTCTAATACTATTGCACACAAACATGTTATTAATCGAGTTGGGCATAGAAGGAAATAGGTTGCAGTGAAAGCTTCTACTGATGATTTTGAGTTAGGGGAACAAACAAGTTTAGAGACTAGACCCTGGCGAAATCCAACAACCACTTTTAGATGATGAAACATGTGCTTTTCATGTATTTTCATGTCTAATACCCCTAATAATGGTATTTTTATAAAATGAACTTAGCTTAAAAAAAACCTTGGTTTTTAAGCGCCTAAGCTTCAGGAAAGGCATATGCGTCTTAAGTGTGCCTTGCACCTTTGACAAAATGGCTACCAAGTACTCAGATGGTTCATTCCATTTTGCACTCGCACTCGGTGACTTCCAAATATCTTCTTTTAGAGAATTTGACATCATAAACACTAAAAATATCATAACTTGTGCAAATATCTTGCTCCAAGACCAGCAATCTTGTTCAAACTGACTCTGTGTAGAACGGTGATTTGACTTTGTTTATGACACCAACATTCGCTGCTCGGACGGTAAACTTGATTCGTTTTTCTTTATTATCTGAATCTTTTATGATTGTTATTTTATTGTTAAAAATATATCAGTTGTTACAGGTCTGTGTGTGATTTTTCTGCGTTGTGTTTGGGATTGGAAGACATGGGGATCAGCTCCAATTGTAATCCTGAAAACTGGGCGGGACCTGGAGAGGTAGACAATTCTTTCTAACATTAATGTAATATTAATAGTGTTTTTGTATTTATAATTAATATATTAGTTATTACTTATACAACATTCAGGTGAACAAAGCATAGAAACAGAGATGTCGTACCTATCGTGTCCATGGAATAATCAATCCTGAGTAAAACAGAAAAGGGTTGGGTAGATTGGATAACAATTCCAATATGTTTGGGTCAAATTGGTAATATGTTTGTTTTGAGTGAGTAACGAATACCTTTGTTTTGTGCAAATAAATATTTCTTGTAATGTTCAATAGCTATTTACGTGCGTTTAAGTCACTTTCCTTTATTTTTTGATTTCATCATGCTATATTATTTGGTTGAGTTAATCTTTCTTACACTCTTACTTTCTTTTCAGGCATTCCTTTCCTGAACATCAATCTGTCTCCTTCCCTGCTGCTAAGCCAACCTATGTTTGTGGCAAAAATGGGTTGGAACATCACAAAGGTAAGAATTTCATATATACCATATTCAAAGATGGAAGTTTATGACTGGTATATATGAATGGGTTGTTTCATGCCGAATCACCACTTACTGCAATGTACACATGATGTAAGATAATTTGCGAATAACTTTAGAATGAATGAAGTGAAGTTTTCATTTGTAAACATTAAGATACGGTTGTATGATAATGTTTCGGGTGTTTATTTTTCTTCGCTAATGGATCAACGGTTTGACACGAACAAAAGCTATTAGCTAAAGGGATTCTCATGTTCAACCCGAAACTGACCTAAACCTGTTAATACTAAAAAGCAAAGGCTTTTTTTTAACTAGGCGCATGGTATAGAATATCTTTTTAGGTGTTTTAGGCTGATTCCAACCTTAATCACGGGTTTTTCCCTATTTATGGCCGATATTTGGCCGTTTTTAGCCGGAAAACTGCCTAAATTTTGCGCTTAAGCACCTAAACGGTGGGCTTTCAAGTTCCAGTGCGCTTTGGTGCTTAGGCGCGCACCTTGTGTGCTTTTGACAACTATGCTTCTCATTAGTGTATTTGTTCGTATAGTGCATGATTTTGTAACTATAAACAAACAAGAATGAGTATTATAGGTTTTGATGTGAATGGCATCATTTTTAACTCTTTTTTGTTTAATGAAATTGAACTTTGTAGGGTCTACTACAAGAGCATCGCAAGCATCAACTGCAAATTCAACTTCTTTGTCCTGGGATCGACAGACAATACAGTTTTTTTTTTGTCAATGCTTGTGTAATCCTATTATACCACACAAACATTTTAGAGTCTTATTATCTTGTTCTTTAAAAGTGTCGCTGGCATGAGTCACTTGCAGCGCTTTGGAAAATGACTCAGGCCCTTGAGGCAACACCTCATGCATACTTGGTTCAAAATTAGGGTATGTAGGAGACTAAAATGTAGTTACAAGAGTAACAACAAGAGAAGAGGAAATTATGAATATTTTACTTGATAAAAGGGCTAATATGTAAAAGAGGTGAGAGAGAGAGAGAGAGAGCAACGCCTCCCATACATGATGCTCTTGCTCTCGCCTTGGCTTTCAGATCTTAAATACCTCAGAGCGCCTTGAGCTTTTTAAATGAAGCTAACTATCAAGTCTAGTACTTTAAATGCTAATGATGTTTAACCTCTTTCCTGTAGGTATTTGTTGGGACCGTTCTCGTTATTTTTCCCTTTGGTAGTAAATCAGTTTTTGTTGTTGTTCATGTGTTATACACATCATTAATCGCTTAAGAAAAATATTTACTTAAATAGCATGCACATTAGGTTGCATATATTTCTTATTTGTGTTGAGTGTTACTTTTCCGCCAAGCGTTAAGGTGTCATAATAAATGAATTATGTGTTTATATATATGATGCTAAAAGAAAGAGTAAAGTTCTTTTTGAGTCCCTGTGGTTTGTGCATTTTAACCATTTGAATCCAAAAACCAAACTTGTCTTGATTTGAGTCCCTATGGTTTCTAATTTTAACCATTTGAATCCAAAACGTTAACAACATTCAAATTAGAAACATTTGGTTTTTGGATTCAAATTGTTAAAATTGGAGACCACATGGACTCAAATGGTTAAAATTAGAGAGCACAAAGACTCAAATCAAGACAAGTTTGATTTTTATATTCAGATGATTAAAATACACAAACAATAGGGACTCAAAAAGGACTTTACTCAAAAAGAAATATCTTTTTTCCCTACATTGTCATCGTGGGAAGATCACTCATGTGATCCCTCCATCTCCATACCCTCTGCCAATTATAAGACTTCATTTATCTGTATAAAGATCTTCATTTCTGCATATATATTTATTGTTTGTAACCTCATTGGACTGTCACCAAACATAGAATAGGAAACAAATACAAGTTCTTATAACCAATGTTTTAAAAACCGGTTCAAACCGGCTGGTAGTAATAATTTAATTTGATATAAATACTAAATTAATTTTGATATAATAGCTAATTTATTTTATTATTCATTCAAAAAATTTAAACTTACATAACAAACAGTCCATTATAAATAATTAGGTAATTTAAAGGATACTATGCCTTTTTGTTTTTATTTACAATTTCCGATTCCTACGCTTAATGTAAACTAAAGATCCCTTGAACATTTTGTTGCGCCAGAATGTACATATAATGTAGCATGCTATTATTTAACTGTCCCTTGTAGCCGAGTTTTTTTGTTTGATTATGGATAGACATATAAGATAGCTTATATGTATAGTATGTTCGTTATTTTCTTTATTCAAATAATGTTTTGGTGCCCGTTAATTAAACGAGGTTTGCAAAATATGCACTTAACTTCATATTGTTTTTAAATGTTAAATCATAATATTATGTCTATACGAAGTGTTTTTTGGTTAATTAGTTATAAACGCTTAGGGTGAAACAGTTCAGCTATGCACATATTTTATTGCATCCATGATTTCTTGAGGTACTTAATAATTTTAAATGTTAAATATGTTATGTACTAGACATGTGTAACGCTTATGATATATATCCACCACAATGATGCTACTAATCTAAACCTTTAAAAAAACTTAATAAACTTTTATAAAAAAAAATATTATACGAAAACTACCAGAAATGAGATGCAAAGTGTCGTTCCCGCCGCATCGCGCGGGCACCGTACTAGTAAATGAGATAAATGAAAAAGTATTTAATGTTTTACAATTGTACAATTTGTTCTTTTTATTCTCAATTAAATTTTCTTCTCAAATGAACTTTCTCTCACACACACACACACACATATATATATATAGGGGAAGGTTCATTTGAGAAGTCTCTTCTTTAAAGAAGAAAAAATGAATTAATCTAGACTCTATGTTTTTTTTATCAATGGTTGTGAATCAATATATCATTTTTGTCCACTTTTATTTAATGCTTTAATTACTAAGGGTAGTATAGACATTTTGATGTAGAATATTAATAAATATTTTTAAGAGTTACTCAAGTCTTATTAATGCAACCATAAATTCTTCTTTCAACATCATTAATGTATTGGCTCCTACACAAATTTTATTAGAAGTGACAAAAATATTTAAAAATTTTGTGTCCTACCTATATTTTATTATGAGTCGCAAAATTATTAAAAGTGTTTGAGTCCTACACATATTGTATCCTAAACCAAAATATTGTTTTAATGGTGTAGGAAACGTAGAAAATGTAAGATCATGTGCATGATTGTTTTTATTGTGTAAGGTGCACAACTATTTTATAAGATATGCTTATTAAATGATTAGAGTTCATTAATTTGAATAGCAAAAATAAATAATAAACTCATTAAATGATTTGTTCAAATTACCTTTGTATCCTGTATTCTTTTTATTCTTAATTTTTATTTCTTCACTTTTGAACTCTCCCCTATATATATATATATATATATATATATATAAGCTACATCAATTTTGGTAAATATTACAACTATTTACCTACCAATTAAGATTAGTTAATTGTATGATAAATGATGTGTGCAAAATGCAACATATAAATTACATCAATTGTGGCATAAAACTAACCTTTTTTTTAGTACTAATGTTGGAAAAAGTGTGCTTTTGTCTTCCTTTTGTATTTTCAGGATTAAATGTGCTCAAATTAACAAAAGAAGCAAAAAGACAGCAAAATCTAACATAAATACAAGAAAAGGAACAAGCGTGACATGCCCGACCCCACGACAGCATCTTCCCAAGCAAAACAAGAAGACAGAAGACTGAACACGCCCCGTGCTCAGCCAGCACGGGGGCGTGCCCAAGTGTCAGCAGAAAAGACAAAGTTGTAGAAGCTTCTATTGCCCACCACGGGGCCGTGCTCAGCGGACACGGGGCCGTGGTCAACTATAAGATTCGCACAATCCAGGCAAATCTTCATAGTACAAAGATTCTTCTGCACACGGGGTCGTGCTCAGCGGACACGGGGGCGTGGTCAACTAATAAGACAAGCTGCATTAAATGAAGAAAGAGAAGGATGTGGACACGGGGCCGTGCCCACTGGACACGGGGCCGTGCCCGAGCTTCTGTTCAGTCTATAAATAGGAGTGCTTGGCTCAAGCTCAAACCATCCCTTGGCACACCACCTCTCTCACACTTCACCCACCACCCACCACCACCATAACACCATCATCCATTGTCCATCATAGAGTGTGTGAGTCGTCTCGGGATCCAAGATTGATCGTAAGAGTTCTTGACAATCAAGGCCATGTTTGCCTAAGTCTCTTACATCACTTGGTGAAGACAAGTGTCTAGTGTAATACTTTTTATTTCTAATCTTTTCGCACTTTTTACTTGGATTTGTATTAATGACTTTAATAACTAGTTTCTTATGTTGAAGGTGATTCTTCCTTATCGTTTTTCCGTGGTGTCTTGACATTATTTTACTGTCTATATAAAATAAAAGATTTTCACCATTCATATCTCCACGGTCTATATGGAGGTATGTTGGCTACCTGGTCAGGGGTTAAGGGAACGGTTTGGTAAGAGTCTTGCCATTGTTCAGCGTTTAAAGGTCCTGCAATGGCCATGGGTCAAATTTAGTAGGACCTCCTTCAATACTTAACGGTATTAGATGGCGGGGGTCCAAACTCTTTGATCCCCTCATAAGTTAACTACTATTAATACTATAACCCGGCTATTTAGGACTGTATCCCTGCTGACTCAGACTACTTAGTCGAGGGTAACGTCACCTCCAAAAGAGGGGCCTACCAAAATTTTCATTAATAACTTAATTAATTATCTTTCAATAATCCGACCCTTTAGGATTGTATCCTTGCTGACTCAAACTACTGGGTTGAGGGTAACGTCACCTCCAAAAGAGAGGCCTACTACAATAACTAAGATAATCTCTTAAATAAGTGCAAAAGTGCGGAAATAATCAAAGGTTACACTATACACGAGTCGGAACCAAGTGATTCATCTTGTCTATCTGTTTTTCTTTTATTTTTATTTTTCAGCATTTTAGTTAGTTTTTTATTTTTCTTAGCTTAAAACCATTTTTCTAAACTTTTTGATTTGATTAGACGTTGAGGATAAACCGGTACTAAAAGCTCTTGTGTCCTTGGTCGACCTCGGTATCTTACCAACACTATACTACGCTCACGATGGGTGCACTTGCCCATATGTGTGTTTAGTGTTAGTAAATATCGTGTTTTATAAATTTAAAACTTGGCTAAAGAAAGTGTAAAATGGCTTAAAATAAACATTAAAACCATAACACACTTCACGCACATCAAGTTTTTGGCGCCGTTGCCGGGGACACAAGGATTTTAAGAAAGTTAGGAATCAGCGGCCTAATCGTTTTTTTTTTCTTATTTTTCATTTTTTAGGATTTTTCTTAGTTTTTCAGCTTCTGCAGAACTCAGCACGGGCCGTGCCCGCTGAACACGCCCCGTGCCCAATCATTGGAACTGGCAATCCTGTTTTAAGTCAGACAGTAGCTGAACACGGGGCCGTGCCCACTCAACACGCCCCCGTGCCCAAGTTTCAGTTACTAAAAACAGAACCGTAAGATCCCGACGGCTGGTAATTTCTGACACAAACATGAGTGATACTGAAACTTTTTACTTTCGGCACTCTTATGGTACTACGTGGTGTCAATTATGTGGTGGTAACCACAAGGAATTAGAATGTTATTTTCTAAATTATAAGCCCCACTATATAGACCCATCGTTTCCTTGTATCCATAAGAGGGGCGAAAGTAAAAATAATCCTTATCTCTCCCTTGAATGCTCCCAACCAGATTTTCTAGGAGAAATGCTTCTCGATGAATTATTTCAATTAGAAGATCTAATTCTTAATTGGTTAAAAGAACTTAGGAAAGATTTCAATGATCTTTTCCAGGACAATAGCCAAGAAGAAGTGTTGGAACCGCATTCAAACAACTTCGTTGTTTCCGACGATACTTCTAACTCCAGGGAGGACTTGAGCGATAGTCGTCCCTGTGTCGATTGTGCCGTGAAGGACTCCCCATCAACTTCGTTCGATGCATACATAGACCTGAGCGATTCGACATACACCTTCTTTAACGAGAGCCCGGAAAAGGGTTGGACTTGTCCACCTACTTATAGCATAGGAATCACCCTCACCGACAACCTCTTGCGTTCTCGTCTTAATATAGAGCAATTAAGGTATCTTAGGCACTTTGGGGTTGTTCCATCCAGTAAGGAACCGCCCGATCCGGAAAAGTTCCTTAAAAATAAACAAGCTTTAAAGATAGCCTCTAGACACGGGGCCGTGTCCAGGTCAGCACGCCCCCGTGTCCACCCAAAGATCCCTTTCTGATTTTGTCAGAATACGGACAAAAATGTGTCAGGATTCTGTCTGCACATGGGGCCGTGTCCAGCCGACACGGGGCCGTGCGCAACGTACTGTCGTTTTCTATAAATGCAGCCAAGAATCCGGCACATTTGAACCATTCCAGGGACAGAGATTTGGGGAATAGTCTCACATACCATCCTAGGTATTTTCTAAAAGAAGTTTCTCAACTATCTTCTTGTCCTTTCCTCTTTTATCCACTATCATCTTCTTCAATTTTTCTCATACTTCCATTAAAGCTTGAACCTTCCATAATTTCAAGCCTTATTGAGATGTTTGTTAGATTTTTGTTCATGGAATCTTGTTAAAAATAAGTTCTACAACAATGTTTTAAGTTGTTTACGTTCAAAAATGCTTTAAAAATCATGAAAACAATTTGAAACCCCAAGATTCCTTGTTCCTAAATCCTGCAGATATCTGAACACGGGGCCATGTTCGCTGAACACGGGGCCGTGTCCGAAGTACTGGTCCTATAAAATTGAACTCTTTTCGGTATGTTTTCTCAGAATGGCAAGCAGAACAAGCGGAAACTCTTCGTCGCATTCCAGAAACAACCGGCAGGGGAGAAGATCATCAACGGTTGAAGATTCTCTTGTAAACTATGTTTACGCCTTAAGAGAAGCCCTTGATGAAGTAACAAGTGTGGAAGAGGCATTGGTTGACCGTATTAATCATTTGACGGTGGGACTAGAAGGATGTCTCCGGGAGGTCAACCTTTTGCACCAAAGGTTGAACATTCTCGCCTCTCCTCCTTTGGTACCGATTATCACCCAAAGGGCATGGCATGTGGTACCGGAAGTCATCATTCCGGCCGAATGGTACGCCTTACATCCGGAGCTTCCTCGAGACATACTACAAGGGGTTCCGATTGGTGTCGCTCCTCCTCCACAAGATGTTGAGGAACATGAAGCCGCCTCCCTTCTCCCGAGGGAGATAGAAGAATGGCTCTAGCAACATCTAAGGGACACCGCTCGGCTTGGAGTTCTACAAGACTTTTAGAAACCGGAAAACTATTTCCGGAATTTTGGTTCTTATTGAAGAAGTAGAGCTCCTAAAAATGATTTTACGTATCACTTGACCTATCTAATTTAGGATTTTTAATTTTTATTTTCTGCTTTATTTTTAATTTTTAGGACTATTATGTATTTCTCTCTGTTATGGGTCATTTTCTGAGTATACATATCCTGACTAATATCCCGCTTTTAATTGTTTATTTGTGACCAGGATACTGGACGGGGATATTGCTAACATCCTGGGCGATATCCTGAAGTTGATTGAATTAAACACGTGTAGGTTAAAGGCTGTGAGTTGCTAACGGTCTTCGGGACTTCTTCTCCTCAAGACTCGGGCGTATTTGTTATGTGGAAGACGTTGAACCCGAAAAACTCAGTCTATAACGTTCGAGTGGGAATATTCGCCGGATCCCGGAAGTTTAGGATAGTTTGTTACATTATCTTTACTATAAATAGATGGGGGCGGATCAGTTTAAGGCACGCAATTTTACATTGACACTCTCGAACACTTTCACTCTTTAGCTCATTGCAAACACCATACACAAACACTTGTATTCGATTTACATTGTAACACCTAGTTGATCCGCACCACATCCTGCACTGTATCCAGATATTTGAAGCAATAGAAGAACAAGGCAGCTGCGATTGTCAGCTCCCGAGGTTTTATGCCGGCGATCTAGATTGATCAAGGGCTTTCCTCGTATATCTCGTGTCCACCTTTACTTTTTTGCTCATTGTTTGATCATAGATACAGCTCTATATCCTGAGCCGTATCCTTAAACTATTTTTGCAAATAACTTGGTTAACATATTTTCGATACACATCTCTAGCACACTACCTCACTTAACTAATTTGATCACTTAATTGCTTCGGTAATTTTTTACCAAAACAATTTCGCGCCCACCGTGGGGCAAGTGGTGCTACTTTTACTAAAAATCTTTGTGAAATCGTTGATCGGTTTTCTATTTTCAAAACTTTTTGCCACATTATTTACAATGGCCTCAAGATCAAACATGAGCTCCTCCACTATGTCTGCTGCAACCTCTACTACTACCAGTTCGGTGCTTCCACCACCTCCTCCAAGGATGCCATTTTCTTCACAACCTCAAGATGTTATCCCTACTCGGAGTGTTCAGGGATCTGCTCCCGTTTTAGCCTCTAATGATGAAATTCTAACTTTATTTGGAAGTGTGCAGGAACAAATGAGGCAGCAACAGGAAACTAACCAAATGCTGTTAAGAGAAATACAACTCTTAAAAGCTAGCTCGAGTAGACCTGTTGAAGAAACTGTCACTCCCATACAGCCCAGGGCTTTGAACTTCAGTTCCGCAGTTTACACTGAGGATAACAGGGGGAATATCGTCTCAAGCCATTCTTAGAATCATACCCCTGAGATACCCTCCTCGGTCAGGATGTCGACTGTGAGGAGTTCAGGATATGGCCAAAATCCTCAGACCGGTAATGTGTCAAATAATAATATTCTTGCTACTAATAACAATGGCTCTTTGCAGGATGCAGGTATGACATCAACATTTATCAGGGAGCTCCAGAAATTGAAGGACATGATATCCAGTGTACCTGGAGTGGTCCAGCCAATTCCGGAAGTATCCCAAGACAGCCACAGGATATCCCGCTTTGCATATCCTATCTGTGATGCTGAAATCCCAAAAAGATTTCAGACTCCCAACATGAAGCTGTATGATGGGACTACGGATCCTGAAGAGCATATTGCCCAGTATAGGGAAGGAATGGAGAATAACCCTATCCCTCCGGAGCTCAAGGAAGCATGCTTGTGCAAGGGTTTTGGGTCTACCCTGACAGGATCAGCCTTAAAATGGCTACTAAATGTCCCTCCTCACTCAATTACTTCGTTTGCTCATTTGGTTAATTTGTTTAATAGTCAGTTTTCTTGCAGCCGGAGTTTTGAGAAACTAACCAGTGATCTTTACAGGACAACTCAAGGGCCTCAGGAATCCTTGAGGGATTATGTGAACAAATTCAGTCGAGAATCCTTGGATATCCCACATCTTGATGTTGCAACAGCTGTGCAAGCTTTTAAGATGGGGTTGCAAAAGGATTCTCAGTTTTATCAGGATCTTGTAATGAATCCCTGCAGGAATCTCGACGAAGCTCGTAACAGGGCTTTGAGATATATCCGTTTGGAAGATGACAAGAAGATGCAGGAGAGGATGAATTCTACCTCACCCTATGAATCAACTAACAGAAATCAGAATCCTCATATAAGCCATATCGCCCCAAGCCATATGGCAGAAATGATAACAAGAAAGTGAATGCCGTTGAAGACGAGGATCCTGAAGAATATCCTGACTTATCTGAATACTGCTTTTCTGTTAATATACCTGAGTTAATGTATGCTATGCAGGGTTTAGGGGACAAAGCTAGGTGGCCTCGAAAGAACCAGCAGAAAGCTGATTGGAAGGATAAATCTAAATGGTGTGCCTTCCATGAAGACTTCGGACATATGACCGAGGATTGCATTGCTTTAAGGAAAGAGATAAGTTACCTGTTAAGCAAGGGGTATCTGAAGGACTTGCTGGGAAGAAAGAAGAATAAAGGGCAGGATCCCGAGAAGGATCCTGAACGAGCAGCATCACCCCCAGCAGATGCCAAGATAATTAACTTTATTTCAGGAGGATCCGACATTTGTGGGACTTCGTATTCGGCGGCTAAGAGACATGCAAAGGAAGCTAAGAGTGAAAGGGGAGACAAACCAGTAAGGATGACTACCCTCACAACTGATAAAGTGATCACTTTCGATAGTGATGACAGGGATATTGTTCAGGATCCTCACCATGATGCTTTGGTAATAACATTATATGTGGCTAACCATTTTGTACGCAGGATACTGGTAGACAACGGTAGTTCTGTCAATATAATTCAGCTGGAAACATTGAAGAGGATGAATGTATCTCCGATGGACATTACTTCGAAGTCCACTGTGCTCGTTGGTTTCAGTGGAGAAGCTAGAAATACTGTAGGAGAGATAAAGTTACCGGTATACGTTGAAGGGGTCAACTCGATACAACACTTCTGTGTGATGGACTCCTTATCCTGCTATAACATCATACTGGGAAGACCATGGATTCACGATATGAAGGCTGTGCCATCAACATATCACCAATGCATCAAGATCCCTACCCCTTGGGGAGTTGTCAAGGTTGAAAGTGATCAGCAGGAGGCGAAAGAATGCTACTCATCCTCAATGAAATCCTCAACCAAGCCTAATTAAGCATAGCAATTAAAGATGCGGGCCCGGGATACCTTGGAAGCTTCAGAGCAGGATGTGAAGAAAATTATCCTGGATCGGGATAATCCTGATATCTCGGTGCTCGTAGGAACCAATATCCCTCAGGATATTGAAGAGCAGTTAACTAACTTTTTGAAATGCAGGATGTCGACGTTTGCATGGAAGCATGAGGATATGACAGGTATATCCAAAGACGTTATCACTCACAAACTTGGAATTGACAGATCATTCAAGCCTGTTCAGCAAAAAAGAAGGAAATTTGCTCCTGAGCGGAATACGATTATCCAAGAGGAAGTTGAAAGACTATTGAAGTCCAGGATGATCAGAGAGGTCAAGTTCCCAAGATGGTTGGCGAATGTGGTCGTAGTGCAGAAGAAAAATGGGAAATGGAGAGTCTGTGTAGACTACACAGACTTGAACAAGGCTTGTCCTAAAGACCCATTTCCTCTTCCTCATATCGATGCAATGGTGGATGCTACTGCTGGGCATGAAATGTTAACGTTCATGGACGCATCCTCAGGATTTCAGCAGATTCAAATGGAGCCTTCGGATCAAGAGGATACTGCTTTCATGACACCAACAGGTATATATTGCTATACTGCTATGCCTTTCGGTTTGAAAAATGCAGGTGCAACATACCAGAGATTAGTGAACATGATGTTCAAAGATAAGCTGGGGGACACCATGGAGGTATATATTGACGATATGGTGGTGAAATCTAAAAAGGCTGAGGATCACCTCCAGGATATCAAGGGAGCATTCGATATCCTGGATCAGTATAACATGAAGCTGAATCCTGCTAAGTGCCATTTCGGAGTAGGGGCAGGAAAGTTTCTAGGATATATGGTGACGAAAAGGGGGATAGAGGCAAGCCCGGAGCAGATTAAAGCTATCCTGGATATAAAATCACCCTCGAATATGAAGGATGTTCAACGGTTAACAGGCCGAGTAGCAGCATTGAACAGATTTATTTCAAGATCCTCGGAAAAATGCAAGAAATTCTATGATATCCTCAAGAAGAATAAGAAGTTCGAATGGCGACCAAAGCATGAAGCAGCCTTGCAGGATTTGAAGCGATATCTCTTAACTGCACCTCTATTGATGAAGCCAGAGAGTGGTGAACCACTATCCCTATACCTCGCTGTATCAGGGAATGCTGTAAGTGCTGTTCTTATTAAGGATCATGAAGGTCAGCAGTATCCTGTTTATTATGTTAGTAAAAGTTTGTTGGATGCTGAAACTAGATATTCTCATTTAGAAAAATTGACACTGGCATTAGTTATGGCATCAACAAAGCTTAGACATTATTTTGAGACACATAGGATACATGTTAAAACAAATTATCTTGTCAAAAATGTGCTTAGGAAACCAGAGATGCCAGGCAGGATGGCCAAGTGGTCAGTAAAGTTAAGTGCTTATGATTTAGTATATGAACCTAGAAATGCCATAAAGTCTCAGGCTTTAGCTGACTTTGTGGCTAATTTCAGTAGTGACATTCAGGATGAGGTAGACCTAGAAGTTCAACAGTTAGGAGAATCCTCAGGATCCTGGACATTATATACTGATGGTGCATCTAATGTAAGAGGAGTAGGATTGGGAATACTACTAAAATCGCCACAGGGGGACATATTACCCCATGCTATTAGGTGTGAATTTCCTGCTACTAATAATGAGGCAGAATATGAGGCTTTAATTGCAGGGTTAGAGTTGGCTAGGAATATGAATATCAAGAGTTTGCAAGTATATGTTGATTCCTTGTTAATTACTAACCATTTTAATGGATCCTATGCAGTTAAGGGTGAAAAATTAATCGAATACCTCGATATTCTCAAAAAATTAGCAGGATATTTCGATACTTTTACACTTGAACAGGTACCAAGGGAGGATAATGCTGAAGCAGATGCCTTAGCAAATTTGGGATCATCGATCAGGATACCAGAAGGGACCCAAATACCAATATTACATGTCTTATATCCTGCAACGTATCTTCAGGATAAAGAAGTAGCGGGTATTCAGGATCCTGGAGCAGAGTATCCTGAAAAGGATCCTAAATCCTGGACGGCTCCAATCGTGAGATATCTCAAGGAAGGACACATCCCCGGAGATGAAAATCCTAAGGCATTTAGGATGAAGGTATCACGATTCACTATTATAAATAATGTTTTATATAAGAAATCTCTTGCAGGACCCTATTTGAGGTGCTTGGAGGATCCTGAAACCAAGGAAGTGCTTCAGGATATACATGAAGGGGATTGTGATAACCATACTGGGGGCAGGTCATTATTCTCAAAAGTATTAAGGACAGGATATTATTGGCCGACAATGAGGAAAGATGCCACATAATATGTTCGAAGATGTGATGCATGTCAAAGACATAGTAACATACTGCATCAGCCTGCTGAACCATTATATCCTATCGTTTCCCCTTGGCCGTTTATGAAGTGGGGTATGGATATAGTAGGAAAGCTTCCAAAGGCTCCAGGAGGGAAGGTTTTTATGTTGGCAATAACAGATTATTTCTCCAAATGGGTTGAAGCCGAGGCATTTGTCCAAGTCAGGGATCAAGAAGTAGTATCCTTCATAAAGAGAAATATCCTGACCAGATTCGGAGTACCAGCCGAGATAATCTGTGACAATGGTTCTCAGTTTATAAGCAAGAGAACTACTGACTTTTGCAAGAATTGGGGAATCAAAATGATAACATCTACTCCGGTACATCCTCAAGCGAATGGACAAGCAGAATCCTCAAACAAGATAATTGTCAATAACTTAAAGAAGAGACTTGGAGCCAAAAAAGGAAGATGGGCAGAAGAATTACCCTTTGTTTTGTGGGCTGATAGGACAACGGTAAAGAATGCAACAGGCCAAACCCCATTTTCCTTAGTATTTGGAGCAGAAGCAGTGATCTCGACAGAAATGGTGGTACCTACAGCAAGATCCAACCTCTGGGATCCTGAAAAGAATCCTGAAGTCCTATGCCAGGAGTTGGATACTATTGATGAGACAAGAGACGCAGCAAGGCTAAGAATGGCGGCATATCAACAAAGGATATCCAGAACATACAACAAGAATATAAGGATTAGAAGGTTCAAAGTTGGAGATTGGGTGTTAAGAAAAGCTTTTCAGAATACTACCAATCCTGCTGATGGAAAGCTGGCTCCGAAATGGGAAGGGCCATATGAGATTGAATCAGAATCAGGAAAAGGTGCATACCGACTCAAGGATATGGAGGGGGATATGTTACCGAGATCCTGGAATGTTATACATTTGAAGCTCTATTTCAAGTGAGTTAGGAATTTAATTTCTAACTCAGGATGGTATGAATATTATCTCTTTTAATATGTTTAATATTATTTATTGCTTTGAACCCAGTATTAACTTAAGCATCGGAGGGGTGTTAGCCAAGCTAACACCCACCTTAGTTTAAGGATGTTTTGCAGTATATGCTCCAGGATATAGCTCCAGGATGTTCACTCAGGATACTTCAGAAGATTAGAGGATTGGCCCCCTCTCTCACGTATAAGGGATCATGATCCCTTCACAGGTTTAAAGGTATTCACCTTTCTTCCGAATTGGGTTTAAACACCCCGCCTGGAGCGCAAGTTATTCGGGAATAGTTCAAGGTGGCAGGACCAGTCCATGTAAAAGTGGCTGACAATTTCGTTACTGTTGGCTATATCCTGAATCCTAAAGGTATATGAGGATTGATCACCCTCTCTCACGAAAGGGTATTTTCATACTCTCTAAGGTTTAAAGGTTCTCACCTTTCTAAGTCTTGGAGTTTATACACTCCCGCCTGTAGCGCACGAAAATTTGGGATTTCCCCCAGAATTCAATGGATTTATTTCCAGTACATTCTTGGGTTTTACCCCTGTAACATGAAAAATTGTCTATACAACGGGGATTGATATCCAGAAGATTTCTAAGTATTTGAAGACATTGTACACAGGGGACAATCCTACTAAGGAAATGGAGTAAAGCTTAAAGGATGAAGCTTGGAACTAATGCCCTAAATGTCTCAGTCAGGGGACATCTTCATTGGAAAAGTTGCAAAGGGAAGGAGGTTTAATAATAGGGTTGTACCCTATCCCTGGTATGATCTTTCCTTTGTAAGCATCGTTTAAGTTTTTGATAACACTATGTTTGGTAAAAGGTCAAACATCCTGACTAAGATAAATTCTCGGGATATATTCTCAAAGTATATTTTCAAAATACTTTTCAGGATATTTGATTAAGATATATGAAACTGGTACTAGTTTGAAACTTTAATTAAGTATCGTCATAATAGGTTTGAAAATGGACTATCTTTTAATTTTCTCTAAAAGTGATTGAATTTTTAGAAATTCTGTTTAATAAAAGTTTTCATAATATATCACTAAGTATGTTGATCAGGATATTTTCAAAAGATAATGGTACAAAATTTTGCGAAGTTAAAAATTACACTAAGTAACGCATGGCAAAAATCTAAAAGGAGATAAAAAATAAGTCAAGAGATAGTTATAATATTAACAAGTCAAAAGTTGTGCTTTTGGTTTCACCTCAAACCGAGGCCCATCCGCCAAAAGCACGATTAGTTTTTACCATGCCTACGTAACGGTTGAAGGTTTTATCTCAAAACGAAACCTGTCCACCTTCAACCGCTACGAAATTCAAAACAGATTATGCTAACTGATGACCAAGGGCTTCATCCTAAAACCTAGGACCCATCCACCTTTGGTCATCGTATTGTTCTAATGCAGGAAATATAAATTGTTCAAAGACAGGAAATGTAAATTGTTTTTCACAACCCCAACCATGAAATTTAAAAAAGTGGGCTCCGGCCTCAGCACGTATATCCATCATCGCCCACTCCACTGCCTAAGGGGCAGCACCTTCTTGAACAGCAACCTCTTTCCCGGCATCTGTACCAGCATCATCCTCGGGATTCTTCTCAGCATCTGCAGCAGCATCCTCTCCACCAGCATTCTTTCCAGCATTTGCCCCAGCATTCTCGGAAACATCCTTTGAAGCGCTAGCATCCATTATCTTGGCGGACTCTTCCACAGCAGATTTGGCAGGAGGCTCCACAGGATTTCCCCCAAGATCTTTTAACTTCGCCTCCCAGGCCTTGATGTTCTAAGAAGGGCATTGTAAACCCAAAGCCATCGCCTCGTAAGCCATTTTCAGCCTGGCCTGGAGAAGGGAGATCACGACGGAATTCTTGAGGCTCTCTCGGTATAAAGCCATGGCCTGCTCGTGTTGAACCTGGGCCGCGTCAAACTTAGCTTGAGCCTCCTGGGTGATCTTCTGGATGACGGACTGGTGATCTTGAGTCATAGCCTTATACTTAGCTTCGTAGTTTTCCGATTTAGCGGTGGCAACTGCTGCTTGATCTGCAATGGTGGCCTTGGCCTTTTTTTAGCTGGCTTTCGAGCATGACGTTGGAGCCACATGCGTCTTAATAAAGGAAAACCAGGCGTTCAAGGCCCTGCAAGGTAAAGAAACAGGCATTATTCTAAATGAACATTTCTATTTAGCATATGGTGCAGGATATAGGTCAGGATACTAACCTGGTTAAGGAAGCCGGTAATAAATGTGTTGGATTCTGTGAACCCGTGGTTCTCGAATGGGAACACGTAGGGTGGAGCAGAGGGCTCAACTTCCTTTCTTTTCCGGGAGCTGGAGACTCGGGTCCTGGATGCTGGGGGAGCTTTGGGAGCAGTGGCGGTCTTTGAACTGGTAAGTTTTGGTGTAACGGATGACTTCGGGTTAGATTCTTGCTTGACAGGTTCAAGGCTGGAATAACTGTCCAGCTCATCGAGTTGGAAGCCTTCGAGGTTGATAACCGGCACTGCACAAGGGAAGATGTTTTAGGCTTATTATACTTTTGAAAAATAATCGGATTAATAAATAAAAATAATTCCTGAAAATATGCTTACCAGACATGTTGGAACTTGAGCTTGTGAGTAGCAGGTTAAAGGTTCTTTCACCCTTCGGAAGCTTGTAGATTTCTTTTATTCTTCCTTCTGATTCAGCACTAGGGGGAGCTAGTTCCTTGAAGTTTGCTGCAAAAAAGGAAATAAACGCGTCAGGATATTGGTTCAGGATGGAGGTTCGGGATATGATTGGGGATATTCCTAAAACCCTAAGTCCTACCAGAAGTCAACCATCTTTTAGGGAGGTCAAAACCCTTATCAATGGAGTCTCTTTTCACAAAGAAGAATTTTCTTGTCCATTTATCCTCATTCTTGGTGGCCTTAAGAATGAGAGGATCGCTGGAAATAGAAAAAAGGAGAAACCGGCTGGAACCATGTGACCTTAGACGGTAGGCCATCGGAAGGTCTTCGATGCATAGATCAGGCATATGACGAGCCTTAATCTGCTCCAGGGTGACTAACACGCGCCAAACCATAGGCATGATTTGGGCGAAACTAAGACCGGTAAGCTCAAAGAAGCGAGATATGAAGGGAGAAAATGGATATTGAAGCCCTAATGAAAAGGGATATGCAAAAAAGCAAACACATTCTTCGGAACAAAAATCCGATCGGACCTCTCGGTCGAATGGACGGAAGATTGGCCCGGCGGGAAAGGCACCGGAAGCTCGAAGGGCCGCGATGTCGGAATCATCGAAAGAACACACCTCTTTTGAAGGATTCTGAAGCAAATTTTGTTTGTAGAAGGAGGAAACAGAGTCCACCATTTGTGATCTGGTGCGGGTTGCCATGAAGGATCACAATTGGAGAACAGGAGATGTAAACAAGGAAAAAAGAAAAGTGAGAGAGAGAAATACCTGATATTCGGTTGAAGATGAGGATAATCATAATGGGACGACCCTCGGTTAATATAGGCTGAATGTAGGGGGTAAAGAGTAAATAATGCCTTGGAAGTTGCACATTGTCATTTCAATGGTCTCATCATATTGATTGCCTTAATTGATAAGATGAAACTTTTAAAATATATCCGTTGGATTGGTATACCAACAGATATATTTGGGGACAATTGTTATGGGTCAATTTCTGAGTATACATATCCTGACTAATATCCCGCTTTTAATTGTTTATTTGTGACCAGGATACTGGACGGGGATATTGCTAACATCCTGGGCGATATCCTGAAGTTGATTGAATTAAACACGTGCAGGTTAAAGGCTGTGAGTTGCTAACGGTCTTCGGGACTTCTTCTCCTCAAGACTCGGGCGTATTTGTTATGTGGAAGACGTTGAACCCAAAAGACTCGGTCTATAACGTTCGAGTGGGAATATTCGCCGGATCCCGGAAGTTTAGGATAGTTTGTTACATTATCTTTACTATAAATAGATGGGGGCGGATCAGTTTAAGGCACACAATTTTACACTGACACTCTCGAACACTTTCACTCTTTAGCTCATTGCAAACACCATACACAAACACTTGTATTCGATTTACATTGTAACACCTAGTTGATCCGCACCACATTCTGCACTGTATCCAGATATTTGAAGCAATAGAAGAACAAGGCAGCTGCGATTGTCAGCTCCCGAGGTTTTATGCCGGCGATCTAGATTGATCAAGGGCTTTCCTCGTATATCTCGTGTCCACCTTTACTTTTTTGCTCATTGTTTGATCATAGATACAGCTCTATATCCTGAGCCGTATCCTTAAACTATTTTTGCAAATAACTTGGTTAACATATTTTCGATACACATCTCTAGCACACTACCTCACTTAACTAATTTGATCACTTAATTGCTTCGGTAATTTTTGACCAAAACACTCTCTATGACTTAATGAATGACGGTTTTAGTTAATTTGGTGTTTGGATGGTGTTGAAATGAATAAAACACACTTGAGATCGCAAAGGAAACAAGGGAAGCTTGAACCAGCACCCCATGCAGGAAAACAGGACCATCCGACAAAATTCTTCGTTTACAGTAGGTTCGGCACGGGCCGTATCCGCCCAACACGGCCCCGTGCTGCACAGTCTGCAGAAAAGACCCAGTTCAGGTAACTGGACACGGGCCGTGTTCACCCAACACGCCCCCGTGTCCAGACTTCTGTTTCTCTTGATTTAATATTGTTACTGGCACTTGAACACGGGGCCGTGCCCGGACAACACGGGGCCGTGTTCAGCGCCCAGTAAACAAAATTTTTGCTTAAATCACACCTTTTACACATTCAATCAACCTAAAAACTTATTTTTAGGACACATTGAGGACAATGTGTAATTTAAGTGTGGGGGGATGCTAAAACCTTGAATCTTGCAAGTCCTAAATACAAGCCTTACACAAAACTCTATTGGAACCGCTAATCACCCCAAATTTTTTTCAAAAAAATTTCATTTTTTTACTTGTCTAGGTTTAACTTGGGAATTTCAAAGTTCTAAAAAGGTTATAATTTTACGAATTTACAACCGATAGCGTCATGATAAAAAGAACCAATATAAGCAAATTATGAAAAGGCATGACAAACTTAGTTAAAATTTAATTATATATACTTGATCACATAAAAAACTCATTCCCACAAAAGTGAGTTTTGAGCCTTTATTGAGCATACAATTACATATCATTAAACTAAATGCTCATTTTTCGTTTCTTGTGTGAATAGCCGCTTGGTTCTTACGACTCTAGAACTTGCCACGACGATACATTCCCGGTCCTTACCAACTTAAACCCGAGTAAGTAAATGATGGAGGCATTAGGACTAACCATTTTTATTTCTACACCATTATTTTTCTTTTTTTTTTACCACCTACCCAAAATCCCCCTAGTTAGCCCCTTTGAGCCTAAACCTTTTCATTTCATAACCCAAACCAAACACCCTTTTACCCACCAAAATCTTTTTCATTTTTAACCCTTTGTTTTAGTAACTAGCTCGGCTTTTCGTATGATCTTCCTTAAAAAAAAAATATTGTTGATGATGAAGCAAAAACAAATAAACAAACAAGTTTATCAAAAATGACTTTGTTTGAATAATAGCTTCATCAAAATAAAAGTTGCAAAAATAAAGTCTTACGAAAACCGACGCTTGTTACGCTTTTCGCCCTTTTTCTACTAACCACTAACCCAACCACCTACCTTTAACCCAAGCCTAACCCTTCACCCAAAAAATCCTCTTGATATTTACAAAGGTACATAGTTAAAAAGGAGGAGGATTGATTGCTTGGCAAGCCTATGGTAGGAGTAAGTTCCATGCCGCTCTCGAGTGATCCACAAAAATACATTTTCGGCCGAGTGTTGAGTGATCCCCGTGAGGTATGTGAACTTGTATATATAAGAGAATTTTAAAGAGGCATGTTATGCCCTAATAAGTAATTTATCTTATGAAAAGTTTTAAATAAATCATGACGAATAGGATTGTAAATAAATAAAAATAAAACTTAATAAAGAATCTTGGAAATCCCGACACTCTATGACAAGCCCAAAAACCTTCTTCTCTACCCATTCCATTTGGGAGTGTAAAGCCACATTATAAAGAGTTTTGCTTGAGGACAAGCAAAGATTCAAGTGTGGGGGTATTTGATGTGTGCAAAATGCAACATATAAATTACATCAATTGTGGCATAAAACTAACCCTTTTTAGTACTAATGTTGGAAAAAGTGTGCTTTTGTCTTCCTTTTGTATTTTCAAGATTAAATGAGCTCAAATTAACAAAAGAAGCAAAAAGATAGTAAAATCTAACATAAATACAAGAAAAGGAACAAGAGTGACATGCCCGACCCCACGACAGCATCTTCCCAAGCAAAACAAGAAGACAGAAGACTGAACACGCCCCGTGCTCAGCCAGCACGGGGGCGTGCCCAAGTCTCAGCAGAAAAGACAAAGTTGTAGAAGCTTCTATTGCCCACCACGGGGCCGTGCTCAGCGGACATGGGGCCGTGGTCAACTATAAGATTCGCACAATCCAGGCAAATCTTCATAGTACAAAGATTCTTCTGCACACGGGGTCGTGCTCAGCGGACACGGGGGCGTGGTCAACTAATAAGACAAGCTGCATTAAATGAAGAAAGAGAAGGATGTGGACACGGGGCCGTGCCCGAGCTTCTGTTCAGTCTATAAATAGGAGTGCTTGGCTCAAGCTCAAACCATCCCTTGGCACACCACCTCTCTCACACTTCACCCACCACCCACCACCACCATAACACCATCATCCACCACCATCATCCATTGTCCATCATAGAGTGTGTGAGTCGTCTCGGGATCCAAGATTGATCGTAAGAGTTCTTGACAATCAAGGCCATGTTTGCCTAAGTCTCTTACATCACTTGGTGAAGACAAGTGTCTAGTGTAATACTTTTTATTTCTAATCTTTTCGCACTTTTTACTTGGTTTTGTATTAATGACTTTAATAACTAGTTTCTTATGTTGAAGGTGATTCTTCCTTATCGTTTGTCCGTGGTGTCTTGACATTATTTTACTGTCTATATAAAATAAAAGATTTTCACCATTCATATCTCCACGGTCTATATGGAGGTATGTTGGCTACCTGGTCGAGGGTTAAGGGAACGGTTTGGTAAGAGTCTTGCCATTGTTCAGCGTTTAGAGGTCCTGCAATGGACCTGGGTCAAATTTAGTAGGACCTCCTTCAATACATAACGGTATTGGATGGCGGGGGTCCAAACTCTTTGATCCCCTCATAAGTTAACTACTATTAATACTATAACCCGGCTATTTAGGACTGTATCCCTGCTGACTCAGACTACTTAGTCGAGGGTAACGTCACCTCCAAAAGAGGGGCCTACCATAATTTGCATTAATAACTTAATTAATTTTCTTTCAATAATCCGACCCTTTAGGATTGTATCCTTGCTGACTCAAACTACTGGGTTGAGGGTAACGTCACCTCCAAAAGAGGGGCCTACTACAATAACTAAGCTAATCTCTTAAATAAGTGCAAAAGTGCGGAAATAATCAAAGGTTACACTATACACGAGTCGGAACCAAGTGATTCATCTTGTCTATCTGTTTTTCTTTTATTTTTATTTTTCAGCATTTTAGTTAGTTTTTATTTTTCTTAGCTTAAAACCATTTTTCTAAACTTTTTGATTTGATTAGACGTTGAGGATAAACCTGTACTAAAAGCTCTTGTGTCCTTGGACGACCTCGGTATCTTACCAACACTATACTACGCTCACGATGGGTGCACTTGTCCATATGTGTGTTTAGTGTTAGTAAATATCGTGTTTTATAAATTTAAAACTTGGCTAAAGAAAGTGTAAAAGGGCTTAAAATAAACATTAAAACCATAACACACTTCAAGCACATCAATAAACAAGCTTAATACTCATGTATGCAAGTCACAAACTAGGAGAACTTGTTACATGCAAATTACTTTTGAATAGTATCAAGAAAGCTAGCAAGTTTTTAAAGATGGTATAACTAATGCATAATCAATATTTTTATGTCAATGTTTCATTAGATTAGTTTGGGCATTAATTCATAAAGGAGACTTGTTGTATAACATCTTAAGTAAATTAAGATTCTTAGTTGACGACTTATACGATAAGCATTAAGATAACTTCTTGTGTGTGTTTTTACTAGTTTATCAAAAGTGTATGGATTTTATAATAAGGTTCACTTATTACCAAATGTTAGATTTGAAATAAACCTTGTCAATAGCCGTCATATTATCTACCTAGAACTTTTGATATAATTGGCAGGTGTAAAGGAAATTCATGAAATAATTATTTTGGTTACAATGTATCTAGGAGACACTTCTATAAGCACATGTGTAATTATGTATGGGCAAATTCATGAAATAATTATTTTGGTTACAATGTTCATAACATACTACATAATAATGCAGTTGAAGTTACTTAGTTGTGTTTTTCTTTCACTTCGCAAAGTTGTCATGTTTTCACATATTTTGATTTTGCTTTTGGGGCTAAACTAAGGAATTGGATATTTCTTTAAAATCATTTGATAAGTTTTCACATATATTGTAAACTTTTCAAAAGCCTTTGGCGCATGATCGTATTTTTCATAAAATCCAATGAAATATTCAAATAAAACCAAAACATTATTTTGAAAAATGTTTACAGTATATAAGTATTACATGCATTCCTTTGCACTAATCGAGCACATTCGACAATGGATTATACCTTGACCAGCAACAGAAACAATCACACGGAAGTGAAAACAGTAGCCAAAACAACTCGAAACTGCATCCATCTAAACTTGAGATACCTAACCCATTAACTAACATGTAGAATGCAAATGTGAGGAAGTATAAACAACAAACTCGACTCATTGTTTTTACTAGAACATGCAAACTAAATTCAAGTTATATATGTATTATGAATAATTATCATGACATTGTGTATGTATTTAGGATTAGTTAACGGCATTTACCACAAGATTTAGTTGGTTACTAGTTGATTTGGGTCGTAACTGTCATACGACAGTTAGGTCATTTCCTTTTGGAACCTAAATAACCAACCGATCGTTATGTATATATAGTACATGTTTTCCACCATTTGTATATCATTGAATTGGATATCTTCAACCGTAATCCTTATGTAATTTACTATACATTCTCTTTGTATGTTCCATTATCATTCACTTAATCTTTTAATCCTTAGATTTTTCATACACTTTGTTTCGAGTCTCATTGTTGTCATTGTTTACTTGGTTGTTGTTTAATTGGTTCTTGATTCCAAATAAAGTGGTATCAGAGCCTCGATTTAAATCAACAAAATACAAATCTTTTCTTGATCAAATTTGTACTCTATTATTCAAATTACAAATGGAAGCCACTGAAAATCAAACCACAGTCCCTTGAACTCAATCCGATGTTACTACTAGTGGGATTTTGGACATTACATCATCAATTGCATATTACGTAAGACAACGCATTTGCCCTAACAAAAGAGATCATTGACACAGGGAACATGGATTAGAGAATAAATGAACTATTGTTCATAAGGGGTTAGTTAAATCTGAATTGAAATTGAAGAAACACCAGAAGTGATTCAAAGCATTTTCTATATACCAAACTTTAACAAAAATGTTTTATGCATGGAACAACTTCGGTTACAAGGATTTATGGTGAAATTAGATGGGAAAATCGCTAAATTAAAAAATGTTCTGACCCAGACGATGAAGGAACATGGATATTCATAATCAAACTGATCTTGGAAGGTAAGAAAAACCAACTGAGAATGAAGCTGGCTATACCAACAAAGAAGAGTCATCCTTGAATGATTATTTTCAATAACTATCGCTTATTATACCTCCAGACGAAGACATTCAAAAGGGAATGTGGTTAGACAATGCAAAAACTGGAAACATAGATGATTGCCTAAAGATATTAGCTTTGTCGAAAAATACGAAGACAAACTGAGAAGGAAATTCACAATTATGGTAGGATGGTTCATAAGGTATGTGACGCAAGTTCAATAAGAAAGGGCAATCCCATCGAAGAGAAAATCTGGTGTCGAAATTAATTTGTTCACATTATACTTATTGGTGCGCAAGGATGGAAGTTAAAACACGGTTTCAAACCATAATATTTGGTCAGTGATTGCATAAGATCTTAACTTAGCATGGCAGGATGGATTTTGCATTCGGGTCAAGAATGCAAAATACTTGGATGTACTAAAATGGTATTACTACTTGGTTCAAAACAAGCAAATTGAAGAACAAGGCTCGGATGCAAACGTGGAAGTAGCAGAATCGTATACAAGGGGAATAAGGACGCTCGAGGACATCTACGAGACTACCAAACTAGTAACAGGCACGTAGATGGCTTTGTATGCGGAGTGTAGATAGTAGGCAACCGCAAGATGATGAAACGAAGAAAGTTTAATTTCAACCTTGTTGAGAATGCCCTAAATGAAGCACACGAAAGCATCAAGATATATGGAGACAAATCAATTGGCTAATTTAATTTAAGGAAAATTAGAATATGTAAAATAAGTTCGAATTATATATGTATTATGAATAATTACCGTGACATTATGTATGTTTATAGGATTACTTAGCGGCATTTTGGACAAGGTTTGGTTGGTTACAGGTTGATTTATGACTTAACTCTCATACGGTAGTTATGTTGTTTCCTTTTGGCACCAAACTAACCAACCGGTCCTTATGTGTATTAGGGATAAGTATGATACCAAACCATTATAGAAAAATGGGAAAAACGGGTACCGGTACCGAAAATAACTGACATGGTACATTGGTACGGTACTACTATTTCCTTGTTAATCAACCAATTAATACTGGTACCGTACCGAACCGGTACCAAAATTGATCGGTAAGGTACCGGTACCAAATGCTCATCCCTAAATGTTTGCCGCCATTTGTATATCATCGAATTAAACATCTTCAATCGAAATCCTTATCTAATTTACTAAACATTATCTTTGTGTGTTCCATTATCGTTTACTTGATCTTTCAATACTTTGTTCATATACTGTGTTTCCGAGTATCATTCTTATCGTTGTTTACTTTGGTTGTTGTTTAATCGGTTCTTATTTCCAACAATTTTGTGTGTAGGTTTGAAACTGTATCCAAGATTACCTGAAACACATTATTTGGTCAAATCTGCTGTTTTTACCATTTGAAATGATTAGCATATAGCTGGATACATTATACTAAAACATATGTTCATCTAGGTCACTTTGGTGTGACAATATCTTTAATTATGTGAAAACAAAATAATCTTGCAACTTCATGACATATAAAAACAAACGAATCAATTTCTTTCCAGCTATAAAGTAGAAAAAAGAAGTTTGAGATAAAATGTGACCATTAAACTAGCTATTTTGAATTATATTTTTTATATAGTATTTAAATTTCATTATGAACATCAAAATTTAAATTCAGAAATTCAACTTTTTTTTGCCTGGCTACTCACTACCTACCGCGCTAATAATTCTTTATAAATCCTAAGTATAAAGTCAAAGAAGAAAATCACAAACATAATTATTTATTATATATTCATATGTTACTAGTACAGGTTGTCTCAAACTTTTTGGGAGCCAATAAATTTAAGGCCCTTTTCTAGAAAAAAAAAAAATAATTTTGAATATAGTGGCGGATCTTGCCCGTTGAACGTGTCAGGGCCGAAAGACACGGGCGCTAAAAAAAACACGGGCAAACCCGGGCCAAACATAGTATATATAAAAAATTTCGATCGAAATGCGGAAAATTAGCACTACGGCCGAAAAACTTGCCCGGGCCGTGGCTCTGCCAGTGGCCTTCTAAGAACCGCCCATGAATATATGATTAATATTTAGTTTGTGTATAGATAATTATATACATAGATCACAGACCGCATTACCAATATTTCTAAAGTCTAAATTATTTACATATAATTTTTGTGTTTTTGGAATTTGAGTGCCTAAACGAAGTGCGATACAAAGTCGTTGCTTTATTTCACTTCCCGTCAAATCTCATTCGTGTGTTAGGATGATATGTTTTTACACATATAGTTATGGTATAACAAATTTTCTATATGCAATTTACTTTTAGGGTTTGATTATCAAATATCCTCTCAAAATTTGTTCCACTATGAATTCGTTTATATGTTCCAAAACAGTTATCTTGATCCTGAAATTGTGTTCTTGAATATATTTATGATGTTTATGGGTATAGTAATGAAATTATTTGATATAAACAGTGACATGTAAATATATATAGATGTTTTTATAAATTAAATATCACAATTACTAAAATTTGAAAAGAATATTAGTGATTTAAACAAACTTAAAAAAAATAACCTTTTTTGTTTGTAAAATGTATAGGAAAAGAAACTCAATTATCAGCCAAGAAGGACAAAAGAGAAAGTTAGGATATGAGCTGAAAAGTTAACAAATATATATTATTACTCCATGATTTAATATTTAGGGATATTTACATATTTCTCCCTCCTAAGTCTCCTTATTACGTATTTCCCCAAACCATAAAATCAATTACATATTTCCCCTCTCTAACTCATATATATTACATATTTCCCCTTTTCATTTAAATGACTCTTATTTATGACTATTTTACCCTTAATGAACTATTTAATGAATATTTACATATTTCCCCATTCTAATATGTAAAATTAATTACATATTTACACAGATTATGTAATATAACCCCAATTCTTCTACTTGTTACTCTTGTTAAACAATACACACAAAACCATAATACTCGTAATAAAAACATAAATTCCGTTCAAGTAGCTTAGCCAAGCCAAAATCAGAAATCTTGAGCTCAATACACGATTACTCTAGTCTCTACATCAGCACGTTTCTAAATTTGTTATATCTAGCAACTGTACACCTGTAATAATTCTTCAACAATGTCTTTAGCATTTGAAGTATCACACATAGCATAAAGTAGATCCAGCGCACGTCTCCGTATGCTGTATTCAAGAAAGTCAATAAGAAAATATAAATCTTATAAAGCAAATGGTAATATCATTAGCTAATACAAAGATGGTACATATAAAAAGGAAAAGATAGATTCTATTAAGAGCATTCGAGTCATATTCTCCTGCATGTACCAATTTGGCAAAATAATGCCATCAGAATAAAGCGAGAAGATGAAAAGCTTCAAATGTTAGTAATCACTAATCAGTGCACTTATTTTGCTATTTACTTATTTTTACTACTTACTAGACCAAGATAGCGGATATTCGGACACGGACAGCGGCAAATTTCCCAAGCAAAGCTACACATTGTGACATCATCTTGCAGCTTTCTATAGTGTAAGGTCTCCTGCAACCCAAACTCGAACGCTCTTCATTGATGAATTCAAAACCCGGAATACATCGATATGTGGCGGCATCGTTCATGACCACACAATACCCATTAACGCCGCAAAGACCCTTCCCTATACACTTTTTGTCGTTGATGCCCATTTGATACCCAGTATCAAATAAACTGATTTGCTGACCCTGTGTTTGTTCCACAGCGAGCATTCCATCAGATGTAACAAATGAAACTAACACTGTCCAGTATTGATTGTAACTGAATAAACACCACCATTAACAGTGAACTATGCAACTAACACACCACCAACCTATCGATTGTAACTGAATAATTTCCGAAACAAAAAAACACACAAGCATCGATGAAGAATTATGAACGAACCAGTTAAAATCGATGAAGAATAATTTCGGATACAAAAAACAGGATCGAACCAGTTGGAAAAAAAAAACGCACAATCGAACCAGTGTTGTAAACAGGATCGATGAGAATGTTTGTAAAGCCTATAGATGAACAAGATTCAGTTTTTGAACATACCTGATAAGATGAACGTCTTCGGGGAGAAGAAACGTCGTTCTGGGTAGGGTTTGGATGATTACGAATGGGAAGTTATTTGAGGGTAATTAGGTAATTTCTCAAAAAAAGAGGAAATATGTAATTGATTTCATGGTTTGGGGAAATACGTAATAAGACGTCTTAGGAGGGGGAAATATGTAAAAATCCCTAATATTTAATCTCACTTGCTAAATATGATACTTAACTTTAATAGTCTTGTCTCCAACTAGGATGCGATTTAATTCCACGCTTCTTACCACGTGCTTTAAAAAATGAATAATATTCACATGTGGCATATCACTTGCAAAAGTAATACGGACTCATGCTATTTATTTAATTATTTATCCCAGTTCTTTTTTCAAATCATTAGAAATAACATTTTACAAAAATGATCTATAAAAAAGCTTTTGCTAACTCACATGCCTCCTAACATATCCTCTTAAATCTACACCAATATTATATATATATATATGGTTCCCATTAAGTGTAACCAACTTTCAAAACAATCTTAACCATTGAATCTTGCTGAGATTAAATCTCAGCCCTTTAAACTAAAAAAAACTGTTGTTGTGGCAGTTCTGGCCAGTTGTTTGCGGTTCCCTTAGCAGGTGGTTATTTCCATCTTTCTCTGCCCATTATCCCCACAACTCAGTCTCCTAGAAACCTGGTAGTGCTCTCAAATTCAGTTAATGCTTGCAATCAGCACCATCCCACGTTTGAGCAGTTTTTCTGTCCATGTTTTTGGCAGTTCAGCACATAAAAAAATGGGTAGTGGTGGATTTAACTGCTCAGTTCCTAAAAAAAATGGGTAGTGGTGGTACCTGCTGCAGTTGTGTTCTTCTATATAATGAGAACTTGAGAAGCAGTCTTCACCGTTCACTCATTTTTTGTCTTAAATAACCACAGCATGGATCACTCACCACCAAAGCCATCAGTTATGCCCAAAGACCAGCCTGCTAGACACTGTAACATGCAAATGAAGCAGGTTAACACATTTATTTCCATTGGCTATTGTTTTTTTTTAAATACTAAATTTTAGTAAACTGCAGAAGCTTCGAAATGGTGATGAAATAATCAAAAGCGACCAGTTCACAGATCAGACAAGGTTCTTCCTATTCCATTTTAATCTGCGATTAATACGTACCATACTTTCTGAATTCGTATTCTTCTTTGTGTAGGCACCAGCTGGAGTCGAAGAGGCACAATATGGCGAAACGCCTAACCTGCAAGTGAAGGTTAAATTCATTATATATACAAACATTTATGCAATAATACGAGGGTTATTGACTTCTTTTTTGTTTTACTTTTTTGTAAGCTAAACCGATCCAGAAAAAGATCGATAGCACTGCAGAACTGGAAATGGGACGAAGTCATCGACCTCTCCAGTTCTGACAATGATGAAGAAGAAGATGAACTGAAAAATGATGAATGGATGAATGCTGATTGGGGTGACAATGATAACGTGGAGTCCTTCCTAAGATGCAGCAAAATCCGCCGTGTTTCAGCCACGAAACGGTTTTGAAGATTAAGTTTTGGTTCCATTACATGTGTCTTGCTGTCATGTTTTTAGATACTACTTTTAACATGTTTTTATCATGTCATCTGGATTTATTTTTTGCATCTTTTATATAATCCAGTTTCATTCTCAATTGGTTCTGTTTAACATGTTGCTTGCTTTTAACATATTTTGAGATTTTTGTTTGCATCTTTTATACAACATGGTGATGCTAGGAAGGTCACATGTCATTGAGTGTTTTAACAAAATGACATGTCATTAAGTGTTTTAACAAAACAGTCATTATAATATACCTTCTCAACGTAAGTTCGAACCATCTTTTCAATGTCTTCAACTATAGATTCAGGTTGTCCCTCTGCATAAGAAATCCCTCATTGTATCAGACTCAGATGAAGCTTAAAATTAATCCAAACAATAAGGAGAAAGGTGGAGAAAAGTACCAACTGCAACTTTGGTCAATCCTGGTAAGTCGATTAAAGTTAAAGAGACAACCGGAAGAATAAGAAAATCATGATATGATGTCAGCATTGTGTGAGAAATAAAGAACAAGAGCAGCTATTTCTTTAAATATTGCAATCACTACAAACATACCGTTGGGGGAATAGATGTTGAGATGGATTGGAATTGGAGATATTTGTTTAGACTTCCCCATGATTCTGTCTGTTTCATCTTGAATCTCCTTCCGTACCAAAGCTTTGTATGAAATCAAATATGTCAGTTAAACTTCACATTATTGTCACTAGAAATTGGAATTATGTTTTCAGCTTTTATGCTAAAAGAGTTTAGTAGTAGCAGCCTACTTTTTTTATTTTTATTATTATTATTATTTTTATTATTTTTATTATTATTATTATTATTTATTATTATTTATTATTATTTTTATTATTATTTTTTATTATTATTCTTTTTATTATTATTATTAAAAAAATTTATTATTATTATTATTCTTATTCTTATTATTATTATTATTTATTATTATTATTATTTATTATTTTTATTATTATTATTTTGCCACCACTAATTAAATCCAATAGATTTGGAATTTTGAAGTGAAAATACATAATTGGAGATTGTAACACATCACTAATTTATTATCATCTGACCTTTACTCCAGAGGGTTTAAATTGACCAACGGCTTTTGCAGCGCCTAACACCGCTGCGGAACAACCCATGTCAAACTTCGTCAGCCCTATAGAACAATCGGGGCCCGTCTTAATGTTGTAGCCACCACTGCAAACATAGTGAGATTCAAATGGCATATGTTATATAATAATTTATATGTTATATAATATATGGAATGCTTATGTTGTTAAAAATAAAAATTTATTATGGTGTTTTAAAACAACTGATAAATGTGGATGGTTTTTCAAAGTAACAAAAGTCACGAAATATGTGGAAGCTATTTTTCAGCAAATCAGTTTTTTTTATAGCTGGAAGTTACCTCTGAAATCTCTCTTATAAATGGGTTGTATCCAGTTTTTTTTCAGTTTTATGTTACCTAAAAAAATGGCCATGTTCTCCAACTACAAAGCATTCTTATGTTACCTAAACTTTAGGAAGTGAGTGAGTGGGATTATAACTACAAATATAACTACTAATTAGGACATGGTGATAGTGGGTAGAGTTAACCGCTCTTGTAAGTAAAAATAGCTGCTCTGATTGAAGACTTTAAATATAGCTTCTATGTCATATTTCACTTTTACATTCATGCACATCTCAAATCATTAATCCACGGTTAGTAAAGCTTCTCATTTTTATTGTTTATGTGTTTTAGATACATTGATATTTCTAATGCTGACTTTAATTCAGGATTACACGTATATAAAGATTCCTACATTCTTCCTACATTATCTTTAAACACAGGTAAAGCTTCTCTTTTTTAATGTTTATTAATGTGTTTTAGATATATAGATATTTAAATCTTCTCTACTTTATTCATTATGCGTTTTAAATACATAAATTCAGGATTACACGTATATAAAGATTCCTACATTCTTCCTACATTCTCTTTAAACACAGGTAAAGCTTCTCTTTTTTAATGTTTATTTATGTGTTTTAGATATATAGATATTTAAATCTTCTCTACTTTATTCATTATGCGTTTTAAATACATAAGTGTTTTATTTCTTGCTTAGGTTCTTTTATGTTTATATAATCTTAATGTTTATTTAAAAGTGCTTAAACAAACTCTTTATAATAAACATCTTAAAAGCTCAAAGGTTATCTAATACAAAACATAATACTTACATAAACTTTGGATACATCCTTCCTCTGATTTAAAAAAACCACTACCCGCAGTGAAAAATTACACTTTTTCCCTCGGTTATTATTTTAAATATCGAAATTACAAATATGCCCTTAATTGTGAAATTGGGGCCAAACCAATTTACTGAAATATTTAAATAACTCCTATATTTATGGTTCAACCACCCATGATCACCTAAATTTTTGGTAATCAAAACTTTCATACATATTGTGTCTTATGTTGAATTCATTTAAGCACCAATTAATCAAGTTCAACAATACAATCTACAGTTTCATTCTTGCTAATCAACAAGTATGTTAAAATCTATATGTGTTATCTATTCGCCAATGGTGATTTAAACTACTATGCATCTTTTTTTTATCTTTAGTGTTGAACTATGTCTAAAGCAAAAGAGGGATTGTAGGTTACCTGCCATACGTGTTCCTTCTTGCTGCTTTGTGATGTCCATTTGTTAGGGACTCTAATAGAGGTTAAAAAAACCATTGTTTTGCCCTGCACCGATAGCATAAAAGCCCTTAATAACAGCTTACTACTTATCAAATAAAGTTGCATTATTGAGTTACAAAGGGGGTGTTTGGCTTAGCTTTTATTTTTTTGGCTTACGCTTATATTTTAAAGTAGCTTATGCTTATTTTCTTTCATTTGATAAGCTATTTTTAAGTGTTTGGATTATGAGTAAAAAACCATCTTCTTCAAATAAGCTTATTCAAATAAGCTAAAAAACCATGTTCCCATAAGCTTCTTGGAATTAGCTTATATAAGCTAATAAGCATAAGCTTAAAAAGCTAAACCAAACACCCATTAGTGCTTATTTTGTAAAAATAAGCTAAAAAAGCTATAATCTTAGATAAAAAAGCTAGGCCAAACACCCCCAAAGGCCACTATAACATCCCAACTTATTTGTTTATAAAAGAACTAGGGGGTTACCCTGTATAAACCAGCACCCGAACGTATAAAGTAGGGCACTATGGTTCGAGCTCGGTTCGCAAATACTAAATAAAATCTAAAGTAACGTAATAATGATAACTCGCTACACTAAAAACTTTCCCGGGTCTTTCGTTGACTGTTTTTGACCCGAACCAAGGCTGAGTTGACCGGAACTCGAACCAAACCGGCATCTGACTTTGATCCGGAGTTGACTGAAGTTGACCAAACCAGCACCCGAACTGGAATATGACCCGTACTGTAGACCGAGACTCGAAACTGGACCGTATCACGACCAGAGCGAAAACTAAAACAAGTCAAACCATTAAATGAGTTAACCTTGAACCCAAATAGAGACCCGAACCTGTAACGAAGCTACTTGACCCGAAACGTGACCCGAACCTGTAACGAAGCTACTTGACCCGAAACGAGACCTGAACAACCCGCTGAAACGACACCCGAAACTGCTGATTTTGACCGGGTTAACTGTCCACCATTCCTGAATCTGATCCGTAACACCCGAAGCCGTACCGAATAAAATCTGAAATCTGAATCTAAGCACTAGAACCAAATTTGAACTTGAACGAAGCTCTAGCGGCGGCCACCACCGCCGTCGGGTGTCTTCACTGCCACCATCATCGTCATCAGTCATCAACAGCCAAACATCAATCTTTAAAAAAAATAACAGAAACGGGGAGAGGGTTTTACCGGTGAACCTGTCGGAAAGAATTAAAGTCGCCGCCACCCCCCCCCCCCCCCGTGTGCTGTAGCCACGTCTGACGACCACCACCATCATCACCGCCGGTAAGTCGGTCGCCGGCTCCTCCGGTACGTTTTACTCGAAAAACGGTTGTCGGAATCCATTGCCGCCGCCACTTGCTGCTTCTGTTGCCGTGACATAGGTGATCGGCCCCTCTCCTGTTCTCCGATCTCTCTCTCTCTCTCTCTTTGGACCGGGTAGCGGTGAGTGCGACGGGTTAAGATGAAGAGGGAGCTTGGGGTTGTGTGGGGTGACATGCCAGCAAACACGGGACCCCGGTGGCTAAATGATAGTATGATACGTTTCATTCTCAAACTTAATTGTTGGAATTAAAACAATATCTGATTTCTTTCAACTCATGCTTTATTGGTGAACAAGAAAAGGTGAAATTTATTTATTTAAATATAATTCAAGAGGTGGCATTCCCTCATAAAAGTTAATAGGTCATTTTTGTAGTGTTTGGATAATGTGTTTTGAGAATGAGGTTTAGTGGTTTGAAAAGAAGAAAATGAAAAGTTAGATTGTTGCAACCTTTTCAAAAAAGGATATGGAAAAGAAGAAAAGGAGAAGCGTTCCTGAACACCCTCAATATACATTATCTTTGTTTGTTACGTTGTTAGCGTAAGCCGTCCAACGGACGGGTATTAAACTAGTTCATTTTGATACTAGAATTCTCAATCATCTAAGAGAGAACCCTTTTACTACAGTCCATGATACCACTAGTACAAGTTCTTTGGTTCTTATGTACTTCTATCTAATAGTGGAGATATGACATATTTTCAGATGATTAGTACTGTAAGAAAGCCATTGTGATTAATGTGGTACCGTAATATATTATGCACAAAAAGATTTGTTTAAAACTCTTGCCTTTATTCTGTTATTTAGTACCTGTTAGAAGCCAAAGCAAGTTAAAAAAAAAAAAAAAAAAAAAAAAAAAAAAAAAAAACTATTGCAAATAAAAAGCTTAGGTTATTATTATTTTACCGTTTGCAAAGGCGGACGAATATAGCTTGTAAAGTTGGATTTGTGTAACAAAACTAGTGAAAATTGTATGAACAATTGTTGCATATCTTAATTACCTAAGAATGTTTCAATTGGAGATGTAGTAAAACGTTTTTATAAAATAACAATTAGTAGAGAAAAACTATAAAATGCAATACCAACATAGCATTTTTATGTGTTTATATATTGTTTTAACAAAATTTTGGTGACTCAACCCAACCGAGTCACAAGAAATCTTTACCTCGACTTGATAGACACCAGAGATCAAAACATGATGACACTAATAAAATAAATTCTTGGATCCGTCAATATAGTAAGAGCATTATAAAGTAACCGTATTCAATAAATACACACCTTGTAATTTTAATCATAATAAATAGATATATGCAAAAATAAATGTATTTATATTGCATAAAGATGCATGAGATTGTTAAATGTTAAAAAGTAACAAGCATTTTGTATTATAGGGCATTATGGTATTTTCGATTTTTAAAAATTGGATCGGACATTCACACAAACCAATGAATGAGACACAAATGGAATAAACCCTTTTTAGTGATAATCACAAACTTATGAAAAACCGGTAAAAACTAATCGATGTGTCTGCTCTTTTCTTTTTATATGACGATGAACTCAGTGAACTTCAATTTATGTATTTATATTCTAGCAAAAACATTTTGAAAATTAAACGTGAATATAATAGGTAAAAAATCAAGTAAACTATTTAAGAGTAAATTGCAACTTGCGTCGTATATCGAATGAGTGGATATCAGAAATGGCAGAAGAGTGCTATCTCTACCGAAACTAAGAGTAAATTATTTAAGAGTAAATTGCAACTTGCGTCTTTGTGGTTGTGCAAAAATTATAGTCTACGCTCCCAATTGTTAAAAAGCTGCCACCTGAGCCCTTATGATTTCGTGTTTCTTCAATATGAGACCCTATCATTAACGAAACATGCATATTCCGTTAAAACACAAACGACATACGTGAGCACATTACGTACCCTAACGTCTGTCATTTGTGTTTTGGCGGAATAAACATGTTTCGTTTCTTACAGAGACTCATATTGAAAAAACATGAAACCATAGGAGCTTAGGTGGCAGATTTTAGCTATTTGAGGCGCAACCAATGATTATTGGACACCGATAGGACCCATAGAGACGCAAATTACACTTTACTCATTATCTAATTTAAAATGATTGGCCTCTTGTAGTTTTTATGTGGGGGTGTAGGGATGTCAACTCAAGAGTATACATGATGAATTAAAGGAAATCATAGTATACATGATGAATTAAAGGAAATCATCAAGAGTGAGACCACCAGCCATTTTATGGACCAAAGCCACTTTTGAAATGGTCTGAGAGGGCAATGATATTTTTTGAATTTTTTCAATAATATAAAGACTTTTGTAATGAATCATGTGGTTTGTGAGTATTTAACAAATTATTACCAGTTCGATATTCGAGTTATTATTTTCATAAACTCTACTCATCTGATTGTAAATTACATGTATATACTATTAGCGGAATATATTATATCATTTATTGTATTTAATGTAGATATAATCTCTCCCTGATTTACAAAGATATAGTTTCCTAGTTGTCCTATTGTAATCTTGTATTTATACCCAGCTTTGTATAATGAGAAGGCATCGATTCATACCAAATCACATGGTATCATAGCTAAACTGCTCTATACCCTAATCCCCGCTGTTCTTTTTTCTTCTTCCGGATCTCGATCCAAATCCCTAGGGTTTCGACCCTCTGCTGTACACAAACCTCTGTTGTACACAGCCCTCTGCTGTACACAGCCGGCCTCTGCTCTATTCTTCGATCCTGTACACAACCCTCCTTGTTACCATGGGAGATAAAACTGAAAATTCCGATGCCAACACACCAAAACAGCTTGCCCCCTTGCATCCAGTTTATACCGTGACAGACATTCAGAAGAAAGTTCGCGTACTAGATGGAACCAACGTCACGTACTCTGCGTGGGTAAAGCTTTTTCAGCTTCATGCACGTGGGTACGAGGTTTTGGACCATATCACTTCTGAACCGCCTTCTAAAGATGATCCCACGTATACTCAGTGGATGAAAATTGATGCTATCGTCCTTCAATGCATATATAGCACCTTGTCTCAGGACTATCTCCTTCGGGTTCTCGAATCCGAATCCACTGTTCTTCAAGCCTGGAACAGAGTCAAAGCAATCTTTCATAATAACAAAGGACCTCGATGTGCTGCCTTACAAACAAAATTCGTGAACCTCAAGCTAAGTGCCTGTCCTTCTTTGGAAGCCTATTGTCAGACCCTGCGTGATTTGGCTGCCCAATTGGATGATGTAGGCAGCCCTGTGAATGAACAATCTTTGGTGCTGCAACTTGTTCGGGGTCTCCCTCAAGAATATGATACTATTGGATCCATCATCAACCGTGAAATTCCCTCATGGAACGAAGCCTGTGAGATGCTTCGTGGTGATTTGGAAAGACAAGCTGCTCGTGATGAAACCGCGCCCACTTCTGAGGCGCACGCGGCTGTTCAGCCTAATTCCCGTCGTGATGGTCCCACCCGAGACAACCAACCTGCTCGTAAAAACTCTGGTCCACCCCGGTTTGGTCAAAACTATGGTCCGAACCGTCGCGGTGGCCCATGTCATGATAACTCAGCCCACAGCCAAACCCATTCGAATGCTGGCCCACATCCGGGATCTGGAAACTCTGGTCCGACCCGTTACAGGTCTGGGTCCGGTTCTAATAACCGAAATCCATCCAACCGCAACCCACCAAGACACTCCTGGAACCCATCCTTTTACCCACCGATGCCACCACCTTACTGGACAAACTCGTTTTGGACCGCACCACCACCCCCATGCCCCTACCCCACCCAACCGGGTTGGGTTTCACCCTGGACAGCCCCACAGCAGCAACAATCCTCTTTCACTGATCAGTCTGCATCTCAGGCTCATATAACTGATGTTAATCCCCTGGAACCGACTGAACTTGCTAAATCTTTTAACACCATGGCTTTGGAACCCGAAACCCCCACTTGGTTCATGGATACTGGAGCATCCGATCACCTCACTCGGGACTCAGGTATGATTTCTCACTCGTGTAATTATTCTATTAAAAATGTGTTGGTTGGAAATGGTCATCCTTTACCAGTTGTTGGATCAGGCCACACCAGTCTTCCATCCACCTCTAAACCACTCCAACTTAAACACATACTTCACACACCCAACATCATAAAGAACTTAATTTCTGTTAGAAAATTTACCCGAGACAATTGGGTGTCTGTCGATTTTGATCCTTTTGGTTTTTCTGTGAAGGATTATCCGAGTGGGACGATCCTGAGTCTCCACGACAGTACCAATAATCTCTACCCTCTCACAGATCTCAAATTACCTGTTGCTTCTGCTTTTGTTTCCACCAGCTCTCAAGGTTCCTGGCACAACCGTCTTGGACATCCTGGTTCACATGTCCTGGATTTTTTAAGTAATAATAAGTTTATTTCATGTAATAAACAAAGTCGTTCGACTTTTTGTGACTCTTGCCAAATTGCTAAACATAAACGTTTGCCATTTCATTTATCCAATTCTTGCACTGTTTGCCATTTTGATATTGTCCATTGTGATCTATGGACCTCACCTATACTTAGCAAACAGGGTTACAAATATTATTTGGTTGTGATTGATGATTTTACCCACTTTACTTGGGTCTTTCCTTTAAAATTTAAATCCGAAACATACACCAAATTCACCCAATTTCATAAATACATTTCCACACAATTTCACCACCAAATAAAAAGTTTTCAATGTGACATGGGCGGAGAATTTGATAATACTCAATTTAAACAATTCGCCTCTAACCATGGTTTACAATTTCGTTTTTCTTGTCCTCACACCTCCCAACAAAATGGGACAGCTGAACGCATGATTCGCCGCCTTAACGAAATCATGCTTTCTCTCCTCACCCATGCCTCCTTACCACCTCAATATTGGGTGGAAGCCTTACACACATCTGTGTACCTTCACAACATCCTCCCGTGCAAACCCATTGGTTTTCGAACCCCCACTGCTGCCTTATACCTCAAAAACCCCGATTATGCACACATTCGCGTGTTTGGTTGTGCCTGTTACCCTAACCAGTCCGATACTCGTCCTCACAAACTTGCACCACGATCCTCACCATGCGTTTTTCTTGGCTACCCTGCGGATCACCGCGGTTACCAGTGCCTTGACTTATCCACCGGCAAAGTCAGCATCTCCCGTCACGTCACCTTCAATGAACTTGAGTTCCCGCTCTCCAAAACTTTTACACCTCAACCTATGTCCTACACATTCTTGGAATCTGACCCTTCCCCCATAATATTTCAACAACCCATGGCCCCATCTCCCAATGCTATACCACCTTCCACAACCTCTCCAACCTTTCCTCCCTCACAACCGACCTCACCTCCGCCCACCCAACACCCCACGGCTCCAACGGCTGTCTCCCAGACCCAACATCCATCATACACCCTTCGACCACCACCCACTTTCACATATTCCCGAAGACCACCTCAATCTCGAACCCAACAACACCCACCTCATACTTCAGCCCAATCCTCATCATCTAATCCACCACCATTTACATCTCAATCAACCGCCCAACCCAACCCAGACCCAGTTCCTTCCCACCCTATCCCAACACATCCTATGATCACTCGGTCTCGTGACGGGACATCCAAACCAAAGGCCCCATTTAACTTAAATGTTGAAACCATCTCACCTTTACCAAAGTCTCACATTGATGCCCAGTCTGATCCACATTGGTCCGATGCTATGAAAACTGAATACACGGCTTTAATAGATAATAACACGTGGGATCTTGTGCCTCGGCCTCCCGATGCCCACATTATCAGGTGTATGTGGCTATTTCGCCACAAGTTTCATGCAAATGGCACTTTGGAAAGATATAAGGCCCGTCTTGTGGTAAATGGAAAATCCCAACAGGTTGGCATTGATTGTGATGAAACATTCAGTCCAGTAGTTAAACCAACTACTATTCGCACAGTTCTCAGCCTGGCTGTTTCAAGATCTTGGCCTATACATCAGTTGGATGTTAAGAACGCATTCCTACATGGGGATCTCAACGAAACGGTGTATATGTTTCAACCACCAGGGTTTATCGATGAGCGTAATCCAAAATTTGTGTGCAAGTTAAACAAATCGTTATACGGGCTTAAACAGGCACCTCGGGCTTGGTACCACAGGTTTGCTACTTATATTATTCGCTGTGGATTTCGGACATCCACATCTAACAGCTCCTTGTTTATCTATAAAAAGGGCAACGACATGGCCTACCTCCTGTTATATGTCGATGATATTGTTCTCACTGCATCTAATGATCGTCTCTTACATCATTTTATCACAACTATGTCTCGGGAATTCTCTATGACTGATCTTGGCAGGTTACATCATTTCTTGGGCATTGAGGTCACTCATAATTCTGGCAGCCTTTTTCTCTCACAGCGTGCCTACATTCAGGGTATTCTAAGTAGAGCGAAAATGGACAATTGCAAACCTTGCCATACGCCTGCTGATACCCATTCAAAACTCAGTGCTTCGGATGGTGCACCTCTTTTAGATGGGACTTTATATCGCAGTCTTGCGGGCGCTTTGCAATACCTTACTTTTACTCGCCCGGACATCTCCTATGCTGTTCAGCAAGTATGCCTCTTTATGCATGCCCCACGGGAGCCTCATTTTGCTTATCTCAAACGCATACTTCGCTACCTCAAAGGCACTGATGATCATGGTTTGCACTTAACCCCCTCCAAGACAACGAATCTCACAGCTTATTCAGATGCTGATTGGGGGGGGGGGGGGGTTGCCCTGACACACGACGTTCGACGTCCGGCTACTGTGTCTTTCTCGGGGACAATTTGGTATCTTTGTCCTCCAAACGTCAGCCCACCATCTTGCGCTCCAGTGCTGAAGCGGAATACAGAGGGGTCGCGAACACTACAGCTGAGTTATCTTGGATTCGCAACCTTCTTCTTGAGCTCCATCTTTCGGTTACACAAGCATCAATTATTTACGGTGATAACATTTCTGCCATGTACTTGTCACAAAATCCGGTTCAGCATCAACGTACCAAGCACGTTGAAATTGATATCCATTTTGTCAGAGAGAAAGTTCGTCTTGGAGCTGTACGAGTTTTGCATGTTCCTACAGAATATCAATATGCTGACATCTTCACGAAAGGTCTCCCACGTCTTCTGTTTGAACGTTTCAAGTCCAGTCTTTGCATCCGGCCGGCTACTGCTTCGACTGCGGGGGGCTATTAGCGGAATATATTATATCATTTATTGTATTTAATGTAGATATAATCTCTCCCTGATTTACAGAGATATAGTTTCCTAGTTGTCCTATTGTAATCTTGTATTTATACCCAACTTTGTATAATGAGAAGGCATCGATTCATACCAAATCACATATACTTTAAAATTTTTGATGATCAAAGTGTTTTTTTTAATGTGTTTGTTCGTTCGTTTCCCATTTTAAAATATGTTATTTTACGAAAGATACAAACTTCAATAGATCTAAACACAAATACACATACTTGAATCTTAAACTACCTGAATTCAGATTCGGTTTGTTCGGTTTCGGTTTCAAAGGAAAAACCTGTAAACCAAATAAACTTAACAAACTAAATCTACCAATCCCACATTTATTTGTAAAGATATAGTGAATCTCAAGACACTCCCAAATGGAATTCATCCTATACCAAGTGAATATATTGAATTAACATTTGTATATTCAAGCAACTTTTTTATAGTGACTTTCTTTTTCCACCACCAATCCAGTTGACTTTTCCTCAATTCTAAATGACCCTACTTCACCTTATGCTTATGAAGTCTTTCACATCCTTAAAACGAATTCTTAATTAAGGAAAACATCATCTAAACCATAACATTATGTAGAAAGGAAAAAAGAACTTATAACACAACAGTAAAATTTTGGTGGAATTTTTATAAAAGTTATAGCCTTAACTTTGACCATTTTACTGTGGAGGGTACTTGGAGTCTAGAATGAGATATACAAATAGAGCCATATACGTAGTTTTGGTCGTCAACGTGGGGCTAGCCCACTTGATAGAGACACTTGTCTTTTAGAAAGGAGATCCCAGATTCAAACTTGGGCAAAGAGAGTATTTTGTATTATCTGGTGTAACGCGAAGTAGAATAACATTTGCCGCCAAAAAAGGGTAATTTTGGTCAATGTAAAGTGTTTGAAGAGTGTATCGTAAAATAATTGTGACCAGTTTTTTTTAGCTAAATGCTTTACCTTTATCTTCTTAATATATATTAGGCTGGGCATGGGTCTCTTTTGGTCAATTTTAGCCCAAACCAAACCAAATCTATATATTAGGCTGGCATGGGTCTCTTTTGGTCATTTTTTTGTTTTAGGAAATGACCGTTTCGTTTTTTCAGTTCTACATTTACGCTTGAATTGTTTTGGCCTAAAAAATGGTCTAAAATAGTTAATTTGCCGATAAAGCTTCTGGCCTAAATTTTTTGTTCAGCAACCTATTAATAAATTTAAGCCTAAAACTTTTTGACCCAAAAAATCTTAAGAAAACATTCCAACAAGTCCGGTGGGGTTGAGACATAACCGTAATTCTTTTGCTTAAAAAAACAAAACCAATCTAAAAACTTATTAGTCTGGTCGATTATTTCATAAGATTTGGTCAATTCAATCTCGGTTCTGTCAAACAGTTTTTACTTTTTAGTTACCCCAAAGGCCGTGTGTAATGGGCTCACGCCCAAGCCACGGGGGAGGTTAAGAGGCGTGATACACCACCCCACAAGGTATTACCGGTAGCGTGGAAGGGAAGGGCGTGAGTCAGCTCACCCTCGTGAGGAAGAATAGTTTGGTTGAACCTAAGGCTCTCAACCAATAAAATCCACTTTTTTTTAATTATTTTTGTAGATTTGTTTAATATAAATGGTATTTTGATGGGTGGTATGTAAAGAAAATGCATGAAATCATTATACGCTTTAATATAAATGGTATTTTGATGGATGGTGTGTAATGAAAATACGTGAAATCATTATCACTAAAAGTTTTATAAAATTTAAAAGAAAAATTGATTACTCAAGCCTAGTGATGTAACATAATCATTCACTATATTGGGGAAGGGGTGTAAGCGGGTAGTTTAGTGGGTACCCCTGATGAAACAATGGTTAACCAGGTAGGTTAACTCACTGGTCTCGTCAAGAGGGTTAATCCCTTCTTTCCGAGGATCGCCGGCTGGATCGTCTGGTGGTGGGTTTCCTACACAAGGAAACAAACCGTGACACGCAACAAGGAGGATGGGGTGGGGGGTGCTCCTTGTTACCACTCTCCGGCGTGAGAATCAGTAGTTTGCTTGGGAAGCAAAGTGTGATAGTAGTAGTATTGAGAGATTTGAGAAGATGATACCTCAAACCTGGTTTGGGGTCAGTATTTATAGCCGGGGAGTGGAGGAGGGTAGTTGAGTAGCTAGCCTGACATCGCACAGCTATTTGCAGGTGTGTCAGACCTGTCAGATACTGTGGTGATGCCACGTCCTGCTGTGGTGTCAGACTGTTGTATACACGTGGGCCGGTAGGCGACTGTTCCCAGTGCCACTTGCACTGTGGTGTCAGACCCACTTGCCTTGTAGGCAGGATGCGGTGCCAAGCCGCATTGCTGCTTGCGGTTATTGATGTTGTTCCCGCTTTGGTTGTTCCATCCATGATTTACGCGGGATGCGGTGTTATGCCGCATTGCCTGCTGAGTGACTGTTGCTGTTGTCCAGATCCCTTGTCGTGACGAAAATGTTCATAGGATGCGGTGCGGGGCCGCATCGCTACGCGTTACATTAGTTTCCGTCCTTAAGGTAAGTCTTCTCATCACTGGACAGATTGGACCGCTGTGTTCGCGTGTGCCCACGCGGACCCAGGTGAGTTTATTGCTGTTGGAGGTATTTGATGAGGGTAATGGTCATTCGCGGTCATGCTGACGCGAGATCTGGGACCATAGCCCTTCAAGTCCCCCCAGTCTAGTGTTCCTTCCGTATGCAAGTTGCATGTGGGAGGGATACTGGACTATGTTGTCTAGAAGGTTAAGTATGGGCCATGCAGATGGCTCCTTCTTTCAGTAAGTAGTAGGCCTTTCGAGTGGATTGTTCCTTCCTTCCTTTGAGAAGGGTGTCTGGTGAGCAAGTTCCGTCTGATGCGGAATTCTCAGCCAAGGACTTGACTCGTAGTCTACCTTTTCTTGATGTCATCAGCCACCTGTTGGTGTTTCGAACCAACCTTTGAGACGGTGACTGAACGCAGGGTTAGAACCAACCTCTGAGATCGTGACCGAAGATGTACGTCTTCGTCAGTCTAGTTGTAACCTCCGCGTCAGCTATTGCAAAGTTGCAAGTATTTTGCTCAAGCTCTATGTTCAGCAACTGGACATGCAATGATGATCCCTGTTTTGTGGGGTATTCATGTTTGCCAGTTAAGCTTTCTAGTAACCGCACGTCCTCTGCGGTTTATCTCTCAAGTAACCGCACGTCCTCTGAGGCTTAACTCTCTAGTAACCGCACGTCCTTTGCGGTTACCTCGTTGCCGTACCTTGTTGGCCATGTTTGTTTGAGGAACGTGGGGTAGTTGCGCCATTGTTGGCCGTGTTTGGTCAAACAATGTGAATCTGGACTATGGGCAGATAAACATGGTCATAGGCAGGGTTGTGCCCACCATTGTTTATTCTATGCGGTCCATAGGTGAGTAACTAGTCATAAGCAGACTTGTTACCACTGTTCTGGAGCTACTTTCCTTCACGCTTTGGTGGAAAATAGCTTTTCTGTAAGTGGTGTTGCCGGAGGAGATCACCTTGGATACTTGGGAAGTTGGTTGAAACTCTTCCGCATTCGTTTTGTAGCCACTTTCCTTGATGCTTAGTTGAAAAGCAGTTTTCCCCGAAGTAGCTTTGCTCCTCCGCATGGTGCTTTAGTTGTGGCTCTTCCGTAGCTACCGTTCGCATAGTTGCGGTTCGTAGTAACTATTCACGAGTGATTGCGGTTTGCAGCAAAGAACTCGCTTCTAGAAGTCTTGTAGCCTGGACGTTGCTCTTGAAGGTTCAGGAGACAGGGTTGCTGATGTGCGGTTGCTCAGCATACTTATCCTTTTCCTTAAGGATAAGCTGTTTGCGTTCCCTCCGTGGTTGTGAACCGGAAATGAGGGTTTTGAAGCTTGAAGAAGCTTATCTGGAGTGCGGTTCACCGCATCCTGAGAAGCGGTCTTCGCAGTCCAAGGAACCATTCTGGTTCTGAGTATCTGACACCCCTGTGCGGGTTGGTGTGTGTCCTCTCCGCATATTCCACGTGTGCGCGTGGGTATGTGCGGTTATTGCTTATACCCCCTTATATAATTTAAAGATATATATTTTTTCCTTTTTTGAGGGGTATGTAAAAAACGACATGCGGTATGGGTTATGGTGCGGTAAACCAGAAAAACCGCATGCCGCTTAAGTTTGGATAATGTTTGTCGTTTTTGTTTGTCTACGTGGCTGATGGCACGTGTGGGTTGTTGAAAGTTGGTAGGGCTCTGACATGTGGTGATCTGAAAGGACGTTTGCACTGACCGAGGTCATAACTGCATTGTAGCAAGTAGTGTAAAGGTCTCTTCTGTCAGGCGCGTGGGCGGCCACGCGCGCGTGATAACCGTCAGCTGAAAAACCGTTGAACACGTGGCGATACGTCAGTTGCCCTTTTTGAACGTGGTAAGTCGGTTTACTGCATCGCATTAATTGCGATGAGTATATAAGGGGAAACCGCTTGGTTTCTCCTCACTTTGTTCAAATTTCAAAAATTTCTCCGGTTAAAAAGAGACCAATACTCTTCATCTTCTCCGATCAATCCGCCTGTACTTCCGGCGATTTTCTGAGTTTTTGTGCAACTCAATCCTTTTCTTCTTCATATTTCTGATGGCTGAACCATCTAACCCACACAATGTGGATGGTGAAAACCCTGAAACCTCTTCTCCGGTGGCGGGGGAAGAAGAAGATGATGGTGGTAGTGCCCCTGGTGGTGGCTTACCACCCTTGAAGTGGTCGAAAGCGTCGTTCGACCAACTGATGATTAGTACACAGATGCCCTCCGAGTTTGGGGTTGTTTATCCCCAAGACGGTGATACCGGTGCTTGTGCTCCAGCCGGTCACGTGACCATGTGGGCCGATTCTTTCGTTGATGGTAACCTTCGTTTACCATTGACCGTTTTTGTTGCTGAGTGTTTGGAGTATTACAAGGTTCATATCTCCCAGATGAGTCCTTTTGGGTTTATTCGTATTAGACACTTTGAATCGACTTTTCGTGCCCTTGGTTTGCCAGTTACCGTTGATAATTTCCGGGGGTTTTATCAGTTGACGGTGAACACCGGGTTCTTCTCTTTCCGAGAACGGTACGGAAGTACCAAGTTGATGACCCATCCTAAGGGTATTACAAAGTGGAAGAGCAAGTTCTTCTATGTTAAAACTGTCGCGGTTGTTCTCAACATGACTTTGCGGAATGTTAATGAGCCTATCCCTGCAGAGGATATTGCCATTCCTAATGCGGAGAATGCGGAGTGGTTCCCACGGTTGAGGACTATTGAGCATAGGCTGTTGAAGAACACTGAATTGTGGATGCTGCGGATGTTATTGATTAGGGCCGATAAGCATGCAAGGCCCGTTGTGCGGGAGAAAACTGGTGGTAAGTGTTCTTACTCTTGCGCGGTTTTATTATTCCCTTGTTTGCTTATTTAATTTGAACGTGTATTATCAGAAGAAGTTGTTGAGCTGTGGAAGATATTTGATCCAACCTTTACTGGCAAGGTTGATATTGTCAAGACTGCTGAAGGTGCAGGTTTTAATTTGACCATTCTTCATAACTTCCGCGTTCCTACACGCGAGGCAATGAATGCACCCCTGCCGCAGGGCAAAGGTATAATTCATAGCCTTCTTTTCTTGCCTTATAAGTTTCATGTTGCTGATATTCGACATGCAGGTACTCTTGGGGCCCTTGGTAAGTTTGAGTCAAAGGGTGCCTCCAAAAAGCATGCAGAGAAGAAGTAAGTGGATAAACCCGTGCGGGGTCGCGGCAAGAAGAAAACTGAGGCTCCTGTTGTTCCGCCTTTGGTTCCGCATGCAGCAGGTATCTCTCGTTCTCATTTCCGCAGATATACCGATTACGTGGTAGTATCTGACACCCTTGAGGGCTTGGGTGTTCCAGGTGCTGGTGCGGCCACAGGTGGAACCACTGCAGGTTCTAAGGTTGCTGATGAGAAGAAGAGGAAAGCAGGGAATGCTGTTGATGCTGGTGAGAAAAAGAAACCGAAAATTCAGACCAGACGCGGGGCTTTTGTGGGACAAAGGAAGCCTGCCGTTGTTCCTGGTACGTGATGCATAACTTGGACAAATATTTTGTATTTGTACTTGTAGTTTAATGTATCTTTGCTTTGATTGCAGAACCCCAAGATGAAGGGTTCTCCATGTTTGATGCTCCTCCTCCTCCCCCGCATGACACTGCTGCGGATGTGGGGGTTCATAAGGTTGTTACGCCTGAGCCCTCTGTGCGGGAGGAGGATACTGGGAAGGGGCATGCGTCCCAGATCCATGACACGGTAGATTCCCATGATAATGTCATTACCCCAGAGGATGCTGATGATCTGAACCTGAAATTTGCTTATACTGAAAGGCCAAAGTCTCCTGCTGCTGAAAAGACTCCTGGTTCCGATTCTGGGGGTGCGGGTTTTGTAGAGACTCCCATTCAACCTGAAGAGTCTGAAATGGAGTATTATTACCGCACCTATACGGAAGATCGGGCCATGGCTTACCACCGCCCCCCTGGTCCGTACTGTAGGGGGATGATATTAGTGCTGATCCCTCCGCAAGTAGGGAGATTTTGGGTGGTTTGGGTACCCCTTTTGAAGTCAACCGGGCCCGTGCCTTACCAACTGAAGCCCAGATTAACCAACTCTCCTCCATGCTTGTTGGGAGTTCCGTAATGGCCAATGCCATTATGGAAAACTATAAGGTGTTGGGGCGCAGGGAGGAGGAGAATGTGCGCTTGCGTGCAGAGGCTGAGGAGTTGGTGAAGGCTGCACGTGAGGGTGCCGAGCAGCTTGAAAGGGATAGGGCTGCGTTTGAAAAGCGTAAGCAGACTGAAGAGTGGGCTGCAACTGCTGAGCTTAAACAGGTTCGTACCCTTGCCAAACTGCTTTCCACTGAGCGCCAGAGTTGGAAAGAATCTCTTTCTAATGAGCGCGAGACACTTTCTAATGAGCGCAAGGCTTGGAAAGACTCTTGGGCCAAACAGAATGAAACTCTCTTTCTTGTTCGCCAGGAGCTTGTCAATGCTAAGGCAGCAAATGCTGCGCTGGTTAAAGAGAAAACAGCAGCTGTTGCGGCTGCCCAAGAGGCCAAAGAGGCGGAAGCTCGCCTTGCCAAGGCTCTTGAAGAGGCCAAGGAGGCGGAGGCCCGCACTGCAAAGGCTCTTGAAGGGGCGAATGTTGACCGCACCAATTTAACAAAAACTATCTTGGGCCTCCAGGTATAAGTTTCTTGCTTTTGAATTTGTATATCTCACAATTATGTTGAATATTTTTGTATACTTGTTTTTGTTTCGTTAACAGGCTGAAGTGCGGACCCGGGGGGGCCACTATTGAGGAGGTCTCTGCCCGCGTTGATGAGGTTGAAGCGCGGGCAAGAGAGGCTGAGGAGGCTAGAGATAGCTTTGCTTCGTCACTTGAGCTGCTCAAGGCTGACCGTGAATGGATGCGTATGCGCGGGATTGGGCATGTAAGCATTCGTTGCCTTTGTTATTTTTGTTGTAGGTTTGCCTTTGATAACCTTTGTATTCTTGTTTCCCAGATTGTTACTGCCATCCTTGATGCACCTGAGAATGTATCAGGTGTTAATGAGATTAAGGAGCGTGCCCGGGATGCTGGTTTTAAAGCTGGCTATAATCGCTGTATTAGCCATATGAATGTTGTAGCCCAGGGCGGATATACTGATGAGCGATCCGGGTTCCACGGTGTGGATACTGAAGCGCTTCTTGATGCTGTTGTTGCGACGTATAATGACACAACCCTTTCCGGTCTTGAGGATCTTGAAAAGTGTCTAGAAGCGGAGGACTATGTGGACCGCTTGCGAGTGTTATACGCTGACGCAGAAGATGAGGAAAAACCTACTGTGGTGAGCAAGGATGGTGAGGGTTCCAGCGGCACAAAGAAAGACTAAGCTGGCCTGCGTGCCTTTTTTGTTTCCTCATATGATTGTTTTAAAAAAAAAACTTTATGTAAATTCCCTGTACACCGCGCAGGTGTATGAATTTTTTGAATATAAAGAATTGTTCTGTTCAATTTGTACAAGTGTTTTTACTACTTGCATGTTTGAATTTGTAAGAATTTAATGTTACTGTGAGCGACACTAAATCTGTAATTGCCTTTTGCATATCTAGGTGATATGCAAGTATGAAGAATTGTCTCTGGTCGGACAAACAGTGTTGCCGTTGCTGGCCTATTATAATAGTTGCGTGTGGTTACCATTCTGTGTGGGTATCACGAATGAAGATTTTGCTATTTTGTTTTTGTGTATACCTCAGAGTGGAACACGCATTTGTAATAGAAATAAATAAACAATATTGCATTGAATCATCTATTTATTTATTTGCAAATGGCCCGTGGCCTGATAGGTTACATGGTGAATGTAAAAAACATGGCTTACATATAACAGCGTCGAAGCTGTTGTGCATTCCATGTGCGTGCGATAGTTTCGCCTTCAAGTGTTTGAAGTTTATACGCGCCTTTGCCTAGGACCTCTTGGATGAGGTAGGGTCCTTCCCACTTGGGGGCAAGTTTCCCTGGGCGTTCCGCGTTAGATGATTCATTGTCGCGAAGGACGTAGTCTCCCGGGTTGACTTGCCTTGTAGGCAGGATGCGGTGCCAAGCCGCATCGCTGCTTGCGGTTATTGATGTTGTTCCCGCGTTGGTTGTTCCATCCATGATTTACGCGGGATGCGGTGTTATGCCGCATTGCCTGCTGAGTGACTGTTGCTGTTGTCCAGATCCCTTGTCGTGACGAAAATGTTCATAGGATGCGGTGCGGGGCCGCATCGCTACGCGTTACATTAGTTTCCGTCCTTAAGGTAAGTCTTCTCATCACTGGACAGATTGGACCGCTGTGTTCGTGTGTGCCCACGCGGACCCAGTTGAGTTTATTGTTGTTGGAGGTTTTTGATGAGGGTAATGGTCATTCGCGGTCATGCTGACGCGAGATCTGGGACCATACCCCTTCAACCCTCTACCCGCAACCCAAACACCGCCGCCAGTTATGCGGTTAGGGGTCGGGTAGGGTAGAAGCTGTATGGTTGTGTGTGTGGATACGAGAAAGACAGAGAGAGTTGTGTGTATAGAGAGAGAAAATGATAGAGTCCATGTTTTAAGAAAGTGGAGTCGCTGAATCAGATAGGGTATCTTGAGCACTCCTTCCACCCTTACGTAAGCTAGTTAGAACAAAATAAAGTGAACCCACTAGGGGGTAGCGGTGGTCCGTTATAAACATCCCATCACTCGTTATAGCAAGTGATACACCACCGCCACTTTTTCTCATCTGTAACACCCCAAAACCCGAATATTTATATTCGTTAAATGTTATGATATGGTATATCAAGAAATAAATGACTAGGTTATTTAACCTAGTTATGAGTATGGTAGAAACAACTAAAGGATGAGAGTTGTGGCAATTATAATGAGTGGCAAACTTGAGGGACCAAAATGGGGCAAGATGAAACTTGAATTAATATATGAAATATACACCCACAAACACACATAATCGTGTGTTCTAGAAAGAGCAGGAGCTCTTATGGAGCCAAAACCCTAATCATGGAAAATCACCAAATTGAAAGGCTAAACTAAGCTTAAATTCACAACCGAGCATGGATTAATGATCACCTTCACGAGGGGATCATAAGGTATGTCTTAAAAGTTAGATTGGTGATTATGCATGAAGTGGGTTATGTTGTAAATCACGAATTGGTATGAGATTGATCATGTATAAGGGTTAGAATCATCATATAGAACATAGGTTATGTATGGTTTGTGTTAATTTGATGATTAGTGGTGAAACCCATTAGTTATGGTGATGATGATGACTTGAATGATCACCCATGTCCAATTCTTGCTTAATATTGATGTATTTTGATGTGTATGATAGATTCTTGTTAGAGCAATTGAAAGATATGTGATACTAGCATGTTTGATGTTTATGCATGAATGATTCATGTTGATTAGAAGGAGGAATTTGATGAATTATGTATGAGATTAGGAGATTGTGCATGAATTAGTTGTACTTTATGTTTAAAAGGTAGTACATACACCAAGGGTATGATGAAATTAGAGATAATTGAGTTTAGATCACTAGTAAGTGATTAATAATGAAGTTATGAAGTGGGTTTTAGATAATGTGATGTAAATGGATGATTTAATTATGTTAATGATGTTTGGAATCATACTTGGGTGTGAATGTTTAAAGAAATCGGATAAGAAATGATAAACTAACATGTTATAAGGTTGAATGATAAATTCCATATAAAATCCGTTTAATGAAAAGGTTGTGATGAATGATGAATAAGCTAACTATCTTGAGAATGATATATGATAGTTGAGGGTTGATAAGCGACATGGAAGCTTGGGAAAGAAGCAGGTCAAATGGAACTTATGTGCACGGGAAGCGTACTCGGATGCTAGGTAAGTAACTTACACCCTTTTGTAGAATATTTATTCGTTGTATTGATTACGAACATGGTAAGTAAACATGTGAAGTATGATGTTCTGACAAGTATTTGATACGGGTCGGAATATGTGGGTATGATAAGGAAATTAAAGTTGATGTTTAAAAAGGGTAAAATGGACATTTGGAACTAACGGGTCAAATGGTGGAGATGTCAACATTTGGCATTATCGACTAATGAATGGTTTTGTCAAGTATTATGAATTCACAGATTTAATAGCGAAAGGATCTCGCTGTTATCATCTAACAATTTGGTGGGCGAAGTATTAAACGGATCTTAGCTTTGATCCGAGCAAGGTATGTGTGTTTAAAGTTGTAGTTAAGTGATAGGGATGGTTGAATGTGCATTGAAGTCCTTTGTTGAAAAGGATGGAGCGAAGTTGACAAAAATGTCCTTGATAGGTATATCGGGCAAACGACTTTAAAAGGTTGTTTAGAAACAAGCCATTAGATTAAATGATTACTTTGTATATGTATGAAAGCGAAAAGTATGATTTTTACGAGTCAAGGTCCTTAAAAATGCGTAAATACCCTTAACGGGTCAAAATAACATTTAAGTGGAAATGGGTTGGGATGTTGTAAGAAACCCGTGATTGGGACCTTATATGATTGACGACGTTGAAATTATAAGGTTCATGAGGAATTTAGGTTAAACAATCAAGTTATGTTGATATATGCATGAACGGGTCAAAATTTGGTAAAAGGGTAATAAGCTGAAGGTTTAGAAGTCATAAATTATGGTAGTCCAAATATTGGATTTTCACTCCATGTGATGGAGAATTAAATTACGGTTGCGTAGGAAAAAGAATCGAGTAAAACGGATAAACGGTTTGAAAGTTACGGCCGTTTTCGTAAAAATAATAAGCCGAAAACGTATAAGTTAAGAATTTCCTTAACCCGGATGTTAAATTTCAAGTTCACATGATAGAATGTTAATTTACGATCATGTAGGAAGAAACGGGAGGTAAAACAGACAAACGGTTTGAAAGTTACGGCCGTTTTCGTAAAAAGGATTAAACCGGTAAATCTGTAGCTGGGCTGCAGCGTAACCTACGGCTCAGCATAGGCTACGGTACTGGAAGGGCTGTTTTGTTGATTAATCTGTAGCTGGGCTGCAGCGTAACCTACGGCTCAGCGTAGGCTACGGTACTGGAGGGGCTGTTTTATTGATTATTAATGGACTGTAAGCTACGGTCTGTAGACTGTAGCCTACGACAGGATTGATAAAATTGTTATATGTTGTTGTTTGATGGTGTATGAGGTAAATTATGATATTTAACAACTTTTTACACTTATAATACTAACATTTAAAGTTTTTAAATGTGGTTTCGGTCTCTAAGTATAGGGAACTCATTCTAATCAATTTCTAAAGCCTTATAAACAATGTTAAGATAAATTTGATATTAAGAAAGATAAGGAAGGCATGTATATTTATGAAAGGATGAGAATGTAAATCGTTGTGATAAAAGATTATGATCTACACGATACGGTATGATCGTCAAGGACGATGATGTATAAAGTATGCATTATAAAGTGAATGTAATATGCTAACATGAGTTCCAATATGATGAAGAGATGTGAAAAGTCAAGGAGGAAACTTATTTATGTTTATAATGTGTGCTAACGTTATGAATGTATGTGGTGAGCGTAGGTTGATCGGGTCACGGAGGATTAACAAGGGACAGAGATCATGGACCGAGTCACATGAAGGATTGTACGGGGTGTCTAAGAATGTAATTTGTTATACATAAGTTATGTTTTATTCTATAATTGAGTTAGTTTGATGTATTCAATATAAAGGAGTTATTTTAAAAGTGAACTTTCAAGTAAGACATAAGGTTTATAATGAAAGAAATTTTATGGCATGAACTTCCGCTGCGAATTTTGTCAATTACGTGTTAGGGTCTTACAAGTTGGTATCAGAGCCCTGGTTTGAGAGAATCAAGTACAAGAGTATAGGTACTTGAACTCAAACATGTGTGCTCTTATGATAAGGAACCCGTACAATCCATGACTCGATCAAGATCTAAAGGTAGAAATTGAATGAAAGCGTGTATGTATGCACTCATATGAAGAAGCTAATGGTTTTGTATGTGCCAGGTAAGCTTAAATGTTTGAAGAGGATGATCCGTGAATGCAGTCTAAGATGGACACTAAGGCAGGCAATGATGCGAATGGATTGACGGACCCCAGGTACACAATGTTAATATGTATGGGTACCATTGTTAAAAGAAAAAGGAAGAAATCTCCTTGGGAGGGTAAATACTAAACGGAAGACAATGATATTGTCTTGATAAGATTGTAAAAATGTAGCACGAACTGAGACCCACTACTGCAGACATAAGGCGATGATTACCTGAAGGCACGGAATTAGTATGTGAATTGCGCACCTGGCCAGTACGCAAGAAGCATATGACGTTCGTGAGACCGTGGTAATTATCGCAGGTATGTCCGTTAGAATTGGGTAGCAGGTGGGCGTGCGGGTGAAGTGGGTAGTAAGACTCTCGGGAAATTGAGAGTACTATGTAGGAATGAAAAACATGAGTGATAAGAATGAAGAATGTTGAATCCATAAGAGAGTACGGATCAACAAGATATGAATGAAATGATTGAATCCGCGAGACGGATTCAAGGAATGAACGGTATGAATGAAATGTTTGAATCCGCGAGACGGATTCAAAGAATGAAAGGTGTGAATGCAATGTTTGAATCCGCGAGACGTATTCGAGGTATGAAAGGCATGAATGGAATGTTTGAAACCGTGAGACGGATTCAAGGTATGAAATGCATGAATGGAATGTTTGAATCTGCAAGACGGATTCAAGGAATGAAATGTAGAAATGATAAGTCCGAATCCGCGAGACGGATTCAACATATGTAAGGAATACAAGATGTGAATGATATGTTTGAATTCGTGAGATGGATTCAAAGCATAGAAGGAAGAGAATGTATAAATGGTATGTTTGAAACCGCTAGACGGATTCAAAACATAGAAATAATGAAAGGTATGGATGCTACGATTGTGTCCGCAGGACGAGTATAAAATATAGAAATGATGAAAATAGCCCACATCGCGATGTGTCAATAGTTTAACCGTGATTGTGTCAAACGAATCATGTGAGTAAATGTAAAGTAACTGAATGAAAGAATGATCATGATTGGCACGCAAACCTAAATTTTAAATTTAAAATGAAAGAAAGAAGTTTTGAATAAGTTATGTGTTAAATGTGCTGGTAATCAACTATTGGGAGTCAAAATGAATGACGGGCTAATACCCGGACAATGATTTAAGTACGCACAAGAAGGGTAGGTTTTGTTAAGAATGCCGAAATGATGTAAGGAATGTTTGAATGAAAAAGTGCAAACTGTTAAATTTGTTGACGATAATGTTAGAACCTAGAGGTGATGAAACCCATCGATTTTGTGGGAGGTTGTGCACGAGCAAAGGCACATTGCACGGATGAATGAAATCTAGCCTGGTACGGCTAGTGCACGTGAAGAATGCGGATCGATCTGGGTTATGGATTGTCGATGAATGATATGAGATGAGGTTAGTAAAAAGTTTAACTTATGTTGGATAAGTATGAATTGGTAAATTGAGTACGACCTATGAAATGAATGTTGGAATGGGCATGGTATAATATGGAAAGTTTGATTTCTAATAGTTGACATAAGAATGAAAACTATGTCTTTAAGAAGTGAATCTTAAAGGTTTTAAGTAAAATATACGAGTATTAGTTAAACTCTCGTATGATGAATGTGCATGATACGTATACTTATGCAAATTAAGTAAATGCACGAAATGAGAGGAATAGTAATGTAGAATGAATAAGGTGAGTTGAAGGTAACGTAAGGGTATGTATTGTACCATAACTAAGGAAAATGTAGAATGATGTTAACTATGGAGTTAAGCATGTAGGCGTGACTATGAAATAGTAGTTTTATTTTGATAACGAAACAAGAATTAAATGACATACCGTGTATGTATGGAATGTAATTTTAAAATACGAGATAAAGGTATTAGATTCGTTATAAACGGATCATACGAATGTATGTATTATTACAAGTTTGAAGAAGTATGTATAGTGACCTGTCACTAACGGGTCAAAGAAATGAAAAGGATGTGTGAAAGTATGGTATGGAAGGTATGGACTGTTGTAATGAGTATTTGTGCGATGAAAGCAAGAGTGGCATGTCCAACACGATTTATGAATAAAAGTAGATATAATCGAGTTGCTATGATCAATGAATGCGTGGAAGTGTTATGTTTGATTAAGAAAGAAAGGATAGGACGTACGGTTATATTTGTTCATGCATGAGGCCTTTTTATAAGGTGTGAGTAAATTCTTGCCATGGTATGTATTGTGAATGGAATGAATGAATAAACATGTAGTGATGATCATCACTAAGAAACTATCATGAGGCAAGAATTTGAAGTCTAAAGATATATATTTTAGAAGCGTGTTAAATAGAAGGAATGGTAGTAACCGGTAGGTAAAGGATTATGGTCCCGTGGATATGAGCAAGGTTTCGGGGACGAAACCTCTTTTAAGGGGGGTAGACTTGTAACACCCCAAAACCCGAATATTTATATTCGTTAAATGTTATGATATGGTATATCAAGAAATAAATGACTAGGTTATTTAACCTAGTTATGAGTATGGTAGAAACAACTAAAGGATGAGAGTTGTGGCAATTATAATGAGTGGCAAACTTGAGGGACCAAAATGGGGCAAGATGAAACTTGAATTAATATATGAAATATACACCCACAAACACACATAATCGTGTGTTCTAGAAAGAGCAGGAGCTCTTATGGAGCCAAAACCCTAATCATGGAAAATCACCAAATTGAAAGGCTAAACTAAGCTTAAATTCACAACCGAGCATGGATTAATGATCACCTTCACGAGGGGATCATAAGGTATGTCTTAAAAGTTAGATTGGTGATTATGCATGAAGTGGGTTATGTTGTAAATCACGAATTGGTATGAGATTGATCATGTATAAGGGTTAGAATCATCATATAGAACATAGGTTATGTATGGTTTGTGTTAATTTGATGATTAGTGGTGAAACCCATTAGTTATGGTGATGATGATGACTTGAATGATCACCCATGTCCAATTCTTGCTTAATATTGATGTATTTTGATGTGTATGATAGATTCTTGTTAGAGCAATTGAAAGATATGTGATACTAGCATGTTTGATGTTTATGCATGAATGATTCATGTTGATTAGAAGGAGGAATTTGATGAATTATGTATGAGATTAGGAGATTGTGCATGAATTAGTTGTACTTTATGTTTAAAAGGTAGTACATACACCAAGGGTATGATGAAATTAGAGATAATTGAGTTTAGATCACTAGTAAGTGATTAATAATGAAGTTATGAAGTGGGTTTTAGATAATGTGATGTAAATGGATGATTTAATTATGTTAATGATGTTTGGAATCATACTTGGGTGTGAATGTTTAAAGAAATCGGATAAGAAATGATAAACTAACATGTTATAAGGTTGAATGATAAATTCCATATAAAATCCGTTTAATGAAAAGGTTGTGATGAATGATGAATAAGCTAACTATCTTGAGAATGATATATGATAGTTGAGGGTTGATAAGCGACATGGAAGCTTGGGAAAGAAGCAGGTCAAATGGAACTTATGTGCACGGGAAGCGTACTCGGATGCTAGGTAAGTAACTTACACCCTTTTGTAGAATATTTATTCGTTGTATTGATTACGAACATGGTAAGTAAACATGTGAAGTATGATGTTCTGACAAGTATTTGATACGGGTCGGAATATGTGGGTATGATAAGGAAATTAAAGTTGATGTTTAAAAAGGGTAAAATGGACATTTGGAACTAACGGGTCAAATGGTGGAGATGTCAACATTTGGCATTATCGACTAATGAATGGTTTTGTCAAGTATTATGAATTCACAGATTTAATAGCGAAAGGATCTCGCTGTTATCATCTAACAATTTGGTGGGCGAAGTATTAAACGGATCTTAGCTTTGATCCGAGCAAGGTATGTGTGTTTAAAGTTGTAGTTAAGTGATAGGGATGGTTGAATGTGCATTGAAGTCCTTTGTTGAAAAGGATGGAGCGAAGTTGACAAAAATGTCCTTGATAGGTATATCGGGCAAACGACTTTAAAAGGTTGTTTAGAAACAAGCCATTAGATTAAATGATTACTTTGTATATGTATGAAAGCGAAAAGTATGATTTTTACGAGTCAAGGTCCTTAAAAATGCGTAAATACCCTTAACGGGTCAAAATAACATTTAAGTGGAAATGGGTTGGGATGTTGTAAGAAACCCGTGATTGGGACCTTATATGATTGACGACGTTGAAATTATAAGGTTCATGAGGAATTTAGGTTAAACAATCAAGTTATGTTGATATATGCATGAACGGGTCAAAATTTGGTAAAAGGGTAATAAGCTGAAGGTTTAGAAGTCATAAATTATGGTAGTCCAAATATTGGATTTTCACTCCATGTGATGGAGAATTAAATTACGGTTGCGTAGGAAAAAGAATCGAGTAAAACGGATAAACGGTTTGAAAGTTACGGCCGTTTTCGTAAAAATAATAAGCCGAAAACGTATAAGTTAAGAATTTCCTTAACCCGGATGTTAAATTTCAAGTTCACATGATAGAATGTTAATTTACGATCATGTAGGAAGAAACGGGAGGTAAAACAGACAAACGGTTTGAAAGTTACGGCCGTTTTCGTAAAAAGGATTAAACCGGTAAATCTGTAGCTGGGCTGCAGCGTAACCTACGGCTCAGCATAGGCTACGGTACTGGAAGGGCTGTTTTGTTGATTAATCTGTAGCTGGGCTGCAGCGTAACCTACGGCTCAGCGTAGGCTACGGTACTGGAGGGGCTGTTTTATTGATTATTAATGGACTGTAAGCTACGGTCTGTAGACTGTAGCCTACGACAGGATTGATAAAATTGTTATATGTTGTTGTTTGATGGTGTATGAGGTAAATTATGATATTTAACAACTTTTTACACTTATAATACTAACATTTAAAGTTTTTAAATGTGGTTTCGGTCTCTAAGTATAGGGAACTCATTCTAATCAATTTCTAAAGCCTTATAAACAATGTTAAGATAAATTTGATATTAAGAAAGATAAGGAAGGCATGTATATTTATGAAAGGATGAGAATGTAAATCGTTGTGATAAAAGATTATGATCTACACGATACGGTATGATCGTCAAGGACGATGATGTATAAAGTATGCATTATAAAGTGAATGTAATATGCTAACATGAGTTCCAATATGATGAAGAGATGTGAAAAGTCAAGGAGGAAACTTATTTATGTTTATAATGTGTGCTAACGTTATGAATGTATGTGGTGAGCGTAGGTTGATCGGGTCACGGAGGATTAACAAGGGACAGAGATCATGGACCGAGTCACATGAAGGATTGTACGGGGTGTCTAAGAATGTAATTTGTTATACATAAGTTATGTTTTATTCTATAATTGAGTTAGTTTGATGTATTCAATATAAAGGAGTTATTTTAAAAGTGAACTTTCAAGTAAGACATAAGGTTTATAATGAAAGAAATTTTATGGCATGAACTTCCGCTGCGAATTTTGTCAATTACGTGTTAGGGTCTTACATCATCACTCGTTGATTTGATAACGTGGCATCCATATCACGCGTGATGGAATAAAGGAAACATGAAATTTAGTTTTGTTTTTTTTTTTTTCTTTTTTAATGATTTTGATGGTGTGTGATGAGTGATGACCATTTACACTAAAAACCATCACTAATAATGGAATAAATCTCGATAACATAACGAAAATTGATTGAATATTGTGAGTGACGAGTAATGATCATCCCTACACCTTTACACATCTACCTTAATAATCTAAACCAAATAAAATATAACCAAGGATCTACTCCCTTTGAAAGCTGACAAACTCACAAAAGTAAGGAGGTTAAAAAGCATACACACTCACCTCCCTTTGATCATCATCACCAATAACTTCACCTTGCACTCCATCCCACACTCCCACCATAACAATGGCGGCACCACCACACATTCTACCATTTCTCATCCTCATCTTCCACCTCTCCCTCCTCCACGCCACACCACCGGAAGACCTCCCCCCACTCCTCTTATTCAAGTCCACCTCCGACCCATCAAACCAACTCACCTCCTGGACCGCCTCCAACAACCCATGCACCACCTTCTTTGGAGTCTCCTGCCTCCACAACCGAGTCACCCGACTCGTCCTCGAAAACCTCAACCTCCAAAGCCGATTCGACTCACTCACCTCCCTCACTCACCTCCGCACCCTCTCTCTCAAAAATAACAACCTCACCGGCCCCCTACCAGACCTAACAAACCTCACCTCCCTCAAACTACTCTTCCTATCCAACAACCAATTCTCCGGAAACTTTCCGGCGTCCCTACCCTCGTTATTCACTCTTTACCGTCTCGATCTTTCGTTCAACAACTTCTCCGGCGATATTCCGGCTACAATTAACCAAATGAACCATTTGGTTACATTACGGTTGGATCAGAACCGGTTTACCGGTTCAGTTACTGTATTAAAGTTGCAAAATTTACAGGAGTTTAATATCTCCGGCAATGAATTTTCCGGTGAGATTCCGTCAGTACTGTCTAGTTTTCCGGTATCTGCATTCTCGAATAACCGGAAGCTGTGTGGCTTTCCGGTCGGTAACTGTTCGGAACCCGGTCTAGCGTCGCCGGTGGATAAACCGGATGCACCGGCGAATACAATTATATCGTCTTCTCCGACGTCCATGCCGTCAACGACGTCGTTTCGTCGTGAGAAATCCGGTGGCGATCATAACGGTAGTGGTGGAAAAATAAGTACGGTTGCAATTGTTGCAATTATAATAGGAGATATATTGGTTTTGGCGTTAGTGTCGTTAATTATTTATTGTTATTTTTGGCGGAATTCGGTTAAAACTAACGGAAAGTCAAAGTCAATGTCAATGTCGGAGAAGGTTTTAGAGGGTGAGAAGATAGTGTATTCAACGAGCCCGTACCCAAACGCGAATATGCAGGCCGGGTTTGAGAGGGGTAAAATGGTCTTTTTGGATGGGGTGAGGAGGTTTGAGGTGGAGGATTTGTTGAGAGCGTCGGCGGAGATGTTGGGGAAAGGGGGGTTTGGGACGGCGTACAAGGCGGTGTTGGACGATGGGAATGTCGTGGCGGTGAAGCGGATGAAGGAGGCGGCGATTGGGGGGCGACGGGGGTTTGAACATCATATGGAGGTTTTGGGGATGGTTAGGCATCCTAATGTGGTTAGTTTGAAGGCGTATTATTTTGCGAGGGATGAGAAGTTGTTGGTGTATGATTACTTGAGTAACGGTAACTTGTTTTGGCTTCTTCACGGTATGTTGTTCTTTACCGTTAGAACATATTGGTTATTTTAAGTAAGGGTTAGATTATGGGTTATAATATTTGTGTGTTAATCTTGAATTGCAAATTAACTAGTGGGTTACAACCGCAAGTTGTAGCGGGTCAGTTTTAAACATCGAAACGTAAATAAAAAAATATGTAGCGACGGTAAACATAATATTTTGTCCAAATGAACGTATGCATGTAAAACAAATAAAAATTATTGTAAAAAATCCATCGTGTGTGTATAGATGAAATAGCTAAATCTTTCTATGTGACTATTTTATTTTTAACTTTTTTTCTTGTTTTTATTTAATATATAATTTTGAGTTTAATATGCAGTATTTTATAAAAAAAATATTTTCCGTTTTAACATGATAATTATTATTAACATTTTGAAAGAAAAATGTTTATAAACATAACCTTATAATATATATTATATTAATGATGTATTCCTCTAAGTTTGTGATAAACTTATATGGAAACATAAATAAGAAAATCAAAAATAACAAATTTGAATATATGGAAAACATTATAAAAGTTATAAAGTAAAACGAAAAGAAACTTTCAATAAGAAAAAAATTATAGTAAACTGTCAAAATGGTGTTTAAGATTTGATTATTTTTGTCCCTTTAATTCAAAACTTAAATATTTTGAATCTGGGTCCATGTGTTTTCAATTTTGTTGTCATTTTCATTCAAAATCAAAATATTGTAAGATTTTTCAGTCAACATCCGTTTTTTTTTTTCTTCCTCCTTTTAATGAAGGACAAAACACGCTTTTAAGTTCTATTAAAACAAATTAAAAAAAAATTCTGACCATTTTGCTATTCATTAAAAGGGAGGAACAAGACAAAAAACTTGGATGTTAACTGAAAAATTTGACTAGATTTTGATAAAAAAAAAATTGATGTTAACTGAAAAATTTATACAGATTTTGCTTTTAAATGAAAATAACAATAAAATTGAAACCATAAGTACTCAGATACAAAATATTTGAGTTTTGGATTAAGGTGAAAAAATATCAAATCTACTAAAAAAAATAAACAGTAAGTTCAAATAAATATAACACATGAAGAGAGAACAGGCTGCCCCCGCCTTCTTTTGATCTGGGAAACTGCAAAATTCGTTGTATTTTTCTCTTTTTAACCTGCTTTGCCCCCACCAACTTTCTGTCGTTTCCCTTTCCTACCCCTTACTTTTTTTCCTTTTCAGTTTTTTATGTGGCATCAATCAAAATGACTCTTTTTGGATTTTTATGTTCCCCACAAAATTGGCTTTGTTTAAACAGACTTTTTAAGATAAATACAGTATAACGTACACCATGCAGCATTTGAATTTTCAATCTTTTAATAAAATACGGATTTCTTCTATGGTGAATTTCGGATGGCAAGGTTGCGCTTAGTTGGTGTCGATAGATCCAGATGGATTTCGGATAAGGGTGAAGGGAGTGGTTACCTATTCCAAATATGTAAACTCCTAATTCACCCAATCACACATTGCCATATCAATTCACCTAAAAAAGTTACCTAATGCTCAAAAACGTTGGCGGTGGTTTACCTAATGGGGTTTAAGTAAAATATTTTGGAAAAAAAAAATATGTGTGATTGGTTGAGAAGGAATGGATCCCACCACACACCCATCTCTCCCCCCTTCCCTCCCTCTCACCGAATCAGTGTAGGTTCACCGAACAAGCATGGCAAAATCGGTAAACTGGTGGTTGGTGGTGGTTTACCGACTCGGTAAACCAATTTACCGCACATTACCGACCTCCACTCCGTAAGCCCTAAGAGAGTAGGCACAAAACACACAATACATATTTGTTTTTTTTTAAAGAAAATCGGTATTTGAAAGTCGATGTAGCATTGGAGAAAAAAAAAGTGTATTTGAATCATGTGAAAATTGGATATAGAAGCTGATTTGACATGTTTGAGTGTTTTAACTAAGGTGTAGGCATTGGAGATTCTCTTGTATCTAAGTAGTCTTAATCATTTTGTAAAAATTGTATTTCGGGATGTTAAATATTCGGTTTCAAACCAGTTAAACAGTTTTTCAGCTGAATAAACTAAACCGAACAAACCTAAAAACACTAGTACTATTTTGGGTAAGATCTTATGGATAAACTAAACCCAAACAACTAAGATTCTTATGTGTATTTTGTTTGTCATGAAACAGGAAACAGAGGACCAGGTAGAACACCATTGGACTGGACCACAAGGCTTAAGTTTGCAGCAGGTGCAGCCAGAGGGTTATTCTTTATCCACCACTCTTGCAGGTCACCTAAACTCACTCATGGCAACATCAAGTCCACAAACATCCTCATTGACAAAACAGGCAACGCGTGCGTATCCGACTTCGGCCTCTCCGCCTTTGCCCCGTCAACCACCGCCCCAAAATCCAACGGGTACCGAGCACCCGAACTCCTAACAACAGACCCCCGTAAAACCACTCAGAAATCTGATGTTTACTCTTTTGGGGTTCTGTTACTGGAGCTACTGACTGGTAAATGCCCGTCAGTAGTGGATAATGGTGGGACCGGGTATGTTGTACCTGTGGACTTGCCAAGGTGGGTCCAGTCGGTTGTGCGGGAAGAATGGACCGCTGAGGTTTTTGATTTGGAGTTAATGCGGTACAAAGATATCGAAGAGGAAATGGTGGGGATGTTGCAAATCGCGTTGTCGTGTACCGCAGCTGCACCGAATCAACGGCCTACAATGGGATATGTTTTGAAAATGATCGAGGAGATACGCGGAGTAGAGGTGTCACCGAGTCATGAGACACTTTACTCGGTATCGGACTCGCCTTCTGTGTCATCCGACACATGCCGAGCCAGTGAGTAATCATGACTCGTGAGCCGTTGGAGTGGTGTAACTGTAAAGTAGCTTTTATTTTTGTTTTTATATCTTAAGTTAAGTAATTTTCGTGTTTTTTTATTTGTTGTTGACATAATTTTTTTTAAAAACTGTGTCATCCAATAGGGGGTATTTTGTATTCTTGTGTTTATTTTTGTTGTTGACATTTATTGTTTATATGTTTTTTTCGTCCTTATGCAACATTTTCTGACAAGCCCGTGATCCGATTTGGGCTATGGGCCCATGAAAATCTCACATCTGGTCCATCTGTACATGTTTGTGAGATTTGCCAATTGTCACCGAAAACTTAGGTTTCTAATAAATGTCTCTTTTCTCAATCGATGTTAAACGATCTCAGGAACGGGTCGTTCAGCTACTCGTGAGATGGGCAAGGCGGCGTTTATTATTAGGGAAATTTACCAAATTAGCTAAGAATAAACTTTGACCACCAAATTAGCCATTTGATGCCTCCTTGGAGCAGGGTATCACAGATTCAAATGTGCGGGATGCCTCTTTCAAGACCCCCCATGCCTCTTTAAATGTGGAAGTGACACGTGTCTCAATGATTAGGTAGACTCCTCCAATGCCCCTCAACAGACTCATCCAATGCCTCAGCAGACTCTTCCAATGCCCCTCAATAGACTCTTCCAATGCCTCAGGTAGACTTTTCCAATGCCCCTCAACAGACTCTTCCAATGCCCCTCAACAGACTCTTCCAATGATTAGGTAGACTCCTCCAATCGACCCACTTCATCTTCACCACCGCCACCACCACCGCCGCCGCCTCCGCCACCACCATCGCCGCCACCACCACCGCCGCCGCCGCCACCACCACCACCATAAAATATACTACTAATCTTCCTTCCTTCAGATTCATTTCTTTCTATCCCCTGTTGACTTGGTGAACACAGATCGATCCCCTGTTGGAGCTCATGAAGGATCTTGAAGATGAAGAGGTGGTGGCGGTGGCGGTGGCGGCGGTGGTGGTGGTGGTGGCGGTGGTGAAGATGAGTGGGTGGATTGGAGGAGTCTACCTAATCATTGGAAGAGTCTGTTGAGGGGCATTGGAAGAGTCTGTTGAAGGGCATTGGAAGAGTCTACCTGAGGCATTGGAAGAGTCTGTTGAGGGGCATTGGAAGAGTCTGCTGAGGCATTGGATGAGTCTGTTGAGGGGCATTGGAGGAGTCTACCTAATCATTGAGACACGTGTCACTTCCACATTGAAAGAGGCATCCCGCACATTTGAATCCGTGATGCCCTGCTCCAAGGAGGCATCAAATGGCTAATTTGGTGGTCAAAGTTTATTCTTGGCTAATTTGGTAATTTTCCCTTATTATTATGTGTCTGCCACGTAGGTAGGTAGAGGGGGCTTTGCCTTTCAAAACCAAGAGGTGGTAAGCAAGGGCAAGGAACAAGTTTTTTATTTATTAAATATTATTATTTAATATTCTATCACATGCTTACACTTAAACATCTGCCCCAAAATCAAAGCCGAGTCAAAGAGCCACATGTCGTCAACGCCCGTGAGAAACTCCAAGCCCCCAAGGGGAATCATGTTGGAGGGGTTGGTGTGTGGGGCGTGGCGGGGATTGCCCCCTCTCCATGCCACCACACCGGATAGTAGGGTTGTTCAAACTGCTCGACGCTCGTTCGGAAAATGCTCGTGCGATTTGACGCTCGGTTATAAACGAGCCGCTCTGCTCGGTTCAGTTTGTAAACGAGCCAAGCATGAGCAAATGTCCACTAGGCTCGGTTTGACTCAAATTATTATTTTTAATTAGTATATACACATATACATATACATATACATATACACATACATATATAGGGGATGGATCATGAGAAAATTAGTTTAAATGAGAAAACAAAAAAACTAACCAAAAAAGCCTAAAAAAACCTAAAAGCATACCAAATTTTTTATTATTTTTTTTTTACAATTTTTTATATAAAAATCACTACTTTTTATGTATGGAAAAAAATTTTCAATTTTTTTTTTTTGTTGTACTGCACATGTGCACTAATACATAATGCTTAAACTACTTAACCCACCCCCCAAAAACCTAAACCCCCCACCCCCACCCCCCAAAAACCTAAATTCACCCTCCCACCAAAAGCCTAACCCCCCCCCCCCCCCAAAAAAAAAAAAAAAAACAAAACCTAAACCCCCCCACTCCCACCCTCCCGAAAACCTAAAACTAAACCCTAAACATAAACCCGAAAAAAACCTAAACCCCCCTCCCCCCACACCCAAAAACCTAATCCTAATCCTAAACCTCAAAAAAAAAAAAAAACAAACCCTAAAAGCTAAACTAGACTCAAAAAACTAATTTTAATCATGTAATGCAATTGTAAACCCGAAAAAACCTAAACCCCCCCACCCCCCAAAAACCTAAACCCCCCTCCCCCCCCCCCCCCCCCACACACACACACACCCAAAAACCTAATCCTAATCCTAAACCTCCAAAAAACAAACCCTAAAAGTTAAACTAGACTCAAAAAACTAATTTTAAGCATGTTTAAGCATGTAATGCAATTGTAGTACATGTTATACTGCACATGTGCACTACTATAATAATAGTATTGAAAACAATATGACACCATAAATCCTTTTTTATGTCATAAAAAATATGCTCGAATATACTTGAATGAAAGATACAAAAATTTGTGATCTTATGGTGCCATTTTTGTTTTAAAATGATAACGTATGGAGAAATGGGAAATGTTTGAAAAGTTATATATTTTTTTTCCAATTTTACCCCTCCTTCATTAAAAGTCTCCCCCTCATTTTTAGTGGTTTTTAGTTAGTTTTCTAGTTTTCTCATTTATATCTAGTTTTTTCATGATCCTCTCCCTATATAAACATGTGTATGCACATATATATACACAAATAAAGATTATACATACACACACACACCCTATATATACACACATACATATATATACTTTAATATAAATTAAATTTATAGTTATATATATTATACTCTATTAGATTTTAATCCACTATATACAAATTTACAACTATATTTATATGTACTAGCCCAATCACACCAATAAAAAAATTAATCTAAATGCTAAACCCTAAACCGATAAACGACAGACTGCTCATCACCTCAATGTTTCATGTCGTTACCCTAAGTCGATTGTTTCTAACTCTCAACGTCATTGTTTATGTAATATGATCATCGCCTCGTCGGCCACAACATTGTTATTCATAAGAAAAATATTATGTCATAAAATTTGTCTGTTTTTAAAGACATAAAAACTTGAGACCCAATATTGTCACTAACTCACTATCTCCCTCGGCAAATTTAAATCGGGCGACACGGTTGTCCAACTCGCTCGAACTTTGCTCGACGCTCGCTCGAAATATTTACTGCTTGGAAAATGCTCGCTTGACTAGGGGCTCGGTTTTAAATGAGCCGCTCCGCTTGGTTCGGTTTGTAAACGAGCCAAGCACAAGTAAAGGTCCGCTCGGTTCGGCTCGGCTCGTGAATAGCCCTATCAGGTAGACTTAAGGTTGGGATAGTTTGCTATTATGTTATTTGAAACTTGTATAATGTAATATTGTTGTTAACTTTACAGCTAATAAGACTTATATAAATAAAACAAAAAAAAATCCTTAAAAATAAAAAGAACCGCTACAACTTAAAGAGGATTGGCATTGCAAGCATTGGGAGGTTACTTGTGGCCTTGGGGCATCGGTCCTCACCGATTTTTCGCTCATAGTGTTAATTTTACCGAATATTAATTTTTTATTTTTAGGTAGACTCGAACTCACTCGTTGAACAATTCTACCATCACATCAGTTAGTTTTATGAGACCAGAATGCTTGAGTAAATATAATTTTTTTAACTTACATCAATCCTACCTTATAACTTGAATCAATCCTACCTTATAACTTGAACACAAAAAAATAACTTGAAACCAATATATGTTAAAAAAAAATTGAGCCCACTATATAACCAACTATGAATAAAAATTATAGTTAGTGAATATAAAAAGTTATGGGTTAGTTTGCATAATCTTTCTGTAGATCCCAACAACCTTTCAAAGCATGTAGGGTAAGCCTTTTTTGCCAACAAATGACATCATGTTATATTATTGACGAGTCGAACTTACTAGATGGTTAATTAGATCTTGAAACCTTCATTACTAGATTAAAAAAAAAAAAACTTTATAGACATGACTAGAAATTAGATTTTTGAAACCTTAGTTCCTACGCAAAGACCAATAAAGAATAAATTGCACAAGCAAATGATAGAAAATATAAAAAAAAAATATATTTTTAATAAATGTTTGGTATATTGAGCCTATTGTTAACATAAAATCATAAACTAAACCCCATAGCATTGACAAGCAACAATAGTCTGAAAACAAATTTAACAATCAGGACAAACTCTATCATCAAACCGTGTAATACATGAAATCCCGATGGAACGATTAGCTCAAGTTCTATTTGCAAGTTCCAATAACGAATTGATAGTGGCTTGATGCTCCACCTTCTTCCTTGTAGATCGCATTTTCCTACTACAATGCGCGACTGTCCAAATGAACGTGGGGCCAAGGTGGGATTGGTGAATTTGAGATTCCTAATACGGAATTTGCAATCAACGTGGAGATGAATTGGCGAATTGCCCTAATGCAATATGAAAAAACAAAGGCCGAATATAAAATTAAGTCTAGAGGAAAATGAGACCTTATCTAGTATAACATAAAAAAAAGATAATAATATCACTTGGAGCGCAAAGCAATTGCTTATTTTTTGTTAAGGTTGAGCCGCCCCTGAATTAATGATTGAACATATGTAGCACATATCAAGCGTTGTAACCAAGTGATGAAACCCGAAACTGAAAGTGACTGCATTCATCTTATAGGTAAACAACTCTTCATTTAATATACTTTTGTAACCAACATGAGTTAGAGCAACTAGCCACTGGCCACATGATATTATTAAGCGACATTATACTTACCCTATCTAGTATAAGATAAAAAAAGATGATACTTTATCTCTGATCGAAACTTTGTTTGAAACCAATGAATAATCAATATAAATAATAAGTTGTTATTTTCACGTATGCTTTGATAACATAAAGTTGCATGAAGACGAATAATGAATTTGGTTCTCTAGATATTAGAATAAGGTAATGAAGCAAAATCTTTCTTTACTAAAAGAAACCAAATTTTATGCATAAAATCAGAGAAGAAAACTTAATACGCAATTTTATTCAGTTTTCTATTACGTATCATAAAAATTGAGTAGCAGAACAAATTTCAACTTGTCGATATGTCCGAGTGGTTAAGGAGATAGACTTGAAATCTATTGGGCTTCGCCCGCGCAGGTTCGAACCCTGCTGTTGACGAAATATTTTTCATTTTTTAAATTCCTGTTAATGTTTTTCAAATTTTAAAAAGCAAATGAATTTAATAAAACTGCTTTTTTGTAGTGTAACAATCGTAAGAATCCAAATATGAAATATCATCACTTATTTGTGAGTGTAAGTGGGCTTTTATGTATAGCTTTTTTTATTGTTCTCGTCATTTCTTATACGTGCTGATGACATCATTTTCTTCGGTAACATCTGACTTAGCAAAGTTCTTTTTTCCACAAGTACATATTTGTTTTGTGAAACACATGATAGAAGATTCAAGTGGAGTGAAGAGACAAAGAAGAGAGCGAGAGCGGCAATATATGTGGATGAGGTTGGATCTTTTCATGATTTTAATAATGTTAGTACTCACAACACGCGAACATCTATGTTTGGACTCGTCATGTTGTCTATTCCTTATTCGTCTCACAAGGATGTTTCATAGTTGGAGGGTGCATCTTTTCACCTAGTCTTGATCCTATGACATTTAGATAAGTGTAACTTTAGTCAAAATAAAAACGAAAAAGAACAGCAAGGCACATATCCTATCACGCCATTTAAAAAAGGAAAATCACGATATTAGCCAATCAACTTTTCAGAAATAGCCACGGGAAACCTCTCAACGAGCCGTTTTAAGAAAGTTGAAACGACTTAAAAAATCCTTTCAGTTCAACCAATTGATGATTGCCACGTGTCCATTTGAGATCTTTCAACATGGCTTAAGCCTTTTCAACATAGCTTAAGCCTTTTCAACACGGCTTGAGATCTTTCAAGATGACTTAAGCCTTTTCAACACGGCTTGAGATCTTTCAACATGGCTTAAGCCTTTTCAACATGGCTTGAGATCTTTTATTGTAGCGGCTTGGCATGACTTAAGATCTTTCAACACGGTTTAAATATAAACGAATAATTGAAAAAATATCAATTAAATGTGAGAACTTGAAAATCTCAATTAAAAAAAATCTGAAAGTTTTAACTTGAAAATAAAAAATATTTAACTTGAAAATAAAAAATTAATAGGTTAGAACCCCGTGTAATACACGGGTTAAATAAATGTAATTTTTATACTAAATAATAAAAAATATAACTTTAAAAACCTCATGTATTGTACGAGTTGAATAAATGTAATTTTATATATTAATCAATAAAAAAGTTATGTATTTAAGAATCTCGTGTATTGTACGAGTTGAATAAATGTAATTGTATATACCAAATAATTAAAAAAGTATACCTTCAAAACTATGTGCATTACACGGGTTAAATAAATGTAATTTTGTATACTAAATAATAAAAATGTAATATTTAAAAAAAAAAAACTCGTGTATTGTAAAAAAGTAATATCTTTAAAAAACTCGTGTATTATACCCGTGTAATACACATATTTAACTCGTACAATACATGAGGTTATTAAAGTTATATTTTTATTATTTAGTATAAAAGTTACATTTATTTAACACGTGTAATACACATGGTTCTAACCTAGTAATTTTTTATTTTCAAGTTAAATATTTTTTTATTTTCAAGTTAAAACTTTTAGATTTTTTTAATTGAGATTTTCAAGTTCTCACATTTAATTGACATTTTTTTAATTATTCGTTTATATTTTGAATTATTCGTTTATATTTAAACTATGTTGAAGGATCTCAAGTCGTGTTGAAAGTTTTGAAGCCGTGTTAAAAGATCTTAAGCCATGCCAAGCCGCTACACTGAAAGATCTCAAGCCGTGTTTAAAAGGCTTAAGCCATTTTGAAAAGGCTTAAGCCATGTTGAAAGACTCAAGCCGTGTTGAAAAGGCTTAAGCCATGTTGAAAGATCTCAAATGGACACGTGACAATCATTGGTTGGTTAAGCCATGTTGAAAGATCTCAAGTCGTGTTGAAAAGGCTTAAGCCATCTTGAAAGATCTCAAGCCGTGTTGAAAAGGCTTAAGCCATGTTGAAAGATCTCAAATGGACACGTGGCAATCATCGATTGGTTAAACTAAAAGGATTTTTTAAGCCGTTTCAGCTTTCTTGAAACGACTTTTTGAGGTTTCCAATGGCTATTTCTGAAAAGTTGACCAATCTTTGGCTAATATCGTGATTTTCCCTTAAAAAACAAACATATCCTTTCATAACACAAAATGACTATAACTATACTGGTCAAGATCTGAACACATAAACAAGTAATGGGAACAAAGATATGTACCACAACTCAAGACCAAAGAAATGGGAATCAATATATCAAAATTCTGATTGGAGAAACGGGGCGATTCTAGTTTCTGTGATTTCTTCAATTGGGACAAACACAATAGATTGGCACAATAGGAGAAGACTAATGGGTGTGTGAAATTGAAGAACAAGAGAAACCAGAATCTTAGAATTTTCTCAGGCTGTATCTTGACAGAAGACAAAATAGAATTAGAAAAATCATATATCCGCGGCCCTAATGCTCAAGATTTCCTTAATGATATCCCCATTGAAGGGCTAGACCAACACATAGCATCGATGTAGTATCAGATAGGTCATCTGTAAATACATGTTAATGATCCTTTTGTTTTCGGTTGACGAGCTTTTACCTACTTTGTCGTAAGGTTTGTTTAGATAATTCTGAGGAGCATGTGGTCCATTTCAAGGAGCTATCGGGCTTTAAATACAGACATAACTTGGTTACGAATGTTGTATGAGATGTGATTAAACGGGCATGAATCTCCGCCAAAAAAGAGGCTCGTATAAATTTCCTGACAAACGCTCTTGAAGGGAGGTCCACTCTTCGGCTAGCGGACATTCTTGTGTTCGGTTGGACAGGTGGGAAACACGCATGTGTGGACCTTATCGGAGTATCCCTTTTGTTGGACTCAGGGAAAACAGTTTCATGGTTGGTCAGGCTGTGTTGAAAGCAGAATCAGAGAAAGTTGTTAAGCATGAAAAAACTTGTGTTAAGAATCAACATATCTTCATTCCTTTTACCTTTGATTTTGGTTCCTTTGCTCCTGAAGTTGTCAGTTTCTTGAACAAAGTGAACAACAATTTCTCGATGTCAAGAAACTAGGGTTTTCTTTTCGACGGAATTGGATGTGCTATGTAAAAGTGTAACATCCCGAAAATATGAGTTCATAAAATTTACAATTTATTTGTAAATAAATTAGTAAAATAAACTAACTAGGGGTGGCACTAACCTAGTTAGATGATGACTTATGTGTGGTTGAAAACATAAAAATAAACAAAAGGAATATAGAGGGGCCAAACTTGTTAAAACTGAAATTGGATTTAATTAAAACAAATAAATAAACACCAAACACACAAAAATCTTGTTAGGATCGGAGACTCTCATGATTGTGTTTGTTTGTGAGATTTGAACAAATCAAATAGATATGAACAGTTTTAAGTGCAGCGGAAATGAATAACAAACTTTGTAAACACAATCAAAGGAGAATATAGGTTGATAAACAATTGCTTTTCATAGAGTCGAAAGATTACATCAAAAGCAAAAGGTTACAATGCAAGCTTACAGACTAAACTCCCCCTCAGCCTGATACTTCAGAGTTGGTTGCACAAGATGAAAGGATTGAATTGAGGAGAAGAACTCTCTCAAAACAAATCAAATGTAACAGTACAGGGTACTGTCATATTTATAGGCAAACCAAACTACTGATGTACCTCAGCTGACGTCACCATGATAGTGACATCTAACAGCCTAACAACCTATAAACACTGATCTTACACAAACTACTGATGTCTAACAACTGATTGATAATAAAATACAAAACAAGTTAAACACTGTTCACGTTCCACTGTTGTAGCCTAAGCACTGACTGTTTGAAACATCAGTGCTTTCTTCAAAAGGTGATCAGTCTTTGAATGAGCAGTGCTTGGGTCTTCAGCAGTACTTAAGAGTCAGCAGTAGATAGAGCTCAGTGTTTGCCTTATAGCAGTCTTTAGCTGTTTCATCAGTGTTTGGTTCATCAGTTGTTCTTCAGAGCAGTACTTAGAGTGTATCAGCAGATAGATAACCACTGTCAAGGGGAGAGCTTAGAGTAAACGTCTGCTTATTGTGAATCCACTGATGTGATCAGGTTTTGGCTTTACATTATCTGTTCCTCTGGTAGGGTTCAATCCCAACAAATCTTGTGTGTTCGGTCGACACAAGCAGGGGGCGACCAGGAGAAGAACTCCAACCCTAGTTCTTGTCTAAATTCACAAATTGAAGGTCAAGATCAGCCCCAAAACGAAAATCGAACATAGATTACTGATCCTCATTGCAAGGGGGTTGTAAGGCAAAGAATCCGGATCGTCAAGCGGACAAGCCGGAGCGGATACGCGTTTGAAGGGTGTGCTCTAAAGGTACGCGACTTGTCGTCTCGTTACATTTACGTAGATAAGCCTAGTCGTGAATATGTCTAATGTTGTTATAGCGAAAATAGTTACATTTGGTAAGTCTAAGAAGTGATGGAATTCACTCGACAAACCAAGCGGGTCAAAAGAGATAGTTGAAATAGGTATGATGTCGAAATAGTGAAATTGAAACCCTTTGGTAAGTCTAAGAAGTGATGTAATTCACTAGATGAAGAATGTGTTAAAATAATGGTCGAAATGGTAGTGTTTGGAGTGACTCGAACGTCACTCGTTAAATTGAGTTATAAAAGCAGAAATCGAGGATTAGAAGGGATACACTAAGGTCGACAAGCCCGGGAATGGGTAATTATGATTAGAAAGCAATGTCGACGAATTATGAAGGTATGTAACTTGATTCGTTACATTTGAGTAAATTTTGATATTTAGTATATATGCAATTGATTTGTGAACAAAAGTTGAGTTGGAATTAAGCGATAATGTTCGCTAGTTTGAATAATAGGCCAAGAAATTGGTTAGACCTCATTAGTTGTCATAAAAAATGGAGGATTCCTTAGATGAGCTAAACGGGTCAAATAACCAATTAAGGCATGGAATGCATTGTAGTATGGTTACTCGGTCTTTGTTAACATTTATAAAAGACCTATTAGATTATGAAAAAAAAAATCAGTGTATTGGTTGGTTAGAATGAGAAATCTGAGAAAAGGGTTTGGGCAAAATAAACAAAAAGCCAAAGCATAAAGTTACAGGGACTACCGTAAGTTACGGTATCACCGTAACTTACGGTAGAGATCAAAGTCTTACGGTATACTTCTTCTGAGTTACGGTGGACCAGGATTGTAAGATGACTACCGTAACTTACGGTAGAACCGTAAGTTACAGTAGAATCTGGAATTTCTATTTAAACTTTGTATAATTATAGTTAATCGAATCCACTTTCATCGTAGATCGATTAATGTAAACATTTCAGTTTCTAGGTATTCAAGGATTACGGATGACGGTCAAGCAAGCTTTGAAGAACCGAACACAACTTTTGAAGCTTCCGCGTTGATTTACTTTGTTTGGACAATGTTTAAGATGTAACTAGTTTGCAAAACAACTTATGAATGTTTGAATTAGTCGGTAGTTGGCTAATGTTTATTACTTTAAAACTTTGTTTTTTTTTTAAACTTATGTTTTAAATGGGTCATCTCTTATATAAATCTTATGAATTATCTTTAAATTCGAGTAGAAATTAGACGGGTGTTACAAGTTGGTAATCAGAGCTTAAGGTTGTCAACAAAGTGTTCGGTTCAAGCTTGATAGATCGTCTGGTAAGAATTAATTGCTTTAGTAGACTTACTAGAATACTAGAAAAAGGAAAAATTTGAATTGATATGCACGGGAAGTGCATGTTTACACACTAAAACCCGGAAAAGTGCACTAAGTATAAATGGTTTAAGCAAGTGGTGAACTTGGCTAGATCAAAATGAATGACGCATATGTCATAAATGAAATGTCTAACAATTAGTGTAAACATTTCAATTTCAAGATGACGGAAAGATAGGAGGAGTGTATGAATACGCTCGAACCCGGGAAAATACACTAAGTAAGAAAGGTAAGGCAAGATATATACTTGACCAAACCGAAAAGGAATAACACGTTAATTATGATTGAATGAGAGTGATATAAATTTCCGTATGATAAGATGGAAATGAATTAAATAATTATTGATAAATCGTGATGGATGTTTCAGTTAAAGAAATGTCTGGAGTAACCGGAGATGATTCGACATCTCAATTGACTGAACAAATGAAAGCTAAGATTTCCGAGGAGGTCGGAAAAGTTCTAGAAAATAGTTTATCACAGTATATTGATAGATTACAAACCACAATCGTGCCAGTGGTAAACGATATGATGACTGAATTAAAAGATAGCATACTATAAGAAATAGAAGAAAGGAGGGTGTTGGATATGAATCCAAGATCCGTAAAGAAGTCCAAGTCTAATAAAGCTCTCAAGAAGGGAGTTACAAAAAGTGTGTTACATCAATGTAGATTTTGTGGAAAAATTCACAAGGGCACATGTGGTAAGCCAAGACATAAAAAGTCTAAATGTCCAGAGAGGCTTGGAACCAAGGACACAACCGACACAAAATCTGATGTGGAGAAATCAATGACAAAGTTGTTTTATATAATAGCCACGGAGGCTAAAGCTGAACCTGAAGTCGTTTCAGGTATACTCTTGTAAATTAAAATTTCAGCATGAATTTTTAATTATTACGAGTGCAAATAAACCGTTTGCTTTATATTGATTTATTAAACATTCTACATTAGAGTTAACGAAATTACCAAGGCTTTGAAAAATAAAAATAGGTAATAATAAAAGTTCTAGTGTTTATAAGAGGTGCTGAAACTGTACGTTGAGCATCGAGGTAAAAATAACCATGATAAATATTGCCTTGGGAAGGGGTGCGCGCACACTCGAACCCGAGAACGTAATGAAAGATAAGCGTCATAATAGGGAGGAATGTAATAACATCCGAACCCTGGGAGTTTACAATAGTAATAGATGACAAGGACATGGTTATAGACTAAGCCAAACTAAATGAAACAGATAGAAACATCGTTTATGTCAACAAACGATGTGGATAAATTCTATACAACAATATGAAACAATAACATGAAATAAATTGATTTTGTTATTATAACAATGGGTTAAAGTCAGAAATCAAGAGATTAAGATTCGGATAGGAATATCCTCGAAAAAGAAACTAAATGGACAATATGTATCAATTGTTGCTGTAAATAATGAAATACCAATAAATTTGGATTTAGAAGCTCGGGTATGGGTAGATACCCAAGTAACATGTTATTAATAAATTCCTCCTGAGGAAGAATGATAGTCACCTTGATGAGGGTGAATATGTAAAAGAATTAGTAAGACAAACATTATGAAAGCGTTAGAATAAGAACGAGTAAACCCCAAAGGCCGGATAACAATAACAGTAGTTATCAAATAAGACTTGAGACATGGGCCTTCGGGACACTTGTAAAAGAAACAGACCTAAGGGTCGCTGACAAAAGAAAGGTGGTGTACGGATTGAATAAAGTATAGTAGTTGACATCCCAAGTAAGCGCGACCTGGATAATGAAAGCGTGAAATATTATTGAATCTATGGGATAAGTCATAAAAGAGTATGAAAGAGAAAAACGCAAACCAATGAAACCGGAGTGTTAAATATATATATATATATATATATATATATAAAGATCAAGAACCCGGATAACGGGTTGAAAGGAAATAGAGGCATAAACCAAATAACGGCATGAGTAAAATAAACCGACACGAAGGACACATAAGAAGTCATAGAGTCGGAAAGATAATCCGAAAGAAAATGAGTGTAGCCTTAGACTAAGGTCAAGGTATAACTAAACATGGCGTGATGTGATCACGGACACAAAAGTAATATAGAATGTAATCACGTTATAGTGTAAATGACTAGATATGGAAGTATAAACACGCAAAAGGGCCGATGACGGCAATATTGCATACCCGAATGACGAGGTATGAGGTAAAATGGTGACCAATTAGTTTAGGCAATAAAACAAGTTGTAGCCTAAATAACACTGCGACCTCGGTAGAGTACTTGTTAATATAAAACTAGCGTCAAGTAAGTATGGCTTACACTAGTCTTATATTTTAGAATATTCTCTATCGTATTAGTTACAAATAAGATAAATACATAGTTGAGGTATGAGGTTTCGGCATGTAGATGTGCGGAACAAGATAGTTGAGCATGACAAGAAACCTTGTGGAGGGTTTAAAAAGGAGTTAAATCGGTAATTCGATCATTTTTTGACAAATGGAAAATGAACTTTTAAATGATTACCTTATTGGGTAAACCGAATGTTTTAAAAGAGGGTCGGGCATTTCGAAAAGCATAATGACTTTTCAAACAAGATCATAACTCAAAAGAAGAATTATGGGTCAAACATGCTCTCAAAAGACCTTGTAGTAATTGAAAGACTAAAAAGGACCAAAACGCCCTTGTTAGCTAATTCGAACAAACAACCTTTAAAGGTTGTTTGGAAACGAGTTTTATGATAGGTAAATACTTAGAATAAGTATAAAAGCTGAAAGAGGTATTATATTAGTCAAATGGCACTATTTGAGTTTTTGCCGTAAAATAACGATTCGAGAGGTAAAATTTGGTTTATATAGATCACCACATTAAACCCACCGTAAATACAGTTGTGGTGGGAGATTATAGGATAAGAAATGTGGTGATAGAATGCTAGAAGCAATTGCGAAATAAACAAATTGATCAAGTCAAGATCAAGATCAAGTAAGAGCATAGGAAAGGTTCAGACACTGCGTGGGAGTCTGAAGAGGAGATGCGACGTCTCTACCCTACATTATTTGGTACGTACTTCGGTTTCGGGGACGAAACCCTTTTTAAGGGGGATGGACTTGTAACATCCTGAAAATATGAGTTCATAAAATTTACAATTTATTTGTAAATAAATTAGTAAAATAAACTAACTAGGGGTGACACTAACCTAGTTAGATGATGACTTATGTGTGGTTGAAAACATAAAAATAAACAAAAGGAATGTAGAGGGGCCAAACTTGTTAAAACTGAAATTGGATTTAATTAAAACAAATAAATAAACACCAAACACACAAAAATCTTGTGTGTTCGGTCGACACAAGCAGGGGGCAACCAGGAGAAGAACTCCAACCCTAGTTCTTGTCTAAATTCACAAATTGAAGGTCAAGATCAGCCCCAAAACGAAAATCGAACATAGATTACTGATCCTCATTGCAAGGGGTTGTAAGGCAAAGAATCCGGATCGTCAAGCGGACAAGCCGGAGCGGATACGCGTTTGAAGGGTGTGCTCTAAAGGTACGCGACTTGTCGTCTCGTTACATTTACGTAGATAAGCCTAGTCGTGAATATGTCTAATGTTGTTATAGCGAAAATAGTTACGTTTGGTAAGTCTAAGAAGTGATGGAATTCACTCGACAATCCAAGCGGGTCAAAAGAGATAGTTGAAATAGGTATGATGTCGAAATAGTGAAATTGAAACCCTTTGGTAAGTCTAAGAAGTGATGTAATTCACTAGATGAAGAATGTGTTAAAATAATGGTCGAAATGGTAGTGTTTGGAGCGACTCGAACGTCACTCATTAAATTGAGTTATAAAAGCAGAAATCTAGGATTAGAAGGGATACACTAAGGTCGACATGTCACACCCCAACCGATGGCGGAAACATCGGAGTGAGACGAAGAGAGATTGCTCATCACACATAACGCTAATTGTGACAATAGAATTAAAGATAAATTGATTTCTTTCATAAATAAATGTTACAATACATGGAATTTGAAATACAACATGTTAAGTACAAGAAAAACAATACAACAACAAATATGAAATTTATACAACGTATTTAACCTAAACGTCTATATGTGTATCTAGGCATCAACGCTACTTCATTTCATGGCATTCGTCACCCTCAACCTGTAACATGTTAAAATAAAGTTCAATGCAAAAGCAAAGGCGAGTACACAAGGTTTGAATAGTATAGCGTAAGTATAAAAGCATTTTACTCGAATCCACATGGCAATTTGTATACAAGGTAACTAGCATGCACATCATTATGTCTAAACCCAAAGTGTCCACTAGTATTTAGCATCCCTCGCCACAAAAGTGACGAGACCGTATAGTATATTGACCTAACAAACCCCCGTCGGGTGGTGTGCTACTCCTATAGCGCTATATTTGTTAAGCGAGGGTATAACATAGTAATGGCATAAAGCATGTATTATCAAGCATAACAAGTAGCATGTATGTCGGATTGAGTTCACAAAGTATGTTTAAGTGTGTGAAAGTGTAATTTTTGTATGGTAACATGTTACAACCCAAGAGTGGTTTAAAAAGTAAATGGGTCGAGTGTACTCACAAAGTTTGCGTATGCTTTCCGATTATCCAATTGGTGACGAGTAGGGATTTAGAGTCCGAAAGTATAAGGGTTAAAGTTCAAGTATGCTTAGAGTCGCGATTCGGAATAAAACAACATGAAAGTATTATATCAACATATTCATCTTCAACACATAACACTTGTATGACACTTGGTAACCACGAGGGTTATAATAATGTTTTCATGAGTTGAAGACTCATAAGAATCATAACAAGGTTTAGGTCCTAGATGATGTCCTACTACTTTGACAAATGAACATGAATTCAACATCAAAGGTTCGAATGTACATAGATATTATTTAGGTCATATAGTATGTATTATTAAGTCCAAAAGTTCAAGTATTTCAAGCATGAGGTAGAAGATTACATCTTCATTTAGGTACCTCAAAATGTGTCATAGAAGTCATGTAGGAGGTAGGAAGAACAAGCTCCCATTTAGGCACCTCGTATATGTTCACCACTACACTTGTTGTAACAACAACAACAAGGAGGGTCATGAACGAGGATTAGTACAAGAATGTAAACAATCTAAGCTATGAGAAATCATCAAGTCATGTGGGGATTTTATGTTGGACAACCCAAGTTGTTCCATAATCACTCATATATCAAGTTTGAAACTTGAACATGACTTGTGGGTTAAAACCCTAAACAAAACAGAAATTATTTGAGGTTTAACCTCTGATGTTGTATGTCTCAACCTTGTTTTTAAGCCTAACCAACCATAAGATAGGTTGTAAGCATTAGGACATAGGTGTGAGATGAGTTAGACTCAAGTTTGATAAGTTTAAACAATGTTTAGTAAAGATGAATGAAAACAGTGAACTTTGGAGCCTATTTTCCGGAGTTCCAGGGCCTTATTCTCTATGAAATACCCATGGAATCGAAGCTAAGGTCAAGCCAAGCGTTCTGGAAAAAGAATGAGCTAAAACGGATGAGAAATGAAGAAGTTATGCTCATTTTCGTGAAGGGGTACGAATCTGCTCGAACTTCTTCTTTCAGCTGCGATTTGGAGAGGATTTTGAGAGTGTTTTAGGGTTGTAAAAGTGTCAAAGCGGCTGGGAAATGAGTGGTATATATAGGGAAGAGTTTAGGGTTTAGGATGGTTGGGCATTTAAGGTGATTAGTTGGAAGATATAGTTAAAACAAAACATTAAAGCAGCCCCAACAGTTTCGATCGGGACTGATTCTACATTTAACTTCTTTTTTTTATTTTTTAACTTATAATACATATAATTGTAATGCACATGGTATAATTATGAGGTGAAAAGCCTATTCATGTGAAACAAGGTCAAAAAGTGCAAGTAATCAAAATAAATAAATAAAAGTTTAAAGATGGATGTTGAAGTTTAGCCGCAAGCTGTTGTCCTTTTTTTCTGTAGGAACCGTTCGCGTAATAATAAATAAAATAAACAAATTTTATTAAAATGATTACAATACAGAAAGCTGGAAAAACAAAATTACTATTACAACTGAAATAAAACAAATACAAGAAAGGAGTAGAAGACAGAATTGACTGAGGCACGTGTAAACACGCTTCCCTTAAAACAAATTCCGAGTCTCCCAAGAGTACTCGTTTTGTTTCCCAGGGTACAACAGCCGGAGCAGTAGTACTGCCGGAGTTCGCCTACAACCCGAAGGTTACCTTGAAAGCTTGCTTGAAGAGGATCAGAGAAAGTAGAGAGGGTGTGGAGTATGCTGTTGTGTAGCTGGTGATATCTTCTGCTGGGTATGGAGCTGTATTTATACAGCTCCTAAGTCGAAACAGTCAAAAACGAATTAAGGAGAGGTTTAAATTGCATTAAACGTCTTCAATGCAATTTAATACGTCATTTAATTCTCAGTCAAAGCCTGTTAACTCGTCAGTTACGAAGCTGGACTGAAACTGCTCTGTTATTCAATGCTGGAAGCTTTCTGCGCGCGCGCCCATGCGCGGTGCGGCCTTTTGGCTCACAGCCGTGCGCCGCGCGCCCATGCGCGGTGCGGCCTCTTGGCTCACAGCCGTGCGCCGCGCGCCCATGCGCGGTGCGGCCTCTTGGCTCAAGTCCATGCGCGCGTGCGCCACGTCACCTGTGATCCTATACGAGCGCGCCACACAGTCGCGTCGTATTGGCTCACTCTGGTGCGCCGCGCACGACACAGCAGGACCCATGCACCATGCGTGCACCCGCGCGCGCATGACTGCCACGTCATGCGCCGCATCACCTACCACTTGGTCCTTGCAACCCTTGTGCTCCACCACGCGCACGTGGTCAAAAATAGAAAGGCGGCTCTCGGCGATGCGAGCGTGCGAAGTGCAAAGTGCGCCATCAAAGCGCCACATTGCGCCTCATCGCCCACGCCACGCGCGCGCGCGAGCGTGTGCGAGTGCGAGTGCGAGTTAGGGTGCTCCGCACCCTTCGCGAGGACACTGGTGTGTGCTTCCATGAAACAATAAGGATGGAGAGTTCCCACTTAAATACCCCTTTAAGTTCCATCTCTCATCCGATGTGGGACAAGGTGCTACTTTCCCTTTTGTTTCAGCATTGAATGTTCCAAACACCCAACTTTGAGCATCGATATCTCATTCATCTTAGCTCGGTTTTGGACGTGGTTTAGTTCGTTGCGAAGGTCTTCCAACATAGAACACAAACCCACAAATAAATATATAAAACCCGCTCATTTTATTATATTTATTTCTAGTCCAAAATAGGAAAAAATCATTTTCCTATATTTGTGAAAAATGCTATTTTCACCTATTTTTCCAACATTTTCTTTATTTTTTTTTTGACATATAATTGTTAGATATCAATGAAGCATAATGTGTATTTTATAATATTACTAGTAGTGGAGGTTGGGTAGTTAAAACAAATAACCACACTTAGCCACCAACTTGCGGACGCAGGTAGGCTTTTATATATATAATTTTTTTTACATATAAACTAGGTATTGTTATATGTGTCAAGTATTAATGAGGTGTAATATGTAATTAATATGTCACAAGGTATATGAACATGTCTTAATCAAACGAAAAGTATGAATTATCTTGTTTGTAAACATGAATTGATAAAAAATAAGTATTTGTAGTTCAAGCAATTTATAAAAAAAAAACTAATTCCATTACAATCAAAGTCTCGAATTTACAATGGCTTGAAACGAGAAGACGATTACAAGAATACAAGATTTCCAAAATTAGAATTTGAAGCAAAGGTTTCTAAATGTGGAAAGTATGAAAACGCGGGGCGTTACAGTCTCCCCTTCTTTAGGAAATTTCGTCCCGAAATTTATTTAAGAGGTAGATTTTAAAGAGTTTTGGTAAAAGTTTGAGGCTTGAAATTTTGAAACATTTTGAAAAGTACGAAATTTTGGGAGAATAAGAATAAGTTTGTAAAATGATTTGTCTGGCTAAAATGGTTTTGAGGCATAAGCAGGGGTAAACGTGTATAGGTAAAACAATTTTGAATGGCTAAAATTGGAGTTGTTTTACAAATGTATTGTATTTATGAAGGAGGTCTTTATACAATGGTTTGAAATCAATAAAATAGATTGCGTAGGAAGTTTTAAAGATAGTATAAGACCACAACTTCATAGAAATTGCTTCTCGAGTGGAACGAGGAGGATTGGTAAGATAAAGTATTAACGACCTACTAAATGCGTTTATACAAGAATAAAGAATAGAAAATCGGTTCTAAAGGTAATAAGATAAGTTAGGATTCGAATGTTTGAACAAGCTTGATTGTGAACGAGGTTTGTATGAAAGAAAAGGATAAAGGAGAATAATACGAGTATAGAATGAACGAATGACTCTTAAAGAGTGCAAGTATAAGAATAGCATAAGGGTTGGATAGATGGACGCAGTGTGTTAAAGATGAAGTCTCGTCGTGGATATTCAGATATAATGCGTTTGTGAGTTGTCTAAACTTGTATTAGGTCTAAATAGGTCTGTAAAACACTAAATTTCTCGTGACACGTCTTACGAAAGTTTGGTAACGTGGTGAAAACACTTATATATAGGAAGTACCAGCGGCGTATCCACCATGTTTTGACCACATTACGTTCGTTCCGTATTCGGTGCCATGTTACGTTCCGTGCCTTACCATACACAGTAGTACACTCTATGGTCCTCATACGCCTATCACTATAATCCCGTGTGCACCCGTGATTATATTGATCGTCGCATGATCCGCATAGCTTGTACTAGTTGTGTATGAATTTGGGTATACAAAAGAAATAAATAAGAATGTGTACGTATAAGAATATAGTATGTAAGCAAGTCCATGCTTAAGTATGTATGGGACCCACGCAAGCGAATCCCTCGGATTACGCTCGCGTGTAGGTATGAATGTATGAGTATGAATGAAAGTATGAGCATAAGCTTAAGTATGAATACGCATGTATGTACGAGCATAAAACGTGTAAGTAGTATGTGTATAAGTATAAGCATAAAACGTATGAATGTAAGTGTAGGTACGATCATTAAAATTTACGTATATAGTGTATGTTGGGACATCACAAATTTAAGTGTATAAAATCGTTCAAAGGTTAAGTATGTAAATACAAACGATTATAAATGAAATTACCGCGTTAAAACGACTAAAACGAGTATGATGACATGTATGTATAGTTGTTTAAATGAAACGTTGAGTTTATCGTATCAAAATTAGATTGAGCTTGGTGTGAAAGGTAGAATATAGTTTGCATATGTAAAAGGATATAAAGTACTCATTGGTTAAGCATAATGCATTTTGTAATGAATGGAAATGCTACTCTTGTTTTAAAAGTGTTTACGAAATCCGAAGAATGTCGGTCTCCAAGAAGTCTTCTTGCCCACGAGTTTTATAAATTGGTGTAGGAAAAAGGTTTTCAATCGAAAGTGAGTTCGCTTTATTAAACAAGAAATTATGAATTTAGGAGGTTCTTGTGAAAACGAGGATCCTTAGAAAAGAATTTTAGCAAAAGGACTTAGTGATTGTTAAAAGTTCTAACAAATGTTTTGTTGAGGTTGAAAAGAGTCCTTGGTAAAACGTTCATATAACGTCCATAAGATCTTATAGGTGTAAAAGAAAGGTTGGTTTGATCTTCCGATTGAGAATGAAAGTCTTTAGTTTGATGATATATATCATGAGTGCGTTTTAGTGATTAGGTCGAATATGGTGTTCATGGGCAAGTGATTCCTTGGATCGATTAAATTGATGGGTAGCATTTCATAAGGTTTGGAAATTTGTGTAGTAAAACGTTTAAGATAAGGTTGAGAATCTTATGTATATGAGTTAAGTGAAAATAGGTTGTAGGATGAAAAGTACGCTTGATAAAACAATGTATTTTGAAATCGTATACGTATGTATTTTGAATAATGATAAATAATTTAGGTATAAAACATGATCGAGTTTGCAAAATAAGATATTTTGAAGAGACGTTTTGGTAACGATCACCTAGGTAAGGGAATCACCCCTAACTCGTTGGTGAGGTCGTTTTAAGGAAAGGGGAGTGGAGTTAATCGTCAAGGTAAGGAAATCACTCCTATCTCGATGATATGTCTCCACTCATCGTTACAAGGAATATGGATTTAAATTATATGAAATCATGCATATGTATAAGCGTATGAAAAAGATTTAGTATGATGTGTGTGTGAGAAGAAAATATCGAAAGTAAATTCGTATTTGAAAGATTGCATCGTATAAAATAAATAATAGAAACACATGTTTGATTAAAATTTGGATGGTTCCAAAACGGAACTTTGACTAACCAAAGTGGTCGAAAAGTCTTTTGAATTTGAGGAGCATGCTTTGGCCTAATAGGTAAGATACTCTCGCCGACAAGTCGGTTAACGGTATTTACCCTTCCGGTTACTACATGTCCCAAATCAATCGAAATTTCGAGACTTGGCGGGATTTATGAAAAATCAAGGAGTGGAACTAGTCGACAAGGTGCGGGTTTCACCCCTAACTTGACGATTTAGTATCCTAAGTGTGGTTGGTACTCGTCGGGTCAAAATTTAATTTCGACACGTTGACGAGGGTGCACTAGAATTTGAAATTTGAAATTACCATTAAGATGTGGATTTCACTCCTAACTTAACGGTGTAATTCCGTGTGAAAATAGAATCAAGCGGAATGGGAGTTGTTTACCAAATTGTGGGTTTCACGCCTATTTTGGTAAACTCGTCTCGTTTGTATAATATGAGTGTTTTCGAGCTTTAGTAAAATTGAGTAAAATGCATGAGGAAAAACGTACGTTAAAGATTAGACAAACAAGTATTAACATGTCATGTATAGCACATAAAGAATGACATATTAAAACGAATATTAACACGTAATAAAACATGTATTAACACATAAGAATAACATGTCAAGTATGATACAAAAGGATAAATGACATGTATTTTTAAAAGGCTCAAAGAGAATAAATAAGAAACTCATAAAGTGGCATGCATGTAGTTTCAAGTAACACACAAGAATAAGGCTCTAAAACTATAGACTAGGTAAAAGCATTCCTACTTTTCCTAATTCTCTATTGTCACACCCCTATTTTCCACGTGTCACCGGTGGGCCCGGTGGGGAGTATCGTGACGTAGTTGGTATCATCATAGACAAACAACACAATATATAAATGCACAACGGAAGAAAAGATAGATTCATTTCAACTTTAATAAAGTGTAATATTAAATATCACAAATAGTTGAAACGGATCCACAGGCGGATCAAAATAAAATAAGATATTGTTCAACAGCTTTATTGTCATCCAAGTTTGCGAGACTTATTGCGGACGCTCTAGAAGACCGCCAGCCTAGTACGAGTAGTACCTGCACTTAATCTTTTTGAAAAAATACGTCAGTTTACACTGGTAAATACAATTTAACTGACTCATTTTGAAAAGGGTTGAAAATTGATTTGAATGCACGTGGCACAAAACATTTTATAACTTGGGATAATTATGCAATATAATCTTGTGAACGAATTACATGTTACTTGTGCGTTCAGTAGCCCGGATCTTGTCCGGGTTAAGATCAATAGACACACCACATTATAGAGTTATACACTGACAGGTGTACGCCTACACCCCGTGCTCAGGTCGTGGCCATCTCGTAAGATGATTGATGCGTGTGAAGTGTTATATATATTAGGTGTATATTTTAAGCCCCTTTAACACTTTTTAGCCAAGTTTTAAATTTATAAAACACGATATTTTACTAACACTAAACACACATATGGGCAAGTGCACCCATCGTGGGCGTAGTATAGCGTTGGTAAGATACCGAGGTCGTCCAAGGACACAAGAGCTTTTAGTACCGGTTTATCCTCAACGTCTAATCAAAATAAAAAGTTAGAAAAGGTTTTAAACTAAGAAAAATAAAAACTAACTAAAATGCTGAAAATAAAATAAAAAGAAAAACAGATAGACAAGATGAATCACTTGGTTCCGACTCGTATCTAGTATAACCTTTGATTATTTCCGCAGTTTTACTTATAATTAAGAGATTATCTTAGTTATTGTAGTAGGCCCCTCTTTTGAAGGTGACGTTACCCTCACCCCAGTAGTTTGAGTCAGCAAGGATACAATCCTAAAAGGGTGGATTATTGGAAGATAATTAATTAAGTTATTAATGCAAATTATGGTAGGCCCCGCTTTTGGCGGTGACGTTACCCTCGGCTAAGTAGTCTGAGTCAGCAGGGATACAGTCCTAAATAGCCGGGTTATAGTATTAATAGTAGTTAACTTATGAGGGGATCAAAGAGTTTGGACCCCCACCATCCAATACCATGAAGCATTGAAGGAGGTCCTACTAAATTTGACCCAGGTCCATTGCAGGACCTCTAAACGTTGAACAATGGCAAGACCTTTACCAAACCGTTCCCTTAACCCCCGACCAGGTAGCCAACATACCTCCATATAGACCGTGGAGATATGAATGGTGAAAATCTTTTATTTTATATAGACAGTAAAATAATGCCAAGACACCACGGACAAACGATAAGGAAAGATCACCTTCAACATAAGTAACTAGTTATTAAAGTCATTAATACAAAACCAAATAAAAAGTGCAAAAGATTAGAAAATAAAAAGTATTATACTAGACACTTTGTCTTCACCAAGTGATGTAAGAGACTTAGGCAAACATGGCCTTGCTTGTCAAGAACTCTTACGATCAATCTTGGATCCCGAGATGACTCACACACTCTATGATGGACAATGGATGATGGTGGTGGATGATGGTGTTGTGATGGTGGTGGGTGGTGGATGAAGTGTGAGAGAGGTGGTGTGCCAAGGGATGAGTTGAAATGAAACCAAGCACTCCTATTTATAGGCTGAACAGAAGGCTGGGCACGGCCCCGTGTCCGCTGGACACGCCCCCGTGCCTGTCTGACATTCTCTCTCTTCATTAATTGTAATTCGCAATTACAATTAATGCTCATGCTGTACTTTCGCCACGCCCCCGTGTTTACTGGACACGGCCCCGTGGTGGGCAATAGAATCTTCTATAGGTTTGTCTTTTCTGCTGCTTCTTGGGCACGGCCCCGTGCTGGCTGAGCACGGGGCGTGTTCAGTCTTCTGCCTTCTCTGTTTTGCTTGGGAAGATGCCGTTGAGGGGTCGGGCAGTCCACTTATGTTCCTTTTCTTGTATTTATGTTAGATTTAGCTGTCTTTTTGCTTCTTTTGTGAATTTGAGCTCATTTAATCCTGAAAATACAAAAGGAAGACAAAAACACTCTTTTTCCAACATTAGTACTTAAAAAGGGTTAGTTTAATGCCTCATTTGATGTAATTTATATGTTGCATTTTACACACATCAAATACCCCCACACTTGAACTTTTGCTTGTCCTCAAGCAAAACTCTTTAATATGTGGCTTACACTCCCAAATGGAATGGGTAGAAGAGAAGGTTTTGGCTTGTCATAGAGTGTTGGGAATCCAAGATCTTTTTGGGTTTTATTTTTATCTATTTACAATCCTATTCGTTATGATTTGTTTAGAACGTTTCATAGGAGAAATTACTTATTTGGGCATAACATGCCTTTTTAAAATTCCATTTATATACAAGTTCACATACCTTACGGGAGAAATCACTCACACTCGGCCGAAGGTGTATTTTTAGTGAATCACTCGAGAGCGGCATGGAACTTATTCCTACCATAAGCTTGCCAAGCAATCAATCCTCCTCCTTTTTAACTTTTATACCTTTGTAAATATCAAGAGGACTTTGTGGGTGAAGGGTTAGGCTTGGGTTAAAGGTAGGTGGTTGGGTTAGTGGTTAGTGGTTAGTAGAAAAAGGGTGAAAAAGCGTAACAAGTGTCGGTTTTCGTAGGACTTTCTATTTTTGTAACTTTTATTTTGATGAAGCTATTATTCAAACAAAGTTATTTTTGATGAACTTGTTTGTTTATTTTCTTTTGCTTCATCATCAACACATTTTTTTTTGATCGATCATACGAAAAACCGAACTTGTTACTAAAACAAAGGGTTAAAAATGAAAAAGGTTTTGGTGGGTAAAAGGGTGTTTGGTTTGGGTTATGAAATGAAAAGGTTTAGGCTAAAAGGGGCTAACTAGGGGGATTTTGGGTAGGTGATAAAAAAAGATAAATAATGGTGTAGAAATAAAAAGGTTAGTCCTAATGCCTCCATCATTTACTTACTCGGGTTTAAGTTGATAAGGACCGGGAATGTATCGTCATGGCAAGTTCTAGAGTCGTAAGAACCAAACGGCTATTCACACAAGAAACGAAAAATAAGCATTTAGTTTAATGATATGTAATTATATGCTCAATAAAGGCTCAAAACTCACTTTTGTGGGAATGGGTTTTTATGTGATCAAGTATATATAATCAAATTTTAATTAAGTTTGCCATACCTTTTCATAATTTTCTTATGTTGGTTCTTTTTATCACGACGCTATCGGTTGTAAATTCGTAAAAATATAACCTTATTAATCTTATGATTCCTAACTTAAACTTTAGACAAGTAAATTTTTTTTTTTTTTTTTTGAAAAAATTTGGGGTGTTTAGCGGTTCCAATAGAGTTTTGTGTAAGGCTTGTTATTAGGACTTGCAAAATTTCAAGGTTTTAGCATCCCCCCCACACTTAAATTACACATTGTCCTCAATGTGTCCCAAAAATAAATTTTTAGGTTGATTAGATGTGTAAAATGGTGTTAAAAGCAAAGATTTATGTTACTGGCAGTCTGGACACGGCCCCGTGGGGACCGGACACGGCCCCGTGTTCAGGTGCCAGTAACGAAAATTAAAGAAAAGAAACAGAAGCCTGGACACGGGGGCGTGTCTGGTGAACACGGCCCGTGTCCAGTTACCTGAACTGGGCATTTTTCTGCAGGGGGTTCAGTACGGGGCCGTGTTGGTTGGACACGGCCCGTGTTGAACCTTCTGTAATGGAGAGATTGATGTCGGGTTGCCTTGTTCTTGTGCATGGGGTCATTTTTCTCGTTCCCCTTTTCATCCCTTACCATCATGAGTGTGTTTTATTCCTGAAAATTAAAACTAACTAGAAAACATAAAAATTAATCTAAATTAAACTAAGGATAGTTCCGCGGAATGCCTCCGTGGTGCGTCACGTTTATAAGGGTCCTTGGCTAGACCCAAAGCCTGGTCAAATGTTACCCAAGTGGGATGTATTGCATCCCATGTTACACCGTCGGAGAGCGTCATCCAAGCTTGAGTCTATGACCTTCATGTAGTTGACCGGATCTTCTTCCTCTACTTTCTTTCCACATTCAAATTTTACTTCCTCATCCCCAAACTTCAATGTTAAAGTTCCGTCATTCATATCCACCACTGCTTGGGCGGTGGCTAGAAATGGCCTCCCGAGGATGAGAGGGACATCGGAGTCTTCTTCCATGTCTAATATGACAAAGTCGGTTGGAAAGACGAAATTGTCAACCTTGACCAGTAGATTTTCAGCGACACCTTGTGGAAATTTGACGGACCTGTCGGCGAGTTGTATGCTCATCTTTGTAGGGCTTGTTGTTCCTAGGCCGAGTCGCTTGAACATTGACGTGGGCATGAGGTTAATGCTAGCCCCAAGATCGGCTAAAGCATTACGGACGGGGGACTCCCCAATCGAGCAAGGAATCGTGAAGCTCCCGGGGTCGATTTTCTTTTGTGGAAGTTTGTTGAGTACTAAATCTGAGCATTTCTTCGCCTAAGTTAACTAATTGCAATGATTCAATTTTCCTTTTGAGAGTGAGGAAATCCCTCATGAATTTTGCATATTTAGGCATTTGGGTTAGGACCTCAATAAAAGGAATATTAACATGCAATTGTTTTAGTAAACTTTCGAACTTTGCGAATTGCTCATCGGTCTTTTGACGATTTAACCTACCGGGGTACGGAATTGGACGAGTATTGGTGGCCTCTTGATTTGTTGAAGGAGCCTTTTCTGGTTGAGGTGTGGGTGAAGTAATGCTCTGGCGCTGACTTCCTTCAATTGGTGGCAAGGGCTCATCCTCGGGACCCACGGTTCGGTTTCTCAACGTAATGAGGTGTACTTGAGCCTTTGGGTTGGTTTCGGTATTGCTTGGTAACGCGCCTTGTGGTCTCTCGGAGAAATTTTGAGCTAGTTGATTTAATTGTTTTTCAACGTTTTGAATGCTAGCTTGTTGATTTCTAAAATTCGATTCCAATTGTTGAAATCGATCCGAGTTTTTCTTTTCAGTGTCGGAGATGAGGCGAGATAGGGTATCTTCAAGCCTTTCTCTTCCACCTTGTTATTGAGAGAAATTTTGTGGTTGTTGAAAATTAGTTCGTTGGTTTTGTTGGTTACTACTATTGCCGGGATCTCTCCAACCAAGATTTGGGTGGTTGCGCCATCCTTGGTTGTAGGTACCCGTTGGAGGACCCGACGGCCTAGGTCTATTATCAATGTAGTTTACCGTTTCCGCTTGTTCATCTAATTCTTTCATACAACTCCAATTTTCATGTGACCCACCACACCCTTCACAAGCCATAATCGAGGCCGTTTTTGTCATTTCTAGCTTTTTGATTTTCGAAGAGAGGGCCTCGATTTGGGCTTGTAAAAAGGTGCTTTCATCAACCTTATGGGCGCCCGGGGCAATAGATTTATTACCTTGGGGAGTGTGCCATTGAAAATTGGTTTGAGCAATTTCCTCAATTTGATTATATATTTCATTTGGGCGACGATTACCTAAAAGTCCCCCGGAGCTAGAATCAAGTGTTTGCCTTGTGTGTGGCAACAACCCATTGTAGAAAGTGGATACTTGTTGCTACACCGCAAGACCGTGATGAGGGCACTTTCTTAGTAGCTCCTTGAACCTTTCCTAAGTTTCATATAAGGATTCCCCATCTTCTTGTGAATATGTATTAATTTCAGTCATTAATTTAGCCGTTTTAGCAGGGGGGAAATACTTATATAGAAACTTTTGGGCTAGTTCATCCCAGGTGTTTACCGAGCCAACTGGGAGGGTATTGAGCCAAGCCTTAGCTCGGTCTTTGAGTGAAAATGGAAACATTCGAAGGCGGATGGCGTCATTTGATGCTCCATTGATCCGAAAGGTATCGCATATTTCTAAGAAATTAGTAATATGCAGATGGGGATCCTCATCCACAAGCCCATGAAAGGTTGCGGAGTTTTGAAGCATTTGTATCAAATGCGGCCGAAGTTCGAAGTTATTGGCTTCGACATTTGGTGCATTGATAGCGGCGCCTAGATTACCTACGGTGGGCCGTAGGTAATCCATGAGGGTACGTTGGTCCGCCATTGGAAGTGGGTCCCCCGAAACTTTCTCTTGATTTTTAGCCTTAAGTCTTTTTCTGAGAAAGCGTTCGGGTTCTTCTAAAGGTTCTTTTATGTCTCTACTAGAACTGGAGCTCATGCACTACGTAGGAGGTTCAAATGTGGCGCCTGGGTTCCAAGTCCTGCAATAAAAACAGAAAAGAACGTTGGTCAGAATGTTCACCACGGCCCCGTGCTCAGTGAACACGGCCCGTGGTCAGAGGTACAGTAATTGTTTTCTGGATCCCAGTTAGTGGGAGTTAGACACGACCCCGTGTTGCACCGACACGGCCCCGTGCTCAGCTCTCTGTAACTCAGAAAAATAAAAACTGCCAGTGATGATGGTGGGCACGGCCCGTGTCTGACCAGGCACGGCCCGTGCTGAGTTCTGCAGAAACTGAAAAACTAATAAAATCCTAAAAAAATTAAAAAGAAAAATAAAAATATGATTAGGCCGTTGATTCCTAACTTTCTTAAAATCCTTGTGTCCCCGGCAGCGGCGCCAAAAACTTGATGCGTGTGAAGTTTATATATATTAGGTGTATATTTTAAGCCCCTTTAACACTTTTTACCCAAGTTTTAAATTTATAAAACACGATATTTTACTAACACTAAACACACACATGGGCAAGTGCACCCATCGTGGGCGTAGTATAGCGTTGGTAAGATACCGAGGTCGTCCAAGGACACAAGAGCTTTTAGTACCGGTTTATCCTCAACGTCTAATCAAAATAAAAAAGTTAGAAAAGGTTTTAAACTAAGAAAAATAAAAACTAACTAAAATGCTGAAAATAAAATAAAAAGAAAAACAGATAGACAAGATGAATCACTTGGTTCCGACTCGTATCTAGTATAACCTTTGATTATTTCCGCACTTTTGCACATAATTAAGAGATTATCTTAGTTATTGTAGTAGGCCCCTCTTTTGAAGGTGACGTTACCCTCACCCCAGTAGTTTGAGTCAGCAAGGATACAATCCTAAAATGGTGGATTATTGGAAGATAATTAATTAAGTTATTAATGCAAATTATGGTAGGCCCCGCTTTTGGCGGTGACGTTACCCTCGGCTAAGTAGTCTGAGTCAGCAGGGATACAGTCCTAAATAGCCGGGTTATAGTATTAATAGTAGTTAATGTTAGTGCATTACGTCTATTGACTTCGTCTTGTATCATGTAATAGTATGTTTAATGTAATTTAGCTTGAAAGTGGTGATTTCCCTTGAAACTGTCACTTGACAGTTTCAAGCTAAATCAATTCCTATTGATTTCCCTTGAAAGTGTCATGTGTCATTTCAAGCTAAATCAAGATTTCCCTTGAAAGTGTCAGGTCATTTCAAGCTAAATCTCCTCCACTATAAATAGCATTCAAGCTAAATCATTTGTAACTTTCAGAAACTTTCGGATCTGAGTAGCGAAACTCTGCCGAATCGTCTCCAGGTTGTAAAACAGTATCATATCAATATAAGAGACTTTATAATTACATCGAGTGTCCGTTTCATAGATTCCGCCTCTGATTCGGATAAAAAACTCTTCTGATCGACTCAGTTAGGTCGAAAACCGATCCAACAAGTGGTATCAGAGCACAGGAGGAAGAGTTTAGCTCGATTGCAATTATTTTCTGAATTCTACACCTTCTTTTTCAAACTGAACAAGATTCCATGGTCAAAATGGATTGAACTTTTCACCGAACATGCAAAACAGTAGTTTAACAAAGCCTTGAAAGTTTGAGACCGAAATTCGCATTAAAAATGACTGAAATGGATCAAAAACCAGATTTCGCTTGAACTAACAGCATAGTATCGATTTCGCTTGAAACAACATAGTATCGATTTCGCTTGAAACAACATAGTATCGATTTCGCTTGAAACAGCTTAGTATCGATTTCGCTTGAAACAGCATAGTATTGATTTCGCTTGAAACAGCATAGCCTTGATTTCGCTTGAAAGTGGATGTTTGTCTAAAAGTCTGATTTCGCTTGAACATATTGTTTGATTTCGCTTCAAAACATCATCTTGAGATTTAGCTTGAGATTTAGCTTAAGATTTCGCTTGGGATTTCGCTTGAAATTATATCAGCTGATTTCGCTTCAACTGATCAACTAGTGATTTCGCTTGAGAGTCCTATTTCTCTTGAAAAGTGGAATTTCGTATCGATTTGTTTGTTTGTCTCAAGTTGTTTGAAGATGTCAAGCAGTAAGGTTGATCATGATAGTAACAGTGAAAAAGCCCTCGCTTCTAAAGTTTGTACATTTACGATCAGTGGGAGAAATTTTATGGAACAGCACTGGTATTTCTGTTATACATGTGATCTGACCGTTTCAAAAGGTTGTTGTTCTGTTTGTGCAGATGTATGTCATCGAGGACATCGTGTTGTCTACTCTACATCAAGCAGATTTTTTTGCGACTGTGGAGCAGGGAGTGTACAGGACAGCAGCTGTCAGTGTCTGAAGCCTAGGAAATTCACTAGAGATGATGGGGATCATGATGATGAAATTGCTACTGGTAATCAGTTGGCAGTGAATGATGATCAAGAAGCTAAGAACATGCCAATATTTGATCATGGTGATTCAGATTCTGAGGAGGAGCAGATTTCAAGTCAAACAAAATGTGAAGTTGTGATGACTGAAGAAGTTATACAAGAAGCTGTTACTGAAAAACAGAAGAGTTTTGAGGAAGTAATTTCAAAGAAAGAAGAATCTGAAAAGTTTGTATCTGAGAAATCTGAACCAGTGATAAAGAAAGAGATTGCAGAAGACACACTAGTCTTTGAGATTGTTCAAGAAGAGAAGAAACAGACTGAAGATATTCAGACTTTGAAAGCTGAAAAGAAAGCTGACGATGAACATATTTTGGAGTTGCACTTGAACTATGAAAAACTAAAAACTGAAAATGTCAAACTGCTGAGTGATGTGGACAGTTTGACATTGGAAAATTAAGTTTTGAAAGAAAAAGAAAAAGAGTTTAAAAATGAAAAATTAAAAATTGAAAAAGATTTTCAAAGTCAAATGAAGGTTTTAGAAGATGAAAAATCTGTTATTCTTAACAATAATCTTGAAAAACAAATTGAAATAAATTCTCATCTTCAGAAAATCATTCGGCTTGAAAATGAAGCTGAAATTGCTCGAAATAAAATTACCGAGCTTGAGAATAAATTGAAAGGTTTTGTGAATTCTACATCACATGTTTGTCCAAAACCAATCAATTCTGTTCCAATAAGTGACAATGTCACAAATTTTGACAAATTCAAAATTGAAGATTGTGATGACAAAGCTGATGATGAAAAAGAAAAAGAAAAGAAAAGAAAAATATTTTTAGATTTACAAGAAAATTTTCAAAATACTGTTTTGCAATCTACTGAAACAGGTGAATGTTCTAAACAAAAACCTGTTAAGAAGAGTGTAGAACAGAAACAAAAAGTTAAAAATTCGAAAAATTTTAAAAATGAAAATAAAAGCTCATCAGTTCAGTCATCAAATCATTATAAAAAATCACAAAAATTTGTAAATGAAAATTCACAAATTGATGGTAATAAGTGGTGCAGGTTTGACCACAGTGCTCAAAAGACAAATCCAGCATTGAAGAGGAGAAATAATTATCACCAAGCCAAACAATGTTATGATCTGAAGGTTTGGACTGACAGAAGTGGATGGTACGATAACAGAGTGTGCTACACCTGTGGTGTTAGAGGACACATTGCTGTTAACTGCCAGAATTGGTATTGTGAGACAAGAAGATGCTTTGAATGTAATATCAGAGGACATATTGCCAGAGATTGCCCAAGGAGATCGATGGGAAGATTGAGGGTTGAATCTCAGAGAACGGTAAAGAAACCAGTCACTGTCAAGCCCAAAGAACAGAAAGTGGAAGATAAGAAAGTAAAGCTTTCACAAGGGCAGAAAGACAGACTGAGGAAAAAGAGGAAGAAGGCGAGAGAGTATTTGGAGAAGATTTTGTCTTCGGGTTCACCGGTTGGTTTGAATAAAAGTTCTGATGAATCGATTCAGTCGACGGCAAAGTCAAGCAAATTGAATTCTTCAGATGCGAATCTGAGGACGAACAAGAAGAAAAAGAAAGTTATTGGCGATGAATCTGGCTCATCCAATTCAGACAAGCCAAGTTCGGGCAATGAATCTGATTCCACAAAATCAGAGGAGCCACAAGTTGAGGTAAAAAAGGAAGAGACAGTTCCATTAATGAATGATGAGAACTTTCCACCATTACGAGCCGCAAACCTAAAATCAAAAGGTGTTGATGCTGGAAAAATGTTTAATAGCAATGTTAAACATATTTTTAGTAAGATGGTTGATGGTAAGGAAAAAGGAGTAAAAGAGTTTTATGAAGAAAAGAGAAAAGCTCAAAATGCGCCTAAGGCTGGTCAGGCTTGGGTGTCAAAATCTGTTGGTTGAATTCCTGATTTGCCGGAGCTTCCAGGTTGGTAAGTGTGAAGCAGGTATCGGCATCATTCTTGAGAAATTCACAGGACGGTAACTGTGATATTTCGTGTTACAAGTGGTTAATCAAGGTCATTAAATTGTACTTGATTTTCTACAAGAGATAGTGGTATTTGTTCTCATATTGTTAAAAAAAATTTACGAAATGGTTAAAAGAGAACAAGGTGATGTGATGACCCCAAACTCACAAGTGATGGGTAAACAAACTAATTTTTTCCGGGAAAACCATTCTGATTAAAACAAACTTAAGTGTTTTGAACTCATTATGGGAAAATAGTTTGTTGTAAGGGGGAGTGTTGATCGAATACGCCGAAACCCTCACGGCTGAACAAACATGATTACTTTCATCAGATTGAAACACGGTTTTCAAACTGTTAAGATCAATGGGTTGTAAATCATGGGGGTATGTTATATTTTCTACAAATCAGAGCACTTTTAGCAGAAAATGGATGGAGAGACAAAGCTATCAGTGTTGGTTGTCAAATTTTCTTTAAATTGTTTTGCATTTTAGGGGGAGAAATATTGTTAGAAAATCCAAAAACATTTGAAAATTTGAAAAAGCCAAAAACATGATAAAATTTAAAAAAATGAGTTTTTGCGTAAAAAGAGGAAATGATGGTACATTAGTAGACAGTTACAGTACGCTAAAGAATTGGAAAGTTTAAATGTGTTAAACGATCTCACTGTGGATGTGTCGGTAGATTTTTATACATTTAGTAAACTTTTTCGGGATATAAACCTAAATTTCACACTTGCTTATTTCGTGGGGAACACTACTTGGATATATAGGTAACCCCTGAAATCTCGTTTGAAAGGTCTTGTATTCTGATATACTAGGTTTTTATACTCAGTGATATCTGGGGTATTATTCCAGGACTTCTGCTGAATGGAAATTCTGACCTAGTCCCCGAATAATACTTTCCACAATGCTTGAAACACAACATCACCCTCAGCATCAATGATAAGACAATAAAATTGCTTAGCAATGCTGTTGTAAAAAAGATCCTCTAAAGGGGACACACCCAAGTTGAGTCATGATCTCTCTGCTGAACGGTAGTTCTGACCTGAGCTCTCATGATTCTTCATAATTTATTAACCCCTTACAGATATCATTTGTGTTATAACTACCTGTAAGACTGAATATTGGGATCTGGATACGGGAGTATATTCAAGAGGTGGGACACATGAATGAGTTTAAGTTCTTAATACACCTAATTCGTATCCTGAATCAGTTGAAATTTGTATGAAAATTTAAGTGGACAAGTATATCGACAATCTAAGTGAATTGTTTAATTCTTAAAGTGAAATTAAGCTCAACGGTACTTGTGACTTGTCATAAACTGATATGATCCTCTGACGCATACTCAAAACAAAAATATTGTCTGTAAATATGTTTGTACATATTTCTTTACTGCTTTATATTTTCATAAAATTCAAAAAGATTTTGATTTCTGCTTTATTTTCGACAACTGATGTCTGAGTGCTGAGTTTCATAATCTAAGTAAGCTGATCGTGTTTCTGAAAATAAAACAAGTTCATTAATTTGAAACTTGAAGTTTTAAAATAAAAAAATCAAAAACAGTTTATGATATCTCCAAGGTCATTAAGTTGGACTTGGATGATTAACTGTTGGGGATTTGGATGCTTATATTGTTATAGAGCTAGTTTCCGATACGATTCGATGAAACTGCCAAATTCATGATGAGTGATTTTGAGGAGATTGAATTGTCAGATTACGATATCTGGAAGATTAAAATGTTGTTACTTATAGTTGTATGAGTGATTGCAGGAAAAGTCCAGACTACGATCCCGAGAGCAGAGTCTAAGGGGGAGTCTGAAGACAAGTTGAAAGTTAGGAGAAGCTTGTAGCTGGAAAGCTAGGTGTCGATCCCTAAAAGCACGGAAGCTTGATGAAAGGGGGAGCCTGAAGCTGATAAAGAGAAGTGATGGATGCTTACAATGTTACAATCTGAGTGAGGATGCAGAATGATCAAGACTGAAGAAGGTGTCATAACAGAGAATAGTCACTGAAAACTTCGTCAATATCCGAGGGGGAGTCTGTTAGTGCATTACGTCTATTGACTTCGTCTTGTATCATGTAATAGCATGTTTAATGTAATTTAGCTTGAAAGTGGTGATTTCCCTTGAAAATGTCACCTGACAGTTTCAAGCTAAATCAATTCCTATTGATTTCCCTTGAAAGTGTCATGTGTCATTTCAAGCTAAATCAAGATTTCCCTTGAAAGTGTCAGGTCATTTCAAGCTAAATCTCCTCCACTATAAATAGTATTCAAGCTAAATCATTTATAACTTTCAGAAACTTTCGGATCTGAGTAGCGAAACTCTGCCGAATCGTCTCCAGGTTGTAAAACAGTATCATATCAATATAAGAGACTTTATAATTACATCGAGTGTCCGTTTCATTGATTCCGCCTCTGATTCGGATAAAAAACTCTTCTGATCGACTCAGTTAGGTCGAAAACCGATCCAACAGTTAACTTATGAGGGGATCAAAGAGTTTGGACCCCCGCCATCCAATACCGTGAAGCATTGAAGGAGGTCCTACTAAATTTGACCCAGGTCCATTGCAGGACCTCTAAACACTGAACAATGGCAAGACCTTTACCAAACCGTTCCCTTAACCCCCGACCAGGTAGCCAACATACATCCATATAGACCGTGGAGATATGAATGGTGAAAATCTTTTATTTTATATAGACAGTAAAATAATGCCAAGACACCACGGACAAACGATAAGGAAAGATCACCTTCAACATAAGTAACTAGTTATTAAAGTCATTAATACAAAACCAAATAAAAAGTGCAAAAGATTAGAAAATAAAAAGTATTATACTAGACACTTTGTCTTCACCAAGTGATGTAAGAGACTTAGGCAAACATGGCCTTGCTTGTCAAGAACTCTTACGATCAATCTTGGATCCCGAGACGACTCACACACTCTATGATGGACAATGGATGATGGTGGTGGATGATGGTGTTGTGATGGTGGTGGGTGGTGGATGAAGTGTGAGAGAGGTGGTGTGCCAAGGGATGAGTTGAAATGAAACCAAGCACTCCTATTTATAGGCTGAACAGAAGGCTGGGCACGGCCCCGTGTCCGCTGGACACGCCCCCGTGCCTGACTGACATTCTCTCTCTTCATTAATTGTAATTCGCAATTACAATTAATGCGCCTGCTGTACTTTCGCCACGCCCCCGTGTTTACTGGACACGACCCCGTGGTGGGCAATAGAAGCTTCTATAGGTTTGTCTTTTCTGCTGCTTCTTGGGCACGGCCCCGTGCTGGCTGAGCACGGGGCGTGTTCAGTCTTCTGCCTTCTCTGTTTTGCTTGGGAAGATGCCGTTGAGGGGTCGGGCAGTCCACTTATGTTCCTTTTCTTGTATTTATGTTAGATTTAGCTGTCTTTTTGCTTCTTTTGTGAATTTGAGCTCATTTAATCCTGAAAATACAAAAGGAAGACAAAAACACTCTTTTTCCAACATTAGTACTTAAAAAGGGTTAGTTTAATGCCTCATTTGATGTAATTTATATGTTGCATTTTACACACATCAAATACCCCCACACTTGAACTTTTGCTTGTCCTCAAGCAAAACTCTTTAATATGTGGCTTACACTCCCAAATGGAATGGGTAGAAGAGAAGGTTTTGGCTTGTCATAGAGTGTTGGGAATCCAAGATCTTTTTGGGTTTTATTTTTATCTATTTACAATCCTATTCGTTATGATTTGTTTAGAACGTTTCATAGGAGAAATTACTTATTTGGGCATAACATGCCTTTTTAAAATTCCATTTATATACAAGTTCACATACCTTACGGGAGAAATCACTCACACTCGGCCGAAGGTGTATTTTTAGTGAATCACTCGAGAGCGGCATGGAACTTATTCCTACCATAAGCTTGCCAAGCAATCAAACCTCCTCCTTTTTAACTTTTATACCTTTGTAAATATCAAGAGGACTTTGTGGGTGAAGGGTTAGGCTTGGGTTAAAGGTTGGTGGTTGGGTTAGTGGTTAGTAGAAAAAGGGTGAAAAAGCGTAACAAGTGTCGGTTTTCGTAGGACTTTCTATTTTTGTAACTTTTATTTTGATGAAGCTATTATTCAAACAAAGTTATTTTTGATGAACTTGTTTGTTTATTTTCTTTTGCTTCATCATCAACACATTTTTTTTTGATCGATCATACGAAAAACCGAACTTGTTACTAAAACAAAGGGTTAAAAATGAAAAAGGTTTTGGTGGGTAAAAGGGTGTTTGGTTTGGGTTATGAAATGAAAAGGTTTAGGCTCAAAGGGGCTAACTAGGGGGATTTTGGGTAGGTGATAAAAAAAAAAGAAAAATAATGGTGTAGAAATAAAAAGGTTAGTCCTAATGCGTCCATCATTTACTTACTCGGGTTTAAGTTGATAAGGACCGGGAATGTATCGTCATGGCAAGTTCTAGAGTCGTAAGAACCAAACGGCTATTCACACAAGAAACGAAAAATAAGCATTTAGTTTAATGATATGTAATTATATGCTCAATAAAGGCTCAAAACTCACTTTTGTGGGAATGGGTTTTTATGTGATCAAGTATATATAATCAAATTTTAATTAAGTTTGCCATACCTTTTCATAATTTTCTTATGTTGATTCTTTTTATCACGACGCTATCGGTTGTAAATTCGTAAAAATATAACCTTATTAATCTTATGATTCCTAACTTAAACTTTAGACAAGTAAATTTTTTTTTTTTTTTTTTTGAAAAAATTTGGGGTGTTTAGCGGTTCCAATAGAGTTTTGTGTAAGGCTTGTTATTAGGACTTGCAAAATTTCAAGGTTTTAGCATTCCCCCCACACTTAAATTACACATTGTCCTCAATGTGTCCCAAAAATAAATTTTTAGGTTGATTAGATGTGTAAAATGGTGTTAAAAGCAAAGATTTATGTTACTGACAGTCTGGACACGGCCCCGTGGGGACCGGACACGGCCCCGTGTTCAGGTGCCAGTAACGAAAATTAAAGAAAAGAAACAGAAGCCTGGACACGGGGGCGTGTCTGGTGAACACGGCCCGTGTCCAGTTACCTGAACTGGGCATTTTTCTGCAGGGGGTTCAGCACGGGGCCGTGTTGGTTGGACACGGCCCGTGTTGAACCTTCTGTAATGGAGAGATTGATGTCGGGTTGCCTTGTTCTTGTGCATGGGGTCATTTTTCTCGTTCCCCTTTTCATCCCTTACCATCATGAGTGTGTTTTATTCCTGAAAATTAAAACTAACTAGAAAACATAAAAATTAATCTAAGGATAGTTCCGCGGTATACCTCCGTGGTGCGTCACGTTTATAAGGGTCCTTGGCTAGACCCAAAGCCTGGTCAAATGTTACCCAAGTGGGATGTATTGCATCCCATATTACACCGTCGGAGAGCGTCATCCAAGCTTGAGTCTATTACCTTCATGTAGTTGACCGGATCTTCTTCCTCTACTTTCTTTCCACATTCAAATTTTACTTCCTCATCCCCAAACTTCAATGTTAAAGTTCCGTCATTCATATCCACCACTGCTTGGGCGGTGGCTAGAAATGGCCTCCCGAGGATGAGAGGGACATCGGTGTCTTCTTCCATGTCTAATATGACAAAGTCGGTTGGAAAGACGAAATTGTCAACCTTGACCAGTAGATTTTCAGCGACACCTTGTGGAAATTTGACGGACCTGTCGGCGAGTTGTATGCTCATCTTTGTAGGGCTTGTTGTTCCTAGGCCGAGTCGCTTGAACATTGACGTGGGCATGAGGTTAATGCTAGCCCCAAGATCGGCTAAAGCATTACGGACGGGGGACTCCCCAATCGAGCAAGGAATCGTGAAACTCCCGGGGTCGATTTTCTTTTGTGGAAGTTTGTTGAGTACTAAATCTGAGCATTCTTCGCCTAAGTTAACTAATTGCAATGATTCAATTTTCCTTTTGAGAGTGAGGAAATCCCTCATGAATTTTGCATATTTAGGCATTTGGGTTAGGACCTCAATAAAAGGAATATTAACATGCAATTGTTTTAGTAAACTTTCGAACTTTGCGAATTGCTCATCGGTCTTTTGACGATTTAACCTACCGGGGTACGGAATTGGACTAGTCTTGGTGGCCTCTTGATTTGTTGAAGGAGCCTTTTCTGGTTGAGGTGTGGGTGAAGTAATGCTCTGGCGCTGACTTCCTTCAATTGGTGGCAAGGGCTCATCCTCGGGACCCACGGTTCGGTTTCTCAACGTAATGAGGTGTACTTGCGCCTTTGGGTTGGTTTCGGTATTGCTTGGTAACGCGCCTTGTGGTCTCTCGGAGAAATTTTGAGCTAGTTGATTTAATTGTTTTTCAACGTTTTGAATGCTAGCTTGTTGATTTCTAAAATTCGATTCCAATTGTTGAAATCGATCCGAGTTTTTCTTTTCGGTGTCGGAGATGAGGCGAGATAGGGTATCTTCAAGCCTTTCTCTTCCACCTTGTTGTTGAGAGAAATTTTGTGGTTGTTGAAAATTAGTTTGTTGGTTTTGTTGGTTACTACTATTGTCGGGATCTCTCCAACCAAGATTTGGGTGGTTGCGCCATCCTTGGTTGTAGGTACCCGTTGGAGGACCCGACGGCCTAGGTCTATTATCAATGTAGTTTACCGTTTCCGCTTGTTCATCTAATTCTTTCATACAATTCCAATTTTCATGTGACCCACCACACCCTTCACAAGCCATAACCGAGGCCGTTTTTGTCATTTCTAGCTTTTTTTATTTTCGAAGAGAGGGCCTCGATTTGGGCTTGTAAAAAGGTGCTTTCATCAACCTTATGGGCGCCCGGGGCAATAGATTTATTACCTCGGGGAGTGTGCCATTGAAAATTGGTTTGAGCAATTTCCTCAATTTGATTATATATTTCATTTGGGCGACGATTACCTAAAAGTCCCCCGGAGCTAGAATCAAGTGTTTGCCTTGTGTGTGGCAACAACCCATTGTAGAAAGTGGATACTTGTTGCTACACCGCAAGACCGTGATGAGGGCACTTTCTTAGTAGCTCCTTGAACCTTTCCCAAGTTTCATATAAGGATTCCCCATCTTCTTGTGAATATGTATTAATTTCAGTCATTAATTTAGCCGTTTTAGCAGGGGGAAATACTTATATAGAAACTTTTGGGCTAGTTCATCCCAGGTGTTTACCGAGCCAACTGGGAGGGTATTGAGCCAAGACTTAGCTCGGTCTTTGAGTGAAAATGGAAACATTCGAAGGCGGATGGCGTCATTTGATGCTCCATTGATCCGAAAGGTATCGCATATTTCTAAGAAATTAGTAATATGCAGATGGGGATCCTCGTCCGCAAGCCCGTGAAAGGTTGCGGAGTTTTGAAGCATTTGTATCAAATGCGGCCGAAGTTCGAAGTTATTGGCTTCGACATTCGGTGCATTGATAGCGGTGCCTAGATTACCTACGGTGGGCCGTAGGTAATCCATGAGGGTACGTTGGTCCGCCATTGGAAGTGGGTCCCCCGAAACTTTCTCTTGATTTTTAGCCTTAAGTCTTTTTCTGAGAAAGCGTTCGGGTTCTTCAAAAGGTTCTTTTATGTCTCTACTAGAACTGGAGCTCATGCACTACGTAGGAGGTTCAAATGTGGCGCCTGGGTTCCAAGTCCTGCAATAAAAACAGAAAAGAACGTTGGTCAGAATGTTCACCACGGCCCCGTGCTCAGTGAACACGGCCCGTGGTCAGAGGTACAGTAATTGTTTTCTGGATCCCAGTTACTGGGAGTTAGACGCGACCCCGTGTTGCACCGACACGAACCCGTGCTCAGCTCTCTGTAACTCAGAAAAATAAAAACTGCTAGTGATGATGCTGGGCACGGCCCGTGTCTGACCAGGCACGGCCCGTGCTGAGTTCTGCAGAAACTGAAAAACTAATAAAATCCTAAAAACATGATTGAGTTTGCAAAATAAGATATTTTGAAGAGACGTTTTGGTAACGATCACCTAGGTAAGGGAATCACCCCTAACTCGTTGGTGAGGCCGTTTTAAGGAAAGGGGAGTGGAGTTAATCGTCAAGGTAAGGAAATCACTCCTATCTCGATGATATGTCTCCACTCATCGTTACAAGGAATATGGATTTAAATTATATGAAATCATGCATATGTATAAGCGTATGAAAAAGATTTAGTATGATGTGTGTGTGAGAAGAAAATATCGAAAGTAAATTCGTATTTGAAAGATTGCATCGTATAAAATAAATAATAGAAACACATGTTTGATTAAAATTTGGATGGTTCCAAAACGGAACTTTGACTAACCAAAGTGGTCGAAAAGTCTTTTGAATTTGAGGAGCATGCTTTGGCCTAATAGGTAAGATACTCTCGCCGACAAGTCGGTTAACGGTATTTACCCTTCCGGTTACTACATGTCCCAAATCAATCGAAATTTCGAGACTTGGCGGGATTTATGAAAAATCAAGGAGTGGAACTAGTCGACAAGGTGCGGGTTTCACCCCTAACTTGACGATTTAGTATCCTAAGTGTGGTTGGTACTCGTCGGGTCAAAATTTAATTTCGACACGTTGACGAGGGTGCACTAGAATTTGAAATTTGAAATTACCATTAAGATGTGGATTTCACTCCTAACTTAACGGTGTAATTCCGTGTGAAAATAGAATCAAGCGGAATGGGAGTTGTTTACCAAATTGTGGGTTTCACGCCTATTTTGGTAAACTCGTCTCGTTTGTATAATATGAGTGTTTTCGAGCTTTAGTAAAATTGAGTAAAATGCATGAGGAAAAACGTACGTTAAAGATTAGACAAACAAGTATTAACATGTCATGTATAGCACATAAAGAATGACATATTAAAACGAATATTAACACGTAATAAAACATGTATTAACACATAAGAATAACATGTCAAGTATGATACAAAAGGATAAATGACATGTATTTTTAAAAGGCTCAAAGAGAATAAATAAGAAACTCATAAAGCGGCATGCATGTAGTTTCAAGTAACACACAAGAATAAGGCTCTAAAACTATAGACTAGGTAAAAGCATTCCTACTTTTCCTAATTCTCTATTGTCACACCCCTATTTTCCACGTGTCACCGGTGGGCCCGGTGGGGAGTATCGTGACGTAGTTGGTATCATCATAGACAAATAACACAATATATAAATGCACAGCGGAAGAAAAGATAGATTCATTTCAACTTTAATAAAGTGTAATATTAAATATCACAAATAGTTGAAACGGATCCACAGGCGGATCAAAATAAAATAAGATATTGTTCAACAGCTTTATTGTCATCCAAGTTTGCGAGACTTATTGCGGACGCTCTAGAAGACCGCCAGCCTAGTACGAGTAGTACCTGCACTTAATCTTTTTGAAAAAATACGTCAGTTTACACTGGTAAATACAATTTAACTGACTCATTTTGAAAAGGGTTGAAAATTGATTTGAATGCACGTGGCACAAAACATTTTATAACTTGGGATAATTATGCAATATAATCTTGTGAACGAATTACATGTTACTTGTGCGTTCAGTAGCCCGGATCTTGTCCGGGTTAAGATCAATAGACACACCACATTATAGAGTTATACACTGACAGGTGTACGCCTACACCCCGTGCTCAGGTCGTGGCCATCTCGTAAGATGATTGATGCGTGTGAACTGTTATATATATTAGGTGTATATTTTAAGCCCCTTTAACACTTTTTACCCAAGTTTTAAATTTATAAAACACGATATTTTACTAACGCTAAACACACATATGGGCAAGTGCACCCATCGTGGGCGTAGTATAGCGTTGGTAAGATACCGAGGTCGTCCAAGGACACAAGAGCTTTTAGTACCGGTTTATCCTCAACGTCTAATCAAAATAAAAAGTTAGAAAAGGTTTTAAACTAAGAAAAATAAAAACTAACTAAAATGCTGAAAATAAAAAGAAAAACAGATAGACAAGATGAATCACTTGGTTCCGACTCGTATCTAGTATAACCTTTGATTATTTTCACACTTTTGCACATAATTAAGAGATTATCTTAGTTATTGTAGTAGGCCCCTCTTTTGAAGGTGACGTTACCCTCACCCCAGTAGTTTGAGTCAGCAAGGATACAATCCTAAAAGGGTGGATTATTGGAAGATAATTAATTAAGTTATTAATGCAAATTATGGTAGGCCCCGCTTTTGGCGGTGACGTTACCCTCGGCTAAGTAGTCTGAGTCAGCAGGGATACAGTCCTAAATAGCCGGGTTATAGTATTAATAGTAGTTAATGTTAGTGCATTACGTCTATTGACTTCGTCTTGTATCATGTAATAGTATGTTTAATGTAATTTAGCTTGAAAGTGGTGATTTCCCTTGAAAATGTCACTTGACAGTTTCAAGCTAAATCAATTCCTATTGATTTCCCTTGAAAGTGTCATGTGTCATTTCAAGCTAAATCAAGATTTCCCTTGAAAGTGTCAGGTCATTTCAAGCTAAATCTCCTCCACTATAAATAGCATTCAAGCTAAATCATTTGTAACTTTCAGAAACTTTCGGATCTGAGTAGCGAAACTCTGCCGAATCGTCTCTAGGTTGTAAAACAGTATCATATCAATATAAGAGACTTTATAATTACATCGAGTGTCCGTTTCATTGATTCCGCCTCTGATTCGGATAAAAAACTCTTCTGATCGACTCAGTTAGGTCGAAAACCGATCCAACAAGTGGTATCAGAGCACAGGAGGAAGAGTTTAGCTCGATTGCAATTATTTTCTGAATTCTACACCTTCTTTTTCAAACTGAACAAGATTCCATGGTCAAAATGGATTGAACTTTTCACCGAACATGCAAAACAGTAGTTTAACAAAGCCTTGAAAGTTTGAGACAGAAATTCGCATTAAAAATGACTGAAATGGATCAAAAACCAGATTTCGCTTGAACTAACAGCATAGTATTGATTTCGCTTGAAACAGCATAGTATCGATTTCGCTTGAAACAACATAGTATCGATTTCGCTTGAAACAACTTAGTATCGATTTCACTTGAAACAGCATAGTATTGATTTCGCTTGAAACAGCATAGCCTTGATTTCGCTTGAAAGTGGATGTTTGTCTAAAAGTCTGATTTCGCTTGAACATATTGTTTGATTTCGCTTCAAAACATCATCTTGAGATTTAGCTTGAGATGTAGCTTAAGATTTCGCTTGGGATTTCGCTTGAAATTATATCAGCTGGTTTCGCTTCAACTGATCAACTAGTGATTTCTCTTGAGAGTCCTATTTCGCTTGAAAAGTGAAATTTCGTATCGATTTGTTTGTTTGTCTCAAGTTGTTTGAAGATGTCAAGCAGTAAGGTTGATCATGATAGTAACAGTGAAAAAGCCCTCGCTTCTAAAGTTTGTACATTTACGATCAGTGGGAGAAATTTTATGGAACAGCACTGGTATTTCTGTTATACATGTGATCTGACCGTTTCAAAAGGTTGTTGTTCTGTTTGTGCAGATGTATGTCATCGAGGACATCGTGTTGTCTACTCTACATCAAGCAGATTTTTTTGCGACTGTGGAGCAGGGAGTGTACAGGACAGCAGCTGTCAGTGTCTGAAGCCTAGGAAATTCACTGGAGATTGTTGGATCTGAGTTTCTTTTTGATTGTATTTTCGTTTGAAATTAAGATGGAAATGAAAGAGTTGTGCAGCGGAATTAAGATGAAAACAAACTTTGCATACAATCAAATGAGAGTAATACTTTTAATCAAACATCTTTACACAATGAATCGAAAGATTGAATTTGTTTCAACAACAATTACAATGATTGATGAATGAATGCAAACTCCCCCTCAGCCAGAGCTCAGTAGTTTGTTCGTGCAAAGAAGACGATGTGGTGAAAGAGCTAATAGAACAGTACAAAGTACTGAACTATTTATAGGCACTTGCAAACCACTGAGCATCTTAGCTGACGTCACCATGAAAGTGACATCTAACCTCCTAACAAACTCTAACCTCTGATCTATACAAACTCTGATGTACTAACTACTGCTATTACATTTCTTTACATTAAAGACACTTAAACAGCTGCTGCATCCTTCCACTGCTGTGAACCCAGCAGTGCCTGTCCGGATCAGCAGTACTTGACTCAAGGCAGTAGATTGAGTCAGCAGAGCTTTGGTCTTCCATCAGTCTTTGACATTGGTCAGTAGATGCAAAGCAGCAGTTGTAGGTCAGCACTTAGTAAGATCAGCAGATAGGAGGTCAGCAGATATGAAACCACTTTCAAGGGGAGAGATTTGCATGAACCAACTGTAATCATCTGCTTATTCTGGATCCACTGCTCTGATCCAGTTTTGGCTTTAATTATCTGTTCCTCTGATAGGGTTCAATCACAACAATCTCCCCCTGGAACAGATAATGCCAAAACTCTTCATTATTTGTGGAAAACTTTATTGCCTCATCAACAGCTCCCTTATCTGAACTTTAAATTGTAATTCAAAGTCTAGGGCAGCTGTATCTTCATCATCCCTGCTAAGTGGAAGATCAAGGAGATCCTGCAAATCTTCAAGACTCAGGCCAAGAGCTTGTTCCCTTGATATTTTCTCCACTTCTCCACCAGACCTGAGCAAAGTCAATACGCAGGTCTGTTTGTCAGTTTCCCACTTTTGTATTTTTGAGCCTGGTGGGTTTCTTGGGAGATGTTTATTTGCAGAAGTATTTGGTGAGGTTGGCCTGTTCATAGCTGGCTGAGCAGCACTTGCAGATTGTTCCAATTCAAGATCTTCTTTTATCATTACTTCCGTGCCTGCTTTTACAATGGCATCTCCGGCTAAAAGATCTTGAATTGTTTCCATGCTAAACTGGTTTTTGCTCCTTCTTTTGTAGATGGCAGCACCAGCTGGAGCAGTGGTTCTTTTGACTTGCAGCTTTGGTGGTCTGTTAGAAACCTCTGCTTTGGAATAGTCAGGCTTTTGTGGAACTCTTGGATCTTTCTTTCTAAGTTCCTCTAATCTTTTATAAGTTGCCCTGACTCTATCTTCTCCCCACTTTGACACTGAATTCTTTGACCCATAATCTGCTGTAATCAGCTCCTCTTTCATTCTCCTCAACTCTAACATCTTTTCAGCTTCAAATTGTTTGAATTTTTCAGGAGGAGTCTCCTTGACCTTATTTTTGATCATGTCTTGAATCATGGCTGCTTCTTTTTCAAGCTCAAGAATGGTCCAGTTTTTGTACATGTGTTTCTCCCCCTTGTATTTCTTGTAGGTCATGATGTTCTCAATGTAGTCTTTTCTCAAGGACTCATCTGCCCTTTCTGAAATTTTCTGACATACATTTTTGGCAAATCGCTCCATAGCATTGACCTGTGAAAGTAAAAACTGATAGTTTTGTTGAAATTCTCTATCAAATTTCCCTTTCCTGTTTTTGATTGCAATATCCTCTGCTTGTTTGGCCTTAAGTTTCAAGTATTCTTCAATATTGTTAGGCCTGGGATATCCTACAATTGATGGCAAACTCCTTTTGGCTGGGTCATCTTCATAATAGAAAGATTTGATTTCTTCTCTGACTGCAATGAGTTCCAGAGGAAATGAGACACCAGCAGGAGGTAGTGATTGTATAATTTGAGCTGAAGAGAGAGGTATGGGTTTTGGAATAGTGACAAGTGACAGGGATTTTGAAGATGTTGGTGATGGAGATGTGTCATCATCTTTGAGAATTAGTCTTCTCCTTTTTGTAGGAGGGACTGATGATGTTTTGGATGGAACAGTGGTGGTAGATGTAGTGGCAATGGATTGTGATTGACTAACAGCTGTTGAAACAACTGGTGTTTCAACCACTGTTGTCATTACAACAGATGTTATAACATCTGCTTTCTTCTGCTGTATGTCAGCAGGTGTTGTTTTTTGTGGTGATGATGGTAAAGCAGTGGATGTTGTGTGTGTTGAAGTGGTGTGTGTTGATGGAACAACTGTTTGGCAAGCAGTAGTTTTTGTAACTCCTGTTGCATCAGCTGTTTTGTATGGTGGTTTTTGAACAGACTTTGAATGTCTGGTTGGAATGGATTTGGGTTGCCTTACTTTTCTAGTAGGCTTCTTCTTTTTCAGAACAGGATTCATGATCCTTTGACCCAGAAGTACCCTGATCTGGATGATCCATTCTGTCCACCCTGGCTTTCCTTTTGGCCTCTCTATCCCTTTTTACACTTGCAACTGCTTCTGCTAGTGCATTTGTTGTCACATCAATTTTCTTGCTGCCATGTGGCAAAGGGATCTTTTTGGTCATGTTTGAATTTTCTGGTTCAAGATAGAGACCATCCTCTATACCCTTCTTTTTCCACTCCTTAATTTTCTCCCCCTTTTTGGCATTATCTTCTGGGAGTTGATAAATGTAGCGTACTTTTGGAGGAGCAGTGCCAGTGGTGTGCAAGATCTGAGTTTTGAGAGCCTTTAAATCAGTCTGAGTGTTCTTGAACCTTGACTCCATTGCATTTCTCAGCTGTTGAACATGTTTTTCATGTTGCTGATCTGCTAGTTTTGCTTGTTGATGGAGAAAAGGTTGAAATAGATTCTAGAGCTCATTTGTAGCAGGTGCCCTTTGTGGAGCAGGTGCTTGAGGTGGAACAGCAGTTGATTGTACCTTCTGAACTTGTAACACCTGTTGTAGCATATCTTTGAGTTCTGCAACAGAGTTATCAAGCTTTGCAATACGATCCGTCAATTTCTGGTACTTTAAACAATCACCCAAGTTAATGGGATCATCTGATTTCCCACTAGTAGTGGTTTTATCAGTGGTAGATGTAGGGAATATACTCCAGACATTAACCACTGATGCCCCTTTTTCTTGGTACTGGGGTCTTCTTCCTTCAACACTTGACAACCTTTTGATGTTGCCAGTAGGATAAATAAATCCACTGGTGGTTGACAGAGGTGCTATCAAAGGAATTGCCTCCAAGGAAGTCTTATTAACGTAACCACTGTCCAAATGTAACCCAGTGGGTGTAACAGTTGTAGTGGCTGCTTCACTTGGATTACCACCAAGAGTTACTTGTAACTCAAGGGGTGTAACCTCCTCAGGTTGTGTTGGTGGGTTAGCAAAGATTGATACAGCAGACCCAGTCAGTGGTTGAGGCATATTCTCATTGATAGGTGATTGAGAAGGACTGGTTAATGCCTGGTTCAAATCAATTGCATCCAACAGCAGTTTAGTTGGTGGGGGAATTGTGGATGTGAAGGATGGTGTAGAAAGTGGAGTTGCCCCGGGTATTGAGCTGTGGATGATAGAAACGAGTGTTTCCAGAGCATCATGATGTGGAGACCCTATTTGTACAACCTGTTCTTTTTGTGAAGAAGCAGGAAGATTTGTGGTTATGGGTTGAGATATTTGTACCAACTGCTGTGAGGAAGTAGCAGCAGTGGTTTCTTGTGACATTTGTGTTGTCACTGGCAGAAACTCTGGTATCTCATCCTCCAGAGATGCCTTTTTGATGGTTTTGGGGGGTTCTTGTGTTTTTCTTTTTGTTGGCTTTTTGGTGATTTTAGGTGTGGGTTTCAAAACAGTTGTGATGCTGCTTTGATCACCTTGAGCAGTGGGCTCAGCAGCAGATACCTGAGGAGCAGTTGTAACTGCTAAAATCTTCTTAGGCACCTCTGCTTGTGTTTTGCAAGGTGCTAACATTCTTGAAAAAGTTTCAGTTGTTAAACTGTTTATTGAAATGGAATTACCTTGGTTTATTACAGCTAAATCATCCTTACTGAATTTCTTTTCAAAATAGTAACTTAAAAACCTTGGAAACAGTAAGAATGATTTTGTGACAACATTATTAACCAAATCTTTAAAAATTTCCCGAGAGTAGTTAAAATTTTCTCCTTGAAGAATAGCATATCCCAGATTTTGAATCTTTAAAGGGATTTCATTGAAAGAAGTGGTTTTGTTTGAAACACAAAGTAGGAGGGTATGAAATAAAAATCTAGTTGCAGACGGAAAATAACCTTTTTCTAAGGTAATTTTCTTCATCATTGTGGCTTCATACCCTCTTTCAATGAAGTCAGTTTGTAACTCGTTTTTAGTGAAAGAGATTTTACCTTCCTGATCACCGAGTTGAAAGACCTCTGAAATGGATTGTGGTGTGATTTGGACAGCTTTACCCTTTATAGAAGAGTTTATGGTGGTTGCAGTGTCTCCTTGTTTTTCAAGGGTTGCATTCTTCCAGAACTCCCTTTGGGTCGCCAAATAGATTGGTGCATCGGCGGTGAGCAAAGTTTTGTACTTTGATTTTGCCATGATATTAATGATGGAATCGAAAACATTTGTGGTTCCTGGTTTTGTGAGAAGACCCAGGAGATTGTGAGATGGTTTATGTGGAATTTCAGTGGAGATTGCCTTTTGAGAGGCTGTTTTCGAAGATGATTTGGAGGAGGGTTTTGTAGATTTCTTTGATTTTGTCATTTTGAGGATGATTGATCGAAGAAATTTGTGAAGAAATGAGATGAAAAACTGCTTTGAGAAGAGAATTTTTAAGAATTCAATTCGACAGTAAAACCCTGTTTTGGTGGTGAATGGGGGATTATATAGGGAAGAAAGTGAAGGCTGAGGTGGCAGCCGTTATAAAAAGTCTGACCAATATGTACTGCCCACGTGACAACCCCTGGTGAAAGTGAAGGACAGTACTTTTGTGAAAGTGACTGATGAAGGCAGTGGTATGAAAGCAGTGGATGATTTTCACTATCAGTGGATAGCATATCAGTGGATAAGACACTGCTTTTGAACAACAGAGTTTATCAAAATAATGAGAGAGCAGGGGTTGACTTTCAGCAGTGGACAGACTTTTGAAGTAGAGCAGACTTTTGAACAATCAGTGGTTAATGGCAGACTTTTAAAGACTTTAATGAAAAATTTTCATTTTTAGCTATTTTTAAGGATGGAGTTTTGATTTTCTGAAAACATTTTGTTGCTTTTATTCATAGAAAAACAAGATGTTGCTTGTTATTCCATGTTCAGCATCCCAATCCTAGAGACCAAACTTTCAAAAGTGGCTGTATCAAGTGCTTTTGTGAGCACATCAGCCAGCTGGTCTTTAGTTGGGACATGATGCAGAGAAATCAAACCTTTTTCATAGCAATCCCTCACAAAGTGATGTCTGATGTCGATGTGTTTGGTGGTTGAGTGGGAAACTGGATTTTTGATGATATTTTCTGCTGCCTGACTGTCCAACATGAGTGGTGTCTTTAAGGCAGTGATACCAAAATCCAGCAACTGATTTTGAAGCCACAGGAGTTGGGCTGTACAGCTTGCAACAGCAATGTATTCAGCTTCAGCAGTGGATGTTGAAACAGCTGCTTGCTTTTTGCTTTGCCATGAAACTAAGCAATCACCTAGAAACTGGCACCCTCCTGATGTGGACTTCCTTGTGGTGTGACATCCAGCAAAGTCACTGTCTGAGAAACCTGAAAGCTTGATGTTCCCATTAGCTGGATACCAGATACCAAGTGTGGGAGCACCTTTTATGTAGCTGAAGATCCTTTTTACAGCAATGAGATTTGATTTTCTGGGAGCTGATTGACTTCTTGCACAGACACATGTTGCAAACATGATGTCTGGTCTAGATGCAGTTAGGTACAATAAAGACCCAATCATGCTTCTATAAAGTGTTTGGTCAATCAGCTCATCCTTTTCATCAGACATGACCAGCTTATTTGTTGACATGGGTGTGCTGCATGGTTTACAATCATTCAAATCAAATTTGGTTAAAAGTTCTTTAGCATATTTGCTTTGATGAATGAAAGTTCCATTTTGCAATTGCTGTACTTGGAGACCAAGAAAGCATTGCAGCTCACCCATAGCACTCATTTCAAACTCTGCTGTCATGAGTTCTCTAAACTCTTCACACATTTGGTTACATGTGCTTCCAAAAATAATGTCATCCACATAAATCTGGACAATCATTAAATCCTTCCCTCTCCATTTTAAAAACAATGTTTTATCAATGGTACCTCTTTTGAAACCATTTGAGAGTAGGAAGTTGGAAAGAGTTTCATACCAGGCCCTTGGTGCTTGTTTCAGGCCATACAAGGCTTTGTTTAGCCTATAGACATGATCTGGATAAAATGGATCCTCAAAACCTGGAGGTTGACAAACATACACCTCTTCTTGAATTGTACCATAGAGGAAAGCACTTTTGATATCCATTTGAAACACCTTCATATTGTGGTTGACAGCAAAGGCCAGGAACAGTCTAATGGCTTCCAATCTTGCAACAGGGGCAAATGTTTCGTCATAATCAATCCCCTCTTCCTGTCTGTAACCTTGAACCACAAGCCTGGCTTTATTCTTGACAACAATACCCCTTTCATCAGTTTTGTTCTTGAAGACCCACTTTGTGCCAATGGGACTAACCTCTTCTGCCAGTGGTACAAGCTCCCATACTTGTTGTCTTTTAAACTGTTGGAGCTCTTCTTGCATGGCTTCTACCCAGCTGTTGTCTTTCAGTGCCTCTTGGTACTTGACTGGCTGATGGAGTGATAGAAAACCAGCAAAAAGACAAATGTTTTGGGATTGACTTCTTGTGAGTACCCCTTCATTTATGTTGCCAATGATTTGATCAGGTGGATGAGATCTCAAGAAGATTAAATCTCCTTGATATGGTATGATGGCATTGGTTGGTGAAGGCTGCAAATGTGTATCATCTGAGCTAACCACTGCTGGGGACTTTGATGATCCAGCAGTGGCTTCAAAAGGTGGTGGTATAGGAGGTAATGAAGTGGACAACTGCTGACTTTTATCCACTGTTTGAGGACTTTTGTCAGCAGTGTTTGAGGATGTGGAAGCAGTGGTTGATGGGCTACTTTGGTCAACAACTGTTGAGGTAGCAGTGGTTGAGCTTTGACAACTGTTTTGAACAGCTGGTGCTTTTCCCTTTGTGGCAGACCTTTGAGGGATGATGAGTTCATACCCATAGTCTGGTGTTGTATCCTCTGATGGACCTGCACTGTTAGTCTTGACAGCAGTATTTTCAAAAGTGAATTTTTGCAAGATCAAACAGATCTGCAGGGTTTGCTGGGATTTTCATTGATGAGAGTTCATTGAACTTAACATTCAAAGTCTCCTCCACTGCCTTGGTTCGTGTATTGAACACTTTGTAGGCCTTGGCAGTGGTTGAGTATCCCAGATGATAACCACAATCAATTTTGGCTGCAAATTTTGAAATGGAATCTTTTAAGTTCAAAATAAAGCATGGGCAGCCAAACACTTTGAAATATGAGATCAGTGGTTTAATTTTATACAGAATTTCATAGGCAGTCTTTTTGTGCCTGGGGTTTATTAAAACTCTGTTCTGAACATAGCAAGCAGTGTTTACTGCCTCTGCCCAGAAAGTTAATGGCAAACCTGAATCTGCAAGCATGGTTCTGGCAGCCTCAATCAGAGTTCTGTTCTTCCTTTCCACTACCCCATTCTGCTCCGGTGTTCTAGGGATGCTGTACTGCCTTACAATCCCTTTCTTCACACAGAAGGCATCCAACTCCCTATTTTTGAATTCTGTGCCATTGTCACTCCTGAAGCTTTTCACTGGAAGGTCAAATTGCTTTTCAACCTGTATTACAAAGTCTTGCAAAATGCCTGCAGTTTCATCTTTTGAGTGCAAAAAGAAAGTCCATGTGAACCTAGAAAAGTCATCAACAATAACCAAACAATATCTTTTCTTTTTGAGGCTCATGACTTGAACTGGGCCAAACAAATCCATGTGTAGCATTTGCAAACACTGGGTTGTTTTGGACTCTTCAATGGATTTGTAAGAACTTTTATGCTGTTTTCCTTTTAAACAGGAAATGCAATGTTCAGGACATGAAAACAATTTTTGTGGTAGGCCTCTCACCAAACCATTTTTTGAAATTTCTGTGATTGTCTTAAGATTTGTGTGTCCCAGCCTTCTGTGCCAAAGTTCTGTCTCTTTGTTAGAGGCAGCTGAGAACAGACAGACATCAGCTCTGGGACACTCTTTTGACATGTCAACAACATAAACATTGCCACTTCTTTGAGCAACAAGTTTAGTTTGACCAGTTTTGATTATTGCTTCAATCTTTTTGACCATTTCTGGTCCAACAATCCTACAACAATCTTTTGTGAAGAATGACCCAAATCCCTTGTCACTCATTTGGGACACACTCAGAAGGTTGAATTTTAGATTGTCTATTAGATTGACATTTTCAAATTTTACTTTTCCAGACTGCACTGTACCAGACCCCAGAACTTTTCCTTTACTATTATTCCCAAAAGATATATCACCCCCACCATGGATTTTAAAATCTTTGAGGAGGGCTTTACATTCTGTCATGTGCCTGGAGCCTCCACTATCTACATACCAAAGACTGTCAAAGCATGCAGAAGCTCCCTTGGCAGCTGCCATCATTGCACAATCACATTGATGATCTTCCTCATCATCAGCTTTCACCTTCTTTTCACCAGCCTTTTCTTCTTTCTCTTCTTGTTTGTCCTCTTCGGACCATGGATCTGTCAGTGGTTCAATCAGGGAAACTGAACTTTCTCCCAACAGTAGTTCACCAGCCACAACAGTAACCACTGCTTCAGTCACCTCTTCCACTGTTTCAAAGCTCTGCTGTTCCTCCTCAGTTTCAACCCCCTCCTGTATTGACTCTAATGCCATCAAACAAAACTCATCATGAGAAGAATCATTAGAAGCATAGAGTGCAAAATTTTCATCATTAAGGTCTTCAGGCATACTGCTCCAGTCAACAAACCCTTGAGTGAAAAAACTTTGTTGATCTGGTTGTAATGCTGCTGGAGCAGTGGTTTGAGGTGCAACAGGTTGCACTTGTACCTGTGGAGCAGGGGTTTGAACATATTGGATTTGTGGAATAGTAGTTTGGACATAGTGTACTGGCACAGGGGCAGCAGCATAGTGAGCAGTGTTCAGTTGAGCGGCTGGGGTATACTGGGCATAGTGCACAGTGGTTTGGTTTTGAGGTCTAGGATTTGAGCTAGGATGAGTAATTATGGGACCAGTAGTTTGACTCCTACATTCCCTAGCAAAATGTCCCAACCTATTACACTTGTAGCACTTGATTTTCGATTTATCCAACCCAACCCTTAGATTCCCATGCAAACCTGGGAATTTTCGCCCTGTTCTTTTGTAAAATTTGCTAGTTCTAACACTTAGCAAAGCCAGTTGATGTAGGATGTCCATTTCCTCTAAGTCAGTGGGATCGAAATGTTGTAAATCATTGAGTTCAAAGCTTAGATTATCTGACATCTGGTTTTCGTTAGCAGTGAATGCATAACTTGCAGAGTGAGGATCAGGGTTGTTAAAATTTGCACCAGCAGTTATGTCAATGAAGTGATCATAACCCTGATCCTTACCACTGCTCCCAGATTCTTCTTGACCCAGAAGAGCAGTATTACCGAAAGTGTAATCATCGGTAACTTTTCCTGACTCTTGTAACCTCCTTTTCTGGTTCAACTCCGTTTCGTAGGTCAGGAGTCGACCGTGGAGTTGGGTCAAGGTCAGATCCTTGAATTCAGGTGAGTTTCGGGTGACAAAAGCTATGGTGTCCCATTTTTCTGGCAGTGACCTGAGGAACCTGCTATTTTGAGTTGAGTTTGTAAAAGTGGTGTTAACAAGCCTCAGTTCACTGATGAGACAACTGAAACGCTCAAATTGTTGCGTTAGTGATTCGCCTTTAACGTAGCAAAATGTTTCATACTGTTGGTTCAGGATTTCCCTATTGTTTTCTATGACTTCTTCAGTTCCCCCAAACTGTTCCTTAAGCACGTCCCATAACTCTTTGGCACTGTTACAGTGTAACAGTCCAGCATATATCTCATTGGGCAGCGCTGATGCTATGATGCTAAAAGCTTTAGCATCTAGTTCGATCTTTTGAAAGTCGGTTTCGGTATAATTTTCAACTGGTTTTGGAACGAACTTTTTAGCATCTTCAGCGCTTGGCACTGAAGGAACATGGGGACCATAAATGACAGACCTCCAACAACCTGTTCTTTGTTGAGCAAGGATGTGACCCATCCTTCTCTGCCAGATGTTGTACTCATTTCTTTTTAGCATAGGTGGTTTAAAAAGTGAGCCGATGTTGTTTTTATCATCCTGAGATTGTGACGTCATTCTTGTTGTTTTACAGACACTGAGAAATCAACTTTAATGGTGATTAATCCTTGCTCTGTTTTTCAACGGACGAACAAACGATCAGTATCAACTGTTATGAGCTGAACTATTTATGTCAAAATGATTGTTAAATCAAATTTGACTGTCCAAGCTCTGATACCAATTGTTGGATCTGAGTTTCTTTTTGATTGTATTTTCGTTTGAAATTAAGATGGAAATGAAAGAGTTGTGCAGCGGAATTAAGATGAAAACAAACTTTGCATACAATCAAATGAGAGTAATACTTTTAATCAAACATCTTTACACAATGAATCGAAAGATTGAATTTGTTTCAACAACAATTACAATGATTGATGAATGAATGCAAACTCCCCCTCAGCCAGAGCTCAGTAGTTTATTCGTGCAAAGAAGACGATGTGGTGAAAGAGCTAATAGAACAGTACAAAGTACTGAACTATTTATAGGCACTTGCAAACCACTGAGCATCTTAGCTGACGTCACCATGAAAGTGACATCTAACCTCCTAACAAACTCTAACCTCTGATCTATACAAACTCTGATGTACTAACTACTGCTATTACATTTCTTTACATTAAAGACACTTAAACAGCTGCTGCATCCTTCCACTGCTGTGAACCCAGCAGTGCCTGTCCGGATCAGCAGTACTTGACTCAAGGCAGTAGATTGAGTCAGCAGAGCTTTGGTCTTCCATCAGTCTTTGACATTGGTCAGTAGATGCAAAGCAGCAGTTGTAGGTCAGCACTTAGTAAGATCAGCAGATAGGAGGTCAGCAGATATGAAACCACTTTCAAGGGGAGAGATTTGCATGAACCAACTGTAATCGTCTGCTTATTCTGGATCCACTGCTCTGATCCAGTTTTGGCTTTAATTATCTGTTCCTCTGATAGGGTTCAATCCCAACAGAGATGATGGGGATCATGATGATGAAATTGCTACTGGTAATCAGTTGGCAGTGAATGATGATCAAGAAGCTAAGAACATGCCAATATTTGATCATGGTAATTCAGATTCTGAGGAGGAGCAGATTTCAAGTCAAACAAAATGTGAAGTTGTGATGACTGAAGAAGTTATACAAGAAGCTGTTACTGAAAAACAGAAGAGTTTTGAGGAACTAATTTCAAAGAAAGAAGAATCTGAAAAGTTTGTATCTGAGAAATCTGAACCAGTGATTAAGAAAGAGATTGCAGAAGACACACTAGTCTTTGAGATTGTTCAAGAAGAGAAGAAACAGACTGACGATATTCAGACTTTGAAAGCTGAAAAGAAAGCTGATGATGAACATATTTTGGAGTTGCACTTGAACTGTGAAAAACTAAAAACTGAAAATGTCAAACTGCTGAGTGATGTGGACAGTTTGACATTGGAAAATAAAGTTTTGAAAGAAAAAGAAAAAGAGTTTAAAAATGAAAAATGAAAAATTGAAAAAGATTTTCAAAGTCAAATGAAGGTTTTAGAAGATGAAAAATCTGTTATTCTTAACAATAATCTTGAAAAACAAATTGAAATAAATTCTCATCTTCAGAAAATCATTCGGCTTGAAAATGAAGTTGAAATTGCTCGAAATAAAATTACCGAGCTTGAGAATAAATTGAAAGGTTTTGTGAATTCTACATCACATGTTTGTCACAAATTTTGACAAATTCAAAATTGAAGATTGTGATGACAAAGCTGATGATGAAAAAGAAAAAAAAAAGAAAAATATTTTTAGATTTACAAGAAAATTTTCAAAATACTGTTTTGCAATCTACTGAAACAGGTGAATGTTCTAAACAAAAACCTGTTAAGAAGAGTGTAGAACAGAAACAAAAAGTTAAAAATTCGAAAAATTTTAAAAATGAAAATAAAAGCTCATCAGTTCAGTCATCAAATCAATATAAAAAATCACAAAAATTTGTAAATGAAAATTCACAAATTGATGGTAATAAGTGGTGCAGGTTTGACCACAGTGCTCAAAAGACAAATCCAGCATTGAAGAGGAGAAATGATTATCACCAAGCCAAACAATGTTATGATCTGAAGGTTTGGACTGACAGAAGTGGATGGTACGATAACAGAGTGTGCTACACCTGTGGTGTTAGAGGACACATTGCTGTTAACTGCCAGAATTGGTATTGTGAGACAAGAAGATGCTTTGAATGTAATATCAGAGGACATATTGCCAGAGATTGCCCAAGGAGATCGATGGGAAGATTGAGGGTTGAATCTCAGAGAACGGTAAAGAAACCAGTCACTGTCAAGCCCAAAGAACAGAAAGTGGAAGATAAGAAAGTAAAGCTTTCACAAGGGCAGAAAGACAGACTGAGGAAAAAGAGGAAGAAGGCGAGAGAGTATTTGGAGAAGATTTTGTCTTCGGGTTCACCGGTTGGTTTGAATAAAAGTTCTGATGAATCGATTCAGTCGACGGCAAAGTGAAGCAAATTGAATTCTTCAGATGCAAATCTGAGGACGAACAAGAAGAAAAAGAAAGTTATTGGCGATGAATCTGGCTCATCCAAGTCAGACAAGCCAAGTTCGGGCAATGAATCTGATTCCACAAAATCAGAGGAGCCACAAGTTGAGGTAAAAAAGGAAGAGACAGTTCCATTAATGAATGATGAGAACTTTCCACCATTACGAGCCGCAAACCTAAAATCAAAAGGTGTTGATGCTGGAAAAATGTTTAATAGCAATGTTAAACATATTTTTAGTAAGATGGTTGATGGTAAGGAAAAAGGAGTAAAAGAGTTTTATGAAGAAAAGAGAAAAGCTCAAAATGCGCCTAAGGCTGGTCAGGCTTGGGTGTCAAAATCTGTTGGTTGAATTCCTGATTTGCCGGAGCTTCCAGGTTGGTAAGTGTGAAGCAGGTATCGGCATCATTCTTGAGAAATTCACAGGATGGTAACTGTGATATTTCGTGTTACAAGTGGTTAATCAAGGTCATTAAATTATACTTGATTTTCTACAAGAGATAGTGGTATTTGTTCTCATATTGTTAAAAAAAATTTACGAAATGGTTAAAAGAGAACAAGGTGATGTGTTGACCCCAAACTCACAAGTGATGGGTAAACAAACTAATTTTTTCCAGAAAAACCATTCTGATTAAAACAAACTTAAGTGTTTTGAACTCATTATGGGAAAATAGTTTGTTGTAAGGGGGAGTGTTGATCGAATACGCCGAAACCCTCACGGCTGAACAAACATGATTACTTTCATCAGATTGAAACACGGTTTTCAAACTGTTAAGATCAATGGGTTGTAAATCATGGAGGTATGTTATATTTTCTGCAAATCAGAGCACTTTTAGCAGAAAATGGATGGAGAGACAATGCTATCAGTGTTGGTTGTCAAATTTTCTTTAAATTGTTTTGCATTTTAGGGGGAGAAATATTGTTAGAAAATCCAAAAACATTTGAAAATTTGAAAAAGCCAAAAACATGATAAAATTTAAAAAATTGAGTTTTTGCTTAAAAAGAGGAAATGATAGTACATTAGTAGACAGTTACAGTACGCTAAAGAATTGGAAAGTTTAAATGTGTTAAACGATCTCACTGTGGATGTGTCGGTAGATTTTTATACATTTAGTAAACTTTTTCGGAATATAAACCTAAATTTCACACTTGCTTATTTCATGGGGAACACTACTTGGATATATAGGTAACCCCTGAAATCTCGTTTGAAAGGTCTTGTATTCTGATATACTAGGTTTTTATACTCAGTGATATCTGGGGTATTATTCCAGGACTTCTGCTGAATGGAAATTCTGACCTAGTCCCCGAATAATACTTTCCACAATGCTTGAAACACAGCATCACCCTCAGCATCAATGATAAGACAATAAAATTGCTTAGCAATGCTGTTGTAAAAAAGATCCTCTAAAGGGGACACACCCAAGTTGAGTCATGATCTCTCTGCTGAACGGTAGTTCTGACCTGAGCTCTCATGATTCTTCATAATTTATTAACCCCTTACAGATATCATTTGTGTTATAACTACCTGTAAGACTGAATATTGGGATCTGGATACGGGAGTATATTCAAGAGGTGGGACACATGAATGAGTTTAAGTTCTTAATACACCTAATTCGTATCCTGAATCAGTTGAAATTTGTATGAAAATTTAAGTGGACAAGTATATCGACAATCTAAGTGAATTGTTTAATTCTTAAAGTGAAATTAAGCTCAACGGTACTTGTGACTTGTCATAAACTGATATGATCCTCTGACGCATACTCAAAACAAAAATATTGTCTGTAAATATGTTTGTACATATTTCTTTACTGCTTTATATTTTCATAAAATTCAAAAAGATTTTGATTTCTGCTTTATTTTCGACAACTGATGTCTGAGTGCTGAGTTTCATAATCTAAGTAAGCTGATCGTGTTTCTGAAAATAGTCACTGAAGACTTCGTCAATATCCGAGGGGGAGTCTGTTAGTGCATTACGTCTATTGACTTCGTCTTGTATTATGTAATAGTATGTTTAATGTAATTTAGCTTGAAAGTGGTGATTTCCCTTGAAAATGTCACTTGACAGTTTCAAGCTAAATCAATTCCTATTGATTTCCCTTGAAAGTGTCATGTGTCATTTCAAGCTAAATCAAGATTTCCCTTGAAAGTGTCAGGTCATTTCAAGCTAAATCTCCTCCACTATAAATAGCATTCAAGCTAAATCATTTGTAACTTTCAGAAACTTTCGAATCTGAGTAGCGAAACTCTGCCGAATCGTCTCCAGGTTGTAAAACAGTATCATATCAATATAAGAGACTTTATAATTACATCGAGTGTCCGTTTCATTGATTCCGCCTCTGATTCGGATAAAAAACTCTTCTGATCGACTCAGTTAGGTCGAAAACCGATCCAACTGCTAACTTATGAGGGGATCAAAGAGTTTGGACCCCCGCCATCCAATACCGTGAAGCATTGAAGGAGGTCCTACTAAATTTGACCCAGGTCCATTGCAGGACCTCTAAACGCTGAACAATGGCAAGACCTTTACCACACCGTTCCCTTAACCCCCGACCAGGTAGCCAACATACCTCCATATAGACCGTGGAGATATGAATGGTGAAAATCTTTTATTTTATATAGACAGTAAAATAATGCCAAGACACCACGGACAAACGATAAGGAAAGATCACCTTCAACATAAGTAACTAGTTATTAAAGTCATTAATACAAAACCAAATAAAAAGTGCAAAAGATTAGAAAATAAAAAGTATTATACTAGACACTTTGTCTTCACCAAGTGATGTAAGAGACTTAGGCAAACATGGCCTTGCTTGTCAAGAACTCTTACGATCAATCTTGGATCCCGAGACGACTCACACACTCTATGATGGACAATGGATGATGGTGGTGGATGATGGTGTTGTGATGGTGGTGGGTGGTGGATGAAGTGTGAGAGAGGTGGTGTGCCAAGGGATGAGTTGAAATGAAACCAAGCACTCATATTTATAGGCTGAACAGAAGGCTGGGCACGGCCCCGTGTCCGCTGGACACGCCCCCGTGCCTGTCTGACATTCTCTCTCTTCATTAATTGTAATTCGCAATTACAATTAATGCGCCTGCTGTACTTTCGCCACGCCCCCATGTTTACTGGACACGGCCCCGTGGTGAGCAATAGAAGCTTCTATAGGTTTGTCTTTTCTGCTGCTTCTTGGGCACGACCCCGTGCTGGCTGAGCACGGAGCGTGTTCAGTCTTCTGCTTTCTCTGTTTTGCTTGGGAAGATGCCGTTGAGGGGTCGGGCAGTCCACTTATGTTCCTTTTCTTGTATTTATGTTAGATTTAGCTGTCTTTTTGCTTCTTTTGTGAATTTGAGCTCATTTAATCCTGAAAATACAAAAGGAAGACAAAAACACTCTTTTTCCAACATTAGTACTTAAAAAGGGTTAGTTTTATGCCTCATTTGATGTAATTTATATGTTGCATTTTACACACATCAATGATGCCAAGGATATCCGGGACATGGTCATTAACCCCCCAAAGGCTTTAAGTGAACAAGACTGTTTAAACGAGCCGATCAAATTATTCAATTAACAACCCAAAGATGTAAGATTTGATGCTCGATCAAGCGGTATTCTATATACCGTAACCCAAGCCCGTATAGGGAAAATAAGTTAAAAGTATTTACCCGAGTAAAGTATAAATCACAACTAGCAAGTGAAGGTAGCTTTTACTGATTCTCCTTATTCTGGAACAAAGGTTTATGATAACCTATTAGATTTCTAACGGGTCTTTATTTAAGCCTAAGCTTAGATCGGCTAGTTTAAAGGACGATACGGTTCAAACGCACGATTAAGCGAAGACCGGATAGAATGTGATTTAGACCCGACAAGTTTGAATACTTGTATAATATGAGTATACTAAATACATTCTGGATTTTGAGACAAAAATGATAAGGTTTGACCCGTTTCGGTCAATTTATGCAAACTAGTTACATAAACCGAACCGAGCGCGAAAAGGGCGTTACGGGTAACCATAAGAGTCATATGCAAGTTCCCTGAGTTAAAATGGCTTAAATATATTATAATATCAGTAAGATATCTTCTATTATGCCCCAAATGAATTTAAACACAATTTATGCCTTATAAGGGCATTTTGGTCATTTAAAAGATTATAAAAGAGTTAAATTAGAAATCTGAGTTACAGGTCTGGTTTATACAGGAAATATACTAAATTTAACATGTTATAACAGTAGGGTATGACCCATATGTGAAAATCATCATTTAAAACCAAACTATGTACCTTAGGGGTATTTTGGTAATTTCACAAGGGCTTAAAAGGCCAAAATTGGAAACCTGAGTTCAAAAACTTGTACTTACTGTTATTTTATAAAAATATACTAAAAACATCAGTAGGTATCAACCTTATATGTTTAATATGGTTATAGTACATACTATGCGTTAAAAACGCTTAAAAAGGCGATTTGGAGCCGTTTCCGGGTTTGTAAGAGAAAGCTGATATTTTTATATTTCCAGAATGCTCAAAATATTTTATTTAACAAATAAAATCAGTAGAAAAAGGTTTGGGGTCAAAAGGATTTATAAAACTCGTTTTATGGCTAAAAAGGGTAAAATCAGTATTAACCGAATTAAACTTAGAGACCTATGTTATGCTCAGCCAAAAATTAAATAAAAATCTTTATAAATCCCAAAATATTATATTATAACAGTGGGTAAAAAGTTTGATATTAAAAAGTGGGTTTAAACAGGTTATACGCTAATTACGCCAATTAATTAACATAAAGCTTTCAAAATACGCTAATGAGCATAACTCTTATTCTGGACCTCAAACTGATATCAAATTTTTGGTGCAAGTTTATAAATCAGTAAAAAATGTTTCTACTCTTTCACTTTTTCAAAAATCACGTTTTATAGTCAAAAGGGCATAATAGTCAATTTTAAGCATAAATCGGAAACATGCATATGAATCGGATAGGTATTGAACCAAGTTGTACAATCTCAGAGAGTTATACATATATGAAACCTGGTCCAAAATAAGCTCTAAGATAGATCTCAAACATGCATGAACGGGTCAGAACTGAAAGTCAAAGAAAAAGTCAATTTATGCGACTTTCGGTTCCGACCGGGTTTAAACTGAAAATTGTCGAGTTGAACATGTTGAGACATGTTCTTACATTAATTACCATGTTATTTTAATGATCAAACAGGTTGCATGTACCCTACATTGCTAATCATGCTTAAATTTGCAAATAACAATTCTGTTGACTTTTTGAAACAAGCTTTGACTCGACAATTAACATAGTTAGAGTAGGAATCTGAAAATACCCTTTTAAGGGTTTGTTACCCATATAAATACCAACTTGTAGGTACTTTTAATTCGAGAAATGACTGAGCAAATTTCGTTTAATCTCAAAGTCAAACTGGATTTACGATGGTTTGACTTTTGCTTAAATAACTAAGCTAGAACGAATTTGAGGAGGTTATAAACACTTACAAGAGTCCTAATAAAGCTTAGAGACCACTAGAAGGTTGTCTTGACGTCTAGAGAGCTCCAGAGATGATCTTGTGAATTTTTGAACATGCAAGTGTTGAAGGTTGCAAGCTTCAAGACCCTTTTATGACAAGTTTGATCTCATGTGAGGCTGCCACAGAGGCCTACTGATGTTGTAAGAAGAGGACAAGTGCCCTTACATGCATTAAAACCCATTGGAGAGCCCCAGGTATCGACAACAGCTGGAAACAACTCGAAAACAGACCTGCAAATGGCACCTGTCGCTGTTTGTTCGCTGGTGACTTGTAGGCGGGCCGCGACAGGCCTCTCGCGGGCCGCGTACCAGCTGTCGACCAGCTTAACAAATTTTCAACATTTACATTTCAGTCCTTGGCCTTTGTTACGTGGTTTTGGCTCCTTTTCTTGCACATTAGACCCTCAAATCTGATTTTTAAGGACCTTGGGACTTTTATAAACATGGTAAAGTCCTTGGTTAACTTTGTGCTTACCCGAAAAGTCTCGAAATTCAACGTTAACGCAATTAACCCTTCGTGCACGGTTTTGATCATAACTTTCTCATATGATAACGAAACTTGATGAAATTTTTACCACATATTCTAGTGAGTATATTTTACCATTAAAAAGCTTCGGGTTTGCCAAAAGGTCACTCAGATGTATACTTTCAACATGTTGACACTTTTAGCCCCTGTAGTTCGTAATTCCTCACTTTCTTTCATTTTCCGCTTTGTATGATCCATGATCTAATCGTTTAAGATTATAAACACCATGTAGGGTTATTTTAGAGCCTATTTATCCATTGTTGATACTTTGGACCCTTATAATCACATAGTTTCACTGTTTGTCAACTTTAGTCCCTCTAAAGTATGTTTTCACATATTCAAAGCCCATGACACGTGTCAAGACATTATTGGACGTAAATTTTAGAGGTGTTACATCTATAGTTATGGCTCTGATACCAATTTGTCACACCCCAACCGATGGCGGAAACATCGGAGTGAGACGAAGAGAGATTGCTCATCACACATAACGCTAATTGTGACAATAGAATTAAAGATAAATTGATTTCTTTCATAAATAAATGTTACAATACATGGAATTTGAAATACAACATGTTAAGTACAAGAAAAACAATACAACAACAAATATGAAATTTATACAACGTATTTAACCTAAACGTCTATATGTGTATCTAGGCATCAACGCTACTTCATTTCATGGCATTCGTCACCCTCAACCTGTAACATGTTAAAATAAAGTTCAATGCAAAAGCAAAGGCGAGTACACAAGGTTTGAATAGTATAGCGTAAGTATAAAAGCATTTTACTCGAATCCACATGGCAATTTGTATACAAGGTAACTAGCATGCACATCATTATGTCTAAACCCAAAGTGTCCACTAGTATTTAGCATCCCTCGCCACAAAAGTGACGAGACCGTATAGTATATTGACCTAACAAACCCCCGTCGGGTGGTGTGCTACTCCTATAGCGCTATATTTGTTAAGCGAGGGTATAACATAGTAATGGCATAAAGCATGTATTATCAAGCATAACAAGTAGCATGTATGTCGGATTGAGTTCACAAAGTATGTTTAAGTGTGTGAAAGTGTAATTTTTGTATGGTAACATGTTACAACCCAAGAGTGGTTTAAAAAGTAAATGGGTCGAGTGTACTCACAAAGTTTGCGTATGCTTTCCGATTATCCAATTGGTGACGAGTAGGGATTTAGAGTCCGAAAGTATAAGGGTTAAAGTTCAAGTATGCTTAGAGTCGTGATTCGGAATAAAACAACATGAAAGTATTATATCAACATATTCATCTTCAACACATAACACTTGTATGACACTTGGTAACCACGAGGGTTATAATAATGTTTTCATGAGTTGAAGACTCATAAGAATCATAACAAGGTTTAGGTCCTAGATGATGTCCTACTACTTTGACAAATGAACATGAATTCAACATTGAAGGGGTAAGGTCCCAAAAACCTCATAAAAAGGATTTGAGACCATACCACAAACTGGTTTTTTCAACCTTTTTAACCTTGCGCGGCCGCGTATAGGTCTTATTAAAGGAAGAAAACAATCAGTAACTTATAATCGCGCGCCCAAAGGATAACATGAATCCTTGCGCCTTCCCCAAATTAACAAAGGATCAAAACCTTTTGTTCAGATACCTCCGCCTAAATATCCAGACTTGGATATTATTTTGCCCAGACCTGGGAGTTATTCATCTGCGTCCACACGGTAAGGTGTCACACCAGATTACAACAATAATCTAGAAGGAAATACAATCGTGCACCACCCAGACGGTTATAACCGTCTGGACACGTGTCATCACCATAAGCAACTCTGAAATCACAACAAAGGCATGCAATTGGAGAGTAATCTCCACTTAATCACTTTCCACGTGGCAACTCCCCAGCCATAGATCAAACCACGATCCGTGTGCACTCACATCGGATCGAGACAACTTAACGGAAGAAAAGATAACCGCTACGGCGTTAGCATCTTCCGTCATCTTTTCAATAATAGGTTTTCCCTCCCAAACTCCCGGTTATAAATAAGAGAACTGTTCAGGTATAAACGCAGATTACTCTCACTCCTCAAATACTTATCTTCTCCAGTACCAATACTTATTCTCACGCCGGAGTCGGGTCAAGGAGAGAACCCTCTTCTCCCCTTGACGAGGCTAACGGTGTTCTTTTTTGCAGAATCACCGGAGAAGGAATTCCATTGCAAATGAATCAACCGAGAGAGAGCTAACCTTTTATGCGGATTCAAACCCCCTAACTATCTCGGTTCCGCCTATTTAGTTAGTGTTTCTTCATTGGCGCCCACCGTTTTCTCAGTTTTTCTAGTTTCTATCTCGTTTCGATTCAGTTCATTCCATTTTCTATTTTTGCACATGGCAGAAAATTCGTCATCTCATCGACAACCTGGTCCTCGACCAAAAGTCGGAAACAATTTACCAATAGAAGGGATCATAGAGGAAGCCTCGGACGATAATGAGGTCCAATCCAATCGAGCAAATGATCCTGTAACCCCAGGAATGTTACCAGCAAATCCTGCACAATCAATTTTACCACCAGGAGAAACTCCGATATCATGGTATGTCCGGTCCCAAGGAGCATTAAACGCAGTATACTCACAGTTATGTGCTCAAACTGCTCCTATAACCCAATCCCGGAGGCCGGGATCAAGAGCTCATGCCTCTCAACGAGAAGAATCAACTTATGATGATACAAGCAGTTACCGAAGACAACATCATGATGAATTACACCCTCGTCGAAGACAATCGGTCCATGACAGGTTGGGTTCCGAACGAGACATTCATACCGATGAATCCGATCGAACATATCGTTTGAGTGAAAACACCAGCGTATTCAATAGACTACAGCCAAACCATAACAAATACAGGCCTCGAGCGGTTTATAACCCTGAGGCCGAGCACAATTATGATTTAGTTTATCGCCCGGACGAAGCGGCAGAAAACTCGAAGTTCATATTAGAGATAGCTCTGGCTCCGTTGGAAAGGTCCAAGTTACCATCTAACGTTGGGAAATTCAATGGGTTAACTGACCCTGATGATCATCTAAGGGTATTCACCAGCGCAGGGTTGGTTGGCGGTTGGACCCTTCCGCTGTGGTGTCATTTGTTTGTGCAAACACTAACTGGCCCAGCGCGAATCTGGTTTGATAACCTACCAACAGGACAGATCGAGTCGTGGAAGAATCTGCGAAGAAAATTTTTAACACACTTCAGCCAACAAAGGCGGTCAAAACGTGATACATCCGACGTCATGAACATCTGGCGCCGCGATGATGAGAATCTGGAAGATTTTATTACCAGATACAATAAAGAAGTGTTAGAAATTGGAGGTGTTAGCGAACAACTAATCCGTGCTCAGTTTAAGTACGCGGTTAGGTGTGACGACATGGTCAAGGTGTTATCGGGAACAGAGGGTCTCCCCACGAGTTGGGAAAAGATAATGGCGGCGGCCAAGGTTTATGCGCAGACCGAGAAAAACCTTACTACAAACAGGCCACCACCACCACACAACAGGCCAGCAGACTTAAGCGCAAATGGAGAAAAAAGGTACAAAAAGTCATGGCGTGAAGCATCAGGAAGTCGATCCTCGGAAGACGGCCATACAACAACTAACAAATTCTCTGCTCAAAGAGAAAACAAACACGAAAATAGGGAGAGACAGTGGACTCCCCTAACAAAAACCCCAGCAGAGGTACTGAGTACCGAGGATCACCAATTCAAACCCCCGATTCCGATGAAGAGTAAACGTGGTCAAGACCCGACGCAGTACTGTGAATATCATAAGGATAACGGGCACACCACGAACAACTGTATATCTCTGCGCACGGAAATCGAAAAGGCTCTCAAAAATGGAGAACTTACGCATTTGCTCCAGAATATGCGCAAGGAGATTAAACAGATTACTCGGGGAGAAGAAGGCTTAAGCAAACGGGCTAAGACTTAAAGAACTCTGTACGTTTTCCGCGGAAAAGACACGACTTATCAAAAGCGGCGGAACCATCAGGGAGTAAGTTAAGTTCCATTTAATTATCCAAAAAACTTTGTAACGCCTCTGAGCATTATCCACGAATAAAATTACAAAGTTTCTATTATTTTTGTGTTTACAAAGTGCATGCAATTTCTTTTTAGTAAGAGCAAAAACATTATGGTAGTTTAACACCAAGCTCCATGCGCGGTCAGTGATCCCGTCACAAACGACCATAAACTCATACATGAGCTTCATACCAACTTTATTCGCCTTACTAAAAAAAAAAGTAATTGTACTCATGCAAGATATTGTAAAGTCATTCAACAAAACAAATAGAAACCTGCTATTTTTAAGCGAACAAATACGCCCTAGAGAGTTTAGACACGGCAGTGTTTAAAATCCTCGCGCCACAGCGCACCAACAAAACAAGGATCTACATCCTACACAAAACAAAAAAAAAATTGTTCAATACAATCCTATTCAAAATCTTCTCCCCCATCCGGAAAGATTTCCTTAAGTTGCGCAACGTGATCGTCCGATTGCAGCGCCACATTTATCAACTCCATCACTGGAAGTTGTAAGTTATTAAACTCTGTCTTCATAGCAGCCAGTGCGCTGGCAGTATTAACGCCAAAGGTAGCGGACTTGCTATCATCCCAGTTAATTTTCAAAGCGCTATTCACATGTTGGGAGCATTCCGCATAACCTTGCGCATAACCATCTCGTCGCGCAGCAACCATCAAATTAGCAATAGTTTTGTCCAGTTCTTCAGAGTTTAAAACAGACTCAGCAACCTATGAAATCAAATAAAGATAAGCATCAAAACAGGCGCATACATAGACAAAAAAAAAAAAAAAAAAAGGAACTCACACATGCAATCCCGCGATCTTTCAACCAGGCCATATCATTCTTCAAGGGTTCGAGCTCGCTTTCCGCTGAAACCCGCGCCATTTCTGAATTCTCCAGTTTCTCTTCAGCCTCAGTTAAACGGCGGGAGGTTTCAGTATTCTCGGAACGCGCAAGCTCCAGATCCTTCTTCAATTGTTCCTGGTCAGAAACCAAAGCGGTAAGTTCCTCTAATTCTTTATCTCTAACGGCAAGAGTGGCTAAAGCTTGTACCTCCCGTTGCTCACTTCGTTCCCTATGAGAACGCGCCTCCATCAACATAGCTTCCATATCAGCTTTTTCTTTCTTCAATCTTTCTACCTCCGCATCTTGATTCTTCAGATTTTCAACCTCAGCCTTGAGGTTATTTATGATATTGCGAAGGTTTGCCTTCTCGGCATTATCTTTCTCACAAATTCTTCTCCAATTTTTGCGTTCCTCAGATAAAAGCGCAGCTTCAGCTTCAGCTTTTCTTTTCCAACCAGAAACTGACCATTCTTCAGTCTTGCGCTCCGCTTCAAATTTAGCTTGCTCAGTCTCTAATTTAGCCTTCAACTGAGCCACATGTTTTTCATCTTTTGCAAACTTCCTTTGTGATGCTACAAAAGATGCTCGCTCTTTATGCATGCTATACCACTCACGCACTATACGATGAGTAGTAGAAACATGGGATGCAGTTTCTGCATGATAAGATTGATAGGTCTGTTCATAAGGCTGATTTTCCTGAAATTTAATCTCGCCAGGCGGAAGTATCCCCTGCAACCAATCTTGGCATACACGCCAATCCGAGAAAGTATCTCCTTTCTTCACATTCCAAACAGGAATATGAGGATCAGCAGCATCTTTCTCCGTATACATGCGGTAATAATACTCTCCTAAAGTTTCTTCTGGACGAATTGGAGATTGTTTCTCAACACCAGCAGAAGAACCTGCCTCCTCAGTAGCGGCCTTTTCAGTATGCTCAGGAACAGTTTCAGAAGGTCTGGGAGGAGAAGATTGAATTGTCTCAGCAGTTTCCTTTTCCGGTGTCGGTTGATTATCATCATTTACCACACTTGGCTCAACAATCTGTTCAGTTTCTATGTTAATACCAACAGGCTCCTCAGCCTCAACAGTTTTCTCAACACCTTCCCCAGCTATCTCTGAAGACTCTAACGGGTGTGTAACGGTAGCGCGCGGTGGGGAAGGGGGAAGTTCTTTATCAACCACAGTTGGTACGTCCACAGGAACAGAAGAAACAGGAATTTCTGGAAAAACAAAAGTCTATAAAAATCCTATCCGCTCAAAGAAAACAAAGAACAGCAATACCTACCAGGAATGGATTCTGAAACGAAAGCATCTAGGTTTCCCTTTCTAGTAATTTTCTTCCTCTGCACTTTCTTGGGAGGTTGACCCTCCGCATCAGCATCAGCTGGCTTTCTCTTACCAGCCTTCCTATGAACCAAACGCTCGGGACTGGAATCCAGATCGATAGGCTCATTTGGGTTAGAAGGAGGAATATCGGCAGAATCCTTCGGTTCTGGCTTCGGTTCCCGCATGGTCACTACAGGAGTAAGACCCTCCAACGAGTCAGAAACCACCACATAGTCACACCTGGAAACAGAAGAACGGCGCATACCTTTCTTCTCTCCAGCATTTTTCGCCTTCAAAGGTTGAGTCTTAACAGTTTCACTTCTCTTCGGCGCGGAAGTGGACATAGTTGCGCGTTTTTTCTTCTCAGGGCCTATGCCCAAATTCAACAACTCACCTACAAAAAAGCGCAAGACAGAGAAATTTACTCAAAGCAAAAAAAGAAAAACAGATATAAACTCACCAGCACCAGCTGCCGGTTGAACAGATAGGTCCACATCCTGCGGAAGCACAAAATTCTTCACAATACGGTGATACCAGAGCTCCTCTTCAGGTTTCTTCTTGATAGTCCCCATTCTTCCGCCTTCCCTCTTAAAAGCAACAACATATAGAGAAACAACTACATTGAAGAGAAAGCAGGTCAAAAAAAAAGAAGAACAGTGACAAAACCCCAATACTTACTATGACCATCCTCAGTGTACACGGGTTTATCATCACGTTCCATCTTCCAGTTCAAACTCATGCCAGCTCCGACTAGGGCTTTCTCCGGCAAAGCAATATTGGGAACATCCTTCAGATCTTGGTACCAGTTCTCATCAACAGGGGTCTGAATTGATTCAATCGGAATATCGTCCTTCCCTCTTAGCGTCATCTTCATCGGAATCACTCCAGCCTTGATAAAGAAAAATTTCTGTTTCCAATCATGAAATGATTTTGGGGGCTGATGAAGAATTTTCTTTGCAGAAGCCCTCTGAACAAATGAATAAAACCCTTGGGTACAGTGCATATGATAAAAAACCCTAAATCGGGGAACGGTTGGCTCCACATGCATCGTTCGACATACAAATTCGAAATGACGAACCCTAACCATACCAATAGGGTGAAGTTGGGAGATATGCAGATTATAGAATCCAAGAATTTCAAGGAAAAATCTGGTAACAGGCAAACGAAAGTTACCATCGCAGAAAAAATCCCAAAAAAGGGTAATATACCCGGCCGGAGCATTCGCTGCCGTTTGCCCTTCTTCGGGATACAAGGCACCCCAGTTCTCCGGAAATTTAAGATTTTGAATCAAACCCTCAAAAGACGCCCTGGGCCACTTCAATGGTGGAAGTTCAGTCGACATCTCTTCAACAAGATCCTCTTGACGTTCTCCGGTTGACATAAGCAGGGGAATGATGGAAAGTTTTTCTTAAGAACAAGGAATAGGGCAAAGTTTTCAAACAAAACAATGATTACAGAGAAGAGGTTACCCAAACGATTATATACCCATCGCAATAAATAGCATCGGTAACCGTCACAACACTGTTCCGGGTATCACGGTTCCCCAAGCAACAGAAAAAGCAGATGTCAGAACATACACGCGTTTACACGCGCGCGTGTAAGACACGGGCAGTAAAAAACAACTGACAATGACAGGTTGTCAAAATCAATTTACTGTGCTAGCTTCAAGTCAAAGATTTTCCATAAAAAAAAAAAAAAAAAATCTCTACAAAATTCAAATCTTCTAACATAAGCTTTCTTACCTTTTCGCGCCCAAAAACTTTTTCCCTCTCATAAGTCCAGTGCTCCACTTACTTGCATAAGTACAACACTAGACTGGGGGGACTTGAAGGGGTAAGGTCCCAAAAACCTCATAAAAAGGATTTGAGACCATACCACAAACTGGTTTTTTCAACCTTTTTAACCTTGCGCGGCCGCGCATAGGTCTTATTAAAGGAAGAAAACAATCAGTAACTTATAATCGCGCGCCCAAAGGATAACATGAATCCTTGCGCCTTCCCCAAATTAACAAAGGATCAAAACCTTTTGTTCAGATACCTCCGCCTAAATATCCAGACTTGGATATTATTTTGCCCAGACCTGGGAGTTATTCATCTGCGTCCACACGGTAAGGTGTCACACCAGATTACAACAATAATCTAGAAGGAAATACAATCGTGCACCACCCAGACGGTTATAACCGTCTGGACACGTGTCATCACCATAAGCAACTCTGAAATCACAACAAAGGCATGCAATTGGAGAGTAATCTCCACTTAATCACTTTCCACGTGGCAACTCCCCAGCCATAGATCAAACCACGATCCGTGTGCACTCACATCGGATCGAGACAACTTAACAAAGGATCAAAGAACTTAACGGAAGAAAAGATAACCGCTACGGCGTTAGCATCTTCCGTCATCTTTTCAATAACAGGTTTTCCCTCCCAAACTCCCGGTTATAAATAAGAGAACTGTTCAGGTATAAACGCAGATTACTCTCACTCCTCAAATACTTATCTTCTCCAGTACCAATACTTATTCTCACGCCGGAGTCGGGTCAAGGAGAGAACCCTCTTCTCCCCTTGACGAGGCTAACGGTGTTCTTTTTTGCAGAATCACCGGAGAAGGAATTCCATTGCAACTGAATCAACCGAGAGAGAGCTAACCTTTTATGCGGATTCAAACCCCCTAACTATCTCGGTTCCGCCTATTTAGTTAGTGTTTCTTCAAACATCAAAGGTTCGAATGTACATAGATATTATTTAGGTCATATAGTATGTATTATTAAGTCCAAAAGTTCAAGTATTTCAAGCATGAGGTAGAATATTACATCTTCATTTAGGTACCTCAAAATGTGTCATAGAAGTCATGTAGGAGGTAGGAAGAACAAGCTCCCATTTAGGCACCTCGTATATGTTCACCACTACACTTGTTGTAACAACAACAAGGAGGGTCATGAACTAGGATTAGTACAAGAATGTAAACAATCTAAGCTATGAGAAATCATCAAGTCATGTGGGGATTTTATGTTGGACAACCCAAGTTGTTCCATAATCACTCATATATCAAGTTTGAAGCTTGAACATGACTTGTGGGTTAAAACCCTAAACAAAACAGAAATTATTTGAGGTTTAACATCTGATGTTGTATGTCTTAACCTTGTTTTTAAGCCTAACCAACCATAAGATAGGTTGTAAGCATTAGGACATAGGTGTGAGATGAGTTAGACTCAAGTTTGATAAGTTTAAACAATGTTTAGTAAAGATGAATGAAAACAGTGAACTTTGGAGCCTATTTTCCGGAGTTCCAGGGCCTTATTCTCTATGAAATACCCATGGAATCGAAGCTAAGGTCAAGCCAAGCGTTCTGGAAAAAGAATGAGCTAAAACGGATGAGAAATGAAGAAGTTATGCTCATTTTCGTAAAGGGGTACGATTCTGCTCGAACTTCTTCTTTCAGCTGCGATTTGGAGAGGATTTTGAGAGTATTTTAGGGTTGTAAAAGTGTCAAAGCGGCTGGGAAATGAGTGGTATATATAGGGAAGAGTTTAGGGTTTAGGATGGTTGGGCATTTAAGGTGATTAGTTGGAAGATATAGTTAAAACAAAACATTAAAGCAGCCCCAACAGTTTCGATCGAGACTGATTCTACATTTAACTTTTTTTTATTTTTAACTTATAATACATATAATTGTAATGCACATGGTATAATTATGAGGTGAAAAGCCTATTCATGTGAAACAAGGTCAAAAAGTGCAAGTAATCAAAATAAATAAAAAAAAGTTTAAAGATGGATGTTGAAGTTTGGCCGCAAGCTGTTGTCCTTCTTTTCTTTATTTTTTTTTTTGACATATAATTGTTAGATATCAATGAAGCATAATGTGTATTTTATAATATTACTAGTAGTGGAGGTTGGGTAGTTAAAACAAATAACCACACTTAGCCACCTACTTGCGGACACAGGTAGGCTTTTATATATATAATTTTTTTTTACATATAAACTAGGTATTGTTATATGTGTCAAGTATTAATGAGGTGTAATATGTAATTAATATGTCACAAGGTATATGAACATGTCTTAATCAAACGAAAAGTATGAATTATCTTGTTTGTAAACATGAATTGATCAAAAATAAGTATATGTAGTTCAAGCAATTTATAAAAAAAAAACTAATTCCATTACAATCAAAGTCTCGAATTTACAATGGCTTGAAACGAGAAGACGATTACAAGAATACAAGATTTCCAAAATTAGAATTTCAAGCAAAGGTTCCTAAATGTGGAAAGTATGAAAACGCGGGGCGTTACACGACAAGCCCGGGAATGGGTAATTATGATTAGAAAGCAATGTCGACGAATTATGAAGGTATGTAACTTGATTCGTTACATTTGAGTAAATTTTGATACTTAGTATATATGCAATTGATTTGTGAACAAAAGTTGAGTTGGAATTAAGCGATAATGTTCGCTAGTTTGAATAATAGGCCAAGAAATTGGTTAGATCTCATTGGTTGTCATCAAAAATGGAGGATTCCTTAGATGAGCTAAACGGGTCAAATAACCAATTAAGGCATGGAATGCATTGTAGTATGGTTACTCGGTCTTTGTTAACATTTATAAAAGACCTATTAGATTATGAAAAAAAAATCAGTGTATTGGTTGGTTAGAATGAGAAATCTGAGAAAAGGGTTTGGGCAAAATAAACAAAAAGCCAAAGCATAAAGTTACAGGGACTACCGTAAGTTACGGTATCACCGTAACTTACGGTAGAGATCAAAGTCTTACGGTATACTTCTTCTGAGTTACGGTGGACCAGGATTGTAAGATGACTACCGTAACTTACGGTAGAACACCGTAAGTTACGGTAGAATCTAGAATTTCTATTTAAACTTTGTATAATTATAGTTAATCGAATCCACTTTCATTGTAGATCGATTAAGCATAAATTCTTAGTATTCTAATAATAATGTTTAATGTAAACATTTAAGTTTCTAGGTATTCAAGGATTACGGATGACGGTCAAGCAAGCTTTGAAGAACCGAACACAACTTTTGAAGCTTCCGCGTTGATTTACTTTGTATGGACAATGTTTAAGATGTAACTAGTTTGCAAAACAACTTATGAATGTTTGAATTAGTCAGTAGTTGGCTAATGTTTGTTACTTTAAAACTTTGTTTTTTTAAACTTATGTTTTAAATGGGTCATCTCTTATATAAATCTTATGAATTATCGTTAAATTCGAGTAGAAATTAGACGGGTGTTACAAAAAGATGGTTGCGGCGCAACTTGTTGGTCGTTTACCTGTCATTCTTATGCAATTTTCTTTATATTTTGAAAAAAAATACATATTCAAGAGAGGTAAAATGATCATAAACAAAAAATTCATTTAAAGAAGGAATATTCGATATTATAATTTTTGGTCGAGTATATATGATGTTTGATAAGTCAGGTAACACCACATATATTTATGATTTTATGGTATGGTGTTTGTCTTCGTAAAAGTAGTATGAGTTTTAATTTTTATAAGTGCAAGATTAAGTAATAGTTTAGGTGTAAAAAATGCTCCTAACAAAAAGGTAAAAAAGTAATTTTTTTTTTGAAAAAGGCGGGTCTTTAATTAAAATAAAACACCTTTAACAAGGTGCTCAAAAGTTGAAAGTTACAAAATGGAAAGAAAACATAAAACTGTACAAGATAAACTAATACGAACTGGTAAAGCATTTCTACCAGACCATGCTGAATTCCCTCCATAATTTCCATTCCATCTTTAATGTACTCGCCCGTAAGTTGATCCAAAGAAACGACAAGGCCTTGATCTCTCCAATTAGCTTTGATAGCTGATGTACCTTATTGTTGAAAATGGTGTCGTTCCTTACTTTCCACAGCGACCAGCAAACCGCTGCCAGGACCAAATAGACCGCTTTCTTCTTCTTTTTGCTTGTGAAATGCAAGTTTTGTAGGTGCTCCAATAGTTCCACCACACTGAGAAGATACCTTGGGAAGGGAATCTTTAACCAAAGTGAGAGCGCAACCCAAACCTGCTGAGCATATTCACACGTTATGAGTAGATGATCCGTCGATTCAGTCGCCAAGTTACACATAACACAGTTTACTGAAGGTATTGAGACTCTCCTTCGAACCAACGCCTCCCTGGTGGGAATTCTATTCAAAACGACCCGCCACAAGAAGCTATTAACTTTCTTTGGTATCCAATTTACCCACTGCAATGCACTTGTTTCTGGAATGGCTGGCATACTATCAAGTTCGTCCCACAAATCACATACCCGATATAACGAGTTTATGTCACCCGATTTCCACAACCACTCATCTGACTCTGCCCTAAGAATTTGAGTCTCCAGCATCGAACACAATTGTTCCAGTCCTGAATGGCACTCAATTGGGACAAATTATTAGCGTTGCCCCATACCCACCTGATATTCCCTTCACTTCCCGAATGCCTTTGCTGAACGGTGCAATATTTATCAGATTCTAAAGCAAATAAATTTGGAAACAACTCCCTTAGTGTCACACCTGTCCATTGTTATGTACCAATTGGAATTGTGATAACTTGAACTAGAAATGGAGGTTGTAGGAGACCAGATCTAGAACATATAAGAGAGAAGCAGAGAACATTTTAATTCATTTTTCATTGATAATCATAAGGAAACCATGAATGGCTTTTATAGGCTTACAAAATAAAAGAAAAATAAACCACTAACACCACTCTTCTAAACACTAACTAATAATAACCATAAAAATAGGAAACAATGGAAACACATGAAGTAATTGCAACGTGAGAAAATGGTTTGTGAAAATGGAATCGAACATGGCACATATCATTCCCCAGCGCTTCAAAACGTTCTTGTCCTCAAGAACGAAAATAGTTTGCCACGGTGGTCGCCATTCGATTCTTCCGGTTGCATTTGGTGCTGTCTTAACGGGTCGCCATGGTGGGCGCCATTCGCGTCTTTCGTTTGCCGTGTTGAATGATGCGAATTTCATCTTTTTCGTAGCTAAAATCATAGTCGTCATTTTTGATGGTTTGGTGGCGGAAGCTTTGTATGAGATTTTGAGATCTCGCATGAAAGTGTCTTCACGAGGATAACTGGTAGGTGGGGTTATGGGTTTTGTGACTGTGAATGGTGCACTTTTCGGTGGCAAAAGGGCTATGCGAGCTACTTGTTTCGGTGTTGGTGAAGTTGTTGGTGCGGTGGCGGAAACGGGTGGTGGTGGAAGTGTAGGTACGGGAGCGAAAGTTGGTGGTGGTGATGCGGCAGCGGGTGACGGTAGCGGTGGAAAAACCGGGTGAAGTTGCCCATCTCCGGGACTCGTTTTTTAGAAGATCGATCATCTCAGCAATCGTTGATATGATTCGATCCAACGACTCGTTCCATTCGTGAGCGTCCATGAGTGGATCAAGACCGCTCTGATACCAATTGTTATGCGCATGGAAACCGCTGACAAGAATAAAAAGAAAAATATAGAAAAAACACTAAAAGATAACCAAAAGAAAATCAACCAAAAAAGTTGTATGGTAATAATGTTGTCCGTATGAAACCTGTGGTTAGAGATGAGGAAATGATACTGGGTATCGGTACCGAATTTCCCGAACCGAAAAATCTTAGGTACCAATTCGGTACGACTTTTGGCGTTCCTGGTTCCGGTTCGCTACTGTTTTTTACCTTCATATACAGCCATATAGGTACCGTAATTGGTATTTTCTGTATCAGTACCGATTCGGTATTGATTGGCACCGAGCTCATCCCTACCCCTGAAACTAAAAAAAGAAATCATTAAAAGTTGAAGAAAATAAAAAAAAACAGTTGCACAATGCTGTTGTTGTTCATACGACACCCGTAACCAGGGATAAGCAAATGGTAGCGGGTAGCAGTACCGAATTTCCCGAACTAAAAGATTTTCAAAATCAATTCGATACGGACTTTTGGTGTTTTCTGTATCAGGCTGTGTCGGTTTTTACCTTTATGTACCGATAATCGTACTGGTATTTTCGATACCAGTACCGGTAAAAAAGAAATCATCAAAAGTTGAAGAAAAAAAAAGTTGCACGATGCCGTTGTTGTTCATACGACACCCGTGATCAGGGATAAGCAAATGGTACCGGGTAGCAGTACCGAATTTCCCGAACTAAAAGATTTTCAAAATCAATTCGATACGGACATTTGGTGCTTTCTATATCAGGCTGGTGTCGGTTTTTACCTTTATGTACCGATAACCGTACTGGTGGGGCGGGGGTTGGGGGCATGAGTTGACACGTGGAGTTCGAGCCCCACCACCACCGAGTGACGTGTCCGTGGGGTATGGCGGGGCGTGGGTGAACCGCGTGGCTTGGCAGTTTATTAAAAAAAATATATATACACAACATTAAAAAAAAGCCTAAAATTTTATGAAATTCTTAAAAATTACAAAATTCATAAAAATTACAAAAAAACCTAAAAAGGATTACAAAATAAAAAAAAAAACCTAGAGCCTTAGGTAAATTTAAAAAAGAGCGAGCTTGTCGAACGGCTTTCGCTCCTTGCCCCGAAACTCAATTTTCGCCACCGCCACCCGGTCCTCGTGGCTTAACTCACCGCTCGGAACGGCTTCGTAGTAGGATTTGAAACGATCAAGCTTCGGCCGTAGCTCGCGCCATTTGTGATGGCACGCGATTAAGTTGTGCCGGTCGTTTCCGACGTTATGTCGGTAGGTAGCAAAAGCTTCCGGCCAATAACGCGTTTCACCGGGTTGTCGGCCCTTTATTGCGTCAACGACGCTCGTGACGAGAGCTAGCTCTTCTTCGTGTGTCCAAGAGGCCATCGATCAAGTGTGTTTGGCTAACGGGTTCGATCAAGTGGGTTGGGGTAGCGGTTGACAGCCAACAAGTTTGTTTGGGTTGGGGTAGCCGGTGGGGTTGGGGTCATATATATAGCCGGGTGGTGACTGTTGGGTTGGGTGAACCGCTTGGCTTGGCCAAACGGTTAGATTTTGAATTTTAAAATGCCCCGTTATGACCTAGCCAACAAGCGAATAGGAGCCGACCACATAGGATTGCTAGCCCGCCCCACGCCCAGCTTTAAACTCCCGCCCCTTGGGCCATGCCCAAACCCAAGCCCACCCATGGTGGTGGCTTGGGCGTTTTCAGCCAACCCACGCCTCAACCCCCGCCCCATACCCCACAGTCTAATATATAGAAGAATTTACTGTTCAAAGCATTGTAATATTAATATATAGGAGAAGAGGTAAGGTCAAATAAAAAATTTATTTTGCCTAAGTAGGATGAGAAGTAATCTTAACCATTCATTTTTTAAACCAATGGTTAAGATAAAAGTGTAGGAGAAAGGGGGAGTGCAAGGGTATATTGGGAAAATCCTATTTATGGACTTTCTCTCTCCACATGCAAGGCACATGCATATTCCACCCCCGTTTTTTAAACGTTCATAACTTTTTTATACGACATTATTTTTTCATAAAAATTTCACCGAAAAATCGAGCTTCTTTTTATCTTTAATTTGAGTACCATATTGCTATATAAAATACGATTATTAAAAAAACCTACTTAAATGTGTTGTATTTCTATGTTATATAACATTTTTTTGTGCTGGATTTTTGTACTATATTTTTGTGCTAAATTTTTTTTGTCTTAAATTTTTTTTTCTCGATTTTTTTGTTGGATTTTTTCGTAATTACATTTTTTGCTGAATTTTTTTTTGCTATATTTTTTTGTATTAGATTTTTTTGTACTAGATTTTTTTGTGCTATATTTTTTTTGTACTACATTTTTTGTACTATATTTTTTTGTACTAGATTTTTTGTGCTAGATTTTTTTGTTGTACTAGATTTTTTGTGCTAAATTTTTTTGTACTACATTTTTTTGTTGTATTTTTAAAAAACAATAGGGGTGCCATATATCATTTTTACTCCTATTTATAAGTACCAAAATACCCTTCATTCATACTTATTAGGAGTGACACATGTTATCATCAAAATCTTTCTTAGACTACTTAGGCAAAATCCACTTTTTAGTGGATCCTTCCCCTATAGGAGAATTCACTTTTATCTTTTGTCTCTCCTCTCTTCAGTTTTAACATAATTACACATATGTTAAGGATCAAATTAGTTTAGGATATGAACATCTATTTAAACTAATGAGTAAATTGCCATTTTAGTCCCTGAGTTTTGACCAAAATTGCCACTTTAGTCCAAATAGTTTTTTTCTTGCCATTTTAGTCCAAATAGTTTTGTTTTCTTGCCATTTTAGTCCAAATAGTTTTGTTTTCTGCCATTTTAGTCCCTGGTAGGTGGTGATGGTGGTGGGGTGGGTGGGTGGGTGGTGACGGTGCAGGCAGGTGGTGGCGATGATAGAAGGTTAGTCCCTGCACCGTCACCACCCACCCACCCACCCCACCACCATCACCACCCACCATTTCCACCACCACCGGGCACTTTTATGCCACCCACGTCATTAACCAACATCACCGTCATCATCGTAAAACCAACAACAACCGCCATCATCTTCACTGTAAACTGGCACAACACCATCCCCATACCATCACACCTGCAAAAAAAGAAAGAAAATTGTGGTTCGACCAAAATTCACCTAAGTTAAATAATTTTTTTTGAATGGAGTTAGTGGGTTGGATGAAAATGGCAACAAATGACAAAACTCAGGGACTAAAATGGCAGAAAACAAAACTATTTGGACTAAAATGGCAAGAAAACAAAACTATTTGGACTAAAATGGCAAGAAAAAAACTATTTGGACTAAAGTGGCAATTTTGGTCAAAACTCAGGGACTAAAATGGCAATTTACTCTAAACTAATACATTAATCATCTATTTTTCAAACTATTACATATGTAAATCTTTATACTAATCATCCAATTTTCAAACAAATTATGTATTTACATATATCTTCAATTTGGTAGTCTATTAACTTATATTTAAATGTTTTACATATGCGTAAGTTTACTATTAGCGTATATGTAAATATTCAAAATCATCATCAATTTATAGTGAACATATTTTTTTACATATGTGTTAATCTTCAAGCTAGTCATATTAACTTGTAAAAATGTGATGTGGATTGGAATTAAAAAAAAAACTGATAACAACAATAGCAGAAGAAACTCAAAATCTCGATCAAAATTACAAGTTTTGTCCTTTATGTATGTCCCAAATTGCAGGCGCTGTCCTTTAAACCAAAACTTGACAGGCGGTGTCCTTTGTGTTTTCAAAATCTTGCACATTTTGTCCTTTAGGCCAAACTTAGTTAGATTTGTTAGTTAAATCTGGTATCAAGGGGCTATTTTGTAAAAATAATTTATTCAGGGACTAAATTGTACAAAACTTAAAAATAAAAAATATATAAACTTCCTTTTTTTCTCATTTTAATCTCAAAGTTCTCTCTCCTCTCACTCTCTTCTCTCTCTCTAGCGCACTCATGGAGTTCCCTCTGCTGCAGTCCCTTGAAGCTAATAAAAGTCATCCATCTGCAAGTCAACCCTCGTTCCATGCCTCTACTCTTGAAATCTGTGACGATCTATTGAACAGATCGTTGATTCAAGTGTAACAGGAAGAACAAACAGTTGTTAATCGAGATGATGAAGATGTATTTGAGCAAATTGGCAGTCGGAGTTGAAGGGCGGTGAAACGACGTCGTTGTGACAGTTATCGGGGCCGGATTTCTTTTTCCGGTGAAATAAGTTCTTCAATCTCATGGATGAGATGGTTGAACGATTTGGGGATTTTATGAAACCCTAAAATGCCGCCCCATTTTTAGGTGTGATTGTATGTCGAAGATGTTTATACTGCACACAAGTGTTTATAATCAGCAATCGACTTTGTTTGTTATCATGTGATTATCTCTTGAGCACCGGATACAAAATTGTTCAATCTGTTTATTGAATGATAATGAAGAAAGTGAAAGAAGAATTGATCTAGTGATAGACTTTGATGCAATGTTGCTTATTGAATGATAATCAAGAAAGTGAATAAAAAGATCTAGTGATAAGATTTTGATGTAATTCTGCACAAAATGGTATATTTATAATGACATTATTTCTAAGTTGGAGCCATGATAGAAACGACACCAACATCACAAGTTTATGAAGGTTTAGTTTATTGATTTGGGGTGTGTGGTGGCAGGTACGTGCGGTGGGGGCTATTGGTGGTGTGGGTGGTGGAGGTGGAGGGTAGTCGTGATGGTGGTTGTAGAAGAGGAAGGGTGGTGGCAGTGGTGGCGGAAATGGGTTGTTGGCAGGTGGTGGTGGGTTGGCAGGTGGTGGTAGTGGAAGAGAGAGAGAGAGAGTTATAATAATAATAATAATAATAATAATAATAATAAGTTTTGTACAATTTAGTCCCTGAATAAATTATTTTTACAAAATAGCCCCTTGATACCAGATTTAACTAACAAATCTAACTAAGTTTGGCCTAAAGGACAAAACGTGTAAGATTTTGAAAACACAAAGGACACCGCCTGTCAAGTTTTGGTTTAAAGGACAGCGCCTGCAATTTGGGACATACATAAAGGACAAAACTTGTAATTTTTTCTAAATTCAAAGTAAAAGATAAGTACAAACAACAAAAATGTAATAATAAATAAATAAAAGAGAAGATAATCAAAGATTTTATGCTTTCGAAACCGATCACGCAGCAAAAAAAAAAAAAGTAAGCACAAGCAACAAAATAGTGTAAATTACAAAAATCGTCCTTTATGTATGTCACTTATTGCAAACTGTGTACTTTGTCTTCAATAATTAAAGAAAACATACTCGATGTTTGCAAACCCTTGCAAGTTATGTCCTTTAGCCCTAACTCAGTTAATTTTTGTGGTTAAATCTGACCAAATGGACCCAGTGGCGGATCCAGCCAGTTTTTTCACTGGGTTCCTTTTTCCAAATCATACAAGGTTTACACTACAAAAAAACGTTCTTTTCCAAATCATGCAAGGTTTACACTACAAAAAAAAACGTTTTTTTCCGAATCGACTGGGTTCCTGGGAACCCGGTAAACCCCTCTAAATCCGCCCCTAAATGGACCCCACATAAGGGTATTTTTGTGGTTAAATCTGAACAAATGGAACTCACATGAGAGTAAAATGACCAAAATACCCCCACGTGGGGTCCATTTGGTCAGATTTAACCACAAAAAATTAACTGAGTTATGGCTAAAGGACATAACTTGCAAGGGTTTGCAAACATCGAGTATATTTTCTGTAATTATTGAAGACAAAGGACACAGTTTCCAATAACTGACATACATAAAAGACGATTTTTGTAATTTACTCCAACAAAATATAAACAAATAAATAAAAGGAGTTTTGGTCAATGGTCACCAAGATGTGTAATGACTAGAGAATGAGAGCAAATCAGGTGATGTGCATTGAGGAGGGAATGGAGAATTACTCAGTGTGTTTAATTTTAAGAGAGTGAAATTAAATAAACGATGATTTAAAGGAGAAATTATAGGGGTTGTTATGAAGAGAATTAAGTTGAAATTACAATATTACCCCTATTTTTTAATTCAAAATCCTCTATATTCTATTTATTTACATATATGCCATTATTGTTTTGAGCCATTGATCATAATATTGAATGGCTTTGATAAGTTTTGCAAGTTCTGAAATGATCTTGACCCTTGTTTTTTATATACTGTTTCAAAAAATTTCATAAATCCATGCAGTTTATTAAATGATTAGAACTTTTTAGAATATAAAGAATATTAAAATTAAATCATGTATTTGGTTTTTGTTTATTAAATTATATAAAATAAAATGATAAAGTGTTACTTTGAAGATGATTTAAAAAGGCTAAAGAAAAGTCCAAAGAGAATTCCTCTTAGGCTATGTGGTATGGGGGACGTCCTCGGTTCGTCCTGGTCCGGCGTCGGAGCGCACGCCGTGCCGCCCCCCTCCGTCCTCGTCCTCACTGTCGAGGTTTAGACGTTGGCGACGATGCATATGAAGACAAAAATGGTGAGTTGTCCCATTCCTATTGACTGTTAAAATTTTTTTTTGAATAGTGGGGTAGGATCCTCCTCCCATTTCCATTGTTTTTGTGGGATGGACCATCCTCCCAAGGACTATGATGTGGCACCTAGGTGGCGGATCATCATCCAAGGGAGTACCATCACCATACCATGTAGCCTTATAGCCTTAGAGGTAGGAAAATTAGGTATTTTATGCATTTCAATCAATTCACTACTTGGTAAGACCGTGGGGTTTGGGGCGGGGGTTTGGGCGTGGGTTGGGGGAAAACGCCCGCCTTATAGCCTTAGAGGTAGGAAAATTAGGTATTTTATGCATTTCAATCAATTCACTACTTGGTAAGGCCGTGGGGTATGGGGCGGGGGTTTGGGCGTGGGTTGGGGGAAAACGCCCAAGCCACCATCCCGGGTGGGCTTGGGTTGGGGCGTGGCCCTTGGGGCTTGGGTTTCAAGCCAGGCGTGGGGCGGGTCTAGCAAGGTGACATGGCGGGCTGTGAATGGCCAAACCAAACTAGCCGTTGGATGCTATTTTGAAAAAAAAAATTAATTTTTCCTTTATAAATACCTTACCATATTTATCATTTTTCTCACACAATATCAAACACATAAAACACAATCTTGGCATGAGTTCTTCAAGTTATACTGAATCGTCATCATCATCTGACGATGGTGCGAATATATTTCTGCAAACGATCGCGACGGTGGTGAAAGTTATCGTGGAAAACGAAGAGGAGGAGGAAGAAACTCAACAACCTAAACGCAAGAGAAGGTACATCGCTCGTGAATGGCTTACCACTAACGATTTGTTGGTAAGCGATTACTTCTCAGCCGAACCAAAGTATGATGAAAAAATGTTTAGGCGTCGTTTTCGTATGAGTAGAAACTTATTTTTACGTGTATGGGTACTACCTAGTTGATGGGATTTACCCAGAGTGGGGGGTTGAGTACGTGTATGGGTACTACCTAGTTGATCGGACCCAAAGGAACTTTCTTTGTAAACGGGGTTGAGTACGTGTATGGGTACTACCTAGTTGATGGGATTTACCCAGAGTGGGGGGTTTTCGTAAAATCGTTCACAAAATACGGTACCACATATCCAAAGAGATTAAAGTTTAACAGGGTCCAGATGGCTGCACGTAAAGACGTCGAGCGAGCATTCGGTGTTTTGAAGAAAATGTGGCGAATATTGGCAATGCCTTGTCGACTATGTGACAAGGATCAGATTGGAAACGTGATGTACACATGTATCATTCTTCACAACATGATTTTGGAGGATGAAGGTAGAGCGGTCGTTACCTACTATGATGACGATGACCCCCAACCAGGTAACGTAACAGACGAAGATAAAGCGGCAAATGAATTTTTGATCAAGTCAAGGGATATACATCACAACCTTCGATCTGATTTGGTGGATCATGTTTCAACGATTCCTGGGTTCGAAACAGACGAAGACGACGAAGAATGATTGTTTTTTATTTTGATAATTATTATGTATGTTTATGTAGTTAAAAAAATATGTATTTTTATCATTTATGTAGTTATAAATATAAATATATATATATTTAAAAAAATGTTGATGTGGCTTGTCCACGCCAGCCAACCCACGCCCAACCCAAGCCCCACCATACCCCTCAAAACTTGGCTTTGGGTTTGTTAATATTCAACATACACGTGTCAACTAATGTCCCAACCCATGCCCCAACCCAAGCCCACCATACCCCACGGTCTAAGATTAATGTAATTACTACTTATTTAACAACTCGACTGAGTCAACAACTGATCCAAAAACTCACTATGTAACTTGATTTTTAAAAGTCTCCGATTGAGCTATTCAGTTACTAGTTAAACGAGTTAAATCGACAAACTATACCTAATTGTTGGACCGAATTGAACAAAAAAAATCTTTTATAATTTATCTAATACTTCATGCTCAATATTTTGTTTGTTTTAGGTTTCATAAAATTTGTTGTATATTTATTAGTTTTAAAATTATCTTCGACGTAATTCGATTTTTAAAAGCGATATAACTGTTAAACGCTCTATCCACTATTATGAAATCATCAGTCACAACTCACAACCAATTAACTTGTTTTTAGGGTTTATAATAAACAAATTTTTATAATTCACCAAAACTACTATTTACAATATTTTGAATATTATGATATACTTGCAATGAGTTAGGTACGAATGACTTAAAAAGATCAATCATCCTCATTAATCACCATCTAGTGTTGGCTTAGTCATATTGAACACATTACAACCACAAAAAGCCAAACACTCTGCTTGATAAAACGTTACTTTGGTTCCTCACCATCCATCAATATCGATCATAATTCATCATCACAAGAGCTTATCAAAATTAATATCACGATATAGCGAAACATCTAATTTCGATGTTAACATACACGACTTGACTTGGTTCAATCAAGAGACTTTACAAAGTTTTAAACTTTAATCTTAAGAAATAAATCATATCAAATGTCAATCTCATGGTACTTAGCAACGTAACTATGACACTTAATTATGCTAGAACCATCAACAACTCCATGCTTTGACTACCTTACAAGATGAAGAGATCACTTTAAAATGATACCTTTGTGTCCCAAAACCATTGGATCAACATCAATTAAAAGAACAATAACAATAACTTTATCATATTTAGTTATAGTTCTAACGTATACAAATAATTATAAATTATATTTTAAGTTTTAAGAAAAACACTATAATATAGAGTTTAAGCATATTACATTAATATGTAAAATACATGTACAATAGAAGTTTTAAAAATCAAACCAGAATATCTAAAAGAAGTAGAATTGAATTTGGTTGAGGTCACATTACGGTTCCTTTATAACAACTTTCATGATTATTCATGTTTGGCTCCTACAATACAATAGCAATGCTTTCTATTTTAAATTTTATGTAGAATTAAACAAAATATAACGTATAGTATCTCTAAAGTATGAATAATTTATATGTGTTAAATATATTGCTACGTATATTATTCGTTTTATATATTTGATGGGGGTGTTAAGGAGTTCTAGAAAGTCTTTATAAGTTTCTTGAAATATTAATTTAACATTCTAGAAAGTCTTTATAAGTTTGTTGAAATATTAATTTAACATGTTGTCCTTAAACGAAACATGATTAGACTTTTAGCATAACAAAGTTATAATAAATTGAGTATTAATTTAGCAAGACTTAATAGTCATTAAATGTATGTTCAAGTGCTTTAGCATTCTAAACTACTACAAGTTTAAATAAACATATAGGTTAAAATTATACTTTTTTACTTGCTATTTACACTCGTATGTACCTTTTTTTAAATGTGAGGTAACCTACTTCCGCGATTGCAGACGTCAGTGGCTTAGCTCGTCACCAACTCTAGAGGAAACTCATCACCCAATGACCCACTATGATAAAACTCTGGCTTGCGCATGACATTTTGTCACGAATAAGGGTCCAACCGGCGTCCTCCCCTAGAGAAAGCCACCAGTGTACCACTAGAGCATTACCCCTTTGGTTACTCGTACGTATCTTATTTGCTTATGTTAGTCTACTTTATTTCATCGTTTCTATCTGTCTAAAATCAACAACCATGATTCAAAGTCCCCTAGAAACATTGTTAGAGAAATCACGTTCTCAACATTTTCTCATCGATTGGCCCCACAAACATCGTTTCCTTACCTAATTATGCAACTTTAATTGAAAAGACTATTGAGTTTAATCAGTTTTGATGTGGATTATCTAAAAACGTGTTTATCATCTATTGCAGTATAAATAAAGTTCAATTCACACATTGGTTCACCTAAATCACTCATTTAGAGTGTTTCCTGATGTGTGGTTATTTATTTATTTATTAAAACTAACCATTAACTTAATCAAAGAAAAAAGGTTAAAATTCAACTTAAGTTAATGCAATATAATGAGTAATTCTCTAAATTATTTGCGTCTCATGTAGATTGGGTGATTTGAGTCTTTATATTGGAATGTATGGAGGTAATAAATGTTATATAATCTAGGTTGGGTTGCATCTATTCCATTTGGATGAACATTTCATGTGTGTTTTGACTTCTTAATTATGACTTACGAAACCAAAATGGTTCGATGGACCATATTGCGGATCAAACTTTCTTTTTGGTGATTTGAGTCTTTATAGCGGAAAACTTCCATTTCGGTTAAACACAGAAAAGTTGTGGCGTGTTAATGTGAAGAATTAGACCGAAACGTATAACATATAAAAGAATAACTAAATCGATCTAGGACCCACATGTTCCAACAAACCTATCAAACGAAAAAAAATAGATGTAAAAACATTGAACCACACATGCATGTTGCATCATGTTAACTCAAAATATTTTTTTTGAATGAAACATAAAAATGTCGCGTCGTATTAGCTCACAAAATTTAGAAACGTAAAACAAAAATTTACGAAAGATGAAAAGTATAGGGAAACAAAGTTGAAACTAAAAAAAATGTAAAGTTAAATTGTAAATAATAAAAAATTTTGGATTAAAAGTGAAAAAATAAATTTTGTGAGTTTAAATTTGCAAAAGATAAAATGATTCGGTTAAAAGTATAATATCAATTATTCTTTTTTAAAAATTCTTAAAGCACAAAGTATAACATCATAAAACATAAAAATGTTGTTAATTAATGGTATGTAACTACCCTGTTCCATTTGCATTCCTAGTCGAATATTTGAGTATAAGGAGCTAGGCTCTAGGTGCAATTACAATATCACAGGAATGAAAACGAATTTGGTAAAAAAATGAGACGTGAACCTATTTTGCAATTAGGTTGTTGCTAATTTGAAAAATATGCACGATGTTTGAAAATTAATAGCCATCATTACTTGTACCTTGATCTTATCTATAATATTATAAACAGGATTTAATATTTTAATGCTAATCAAAGGTGTCAACATAAGTAATCAAATCAATAACGAACCAAGTATGCATAAATGAAATGTATGTGGAAAAGTCTGTGTAACCCCGGGTGTTTACCTAGAAAGTTAGCAATAGAGCCTATTATTTGTGTGGCATTTCAACAATTTTTGACTTTAAGTTATTCAATTCTTGTCTTCGCCTCAGTTTTATACCAAAATCGTGAGGTTATGGTCCCAAACACTTTATATCTTACCCACTCATAAGTGACATTATTTTGTTGGTTCCATTTTGGCTGAATATAAACGACAATCTTGAGATTTAAAACCACAAGTGTCTGTCCATGGATACATAATTTTCAACAGGTGTCCAAAAAAGTGTGAGTTTTGTGTATGTGTGACATAATTTAGTCACTTTCATCAATTGGTCGCACAAATTACGTTTGTAAGTACAACAAAAGCGTTTAGTGTTGACAAAAGCGTGATTTACGCTTGATCGTTAAAAATCATGATTGTTTAGAACTGCATCTTCTTTTTACTAGATAAACTTTTTATAACCAAAAGGTATTTGGCCTAATGGTATTAAGGTGCTAGATGAGGTTTTGTCTTTCTAGTGTGGTAACTGGTGAGGGTTTAATTAAATTCTTTTGTTGATAAAAATTAGCCGTTAAAAAAAAAGATTAAGTTTTTATATAAAAAAGAAAGAAAATATGTTCCGTGAACGGTAAATTGATTAGAATATTTTAAAACTTAAAGTAACATTTAGATATGGATACATGTTTATCAATCTCAAGATCAACCATGCAATACTTCAAAATCCACACGTAACGGTGGGCCCTTGAAGTTCAAACAACTTTGCACCGGGTTGATTACGCAAATTCAAGAGGAACTTAATTGACAAATGACTGAATGATATCAACTTTGGATCACATTTACAAAGGAGTTATCTTGAATATGAATTTAAGTTTTTTATTAGAACAAAATATTAACACTGTAAAAACTTAGTACTCATAACTTAATTTAACTTGATATACATAGCATTTACACAACTAAAATTTAGAACCACTACCAAGATTCGAAGTTATATTTCTTTTTATCAGAAAAAAGTATGTTATGTATAATCTTTTGATATGTTTTTTAATAAAATAATCACAAAAAAAGTATGTTATGTATAATCTTTTGATATGATTTTTAATAAAATATTTGAAACTTTAAAAACTTGGTAACTTAATTTAACTTGATATATATAGCATTCGTGGAAAATTCAATAAAAAGTGAGTTTTGCCCAAGTACATAACTAAAAACCATAAAAATTACATTTGCCACTCCTCATAAGAAGAGTGGGGGTGGTCACTAGTGATAGAATTCCATCACTCACAAGCATCCAATCAACTCCTGCCATGTCATCAGCCACTATTCTATCACTCACAAACATTTTGTAGTGGCGGTGATCACTAGTGATAGAATTCCATCACTCACAAATTTTTTAATTTTTATTTTAAAATTAGAAATTAACAATAAAACACTAAAATTATAAATTTCATTAAAATTAAAACATACTAGTTCAATTTAACATACTAGAAATATTTTAGGCTACAATTTAAAAAAAAATACTAAAAAAACTCTACTCCTCTTCCGACTCATGAAACTCCAAACCTAAAGAACCTACTAGTTCGATAAAATTGTATCTCAACCGAAATTGAGTTTCTTCATCACGCAATTCTTGTTGGATATTTTGTGAAACTTGAACTTGTGTAGGAGGATCCGGCACCCAATCCGGAGATATTGCACGTCCGTCTTCTTTGATTATCATATTGTGCAATATGATACATGCATATACTATGCTATGTATTACTTTCTTGTTCATCGCACGAACCGGTCGGTGTAGTATACCCCATCTACCCTTTAAAACACCAAAAGCCCCTCAACATCTTTTCTTGCCGATTCTTGCAATTTTTTGAACACGATTTCTTTAGCCTCGACAGGAAATGAGGGAGCTTTCACAAAAACAGACCATGACGGGTAGATACCATCCACAAGAAAAAAACCTCGTCTGTAATATCGTCCGTTAACATAGAATGGAGAAGAAAGTGAGGTACCATCCGTTACGGTTTGAAACAACGGCGACATGTGCAACACATTGATGTCGTTGTTTGAACCTGGAACACCGAAATATGAATGCCAAATCCATAAATCATTCGACGTCACCGCTTCTAGTATGATGGTTGGTCTTTTGATGTCACCCCTAACATACGCCCCTCGCAACTCTCTTGGACAATTTTTCCACTCGATATGTGTACAATCGATGCTACAGAGCATCCCTGGAAAATGCCATCTAGCCTCATGTGCGGCGTAAATACGTGAGATGTCGTGTCTCGTCGGTTTACGTAAAAACTCTTTACCATACAACTTAATGACTGCGTTGCAAAAAAATTGCATACATTCATGGGAAGTTCTGGACGCCATAGCTAGGTATTCATCTCGGGAGGGTTACCTGTCGCTAGTTGGCGAATGGAGGACGTGCATTTTTGTATCGCCGTGAAATTTGGTTTGCCCCTCGCATCGTAACCTTCTTGAAACCATTCATCGCTTGCTTCGATGTCTCCAACAGTATTTAAAAATAATTCTTTTGGTAAACGAAACCGATCTCTAAACGTTTCGGCATTGTAGAGCGGATTCTCCACAAAATAATCGTTCATTAACACTTCGTTGGCACGTATTCGATCACGGTCTACCATCTTCTTCTTTGGGCGGGACGAACTAGTATCAAGTTTGTTATACACCGACACAAAATATTTTAGCGTGTCATTGTCGGAAGACGACTCGGTATCGCTATCGCTAGACATCGGAAACGTCGAATCCGTAGGAATCTCCATTTGAGAAAGATGTAGATTGTGTGAAATGTGTTTGTGTTTTGGTGTGGGTGAAATGGTTTAAAATGGAGAAGTATATATAAAAGGTTTAAAAGTTTTTTTTAATTACGTTTACCGTTGAAAAACAGTCGAAAATGGGCAACGTTCAAATTCTTCAACGCGTGATATTATCAACGCGTTAAAGTTTCCACACATTATATATTGTGGTGGCGGCGGTGTGCTAAACTCCATCACTCGTGATGGAGTGTCCATAACGGACCATCCCCACTGGCCTAAGTATGATAAATTAGCATATTGTTTGTAAAACACAAACTCCAACCCCGTTTGTTTCTCAAAATCTAAAACAAAAAATCTAACACAAAATATATAGTACAAAAAAATCTAGCATAATTTTTTGAGTTTTTTAAGTTGTCATATTTTATATGGTACTATAGTACTTAAATTAAAGATAAAAAAATGCTTGATTTTATAGAGCAATTTAAAAAATACCCATAAAAATGACATTTGCCACTCTTTTTTTTTGACCACCAATGTTTTGATTCTTATATTCTTGTCCCCTCAACTTTTGTTAGTATATTTTTAAACTATCTCACAAGATTTCTTTTGTTTTGTTTTATATTTTGACCATTAAGGTTTTGATTCTTACACTTTAAGTGGATACGTGTTTTTCTTTCTTTCTTCCCCCCCCCCCCCCTTTTTTAAGTTTCAAATTAGCCCCATACATTATAATAAATTACGTCCTTAACTCAATAATTTTATTTTCCTTTTATAACTTTCATTCGTTAGTTTTTTTACAAAAAACTAAATACGTGATATTTTTTTTAAACAACTCAACACCACGTCACCACCTCTATTGTTTCCGTTCGTTTGTTCGGGTCGCAACACCACGTCATAGGTACGATGTCACCATTTTTTCTTCCATTTGTTACATTTTATTTCAATTTTAGTTTTTTACGCATTTATATTTTGCAGCAGATGGTTAATCATGCATCAAGTGATGGCGTTGATAGCCGAAAGACAAAATGGTACATGCACTAATCGGCCTTTGTCCTGATTGTTGAGTGTCATGTGCCTTTTGTCCAAGATTTAATGCAAAACTACTATCGAGCTCTGGTCTCACTGGAAGTAGTCTCCCTATTCCTATGTGGTAGAGGTAAGATTGTCTACATCTTACGCTCATCAGACCCTACCTTAGCTTTGCTATTGGTGTGATTTACTGAGTATGATGATGGTGATCTTCATATCAGCCTTTATCGTTTAGTTTGTACGCAGATTCCCCGCCACAAGGAAATCTTAGTATATATTAATATAATCAAAAGTTACATCTACAGTAACTTAAGGTATTTTGTTTGTCTTTTAGTATATGTTCGTTTTTTCTCACTTTAAACCACTCAATATGGTAAAGACTTTGTAATCAATTTCACGTGTTTGGTTTTATGTACATGGTCGTTGTAAATTTAAGTTGATTTAGGTTTGAACTTAATTTTTTTAAATGAATAGGCTAAGATATAATACATTTTTTGTGCCTTTTATTGTACTTGAAATCACAACCTCATAATTGTTGAATTTTTAGTTGATTCTACAAGAAAATTAAGTGACCTAACTCAGTTTTACACCAACAAACATATATAATATCTTTTTCATTTAATATAATTTAGCGTGCAAGTATTACTGGTAATGTAAATAAGTCGAGTCACTCGTTGCTGCTCTGATTCAACTCAGTAAAAGCTTAAATCAAGTCGAACTTAAACGGGTTCATGCCTAAGCTCCAATCTTCATTAAAACTCATTTAAAAAATGAGCTGAATCTTAAGCTTTACTTATCGAGCTCAATTAGGCTTTCAAGCCTAAACACGCCTTCTATTTATATAGTCTTTATTTAATATTTCAAATACATATTTACATAATAACTATATATAGTATTATGATAAAAATAAGAGTAAAATGCACGGATAGTCCCTGTGGTTTTGGAAAGTTTCAGCTATAGTCCCCAGCTTTTGGAAATTACACTCATAGTCCCTGTGGTTTGACCAGTTGTTACTCGGATAGTCCCTGAAGTGGATGGGGGTTAGTTTTCTCAGTTAATTAGATGTGAAATTACCAAACTACCCTTCTCATTAAAATAACAAATTCTAAGAGGCCCCACCATCCAACCCCACCCCACCCCACCCCAACCCCATCACTACCAACGTCTGCAAGTCCAAACTTCCAACTATATACAACATTAGGTAACCACGGGGACTTGTCCCAGTGGCCACCACAGTGATGGTTTGGAAACGTGACCACAAGGTCGCGGGTTCGATCCTGAGTGGGAGAAGGTTTTCCACATAGCTTTGAGATTATTCCAAAGTCTGTGGCGGGTTCCTGCTCGGGCGGCAAAACGGGTTCGAAGACTAACCGGCGTATGTCTGGTGAGGGCTGGACCTTAGGGGGGGCTCGGGGGTCGAATCCGGACGGAGGTGTTTCGTTAAGGGGTGTTCCGTCGTTGCCGTTCAAAAAAAAAAAAAAAAAAAAAAAAAAAAAAAAAAAAAAAAATATACAACATTAGGTACAACAATCTTTTCAAAAAATACTCTGAAACTGACGATTGCTATTTCAAGCAGAACGTGATTTCGACAGATGACAGATTTGAAGGAGATAATCGCACAGGTATCTCAAATTACTCAACTACTATTACTGTATATTGTTCATCTTGGGCACAAATTCGAAATATTTAGTGTTAGATCTGCCAAAATGTTAGTTAGGTTTAATCTTAGCTAGTTATTCTGATTTTGATCTTCAATTAGTATAAAATTCATCGTTTTTATCAACAAACAGTTGTAACTTGTGAATAGAAGTGTTCCGGCTTCTTTATCGAGGAGCCAGACATCAGAACCGGCAACCGCCGCCAGTTGAGCTATGCCGGAGCCTATCTGGTCGGCGCCGATCACTCCGACAACCTTGAATTCCGCCGTACAGTCAATGTTGAATACCGATTTTATCACTTAGCACACGATTGTCTATTTATTTTTGGAAGATGGCGTTAAAGTCACCGATTAGTTAGGAATTGTACACTAGAACTTAAGGGGGTGGTGGGCTGAAGGTGACGGTAGAGGTGGTGGTTGTGGGTTTAAGGTGGAGGTGATGATAGATTTTAGAGAGAGAGAGAGTGTGGGGAAGAAGATGAGGGGGCCACCAATCTTTATATCTTTCTTAGTTTTTTTAATTAGTTAGGGGTAGTTTAGTCATTTCGCACACATTTAACAAAGAAAACTAACCCCCATCCACACTAGGGACCATCCGAGTAACAACTGGTCAAACCACAGGGACTATGAGTGTAATTTCCAAAAGCTGGGGACTATAGCTGAAACTTTGCAAAACCACAGGGACTATCCGTGCATTTTACTCTAAAAATAATTAAATAATATGTTAATGTTATAAATAAAATTTATAACTATCAATATATAAATCCAAAAAAAGAATGTTATAAGTTTGTATAAATCAGACAAAGAATAGTTAATAAGTTAATAAGCCGAGCACAAGCAAAACTCGAGCTTGAAAGCTAGTCACGAGCCAAACCTGAGATTATTCTCCTTAAGCTAAATCACACAGAAGTTCAAACTTTGCCTCATTTTCATCCTTGTACCAAATATTGCTTATATTATTGCCTAACCATATTCTCTTTCTACCCCGTTATAAATAGTACGACCCATGACTCATTTTTTCTTTTGTTTATAAATTTCTCACTTTAATCAAATCAAACATAGTTGTATATATAGGGAGACATGTTTAGACAATATGGTATAACATGATCACTATCATCAACCAAACCCCCCACCTCCACTAGGATGAAGCTATTTGGGATCATTGTCTCCAATGACCAAGAAGCACAATCACCCTCCAAAACACCATCTGCCTCCTCCTCCTCTTCCTCCTCCTCCTCCTCCTCCTCCTGTAACCGTAAATACGAGTGCCAATACTGCCGTCGTGAGTTCGATAACTCACAAGCTTTAGGAGGCCATCAAAACGCTCACAAGAAAGAACGCCAACACTTGAAGCGGCCACAATTGCAACCAAACCGAATTATCTCTGCCTTTGTCCCTTCACATCATGTCCTCCCCTGTGGTAGCCCCGTAGTGGTTCGAACCATGGGCACCACTTCTCCTCCAAGGGTCTACATCCCATACCATGTTCCAGCTGCTTCATCCGCTGCCAGTGGTGGTAGAGGACCAGGAATGTTACCGTGCACCCGCGATGTAGGGATGCCAAATTTGACAAGTGTTGGGCCTCAGTCCAATGTTCATTTTGTTAACGAGAACAGTGGCCCCAGTCTTGATGGCATAGATTTGCATCTGAGCCTTTAAGCTGTTGTCCAATTTTCACATGCTACTCTGCTAGGATCTTGTACATAAAAAGTACTTTTTAGTTTTTTTTTTATTGTATTTTTTTTCTTTTGATGATTATTTTTGTAAAATTATAATGCTTATAGGTGTTTAACTGCACGAAAATAAATTATTCACGAGCGGATGAATATTTTATTAAACATCATTTAGGATTTCTTTTTTTCTTTAACTGCAACAAATAAAATCCCGGGTAACCTAATGATAAAAGACGATCACATACGCCCGCGATCACAGATAGAGCTGGGTAGCCCAAGCCCACCATCTCCATATTCGTAACTTATGGTTTTTAGCCCAAATCTTCACTTTCTCTTTCAACTGCAGTTGAGCTTTCAAGGTATATAAATATATAAGACTGATGGATAGTTAGTTTATTTTTACAAAAAAATAAAAGCATTCACAACACAAGGTTTTGGGCCTCACGTATGTTTAGTGGAAAAGAGAGGATAGAGAAGGGTTCCGGTTCGTGGTCATGGACTATTAGCGGAAGAAGAAGCTCATCTCTATTAGGCTAAAGGTTGTGGGGATCATTGTTGGGACATGATTCTCCACCTAGGAACATGAATAGAAGGCTACACCACCCTCTTGCTTCATACACCATGGTTTGCATGGATTAAACTATGGCAACCATGGTCATTCTTTTCATTTTTCAAGAAATCTTTTCCTTTTTATTTAGACAAAGATAAATTAAAATAAAGAGTAAACTGCCATTTTGGTCCCTGAGGTTTGGCCAGTTTTGCCACTTTAGTCTAAATTTCAAACTTTTTACATTCAAGGCCCTGTGGTTTGGTTTTTGTTGCCATTTTGGTCCAAATTTCAAATTTGGTCAGATTCTCATACTTAAAACCTGGTTTTTTGTCTTTATACTCAGGGGCATTTTGGTCATTTACGTTTTATTATAACCTAATATTGATTAAAATTTATATAAAAGACCTATAACTCCCAAACACCCCTAGATCTCTGCCCATTTATCTCTCTCTCTCTCCCCCTTCTCACCACGCACCACCACCGTACCTCTCCCCTCTCCCGTCGCTCTCCCCTTGCCAGCGTCTCCGACACTCCGCCACCTCCTCAAATCGAAGCTCAAACGCTCGAAAACCCTATCCCTAAGTTCCTTAACGACAGCAGAGTCCGATGACGCTGGCATAGTCGATTTTGACTTTTCCGATGACGGTAACGGCGATGATACGCCGTCGTCTGTAGCAGAGTCCGATGATGAAGATTATGATTCTGAGGACACCCGTATGAATGAAGTTTTCCGTGCTAAAAGTAGTGGTAGTTGTTGTTTTGACGATAATGAAAGGCCAGAAGGTAATTTCACTCTCCGTCGGCGTAACCGGTTCTCGTGGTCGGAGTTTTCCACCGGAAAAAGTGTTGTACAGTTATGGGATAGTATTGGTTTAGGGTTAGATTTTGAAGACGATGATGATGAATCCGGAATGAGACACATGGTTTTTAAGGTGGGATAAGGCGATGGTGGTGGAGAATAGTGGAAGATTAGGGCAAATTTACGAGGATAGCGGTAGGGTCTATAGTGTTTGCCCAGTCGTTTTTTGGGTGGAGGTGCTCACCGGATTGAGTTGCAGGTTCATCGGAAAGCCATTTTGGTCACCGGATTGGTGTGGTAGTTGTGGAGGTGATGGTGTTGTGATGTAAGAGAGAGAGAGAGAGAGAGAGAGAGAGAGAGAGAGAGAGAAAGAGAGAGAGTGGGGCGGTGGTTGCAGGGGATGCGAGAGGGTGGTGGCAGGTGGTGGTGCTTGGTGGCGAGAGGGGGTGGTGGTGTGGTGGTGAGTTCGGTGGTCAAATAGGTGGTGGAGATGAAGGGTTTAAATAGGGGTAACGAAGATTTATTTTTCATTATTTTTATTCAATGGTGAGTTATAATAATTACAAAATGCCCCTGAGAATAAAGAAAAATAGAAGGGTTTAAGTAGGAGAATCTGGCCAAATTTGAAATTTGGACCAAAATGGCAACAAAAACAAAACCACAGGGCATTGGATGTAAAAAGTTTGAAATTTGGACTAAAGTGGCAAAACTGGTCAAACCTCAGGGACCAAAATGGCAGTTTACTCTAAAATAAATAAGGGCTAGTGGTTTGGGTCATGACCACACCCTTAGAGTAGTACGTGGTTTTGGATGGTGAATTAGATGTGGGTTAAATGACATTGACGTGGAGAGTTATGATGGTCACAAAGGTCATGACCACACCCTATAGCCTTATAGGGGAGAAGAGAGAGATAGAGAAGGTCCAATCAGCGTCACATCATATCCTTAGACTGTCTCCATAGTTAGACTATCCACTATGAGACCATGTGTAGTGGTAATGTGTTATAATGCCCCCACCATGGGGCATTATCCGACACGTGGCGTCCTAGTCAGCGATGTGGCATTATAGCAAAAGTGGCGTAGTGGGACATTATGCCAATAACCCCCCATTCAATCATTTCACAATCATTTCACAATTATTTATTTTAATTTAAAACATAAAAAACTTCATTAATTAAAAAAAAATTACATTACTTGAAATAAAAATAAAAAAAAACTGAAAATAAAAAAAAACTGAAAATAAACCGAAAATATAAAAAAAACAGAAAAAAACCGAAAAAATTAAAATAAAGTTAAAAAAAATAACATGATCTAGAGTCCATATTTTTCTTTAATTTTTTGGCGACGCATTTGCGACAGGATTAACGCATCGCCTTGTAGGTGGTCGATAGGTTTGGACAAAAACTCAATGTCCTTTTCCATTTGCCTCGCCTCTTGCATCTCGTTAAATTTTTTGGTTTCGGCCACTCGTTCCTTCATAATCTCATAACGTTGGTGGCCGAGGTCGCGAATGTCTTGGAGACGACGGTTCATCTCCTCGAAATCTTCCTTTAACTCGAGATCGGAAGACGACTCGACCGTTTTTTTCCCGGTTCCCTTTCTTCTACCGGTGGGTCGGACCAACTCTTCTTGAATTCCCTCGTCAACGTCCACCGCCTCATTTAAATCAACATTGCGGGCATCCGATGTCGGAGTTGACGGGTCAACGGAGGATGATGTTTTTTATAAAAAAATGTGAGAATGTGGGGTGATATATATATAGTGGGGTAATATTTTAAATTAAAAAAAATTTACATAATATGACCGTTTGTCAACGGTAAAAAAGGTGGGCCCCCCTCATTTTAAGCGTTTTAATTTAAACGCCGAACGAATTTTTTCTCGAAAATAACGCCCGGTAACGCCGGGTGTAGCGGTTACCGGGGCGTTATAGGGCGTTTTTTTTTGATAAATTTTTAAAAAACACGCCCCACTACGGGCGGTCTGATAATTTTTTTCTTCAACAGGTTGCCATGTGGCTAATAAGACAAAAAACAAAGTCATTTTTTAATAAAAAATATAATAATGATGAACAACTTGGTTGTGTGCTCAACCAAGGGTTGCAACCAAAATATATAATATTTAACTGTTTTCTTCTCTTTTCTCTATTTAAAAATTAATTATAAAGCATATTTATTTAATAAAATATTGGTTTTGGTTGGGTTGTGAATGAGTGAAAAAATGAATTGGGTTGGGTTGGGTTGGGTTGGGTTGGGTTGTGTAAGTGGAAGAGAGAGAAAATAGTTGTTAATGAAAAATTGGGTTGATTTGGGTTGTGATAATGGATAGTCTTACAAAACATGTGCAGAAGGGTGAGGTTTGCCTTGGTCCAAACAATAGGGTGAGCCCAATAGATCTATCAAGGTTTTGATATCCTTTACATCACTTATTTAGACCTTGAATGGCGGAAAATGAAGATGACGAGAAGCTTATTCATCGGTTGGAGTTGAACTACGACATTGAACGACTCTGTGCCTTGAACGACGACGGTTCATTTGAAAGTGATGAAGAATCGAGCGAAGGCTAGAGAGAGAACTGATGGTTGAAATGTGTAGCAGCTATTGGTTGTTCAAGGTGGCTTCAAACTTATGAGTTTAGGGTACAAGCTTCATGGGCTATCAAACACAATTGGGCCATATACTCATAACATGGGCAGTTAATTTAGTACAAATGGACTAGAGAAGAGAAATTGCAATTTTTACATTTTAAATTTATATATCAATAAAGTTTATACTATAATTAAAAGTAAATAGATGATGATGTGCAAAATGTATGGATATGTAAAGATATTTGTAGGGTTGGAGATGAAATTGAGAGTTTTTAAGGATTTGTAAGTATATGATTTGACAGTAACTGGGCAACTAAGGACACCTTTAGCATTCAAAATAGTCACTATAGCGTGTTTATCCTAATGCTATAATCATATTACACTACTAGAAATTTGACATTTTCTAACAAGCTTTTTCGTTACAAATGTGTAGTAAACTCAGGTTTGCTACGCATTTGCAACAAAACCTTGATGTTGGAAAAAGCCCCGTCGGAAACTATTTACTACGCATTTACTACGCAATTTTCAACGCATTTCCAACAAAAATATGGCGTCAGAAATTTGTGACGCATTTCCTACGCCATTTCGTTTAAAGCTTTAAAGTTTTGCAACGCATTTGTGACGGAATACTGAAAAAAATTAAAAAAAACAAAAAAAAATCCAGTTTTTTTATTTGCTAAAATATTACAAGAAAATGCATCAAAAGAATTACAAAAACTATTTTAAATTCAATATACTTCGAATATGTTTAAACCACAAATTAAAAATCATTTAACAAACGTCAAAAATCATCAATCTTCTTCTGAATACACCATTGTGGCATGTTTACATAATTTAACTTTCTTGGTGAATGTTCTTGAAGGAGAGTTGTCGATCCAGTCAGCGTCCGCAAGAATTCTTGTGCGTACCCTGTGAAATTTTACCCGAGACATGGGTTAGGAATGGTTTTTGTACACTAAATGAACAAAAAAGGTTTGCAAGTCACTCGTCCCGTAATAAAAATGGACCCATTTTGACAGGTTACCCAACCCACCTCATCTTGCGAGTTAAAGGTATCAAAAGAGATGAAAGTAAACCTTGCAGGACATCTTGCTGAACACTTTGATATATCGAGTTTGCATTAGCGCGAAGTGCCTTTTCGAACGGCAACTATGTAAACCTGCACAACCAACACCTTTTCATATCAACACACGAATTACGATAACGTGTCATAAACCTAGCTAAAAGTTCTTGAAGTAAAATACACAAGAGTTTGCATAAGCTTTAACCCAAATGTAGGAACGTATGTGAATCCTCATTTGCCAGAACCCGAATAGAACTACCCGTGAAGAATTTTGCTAACCCGACTACTTGCTTCCTGCACAGAATGATCTTTTTTATTTAGGTAACTGGAAATGCGGAAAAAAAGAGTAAATAACAGTTCCTATTTTTTATCCCCATATGATAAGTAAACATCATCAGTTTCAATTGTGAAGGTTGCCAAACATAATTCGTCCTACGTCTGTGATGGCTGCTAGGTCGCTGGAACCGGCTCACGCTTCATTTGCACAGCCTTAGCCTTATGACATCAGATCAATGAACTTGGGTATTGATTAAACTTACCTTGAGCACAAATAAACTTCTTGTCATTTGAGAAGTCCCTCGCTTCCTTAAGGTTTACAACCTGCAGTAAGTGACCTCCAGTTAGTAATTTGACGTATAAAAGCAATGCAAATATAATAAAATCACTAAAGCAGTGTTGAAATTATCCTTAATATGATTCATCAACATAATCAACGCCAATTGTTTCAAGAATCTGCGCCTCAATGAAATGCCCATCCGTTTAATCTCCTTAAGCAGTAGATATGGACAAAGTGAAATGTGTTACAAAGTGAAAACCACAGGGACCACCATCTGTGTACTTTTGGAAAGATAGGGACAAATCAAAAACTTTTGTAAACCACAGGGACCATCCGTGTACTTTACTCGAACCCAAATTATGACCCTTTACCCAACCACTAACCACCCGCGAGCCAAATCACTAACCAGGTACCTCGAAGAAAAACTCTTGGGGTTTCCGACGCCGCCACCATGCAAATGCAATGGCAGGGGCGGCAAACAGTAGAGCCGCCCCGGCCGCCACCCCTCTAGTTAAGGCTCCAGTTGCGCTGTTTCCACCTAAAAATATCAAACATTTTAAGGAGCGTTTGAATATGTGTTTTAAAAGTAATTTTGTGATATTAATTACTCTAAATCAAATAATCAGCTTTTAAACTTATATCAAAATTCAGTATATGAAATAATGAAAATTCACCTGGTACAGGGATTGGAGGTGGCGGCACAAACGGTGGCGGTGGAGAGAACGGCGGAGATCCAGGTTGTTAGCAAAACTAATAATAATAAAAAAAAAACAAAATCAAGTAATCAGATAATCAGTGATATTCTTAGAACACTAACTCATATGAATGATGTTAGATCATAATTTATTAGAAAACCTGATGGGCGTAAACAGTGAAAATGAGCCATTGTCTGGAATCGATCCTGAAAGATGATTGTTTGATAGATCCCTGTATTAAAAACTATTTTAATGTGATTGCAATATTGCACGGCTAACAAATGAGTAGAGGTGGCAATCTCGACCCGTTTACTTATAATTGGGTTGACTCGGGTTATTTTTACCTCCAATGGGTCAACAGGGGAGGTTAAGAAAACAAAACGGGTCAAAAGTTGGTCACAGTGTTTTTCATACATAAAACCTCCTATAACATTCTATTAATTGTTTATAAAAAAAAGAGTAAAATGCCATTTTCGTCTATGAGGTTTGGCCAGGTTTGCGACTTTCGTCCAAAAGTTTGTTTTTTCGCATCTGGATCCAAAAGGTTTGAAATCCTGCCATTTTCATCCGGCTCGTTAACACCATCCATTTTTCTCTGTTAAGTCAAGGGTATTTCCGTCTTTTTTGTTAACTTAAAAGGCAATTCAGTCTTTTTCACTTTATGTACAAGCATTTAGCATAATGTACAAGTATTAACTTAAAGGGAAATTCAGTCTTTTTCACTTTATGTATGAAAATGCCCCTGACTTAACGGAGAAAAGTGGATGGAGTTAATGAACCGGATGGAAATGGCAAGATTTCAAACCTTTTGGATCCAGATGCAAAAAAAACAAACCTTTGAATGAAAGTTGCAAAACTAGCCAAACCTCAAGGACGAAAATGGCATTTTACTCTAAAAAAGGACCAAAAGTGTTTCGGGTGAACCCAACTCAGTTCGACCATACCAAAAGAACGCCTCATTACCCAACCCGTCTGACCACCACCCAGCCTGGCAACATGATATCAAGAGAATAAATAATACTCACAACACTTGCAACGATGTGATGTTGGACAACTGCATAGGGATTGGACCAGTCAAACTATTATTGTTAAGCCGCCTATAAACATAACGAAAACACTAATCATTCTACAATATAACACAGCACTTACTTTTTGTTATCAGACATATAGTTTTACAGATAAATATTCGATAATAATTGTTACCATTAATAACAAAACTCAAATGATTAGAAAAGCAAACATACAGGAATCTCAACTTTGATAGCTTCCCCAATGTAACCGGGATGGGCCCGGAGAAACCGTTGAGATAAAGATCTAAACTCACTAAATTCGTCAAATTTCCAAGATCGTTAGGAATCGGGCCACTTATGTTATTGCTGTATAACTCCCTGCAGGTATGCATAAATATCAAATAATTAGATAATCATATAATTATAACCTAATCAGATTATTAGTTGATTAAAATGACTTACAAGTACTGCAGATTCTTTAGCAGCCCGATTTGTGGAACCAATGTACCATATAGAGCTGCATCAAATTACATAAGCCTAATACTCACTCATCGTTCTTCAAAGTCTCAATTCAACAGCCCGGTCAATAACAAGCCTTCGATTCGGCAATAATAAGTACTTGATTATTCAAACACAATAACATAATCATAAACAAATGCTTTAAACAATACTAGCGTAATTCACAAATCCTAAATTATAACAACAATCAACAACAATAGGTAACTCAATCAACAAAACCTAACTAGACTACATACCTATTGACAACCTATTCCTTGTTCTTCAAATTCTCAATTCAACAATCAGATCATAAACAAGTCTTTAATTGAGCAAAGAAATTCATTCATAAATTGTTCAAACACAGTAACATAACAGTGCTAGTAGAGCTCACGAAGCCTCAGTGGAATAATAATCAACAACAGGTACTCAATCAACAAAACCTAATCATCCGTACGTACAGATCGACTAATTCTTACGTATCGGAGTTTGAACACACAAATTGCTTGAGGATCCGAATCCATTCTAGATCCAAAATTAACCATTTTTCCAATCGTTTAAGCTCTGTTTTAGTGTACGAATTGATACTGAATGTAAGGTACCTGTAGCCGGAGGAATTCGCCAAAACGAAATTGACCGGTGGAGTGATAGATGCGGATTTCGACTGATGATATATTCGAATAACGTCTCTGCGGCTGGTGATTTCGATGACGAATTGTTTGAAGTCATCAAGCTGTTGAGTTTTGACGGACGGTACCGGAACGGTTATGCGAAGACAATTAGAGCGGTAGATTTTTCCGGCAGACGGAGCTCCGGTGAGTACATTAGAGCTGCGTGTGACAGCGATTCGCGTCGGAGATGTGAATCTCGCCGGTGATTCTCGTCGGAGATGCGTGACGATCCACCGGATTTGTATCTTTCCGACCACATGATCGGAATATTGGTGAATTGATGGATGAATTTGAGGATTTAGAACAAACTGATGAAATTTGGGGATTTAGGGTTTTCAATTTCAATCTGGCAAACCTATTGTGATTGAAGATATGGCGTATTGGGGTTTAATAGTTTAAAAGGTAATGGCAGAAGTGTAATTATGGTTGCAACTGGTGGTTACTTTGGGCACTTATGAGATCGTGGCAATTTTTTACTTTCTTTTATAAGAACACTGGGTTATTGATGTTTGTGTCACGATTCTGTTACAATTCTGTTTAGAAAATTAGGATTTTAATTTCTGTCAGAAACGCGTCGCAAATGTGTCAGAATTTGTAACACAATTTTTTGCGTAGGAAATTTTCGTAGCAAAATGACCACTTTTCTAGTAGTGTTAGTTATATTATTTATTATTACTTCAAGCACATCAAAATATATACTATATTTCAATTCCTCTACGGTACTTAAAGAAAATAATTAACATTCACTTCTAGAAAAACAACCTTTAATAGTACATCAACAATAACACACATTAATTTTATAACATGCAAAAGCGTATGTCATAAAAAACTTTATAGTTTCTAAAATCTAAAGGATGTATGACACATATTATTGTGTGTCTTCGTTTAAGTGTCATATAAAAAAAACACATAGTACACCATCAAAATGTGTGTGTCGTCTCCTAACATCATCTTATATTTTTTTAGTAATATAATTACCCCCCCCCCCCCCTCAATTTTCGCGCTATGTAATATTTCAAAATTTTCATTGCCCCCTTCTAATGTTTTTATAACCGGACCGGACGTTGAACCGGTCGTCTTACCGGTTCATTGGTCGGACCTTCAATTGAACTAGGGCTCGAAGTCTCCTCTCTCCAAGCCTAAAACTGAACAACAATTGGAGAGTGTTCGCCATTTGACACCTCCTTTCGCCTCAAAAAAAAATGAAGAGTGTTCACCATTACTGCCTTTTGCCATGTTCAACGCCACACAATCGCCGTGTACGCCGGTACGCTTACGTGTTCAGTTTGTTTGTTTATGTGTGAAATGCTTTTGCAATTCATTGTTAGCTACTGACCGTTGTTACATTTAGAAGTGTTGTTTGTTTATGTATGAAATTTAGAAGTGTTTGTTTGGTAGCAAGGGATGGGTTTTTACCCTGTCAGTTCTTGCTGGCAGTTCGGCATTTCTCAACAAATTCCACCCCCAAGCTGTCTGCACTTGACTACGAAGGGTTCAACATCTGGTCAGGGCATGGTGCTATGGTGGGATGCCTCCCCTTCTACTCGCCTTCCTATGTGAGATGATGTTGAACAAGGCATTTTATTGTTGTGCATTACTTCACACATTCCTTGGAGATATCTTTGTAACCAGTCCCACAATATTATATAGCGAGCGTGTTTTGTGTTCATATTGTTCAGTCAGAAAACTTATGTCGTTATTGTATGGCTTTCAGTGAATGTAGAACTTTACTTTTGCTAAGAATTGTTATTTTCATTGTATATCATTATTTGTCTAACAATCTGTTATGCAGATTTGTACAAGATTCTTTATAGAGACAAAGCTCCTTTCACATTCAGTTAATAAGATGAATTTGCATGTAGTGTATCATTTTATATTTTTGTATCTGGCAGTGGCTAGTATAATATATCAAACCTTTTTTTAACCACTACCAAGCGGTTGGCTTGTGTTTAGTATATTTGTGTTGGTTGCTGTCTTTGCAGATTGATCATGTTCGCTATGAAAACATATAAGCTTCTGTCATATTTCTGGATAGTTGGGATTGACAGTCTGGCCATTTGATTATGAAAATTCTATGCCGAGGTTAGTTCACATTGATTCTTTAGGATCTTGAACTATTTATCTTTTCTGATCCATAATTAAAGTTGTCTACTTGCACTTGCCTCAATTCTTACATGAATACATGATATGGCCTGGCATATTTCTGTAACAGCTAGGCACTCTTTTTGTTATTTAGAGTTTTAATCCATATATTTTCCATGCTAGGGATATGGGTCGGACCGAACGACATTATGATAACTTGTCTTTATTTTGCATGTCAAAACTAATGATGCCTAATAATCTAAAACTAGGATTAAGACCCGCCCGCGTTGCGGCGCGTGTACATCGTAAACATCAAATGAATTGGTCCAAACGTTATATGATGCATTAACCATATGAAAACACACATTTCGACGTATCTAGTTGAACTCAATGTAACATGTATAAGCATTGTGATTTGATCAAACGTATCTAGTTGGGCCGGCCACCGGGCCAAACAAAATATTGGGCGGAAGCATTCGTGGCCTACCGACAGAACGTCGGTAACGACCGCCACAACCTCAACGCGTGCCAACATAAATGGCGCGACCTACGGCCCAAGCTCGAGCAAGGCTTACTACGAAGCGGTTCCCGGTGGCGAGTTAAGCCACGAGGACCGGGTGGCGGTGGCAAACATAGAGTTTCGAAGCGTGGAAAAGAAGGCGTTCGACAAGATCGAACTTTTTGAAATTTTTTTAACGCTTTAGGTTTTTTTATTTTGTAATTTTTAGAAGTTATGTAATTTTTAGGATTATGTAATTTTTAAAATTTTAATGAAGTTGTAGGTTTTTTATAAATGTTGTGTGATTTTTTATAATTTTTTTGTTTTTTTTAAACATTTGCCACGCGGTGCACCCAACCCAAGCCCAACCCACGCCCCGCCATACCCCGCGGACACGTAACCTGGCAGTGGGCGGCCTCCCTTTACACGTGTCACCAAATGCCCAACCCAAGCCCCACCATACCCCACGGTCTTAATTAACAACCTAAACCTTTTTATTTAATGGTTTCGAATCTTACTTTTACATTGTAGTTGTAATCATTAGGGGGTAGGGGTGGTCGTTATAAACCCTCATCACTCGTGAAATTATAACGCACACCGCCGCCACCATACTCCATCATGCGTGGAACATATAACGCGTTGAGATTTTCACGCGTGATGGTTGTTGATGTTGTTGCAATTCCAGTTTTGTTTTTTCCCCCTTTTTAATGATTTTGATATTGTGTGGTGAGTAATGAGCATTTCCACTAAAAATCATCACTAGTGATTGAATAAAGCTCGATGACATGACAGAAATTGATTGGATGTTGTGAGTGAGTGATGAGTGATGAGTGATGACCACCCCTACCCCTTTATTAATGCGGTAATCACTTGTGACGAAATGTGGTTAGGGGGAAGGGGTGCCCAGACTCGGTACCCTAACTCCCTCCAATCTGATTGCGATACGTCACGTCACATAGACAATCTACTACCCTAAACTACCATCTTTAATGACACCACTTAGACCTTCATACTCTCTTTTTTATTATTTTTTTAATTACATATATAAATATATCATATGAAATTAAAATAATAACGAAAAATATAAAAATGTATAAAAATTTAGTTGAAATTAAAAACATTACACAAAGTACATAATTAAAACTACACAAACTAGATAAATAAACGTACATAATTAAAACTACACAAACTAGATAAATAAACGTAAACAAACTACACAATTAAACAGACATAAACTAGATAAATAAACGTAAACAAACTAGATAATTAAAAAGCAAATCATCAACACCAACATCTGAACCGTCGGAGTTGGCATCCGAATGCACAACCGGTGGCCTATGAGGACAGTTTCTTAGTAATTGCCAAGACGCGATGTGAGTAATCCTCTATCTAATTTGGTATTCACGACGGGCCTGGGCAATCCCTTGTGCCTCTGTAAGTCGTCTGGCTATCATAATGTTGAAGAGTTAGATAAAATTTGCAAACCTCCCTAAACATAAAACGAAACCTTGTCCAAGTTTGGTGCGAAGAGAGACTGGTTCACCTACACGTCGGTGGAATATTTCAAATAAGGCCATTCTAAATTCAACGCATCCTCGTCTGTTTTCGGTCACGTACAACAAAGAGTTGACCAAAACTATATCTTCATCTTCGTTCCACGGTCTTCTTGCCATTTTTTACGAGTGTATAGAGATTAATGAAAGTACGTGAGAGTGTGTGGTGGAGTTTTTATAAATTAGGTGTGATATGTGTATGTATTTATAGGGTAAGATTAGTTAAAAAATGGAAAATAACAAAAGCAATTGACCGCTGAATGATCATCACATTCAAATACAACAACAAGAAGCAGCGGAAACATGCTAGACCAAACCCCACCCACCGGGCAACAGCAGCTGGACCGGCAGCGGTGTGACCCGAGAGGGCAAGAGGGACCCGCAAGGCAAAGATTACGGGTCAACCTGGCCCGCGCTGTTTTGTCCAGTGATAAAAGTGACATGTTTCAACTCGATTCCGTCTTGCATACCTGACTTGCTTAACCCCCCATCTTTCCACTTCTAATCATAGAGTTTTGTATCTCTTTCCCATGTTGCTAGTTGAGTTTATTTGTTTTAGTAATTGTGATTACAGCTCAAATCTACCATTCATGACATGTCTCAAATGATTGGGATACTTCAATTATCTTTTGCTCGGAGAGGCTCTTTGATGCATCACTGGTCGAAGCGAACTCAACCTATTTTTATTCGGTCAATGAAAATCATGCTCTTATTGTCATTAGAATTTTATCAGGCAAAATAAAATTTTATGTCCACATAGAACATAGAAGGGTAGATGGTTATCTAACCTTTGACATGAATTGTTACCATATAAAACGCTCATAATGTTCTTTTCACATACGTTTCCTTTACATTTCAAGTGGTAACTAGGGATTGTGCCTGCGCGCGATGCGGCGCGGTGCAGTGCATGTATACATTAGGCGATAATTGGTGGCAGAAACATTAAGAAAACGAATAGCCTTATAGACATATAGAGGTAGTAGGTTACATTAGGATTTATACCACAACGGCAAACAAACAGCCCGGCCCCCATAACATCAATCAGTAAGTTAAGGCTCTTGCTTGCTTCTTTCACAATTTTGTTGCCTTGTTGCTGAAGCCAAAATGTCTTCCGTTAAGTGAGATGTTGATGTCTTGGGCTTTCCAATCTTGTTGTTGATGCCAAAATATTGTGCTAAAGCCAAAGCATTCGTTGGTGCTAGTATTTTTTTCACTTGGAAAATCGGCAAGAATGCATTTTGGGTTTTTCTAATCTGGTAAAAATGTTACCTTCTCCATTATCCTTTTACTTCTTTGCTTGCTTTCCTGTCGTTTCATCGTCTGTGTAATAGTAAAAGGATTTTATAGTTAGTTTTATGCGTTTGGCGTTTTAAATAAAAAAAGTGGATATATTTGCATCAGTGTAATCTATATACCAGGTGAATCTGGTGCGCTTCTTTTCGTAGTTGCTGTTTTAGGATCCGGGGTTGATGGGATTATGGCTGGTGGTACTCCGACTTTGTTTACGGCCATTGAGTTATCTTGTTTCATTGAGATGTCCAGAACTGCATTTTTTTCCTCTGATGTTAGAAATATCTGCAGGTGTTGTTTCCGGATCTGTGTGTCCATCCTTGACTGCCATGTCGTAGCAAGATTTTTCCAGAATGTGTGGTGGAAATAGATGTAAAATAGATGTAAGTTGTAAACTCTAATTGAAAGCCCATCAAGAATATAGATAGGTACATGTTAAAATAAATAAATAAAAAAAATAATGAACTACAGTCTACATACAAACCATTGCTAACATTGTAACCAATTTCCTAGCCTATATATGATCATAAACAATTACACTATATGAAAAGCATGCATTCTTAAAAATAGTTGTGCAAAATTAATAAAACTGGATGAGGAGGATATACATACTTTTTAACCAGCTTAAATTTGCGAAAAGCATTGGTCTCCAATTTTTTCCTTGTTGGTGTTAGCTAATTAGAAGTTATCAAATTTTTTTTATTCATATTCTAAGCTCAAACATTATCTTTATTCTTATCCAATGTGATATTGCCAAATGTGGCTTAGACATATGCATCCTTTGTTGTGAAGACGATGCCGCTGAGAACGCAGTCCCACAACACGAAGCTAGAAGGGAGGAGAGGCTAGTCGAAGGACAGGCGAAAATACCCGACCTTTATCGGAATCGGTTACAGAAATGAGAAGGATGAGAGGGACTGCAGATGACCCGGCCTTTGTCAACACCGAGCGCAGCCGCCAACGCCTTCTCTGATCTCTCGGGTATGACGCCTTAGACGATCTATTGCACTTTGACTTCGACATCATGTTTGACATGCATAAAAGCGTTCAAGGCATGTTGGAAAAGTATTTAGACTGCCTGAAAAATTTTGACAGAATTTGCTTTCCTTACAGCAAATATATGGCAGCTTGAAAGGAACAACTTGTAACATACACTTGCAAAATGTTATCGAATTTTCAGATTGGTAAGCATATTATTAGTTTGTGTATGTGGTTTTGGGTAATCGGGACGGGTATCACCTAATCCCAAGGCCATCCCATACCCATGAAAATATAAAAAATTAATCTCATACCCGGTCCCATAGCCATCGAGCTTTGGGGTACACCCGTCCCAGATGTCTCAGGTTTCGAGAATACCCATCGGGCTTGAGTTTTTTTGGCCATCCCTAATAATATCACCTAATCCCAAGGCCATCCCATACCCATGAAAGTATATAAAACTAATCTCATACCCGGTCTCATACCCGTCGAGCTTCGGGGTACACCCGTCCCGGATGTCTCGGGTTTCGGGAATACCCATCGGGCTCAAGTTTTTTGGCCATCCCTAATATGAAAGCAAGAACAGTATGTTATATAAATAAAAAAAATTCATAATACTCCACTTATAGAATCATGTAAGTTTGAACACAGATATTAAATTCTCTCCCAACACAAAATTAATATTTGAACAATTGGGAGAAAATAGTATTTTCAACGATTCTAAGAGCTCTTTGCATTACCTTGATGTTACATTCTTGTTTGTGAATGGACGAATCATCATTGAAAACATTGTTATTGGTTTCCGATGAGGTTCGAACTGACCTCCAGGCCATATAACCGGCTAAAATGGCCGAGAAAAACACCAGCAGAATTCTGATGGGACACATGTTGTTTGTTGATTGTAGTGAGCTTGTTTTCTTTGAGCTTGTGTTGGAAAGTCGGATATCATATGGAAAGAGGTAGTGGTTAAGGTTTGGTTAATCTTTTTGGCATATAATATGTAGAGGAATGCGTCTCATCTTAGTGCAGCTGGTTTTGCTATTACAAAGCGAAAGTTGGCTACACCTACTATTTTTTGGCAAAAGGGTATTATTGGCATTTCTATTCATATTGATCTAGTCTTAAAATGGGAAAAAAGTTAATTTTTTTTAATAAACAATGGAGGGTTGAAAAAAAGGACAAATTCTTGTCAACTAATTTCTCAATAAAGGATTCAGGGACACTGAAGTGATCCTAGGTTGCAATTTTACAATCTCATTAGTACCAAGGAAATTTAATTGTGAAAATTGTTCTATGGTAAGCTATGTAAAAAAAAAAAGAATATATGCAAACTTATTTTTGAGTCAAATCAAAGTTGATCCAGGCATGCATTCTCTACATTTGTTGTATGCATATGTCAGTATCTTCTCTTATTGTGGTAACTGTGGGAGCTAATTTGACTACAGATGCTACCAAATTTTATCCCATGTCTGCATAATGATTTCCAAAAGGTAATGAGAAACTTAAACTATAATATTCGTCTCTAGCTATGATTATTTGAAGGGTAAAAAGTAAAAAAAAAAAAAACACTAATGATAAACTATTCATAAACAAATTTGCAGGCAGACACCCTTTTAATCCGCCAATACTCTCCTTTGTCCCGTTGGCGCCAAACTCAAACCTCAAAAAGCCGTCAGTCTCTTGTCCATAGATCTGTTCGAAGAAGGATGAAATTCATTATGAAATAGCATACCATCGCTGATCGATACCTATTCTACATTCGTTGTTGGATCTGTGAAGGAAACGCCAACGGCGCCACCTTCTAAACCCTAACTCCTCCAACGGCGCCGTCAGTCTGTCACCGTTACTGCGGTTCTTTACTGAAAACTCATCCATAGTTGCGATCTACCCGTTGAGCTCCCAGGCGCCTGATACATGACAGTGTGCCTGGTGCTGGTTGTAACCGACGTTACCTCTCTCTGGAACCTCGCTTTAACTATTAGCGCGTTTTGGGTAAAATATAAGTTTTTATATGCGTTATTTTCTCTTTTGAGTTCATACAGACAATAATCCTTGCATATATCGTTATTTAGATATAACCTACAAAAACAATAGAACCTCGTACTGTCCATATGGTATCGTCCTTTTCAAAATTTGATTGTTTACCTTCTTTAAACTAAACATTTATGCATGGATTTTGTTATATTGGATGTTTACAGACACCAAAGCGTTGATTAAAAATAAAATAAAAAACAGAATCAATCGATGTCTTCAGCAAGTAACAAATACAAACTCAAACGAATTTGAGAAAAAAAGCACAATCAGTCGATGTCTTCAGCAAGTAACAAACATATACTCAAAAGAAAGCAACCATACATGCATCAAATTCATTCAGTTTGACATAAGATCACCACACATGAAACCTAAACTCAGTTAAGAAACCCTAGACTGTCAATTAAAAGGAATGTGCTAAGCAAAACTCACCTGAACAACAAATTCACGGTCCTGATAGCCTGCAACTTGGAAGCCCTCTTGTCACACCCCAAATTTCCACGTGTCACCGGTGGGCCCGGTAGGGGAGTATTGTGACGTGGTTGGCAACATAATAGTCAAACAACACAATATTTAAATGCACAGCGGAAGCAAAGTATAGATTCATTTCAACCAAACGATATTGTAATATTAAGTATCACAAATAGTCGAATATAAATCCACAGGTAGAACAAAATAAAAGGAAACAGTGTTCAACAGTCTATGACATCCAAGCTTGCGAGACTTATTGTGGATGCTAGGAGACAAGCCAGCCTATTACGCGTAGTACCTGCACTTAACCTTTTTAAGAAAAATACGTCAGTTTACACTGGTAAATACAATCAACCGACTCATTTTGAAAAGAGTTTAAGAAAATGCATTTAAGGCACAAGGCACAAATAATATTTTATAACTTGGGATAATTATTTAAATATATAAACTTGTAAAGGATTTACATGTTCCTTATGCGTTCAGTAGCCCGGATCGAGCCGGGTTAAAGATCAATAGACACACCACTTTATTTAAATGAGACACTGACAGGTGTACGCCTACACCTGAGTGCTAAGGTCGTGGCCATTTCGTAAAATGATGCCAGGGATATCCGGGACACGGTCATTAACCCCAAAGGCTTTAAGCAAACAAAACAATTTAAACGAAACATCTCAATACTTTAACCATTATACAATTAAAGATTCAATGTCCGACCAAGCGGTATTTTATATACCGTACCCCAAGCCCGTATAGGGAAATAAGTTAAAAGTATTTACCTGAGCAAGTATAATTCAAAATCAGCGAGTGCAAGTATCTTTTACCGGTTCTCCTAATCTGGAACGAAGGTTTATAATAACCTATTAGAATCCTAACGGGTCTTTAGTTAAGCTTACGCTTAGACCGGTTAGTTTTAAAGATACGGTTCGTACGCACGATTAAGCGAAGACCGGATAGAATGTGATTTAGACCCGAAAAGTTTGAGGACTTGCTTAATATGGGTATATGATACACCTTCTGGATTTTGAGATAAAACCGATAAGGTTTGACCCGTTTCGGCTAATTTATGTAAACTAGTTACATAAACCGAACCGAACGCGTATGAAGCGTAACGGGTAACCATAAGAGTCCTAAACAGGTTTCCTAAGTTAACATGCCTTAAATATGTCATGATATCAGTAGGATACCTTCCGTTATGCCCAAAACGAGTTTAATCTCATATTAAGCCCCGCAGGGTTATTTTGGTCATTTTAAAGATTATAAAAGGGATTAATTACATTTCTGTAAACCAGGTCTGAATACATCAGTAAATTAGTTTATTTTAACAGGTTATAACATTTGGTTATAAGTCTTATATGTCAAAATAGTTTTAAACCCTAACTATGCGTATAATACGCGTATAAAGCCGTTTAAGTGACGTACGGGTTAAAATAGGATTCTGAGTTTCCTGATCAGTTAAACAGGTTCAAAATACTCCATTTAATATTTAAAATCAGTAGCAATTGGATTGGCATCAAAAGGATTTGTAAAACTCATTTTATGGCCGAAAAGGGTATATTCGGTATTTACCGAACTTAGGCACTAATCCTAGCTTATGATCAGTTTAAAAATATTTAAAAATCTTCAAAAATCCCAAAATATTATATTACATCAGTGGATAAAAGGTTTGGTGTCAAAAATGGTGTTTAGATAGGTTTTACGCTAATGACGCCGTTAAATCACTAAGAAGCGTTCTAATTACGTCATTGAGCATAACTCCTAATCTATATGTCCAACTGATGTAAAAATTTACGGACATGTTTAATAATCAGTAACTAAGATTTTTGTACTTTCACATTTCCAAAATTCTTGTTTTATGGTCATAAGGGCATTACGGTCAATATTTAGGCGATTAACGGAAACGTCGGACAATTAGGGATTTATGTGGTATAAACCTAGAGGGTTATACACACATGTAACTAGGTCCTAATGGAACTTTAAGGCATGTCTAAACCTATCAAAGCCGGGTCAGAACTGAGGTCAAAGCAAAAGTCAAACTTTTGCGTCTTTCGGTTCCGAATCGGTTCAAAACAGAAAGTTGTCTAATCAAACAAGCGTAGACAAGTTTTTATACTTATTACCAGTTTATAAGAATGATAAAATAGGTGATACGCCTTTTACATCATTAATCATGCGTTAAATCAAAAATACCATTTTTGTTGACTTTTTCGGATAACGTTTGACTCGACAAACGACATAGTTAGGATTGGAATCAGTGGGTGCCCTTTTAAGGGTTTAAAGCCCACATGATTACCAACTTATAACAACTTTCGATTCGACAAAACCCTGGACCATTTGTGTTTTATCGTGAAGTCAAACCGTAGTTACGACGGTTTGATTTCTAGGCTATAAACTAAGCATAACTGAAATAGAGAAGATCAAGGGTACTTACACTTGTCTAATGGATGATTTGGAATGCTTGGGATCTGCTTGAATGCTCCAGAAATGATCAGGAAGTGAATGCAAGATGAATGCAAAGAATGTGGGTCTTTATATGAATTCAAACATCTTGGATCATCAACACATAAGTCTAGGAGTGTTACCAAATGACCAACATGTGTCCTACAAGCTAAAAACCACCTTAGGCAGCCCAAGGTATCGAAAAACTTACATGTAAGTCGGTTAGAAACACAACAGGCAGCTGTCTGTTATTTTTCGCATCTGCAGGTCTGAAGCGGCCCGCCTGAAGTTTTGGTGATCCTGATGCGGGCCGCCTGGGCCATCCGGATCAGGTAAACATGTTTCTCAATATTGCATTTTGGTCCTTGGTCCCCCGAAAGGTCGTTTTCACTTGTTTTCCAGGATTCTTATCCTATAATATTGACATATGGGGCTTTAAGACTTATACCCACTTTGTAAAGTCCTCGGGTAACTTTGTGATCACCCGAAAAGCCCTAAATTTCAATGTTGACGATTTTAACCCTCACACACGAATTTTATCACAACTTTCTCATACAGTTCCAAAACTTGGTGAAATTTTTATGGTACATTCTAGTGAGCATATTTAATCGTTACAAGGCTTCGGGTTTGCTAAAAGGTCACTCAGAGGTATATCTTTAACATGTTGACACATTTAACCCCTGTAGTTTGTAATCTCTCACTTTCTTTCACAATTCGCTTCGTATGATCCATGATCCATTCGTTTAAGGTTATACACATCATGTAGGGTTATTGTACAATATAATTATTCACCGTTGACATTCAAAACCCGTATATTCACATACTTTCCAGGTTTGTCAACTTTAGTCCTTCAAGAATATTCCTACACACGTTCAACTTATGACACGTGTCAACACCTTATAGGACGTGAATTTTCGAGGTGTTACATCCTCACCCCCTTAAAAGAAATCTCGACCTCGAGATTTACTGAAACAGATAAGGGTACTTTTCTTTCATTGTGGACTCAACCTCCCACGTATACTCGGGACCTCTACGGGCATCCCATTTGACCTTTACAATCGGTACTTGCTTCCTTCGAAGCTTCTTAACCTATCGATCCTCGATCGACAATGGCTTTTCCACAAATTTCAAGCTCTCGTCTATATGCACATCTGTATGGGGTATGACCAGTGATTCGTCAGCGAAACACTTCTTTAGATTGCAGATGTGGAACACATTGTGTATACTACTGAGCTCTTCAGGTAAGTTTAACTTATAGGCAACTGACCCGACACGTTCGATAACCTCGAAAGGTCCTATGTATCTCGGGCTTAGCTTGCCTTTCTTACCAAATCGCATCACTCCCTTCCAGGGTGACACTTTAAGTAGGACTTTGTCACCTACTTCGAAGTGAAAATCCTTACGACTTGGATCAGCGTAACTCTTCTGCCTATCCCGGGCAGCTTTGAGACGGTCTCGAATCTGGACAATCTTGTCCGTCGTCTCGAACACTATCTCTGGTCCAGATAACTGGACATCTCCAACTTCTGCCCAACAAATGGGTGATCTACACTTTCTACCGTATAATGCCTCAAAAGGCGCAGCCTTAATGCTGTTATGGTAGCTATTGTTGTAGGAGAATTCAACTAATGGTAGGTGCTTATCCCAGCTACCACCCAAGTCAATTGCACATGCACGAAGCATGTCTTCCAACGTTTGAATAGTACGCTCACTCTGACCGTCTGTCTGTGGATGGTAAGTCGTACTAAAGTTCAAACGTGTACCCAAAGATTGTTGGAAGCTTTTCCAAAAATGTGACGTGTATCTAGTATCTCGGTCAGAGATAATAGACACATGTATGCCATGTAAAGCTACAATCTTATCCACGTACAGTTGGGCTAACATATCGGAGCTGTAGGTCTCCTTAATGGGTAGGAAATGTGCTGACTTAGTCAGTCGGTCAACTATCACCCAGATGGTGTCATTTCCTTTCCTTGTCTTGGGTAACTTGGTGATAAAATCCATAGTTACCATTTCCCACTTCCAAGTAGGAAGTTCAGGTTGTTGTAGCAAACCTGACGGTTTTTGATGTTCTGCCTTGACTTGCGCACACGTCAAGCATTTAGCTACATAGGTAGCTACAGACTTCTTCAACCCTATCCACCAATAGTTTTCCCTTAGATCCTGGTACATTTTATCAGCTCCAGGATGAACGGAGTATTTGGAACTATGGGCTTCCTGGAGGATAACATCTCGAAGTCCCCCATGAATTGGAACCCATATTCGTCCATTTAGTCGTAAAATTCCGTCCTTGCTAAGTGTTAACTGCTCCTCAGTTACCCCTAGCTTTTCGTTAGGATAGTTAGCTTCCAACACAGCTTCTTTCTGTGCAGCTAACAACCTTTCAATCAAATTGTTCTTTATTTCCATGCGTTTGGCATTGATTCGGATGGGTTTCACCTTCTCCTTCCAACTCAAGGCATCGGCGACTACATTCGCCTTGCCGGGATGGTATCTTATTTCACAATCGTAATCATTCAGAGTTTCCATCCAACGGCGTTGCCTCATGTTCAAGTCCTTCTGGTTGAACAGATGTTGAAGGCTTTTGTGATCAGAATAGATCACACATTTTATTCCATATAAGTAGTGCCTCCACAGTTTTAGTGCGAATACAACGGCACCCAACTCCAGGTCGTGGGTGGTGTAATTCTTTTCGTGCACCTTTAACTGACGTGAAGCATAGGCAATGACTTTTCCTTTCTGCATAAGCACACATCCCATCCCTGTGTGTGATGCATCGCAATAAACTACAAACTCCTCTATTCCATCTGGCAATGTCAGCACTGGAGCATTGCTCAACTTTTGTTTCAGAATATCAAAGGATTCCTGCTGCTTAGGACCCCAGTCAAACTTAATCTTCTTACGTGTCAGCGAAGTCAGGGGTGCAGCAATCCTTGAGAAGTTTTCAATGAATCGCCTATAGTATCCTGCCAAACCTAGGAAGCTACGTATTTCTGTAGGCATCTTTGGCTCATGCCAATTCATGACAGCTTCAACTTTAGCGGGATCTACTTGGATACCACGCTCACTAACAACATGTCCAAGAAATTGGACTTCCCGAAGCCAGAATTCACACTTCGAGAACTTGGCATAGAGCTTTTCTTTCTGAAGTAGTTCCAATATGCAGTGAAGATGCTTCTCATGGTCAGCTTGGTTCTTTGAGTAGATGAGAATGTCGTCGATGAAGACAATGACGAATTTATCTAAGTGCGGCTTGCAAACGCGATTCATGAGATCCATGAGATCCATGAACGCGGCCGGTGCATTAGTGAGCCCAAAAGGCATCACTAGGAACTCGTAATGACCATAACGAGTCCTAAATGTTGTTTTGTGCACATCTTCATCTCTAACTTTCAATTGATGGTAGCCTGACCTCAAGTCAATCTTCGAGAAGAAACTTGCCCCTTGGAGTTGATCGAACAGATCGTCGATTCTGGGCAAAGGATACCTATTCTTGATAGTGACCTTATTAAGCTCGCGGTAGTCGATGCACAGACGCATCGATCCATCCTTCTTCTTGACAAATAAAACTGGTGCTCCCCAAGGGGACGAACTAGGGTTGATGAAACCTTTGGCTAGCAAATCATCTAGCTGCGTTCTCAATTCCTTCATCTCTGTTGGTACCAATCTATAAGGCGCCCTTGCTACCGGTGCTGATCCAGGAATAATGTCAATTCTGAATTCTACTTGTCTATCTGGTGGCAAACCAGGTAGTTCTTCAGGAAAAACACCAGGGTATTCAGAAACGACGGGGATATCCCCAATCTTGGGCTTCGGCTCATCAATAATCACTTGTGCCATATAGATGACACAACCCTTTTTCAAACACTTTGAGTCCTTGAGTATAGACATTTTCTCGGGTAGCCCATACTGGGTATCTCCCTGGATAGTAAGTGATTCACCAGACAGATTCTTGATCATCACTTGCTTCTTATTGCAAATAATCTGGGCCTGGTTATGAGATAACCAGTCCATGCCTAGAACTATGTCAAAACCGGCTAGTTTTAAAGGAAGTAGGGACAAAGGAAAAGAGTGGTTCTTAATGGATATGAAACATCCATCTAATAAGGTTGAAGCGGTTTCTAAAGTGCCATCTGCTAGTTCCACCTCATACTTCACACTTAAAGTCTTAACAGGTAATTTCAACAATTCACAAAACTTATTATCTACGAAATACTTATCAGCGCCTGAATCGAATAACACTCTCACATAAATATCATTTACGAGAAAGGTACCTGTTATCACATTGTCGTCCTTGACGGCTTCCTTAGCATCCATCCTGAAAACCCTAGCATTGGTCTTCTTAGTCTCTTCGGGCTTCTTGGCGTATTTTGGGCAATTGCTCTTGATGTGCCCCTTTTCATTACAACCGTAGCAGGTCGCATCCTTTATCTTTTTGCAATCCAAGGTTTTGTGTTCCTTGGAATTGCACAACCCACATGCAAAAGCTGTCGATTGTGAATTCGAATTCGATTCATACCTGCACTTCCTAAAGTGCTGCCTCTTGCAGATTTTACATTTGGGTTTTTCACCCGACTGCTGACCATCCTTCCTAAATCCAGACCCCTTCTTATGATCATTGTTTCCCTTCTGCTTCTTGTCTGAACGTCGTGAGTTGTCATCCTCACGCTTCCTCTTTTCGGTATCAGTGTTCCTCTGCGATCTCAGCCTGACCGCATCCAAGGTAAGAGACAATGATATGTCCGTTACGGACCGAAAAGTAGTTCGTCTGGAAGCCTTCACACTTGCTTTTATCTCCGGGGCCAAACCCCCAATGAATCGAGCTATACTTTTAGGTTCCGGAGTTACCAAATATGGAACCAACCTTGACAAAGTGTTGAAACTGGTAAGGTAGGCCTGACAGTCTAGGTTCCTCATAACCAGCGACAAGAAGTCAGATTCAATTCTCTCAACCTCGTATTGAGGGCAGAAATTTTCCTTGATCAGTGCCATGAACTGTTCCCAGGTCATATTGTACAACGGGACTTTCCCTGTAGCTTGGATCAAAGATCTCCACCAAGCTAACGCTTCTCCCTTGAAAGAATGTGACACGAATTTCACAATATCCCTATTATCACAACCACTAATATCCACAACCGTATCCATTTCGTCCATCCAAGTCATGCAATCTACCGCTCCTTTTTCCCCATTGAAATCCCTGGGTTTGCACGAAACGAAGTACTTATAGGAGCAACCCTTATTACGGGGTTCTTGATTCCGTATGGCTCTTTGGGATGGAGCACTCCTCTGGTTTGATGAGTGGTGAGAATTACTGTTGTGGGCAGTGTGGGTCCTGGAGGGTGTTCTAGAGTGTGGTGCAGATTGGGTCCTTGCACGGGTACCACTAGATTCATGGAGCTGTCTATCCATAGCTCGATTTACGGCATTATCTATCATTGCCTGTAATTATGCACCCGCTACATTTACTCGGGCATTGTCATGCTCTCTCCCTGGGTGACTGTTGACCTCATTTGAGTCTGCCATGAAGCTTGAACTGTTACATATCGACATCAATTTATTGGTGAGTTTATTATAGAATTGTCTTTTATGGCAATTTTATTAACCGTGGTAATCATAGACCATATATGGTTAATTTATTACTCACATTTATTTAGGATTTCTAATTTAATTTATCCTAATTATTAAAACAATAACAGTTTTATTAGCACATAAGGCCTAGTCACAGGGACAGTTTAGATTATAAGCTATGATTTCAGAGAATCAATGCATGAAGGTTTGAACAAAGTTCATTACCTTTATCAGACAGGGTCACAGACTATTACTGTCTTTTGTCTCATATGAAAATGAGAAGGGCCCGTAGGCATTCCATTACCAATGGATGGTAAAAAGGACTGATCATATTTATTAATGATTTAACCCATGATTCAGAGATCATTTAGATGGGTTTGGAATCTTTGAAAAGATCCATATATAATAATAACACGTGTGTTTTTAATGAATCAAGTCTGCCAGGAGTGTTAACATGTTTTCAGATGTTAACAAGGATTTGAATCTTTTTAACGGGTTTTACCATCTCGGCCAGGTCTTAAAATGACATGCAGGCTAGGTTATACCTTTAAGATCCTTAATTAAAAATAACATAGGCAGATAGATTTTAAAAGGAATGATTCTGATTTATTTATTTCATATATAATTTAATTATGCATAACATAGCAAAGATGAAATTTATAAACTTACATTCCATTAAAACTAAAAGTAGTACATTTTGCCCTAAACGGGACTTTTCACATAAACACATGCCTTCTCAGGAGCTATACTGATAATACATGTCCTCACAGGGACTATTTACTAAAGTAAATGTCCACGCAGGAACTAATAGAGACAAGTCCACGTAGGGACTAAGTACAAAGGTAGATGTCCACGCAGGGACTACATACACACTTAAATAAATGTCCACGTAGGGACTTGATTTAAACAAGGAAATGCATCAATATATATTGGGATTTAACGATCCCGTTTCTTCTTTCCCTTCAGCAAATTTTCCAAGCCACTCATAAATCCCTCATTCTTCTTACGCTCTTTCTGGAGGTCTCGCTCAACCTTGTCCAGTCTTTGACGGAGATCCTCCTGCTGTGGTGGAGAAAACCATGGTGGCTGGTACTGTGGCGGCGGCTGAGCAGGTACTTGATACCCTCGAGCTGAATGTCCCATTCCCCAAGGGGTTCCATATGGTCCCTCAGGGTTTTGGGCAAGGTAGTTTGCTGCCACTAGGTATGGGTCGGCCTCGGCATAGTTATAGTTATGGTATGCTGGCGGTCCGTAAGGGTTGTAAGCTGCCGGAGCAGTATAAGCAGGGATAGGGTGGCCAAAACCCGGTGATGGTGGTGCAATAGGTGCCGAATTCACCTCTGAAACTGGAACTGAAGGTCCACCCACTTGTGGGTCTTCATATATAGGCGGGTAGTGGCTGCCGCTAGAGTGTTGAGGGGTACTGAAATGAAACTCCCCTCCTCGTGTTGACATCCGTGCGCCAGTCCTCCTACGTCTTGGTGGTTCGGGAGGCTCTAGGTGAACTGGCGGCGGTGGAGGCGGTGGCGTGACTGCCTCGAAACGTGGATCCCCAGAGGGATCTTGCTGCTGCTCGAAACGTGGATCCCTAGAGGGATCTTGCTGCTGCTGCTGTGGTGGCTGCTGGTGAGGTGATGAGTGTTCAGATGGTGTATAGTACCACTCACATCGTTCGAACCGTGCCATGTGACTATCCGGACCTTGGTATGGTGTTCCGTGAAAAGACGAACCGTCTGAGATCACGAAAGGATGGTTAAAGGATCCGGTTGAAGCTTCGACGGGATCTGTATCCTCGTCCATATCTTGATCACCAGAAAAATGATCCTCCGGTCCTAGTGGGTTAAAGCCCACTTGTTCTGGTAGGTACTCTGCTGGGTTAAACTGACCCCGAAAAACAGGAGTAGGGTCTCGGAAGGAATCTTGCGATGAGGATCGCTGCAACGGTATGTATGAAGGTTGTGGGTGGTTGGGCTCATTCTCTGACAGAGGCCCATAGGAGTGATGATATGGAGGCGTCGAGATATGTGACGTGGATTGTCTGGCAGGTTCCTCGTAAACCCTCCAAGGTTCTCGCGGATCTAAACTCCTTGTAGCAGAAGGAGTTCTCCGGCCTGAAGGCCCGGCCTCGTGGTCGTTAGGGGCGCTCATTGGCTCCTTTCCTCGACTTCCTCGCCTGAATCTTGGCGGCATGGCTAAACCTGTTAATATAAACAAGGTAATAACAAGGAAAAATAAAGGACAAAATTTAAGTTAATAAAAACATTTTGGATTATTCCTATGTTCTTTGTCTACACTCGAAGATTTAGGAATGTGCAATTGTGTAACTGAGATTAAACACAAAAGGCTAGTGTTTAATTCACTCAGTGTTGGCTCTGATACCAACCTGTCACACCCCAAATTTCCACGTGTCACCGGTGGGCCCGATAGGGGAGTATTGTGACGTGGTTGGCAACATAATAGTCAAACAACACAATATTTAAATGCACAGCGAAAGCAAAGTATAGATTCATTTCAACCAAACGATATTGTAATATTAAGTATCACAAATAGTCGAATATAAATGCACAGGTAGAACAAAATAAAAGGAAACAGTGTTCAACAGTCTATGACATCCAAGCTTGCGAGACTTATTGTGGATGCTAGGAGACAAGCCAGCCTATTACGCGTAGTACCTGCACTTAACCTTTTTAAGAAAAATACGTCAGTTTACACTGGTAAATACAATCAACCGACTCATTTTGAAAAGAGTTTTAGAAAATGCATTTAAGGCACAAGGCACAAATAATATTTTATAACTTGGGATAATTATTTAAATATATAAACTTGTAAAGGATTTACATGTTCCTTATGCGTTCAGTAGCCCGGATCGAGCCGGGTTAAAGATCAATAGACAAACCACTTTATTTAAATGAGACACTGACAGGTGTACGCCTACACCTGAGTGCTAAGGTCGTGGCCATTTCGTAAAATGATGCCAGGGATATTCGAGACACTGTCATTAACCCCCAAAGGCTTTAAGCAAACAAAACAATTTAAACGAAACATCTCAATACTTTAACCATTATACAATTAAAGATTCAATGTCCGACCAAGCGGTATTTTATATACCGTACCCCAAGCCCGTATAGGGAAATAAATTAAAAGTATTTACCTGAGCAAGTATAATTCAAAATCAGCGAGTGCAAGTATCTTTTACCGGTTCTCCTAATCTGGAACGAAGGTTTATAATAACCTATTAGAATCCTAACGGGTCTTTAGTTAAGCTTACGCTTAGACCGGTTAGTTTTAAAGATACGGTTCGTACGCACGATTAAGCGAAGACCGGATAGAATGTGATTTAGACCCGAAAAGTTTGAGGACTTGCTTAATATGGGTATATGATACACCTTCTGGATTTTGAGATAAAACCGATAAGGTTTGACCCGTTTCGGCTAATTTATGTAAACTAGTTACATAAACCGAACCGAACGCGTATGAAGCGTAACGGGTAACCATAAGAGTCCTAAACAGGTTTCCTAAGTTAACATGCCTTAAATATGTCATGATATCAGTAGGATACCTTCCGTTATGCCCAAAACGAGTTTAATCTCATATTAAGCCCCGCAGGGTTATTTTGGTCATTTTAAAGATTATAAAAGGGATTAATTACATTTCTGTAAACCAGGTCTGAATACATCAGTAAATTAGTTTATTTTAACAGGTTATAACATTTGGTTATAAGTCTTATATGTCAAAATAGTTTTAAACCCTAACTATGCGTATAATACGCGTATAAAGCCGTTTAAGTGACGTACGGGTTAAAATAGGATTCTGAGTTTCCAGATCAGTTAAACAGGTTCAAAATACTCCATTTAATATTTAAAATCAGTAGCAATTGGATTGGCATCAAAAGGATTTGTAAAACTCATTTTATGGCCGAAAAGGGTATATTCGGTATTTACCGAACTTAGGCACTAATCCTAGCTTATGATCAGTTTAAAAATATTTAAAAATCTTCAAAAATCCCAAAATATTATATTACATCAGTGGGTAAAAGGTTTGGTGTCAAAAATGGTGTTTAGATAGGTTTTACTTTAATGACGCCGTTAAATCACTAAGAAGCGTTCTAATTACGTCATTGAGCATAACTCCTAATCTATATGTCCAACTGATGTAAAAATTTACGGACATGTTTAATAATCAGTAACTAAGATTTTTTGTACTTTCACATTTCCAAAATTCTTGTTTTATGGTCATAAGGGCATTACGGTCAATATTTAGGCGATTAACGGAAACGTCGGACAATTAGGGATTTATGTGGTATAAACGTAGAGGGTTATACACACATGTAACTAGGTCCTAATGGAACTTTAAGGCATGTCTAAACCTATCAAAGCCGGGTCAGAACTGAGGTCAAAGCAAAAGTCAAACTTTTGCGTCTTTTGGTTCCGAATCGGTTCAAAACAGAAAGTTGTCTAATCAAACAAGCGTAGACAAGTTTTTATACTTATTATCAGTTTATAAGAATGATAAAATAGGTGATACGCCTTTTACATCGTTAATCATGCGTTAAATCAAAAATACCATTTCTGTTGACTTTTTCGGATAACGTTTGACTCGACAAACGACCTAGTTAGGATTGGAATCAGTGGGTGCCCTTTTAAGGGTTTAAAGCCCACATGATTACCAACTTATAACAACTTTCGATTCGACAAAACCCTGGACCATTTGTGTTTTATCGTGAAGTCAAACCGTAGTTACGACGGTTTGATTTCTAGGCTATAAACTAAGCATAACTGAAATAGAGAAGATCAAGGGTACTTACACTTGTCTTATGGATGATTTGGAATGCTTGGGATCTGCTTGAATGCTCCAGAAATGATCAGGAAGTGAATGCAAGATGAATGCAAAGAATGTGGGTCTTTTATATGAATTCAAACATCTTGGATCATCAACACATAAGTCTAGGAGTGTTACCAAATGACCAACATGTGTCCTACAAGCTAAAAACCACCTTAGGCAGCCCAAGGTATCGAAAAACTTGCATGTAAGTCGGTTAGAAACACAACAAGCAGCTGTCTGTTATTTTTCGCATCTGCAGGTCTGAAGCGGCCCGCCTGAAGTTTTGGTGATCCTGATGCGGGCCACCTGGGCCATCCGGATCAGGTAAACATGTTTCTCAATATTGCATTTTGGTCCTTGGTCCCCCGAAAGGTCGTTTTCACTTGTTTTCCAGAATTCTTATCCTATAATATTGACATATGGGGCTTTAAGACTTATACCCACTTTGTAAAGTGCTCGGGTAACTTTGTGATCACCCGAAAAGCCCTAAATTTCAATGTTGACTATTTTAACCCTCACACACGAATTTTATCACAACTTTCTCTTACAGTAACGAAACTTGGTGAAATTTTTATGGTACATTCTAGTGAGCATATTTAATCGTTACAAGGCTTCAGGTTTACTAAAAGGTCACTCAGAGGTATATCTTTAACATGTTGACACATTTAACCCCTGTAGTTTGTAATCTCTCACTTTCTTTCACAATTCGCTTCGTATGATCCATGATCCATTCGTTTAAGGTTATAAACATCATGTAGGGTTATTGTACAATATAATTATTCACCGTTGACATTCAAAACCCGTATATTCACATACTTTCCAGGTTTGTCAACTTTAGTCCTTCAAGAATATTCCTACACACGTTCAACTTATGACACGTGTCAACACCTTATAGGACGTGAATTTTCGAGGTGTTACACCTCTACAGGATTTGAAATCCTTGATCGAAAATCATGAAACCCATTGCTGCGTAATCTGTTCTAATCTCTTGAATTCTCAACTGAGGAAAAAGTGAGGAGGCATAGAAGAGAGGACGTGATAGTAGAAGAGGGAAAGGCACGTGCAAGCTGAGAGGGAAAAAGGGGATCGATGAAAGCACAATGAAAGCACCGACTTTGTGCTTTAAGTTTATAAGGTAATGTATGGAAGCATAATAATCAGTGTAGCGTACTTTACTTAAAAGTTAAATCTACCCATGGATTCACAGAATACTTTTGGAGTTCTTGCGTGTAATTTATTTCTAGAGTTAATTGCCAAAATCGTCCCTGAGGTTTGGCCACGTTTGCCATTTTCGTCTAAAATGACACTTTTGTACCAAATTGCCCCTAACGTTTGTAACTTTTTGCCATTTTCATCCAAACCACTAACTTAGTTTATTTTTTCTGTTAAGTTGAGGATATTTGGATGAAACTGCCAAATATAAAACCACAGGGACGATTTTGACAATTTACTCAAACCCTTTTTTATTTCTTTTATTTAATTATTTTTGTTACATATATAATAAAAAAGAATATACATGGAGTTTTTAGAAAAAAAATTAATAGGTTTGTCACATAATTTTTATAAATTTTCATCCAAATCACTAACTCAATTTATTTTTTCAGTTAAGGTGAATGATGTTTTAAATTTTATAAATTAAGACAGAAATTAATTTACAGCTTCTTTATATAAATCGGTTTTATAAAGAGAAAACGTCATTGGTGTGCAACACATAACAATCGATTACAACTTTTAGTATTTATCAGTTGTATAGATAGAAAAAAATTGTAAAACGTTACATATTTTTTAAATGTGTTGAGCACCTAGGAAATATGTTGGTAGAAAAAAAACATTTATTTAATTAAGATTATGAGGGTAACTAACTAATACTTATTCTGAGTGGCTTGAGTAAAGAAACTTTTGGTTCATAGCATTATAATTACATTTTGGTGGGTAATTTTAAGGTTTGGTAACAATACGTTGTTTGATAGAAGGGGGGGGGGGGCACCACCTTCTGTTTTTCCTTAAGAGCGAATTTAAAAGAGTAGAAGATGAATTACAAACTTGGTACATATGATAATAATTTTTATTTGACATTTTTCAATAAGGTCACCAGCATTTTAGTTTTATAAAATTTAGAGGTTTAAGTAGATTTTATTTTTATAAAACTGATTTATATAAAAAAATTAGAAATTAATTTATGTCTTAGTTTATAAACATCCTTCGCCTTAATAGAAAAATTAACTTAGTTAGTGGTTGGATGAAAATTTATAAAAATTATGTGACAAAGCTATTATGTTTTTCATATAAAAATTGCATGTATATTTTTTTATTATATATGTAACAAAATTAATTAAATAAAAGAAATTTAAAAGAGTTTGAGTAAATTGCCAAAATTGTCCCTGTGGTTTTATATTTTGCCAGTTTCATCCAAATATCCTCAACTTAACAGAAAAAATAAACTAAGTTAGTAGTTTGGATGAAAATGACAAAAAATTACAAACGTTGGGGGCAATTTGGTACAAAAGTGTCATTTTGGACGAAAATAGCAAACCTGCCCAAACCTTAGGGACGATTTTGGCAATTAACTCTTATTTCTATTTATTAATTTGCTAGATTGATCTTTCATGTTGCTAAATACTTTTTTAACTATATATGTAGTGAATGAGCAATCTACTATGTTTAGTGTGTAGTGACTTGCTATCTGCTGTTTGTATATACAAATGCATTAATTTTGTGAATATTTACCTTTTTTTATTTTGTCACCGGTAAGTTGGGATATTTTCAAATTTCGACCTATCTGCTAAAAGACTTGGTTAAATTATGTTTGAATTAATAAACTAAAAATAAATAGATTGAATTAATGGTGTGTCGGGCAGCTTATTATCAATTTGGAACCCGACTGTGTTAAAGAAGACTGGGGTTCTGAAACATCACCAGTTTTTAGTCACTTCTAGGATTTTGGTAGCTACCGGGGAAGTTATGAATCTTGTTAATGTGTATGCGCCTAATGAATTTAGCGGCGGTAAGGAATAGTTTAGCCAGGTTTTGGGTATTTATGGGCGATTTTAACGATGTCCGGGATTCATCGAAAGAAGGAACTTAGAATTTCTGGCTGTGAACGCGGCTTATTTTAACCAATTCATTGCAGATGCAGATTTACTAGAATACCCGATGGGTGGTAGGCAATTTACATACCCCTCGAATAATGGCGAAGCGTTAAGTCAACTGGATAGGTTCTTGGCGTGTCGGGGTATGAATAATTGGTCGACGGCTTCGGTAGTGGCCCTTTTGAATGTGGTCTCCGACCATTGTCCCATATTCTTATCTACTATTCCTATGGATTTCGGGCCATTGCCAACTAGAGTTTTCAACTCATGGTTGGAAATCCCGGGTTTTTTTGGAATTTAAAAAAAGCTTCTGTACTTGGTTTCGCTTTCAAGGATGAGCGAACTTAGCCTTAGCTACTAAGTTAAAATGGGTAAAATTCAAAGAAAAATATTGGGTTGTAAATCACAAGGCTTCTCAGAATGGTTTGTATACGACTAAACTTGAAAAACTTGATTGTTGGAACTAGAGGCCGAGGCAAGGAATCTCCCGCTAATTGGAAGAAAGGAAGGAATCTAGAAGTTATATTTTTGAAGCGGATAAACTAAAAACAATGGATTCAAAGCAAAAGTCGAGGTTTAGATGGGCATTGGAGGGGGATGAGAACCCGTATTTTTTTCATGGTGTCATTAATGCGAACACGAGTTGCAATTGTATTAATGGGCCATATATTGGAGGGGCTTGGTATAACAACCCTTCTGAATTTTTCCGACGCCCTAATATATTTTAAAATATCCCAATATTTCCTAAAATACACCCATACGCGAAAATGGACCCCGAATACCTTTAATATCATTAAAAATAATTAAAAATCAAATTTTTGAGTTTGTCGCGGGGCGCGTAGACCCCTTAGGGATCTTACGCGGGCCGCTAGAGATCGAAAATGTGGCGCAGCCCGGTGCTGCCACGTGGCCCAACACCCGTTGACCCTATACAATGACCCGGATCAGCTACAGCCCTAGCCACCTACTAGGCGGGCCGCGTAGCCCCTGGGCTACACCTTACGTAGGCCGCGTAGAGCCCAAAATCAGGCTCTTTATAAGAGGGTATCAGGCCTTCAGTTGAAATTCGCTCACAAACGTTTTCTTTCTCTCAAATCTGAATTATAGGCATAATATACGGGTATTCAATCCCCATAAATAACGAAGTTCTGCTCCGTTGTAAGTATCATAACCCCTGGATACGTATTAGATACGCTGCCCGATTGATCTAGGGTTCCGTAACGGCTGTCGTGGTTCTGCCCGACGTAGTCGTTGGAATGCCGTCTCGGGGAGGCTATTACTAATGTTAAAATGAGTTATTATACTAACACATGTGCATTTGTGTAAATTATAGATAATTCTCAGAAAATCCTTACAGAAAACCTAAAGACAGCAATGTGAGTAATCTCCTTTTCGTAAACAGTTTTCACAAAACCTTAAATATTTTACAATGCAATTTAGCAGTGATTGAGTCTTTGTAATTCTTCAATTACTGCCGGTATTATGGGGTTTTGTATACATTACTTGATAATCTTCATAATTGGACAACAGGTTAGCCAATGTGTGATATGACCATAGCCACAGATCCGGTCGAGTGGCAAGTACTGAATGAGTAATTGTGTAGATATAAACATTGTAATCGCCCTCAATACTGTTTAAATTAATAAAACTTTTCTTGATTGAACTGGGATTCACTCACCAGTATTTTCCACTGACAAAATGTTTTTAACGCGTTTCAGGTAACAAAATGTGAAAGCCAATTAGAAGCCAGCTGGACAACACTGAAGGCTTGGAAAAAGTGGCTATAAAAGTTACCTAAATAAAAGAAGGCGTTTATTTAAATAAAAGGGGATATATCCCTATAAATCAGTTTGTAATGAAAACTTGGGTTTTATCCCAACATGTTTACTTATATAAAATGTGGTATTTTACTCTGATAAAATATTTCCTATCTACGGTCCTGATGTAAATTCCGCTGCCAAATTAACTAAACACGTGATACCACCAAAACTGGCTCGCGACCGCCCGTTCCCGAGGAAATAGGGATTGGGGGTTGCCACAGAAGGTGGTATCAGAACCAAGCCACTGATTCAGCCACAGAAATGTTCTGCAGACATCAAAAATTCAATTTGTTAGAAAATAAATTACGGAAATACGTGCATAATTGTATTTTATTGTAATGTGTTATTTGACTATTTGTTAGTTTACAGTATGAGTGACCAAGGACCATCTGACGCGTACCGTCAATTGTTTGGTTCGCCTAGAAGCGAAGGCGCCTCTTCTCAGCCTGCCCTCTCGGGGTACTCTGCTGATACGGAAGAAGGAATATTCGTGTTTAAGGCTCAATCTGAAGAGCCATTCCCTCAGAAAAAGAGAGGATGGTTCAGTAAGGGAGCACATGAGCGTAGAAAACGTATGAAAAAGTTACAAGATCAGACAACACTAGCAGCAGCCAAAAGAGAAACCGATGCCCATGCCCAGGACATGATTAATAGGGGTTTAGCTAATTTCCATATCCTAGCAACCATTACAGCTGCCCTAACCTGGAGTAAATGATAGCACCCCAACCACAACCACAATTTCCTGACCAACCCATGGAGATAGAGAACCCTGAAAATCAAGTAGAAATGCATGATTTCAACCCGGAGGAGATACCTAGGGTACCAGCACCAAATCCCTTAGACCCAAATTACGATCCATGGTGGGACGACAATAGGGACTATGTGCAACGTTACCCGATACACGAAGACATGGCCATGCCAAACTTAGGAGCCTACCCAGGTTTGGACCCTCTAGATCCCTATTACGATAACGATGTATACATTAGGGAAATTTTTGAGAATCCTTACCAGTTCCAGGCACCTACACCCCCATACCAGGAACTCGCACCCAGATTCCAAACCCAGTCCTAGAACCTGCACCCCCAATGAGGGCAGAAAATGTACAAGAACTCAGGACATTTGGTGAGAAAATTTTAGAAAGTAGTGAAAGGATGAGACAGGTGGGAGAGCGACTCGTCTGGAAGTACGGCGAGTGGAATATGGATTTCTGGATGAATCCATATCCTTGAATGTGATGGTAGAGATGATAGTAATAATATAATAATAATTAACAATAAATAGGGGTGTAGAAAAAAAAAACAAAACTACGGATGCCTACTATTATTAGTGTAATTTTCATTCCAGTTGGTATTGTAATTTTAAATTTCCAGTATTAGGTTGTACTAGATGCATATTATATAAAAATAGAGTAAGTCGCAATGATCGACGCTTTTGACCAAAATGTGTGTCATGTGATTGGCTATATTAAATATTATTTTGTGATATTAATATGTGATAATTGTTTAAAATTCAGATCGTCGACCAAGTGAATCAAGAGAATCTGGATAATAACCCGGAAAACCAAAATGACAATAATCTGAATAACGATAATCTGGATAATGTGAATTTGAACAACAATAACAAAGGAAACCAAGTGGATAATAGTGCCATCCAACACATAGTGGCACAAGGAATCATAGATGCAATGCCATTTATTATCCAAACTGTTAAAGAGGCTGATAATAAAAGTAAGCATAGCGGTAAGCGACCGACTAAACCAGAAAACAACGTAAACAATGTACCTGTACTTCAAGTGCCCATTCCTAAAAGAAGAAGAACAATGCCTTATGGTTGTTCTTACAAAGAATTCTGGTCCTGCAAACCGATAGAATTCTCGGGCAATGAAGAACCTATTGCAGCTTTACGCTAGATAGAAAAGACTGAGGCTGTTCTGAAAATAAGCAAGTGTGCGGAAGAGGACAAAATAATGTTTGCCTCCAATCTATTTAAGAATTCAGCCTTAGAGTGGTGGAACACTATCCTCCAGTCTAGAGGAAGTGATAGGGTTTACAACATGGAATGGGAGGAATTTAAGAATATAGTAGAAAGGAAATTCTGCCCTCCCAATGAAAAGGAACAGATATCAAATAAATTCCTGAACCTTAGGATGACCGGGGTAGATAGTAAGGGTTATACTACCACATTCTTTGAATATGCTAGAATAGTGCCAACCCTTGCATCACCAGAACCAGTGCTGATTTCCCGTTACATCTGGGGATTAATCGGAGAGATTAGGCATGTAGTCAAGACAGCTAGACCTCAAACCATAGAAGAAGCTGTAGAACTAACAAATACCTTGACAGATGTCGCAACCCCCGATCCCTGATCCCCGAGAACGGGCGGACGCGATCACAGAGTTTCGGTGGTATCAGGTTTATTTAATCTTGTAGCGGAATTTACATCAGGACCGTAGTTAGGAAATGTTTATCAGAGTAAAACCACCTCATTTAATATTAATAATCACATGGGTAAAACCCAAGTTTCTTATTACAATACATTTATAGGGATAAACCCTATTTTATTTAAATTTAAAACACCATTTATTTGGTAACTTTTATAGCCACATTATCCCTAAGCCTTCAGTGCTCTCCAGCCGGTTTTTTACTAATTGGTTGTCACATTGGGTTACCTGAAACGTGTTTTAAAAACATTTGTCAGTCGGAAATACTGGTGAGTGAATCCCAGTTTAATCAAGTTTCAATAAAAAGTCACAGTGAACAGTATTGAGAGCGATCACATTGTTTATGTCTACACAATTACTCCATTAGTATTGTCAACCCTGACTTGTGGGTCATATTACCCATTGGCTAACTCATTGTCCAATGGTAACGTATTGTCATCCTCGACTTACTACGCACAGTGTAGTATATTTTGTATACAAAACCCCAACATACTGGCAGTAATTGAAGAACTACAAAGACTCAATCACTGCTAAATTGCATTGTAAAACATTTAAGGTTTGGTAAAACATTACGAAAAAGATTAACAAAAAGAGGATAAACTCACTTTGCTATCTTATGCTTCTTGTAAGGGTTTCCTGGATATAATCTATAATTTATACAAATGTACATTGGTTAGTATCATAACCCTTTGAAATTATTAATGATACCCTCCCCGAGACGGTATTCCAACAACTACGTCGGGCAGAACCCTAAATCAATCGGGCAGCGTAACTATTACAAAACTGGGGTTATAATACTTACAACGGAGCAGAACCTCGCTAATTAGGGGTATACTACCCAAATATTATGCCTAATACTTCAGAATTCGAGATTGAGAATTTAGAATGAGCGACGGAAAACGAAAACTGATGGCCTTCTTATATAGGGCTGGATTCTGGTCTCTACGCGGCCCGCGTAAAACACAGGCCAGGGTTACGCGGCCCGCGTCAACCCTGGTCAACTCTATAGCTTGGCTGGGTCAGCTTGTAGACTTGACACAATGTCGACACGTGTCGGCTTAGGATGCATCCGCGTTTAACGATCTCTCGCGGCCCGCGTCAACTGTCTAGAACTCTTACGCGACCCGCTTTAACTAAAGAATTCAGGGGAGTCTGTTTCTGGCCTTGATACCGCCCGCGTGAGATGTTGGGGTGGTTCTACGCGGCCCGCCTCAACTCAATATTTTGTGTTTTTAATTTATTTTATTACTATAACTTATTTCGGGCCCAGTTTTCACATACGGGGTATAATATAAGACATATTGGGATATTTTAAAATATAATAGGGTGTCGAAAAATGAAAGTGTTGGTTTTACCGAGGGTTGTTACAACAGATGAGTTAGTGCGTACACGGGAAGAGGATCAAAGGAGGAACCTAGCTCAAAGGCTTACCCAGGAATTCCGTTATGGAAATACCAACAGTGGGAAAAATGTAGGTTCCACATCTGCACCTTATTGCAAGTATTGCAAAAGGAAGCATTCTGGAAGATGCTCCATATACTGTAATTTTTGCAAAATATCCGGACACAAAGAAGAAGACTGCAGGAAGAAAGCCAACAGCAGGATATGTTACAACTGCGGAGAACAAGGCCATATTAAGCCAAACTATCCAAAATTAGTTCCAGTTACGAACAACAAGAACACTAAAAATGCTAGAGCATTTGTTCTAACTGCAGATGAAGCCAAAATGATTCCCGATGTTATAGCTGGTACGTTTTTAGTTAATGATGTTTTTGCTAAGAAATTATTTGACTCTGGTGCGAACCAAAGTTTTATTAATACTTCATTTTGCAAATTTCTTAATCAATCATTAACTAAACTCTCACAAGAATGTCTAGTAGAGACAGCAAATGGGGAAACCGTTAGGATTTCTGAAATCTTGCAGGGAGCAAGAATAGAAATTTTTAAATCAAAAGTTTATTACAAACCTTTACCCAATGAATCTGGCAGGATTCGATGTTGTATTAGGAATGGATTGGTTAATAGCTAACAAAGCCAATATTTTATGTGATCAAAAGTCAATCCAAGTAAATTCACCAAAAGGTGAAAAGATCACAATTAAAGGAGATAAGCCATCTAGATCCACAAAATTCATCTCTGTGATGAAAACTGCAAGCTATATAAGAAAAGGATCTATAGTATATTTGATTTCTATAATCACTAACACTAAAGGAAAAAAACTAAAAGAAATTCCAGTAGTGTCTCAGTTTTCAGATGTGTTTCCAGAAGAATTGCTAGGACTACCGCCAGACAGGGAAGTTGAATTCAGAATCCACTTGCTACAAGGAACAACACCGATTGCCAAAGAACCTTACCATTTGGCACCCGCAGAAATGCAAGAACTGAAGAAACAGTTAGAATAATTATTGGAGAAAGGATTTATACAGCGAAGCTCATCTCCATGGGGAGCACCGATTTTATTCGTTAAGAAGAAGGACGGATCAATGCGAATGTGCATCGATTACCGTGAATTAAACAAGGTCACGATTAAGAATCGGTACCATTACCAAGAATCGATGATCTGTTTGACCAACTACAAGGAGCTCGATTTTTCTCTAAAATCGATTTAAGGTCAGGATATCATCAATTAAAGTTACAGGGAGAGGACATTCCTAAAATCGCATTTAGAACAAGGTATGGTCATTATGAATTTACTGTCATGCCATTTGGTTTAACCAATGCCCCAGCTGCATTTATGGACATGATGAACCGAATATGTAAGCCATATTTGGATAAATTTATAATTGTCTTTATAGATGATATTCTCATTTACTCTAAGAGTAAAGAAGAACATGCAAAGCATTTGCACGCACTTCTAAGTTTACTAAGAAAGGAAAAGCTTTATGCTAAGTTTCAAAGTGCGAGTTTTGGTTAGAACAGGTACAATTTCTTGGACACTTAGTTGATAATGAAGGATTTCATGTGGATCCCACAAAGATCGAGGCAATTACCAAATGGAAAACCCCTGAGTCACCAACCGAGGTTAGAAGTTTCTTAGGATTGGCCGGTTATTATAGAAGATTTATTCGAGATTTTTCTAGAATAGCCATTCCCTTAACTAAGTTAACCTGTAAATCCATTAAGTTTGAATGGGGACCAAAACAAGAAGAAGCATTTAGAATTCTTAAGCAAAGACTGACCCATGCACCCATATTAGCGTTACCAGAAGGAACTGAAGACTTCGTAGTCTATTGTGACGCTTCTAAATTAGGTTATGGATGTGTGTTAATGCAACGTCAAAAGGTTATAGCTTACGCCTCTAGACAACTTAAGAATCATGAAGAAAATTATTCAACCCATGATCTTGAATTAGGAGCAATAATTTTTGCTTTGAAAAATTGGAGACATTACCTTTATGGTAATAAGTTTACAATATTCACAGATCATAAGAGTTTAAGGTATGTTTTCAGGCAAAAGGAATTAAATATGAGACAAAGACGCTGGATGGAGATGCTTAGTGATTATGATTGTGACATCCAGTATCATGCAGGAAAGGCAAATGTAGTGGCTGATGCTTTAAGCCGAAAGTATCACGAAAAGTCAAAAAGGGTATGTTCTCTTAAATTAAATCTACAAGTAGATTTAAATGAACAAATTAAAAAGGCACAAGAATCAGTAATCAAGGATGATACTGAAAAATTAAAAGGAATGATCAAGGAATTAGAACAAGAAACAGATGGAATTTGGAGATTCCATAAGAAAAGGATGTGGATACCTAAATTAGGGAACTTACGTCATCGTATTTTAGTAGAAGCCCATAAGTCTAAGTATACGATGCATCCAGGAAGTGATAAAATGTACCAGGATTTAAGGAAGAATTTTTGGTGGATAGGAATGAAAAAGGACATAGCAGCCTATGTTTCTAAATGTTTAACTTGCTCACAAGTTAAAGCTGAACATCAAAAACCCTCAGGATTGCTGCAACAGTTAGAAATGCTAGTATGGAAATGGGAATTGATAACAATGGATTTTGTTACCAAATTACCTAAAACAAGGAAAGGTAATGATACAATCTGGGTGATTGTAGATAGACTAACCAAGTCAGCCCATTTTCTACCAATGAAGGAAACTTTCAGTATGGAACAGTTAGCTAAATTATATGTAAATGAAATAGTTTCTTTACATGGAATTCCTTTATCAATTGTTTCTGATAGAGATAGTTGTTTTATATCTCATTTTTGGGCAAGTTTTCAAAAGGCAATGGGAACCAAACTAAATCTAAGCACAGCCTATCATCCTCAAATGGACGGACAAAGCGAAAGGACAATTCAGACGATGGAAGACATGCTTAGAGCTTGTGTAATTGATTTCGGAGGTAATTGGGACGATCACTTACCATTAATAGAATTTTCTTACAATAACAGTTATCACACAAGTATCAATGCTGCACCATTCGAAGCAATTTATGGACGAAAGTGCCGAACCCCAGTCTGTTGGGCAGAAATTGGGGAAAAACAACTATTTGGACCTGAGATAGTGCAAGAAACAACTGACAAGATCATTCAAGTCAAGGATCGACTGAAAACAGCACGTGAACGACAGAAAAGCTATGCTGACAACAGGCGAAAACCGCTAGAATTTCAAGTAGGAAATAAGGTATTATTAAAAGTCTCTCCTTGGAAATGAGTAGTCAGATTCATCAAAAGGGGAAAGCTAAGTCCCAGGTATATTGGACCTTTCAAGATTATTAGAAGAATAGGACCTGTAGCCTATCAACTATAACTGCCAGAGGAAATGGCAGGGATACATGATGTGTTTCATGTATCTAATCTCAAGAAATGCTTAGCTGATGAATCACTGGTAGTGCTTCTTAAGGATATAGAGGTAAATGAACAACTCAAGTTTGTAGAAAAGCCTCTACAGATTGAAGACAGAAAAGTCAAGAACCTCAAGCACAAGAGATTAGTTCTGGTCAAAGTAAAATGGGACTCCAAAAGAGGACCATAATACACTTGGGAGCTTGAATCAGAAATGCAAAGAAAATATCCACACTTGTTCCAGTAGATCTCGAGGACGAGCTCTAAAACAAGGTGGGCAGGATATAACAACCCTCCTGAATTTTTCCGACGCCATAATATATTTTAAAATATCCCAATATGTCCTAAAATACACCCCATACGCGAAAACGGACCCCGAATACCTTTAATATTATTAAAAATAATTAAAATCAAGTTTTTGGGTTTGTCGCGGGGCGCGTAGACCCCTTAGGGATCTTACGCGGGCGGCTAGAGATCGAAAATGAGGCGCAACCCGGTGCTGCCACGTGGCCCAACACCCGTCGACCCTATACAATGACTCGGATCAGCTACAGCCCTAGCCACCTACTAGGCGGGCCACGTAGCCCCCGGGCTACACCTTAAACGGGCCGCGTAGAGCCCAAAATCAGGCCCTATATAAGAGGGCATCGGGCCTTTAGTTGAAATTCGCTCACAAATGTTTTCTTTCTCTCAAATCTGAATTATAGGCATAATATACGAGTATTAAATCCCCCTAAATAACAAAGTTCTGCTCCGTTGTAAGTATCATAACCCCTTTATACGTATTAGATACGCTGCCCGATTGATCTAGGGTTCCGTAACGGCTGTCGTGGTTCTGCCCGACATAGTCGTTGGAATGCCATCTCGGGGAGGGTATTACTAATGTTAAAATGGGTTATTATACTAACACATGTGCATTTGTGTAAATTATAGATAATTCTCAGAAAATCCTTACAGAAAACCTAAAGACAACAATGTGAGTAATCTCCATTTCGTAAACAGTTTTCACCAAACCTTAAATATTTTACAATGCAATTTAGCAGTGATTGAGTCTTTGTAATTCTTCAATTACTGCCGGTATTATGGGGTTTTGTATATATTACTTGATAATCTTCATAATTGGACAACGGGTTAGCCAATGTGTGATATGACCATAGCCACAGATCCGGTCGAGTGGCAAGTACTGAATGAGTAATTGTGTAGATTTAAACATTGTAATCGCCCTCAATACTGTTTAAATTAATAAAACTTTTCTTGATTGAAATGGGATTCACTCACCAGTATTTCCCACTGACAAAATGTTTTTAACGCGTTTCAGGTAACAAAATGTGAAACCCAATTAGAAGCCAGCTGGACAGCACTGAAGGCTTGGAAAAAGTGGCTATAAAATTTACCTAAATAAAAGAAGGCGTTTATTTAAATAAAAGGGGATATATCCCTATAAATCAGTTTGTAATGAAAACTTGGGTTTTATCCCAACATGTTTACTTATATAAAATGTGGTATTTTACTCTGATAAAATATTTCCTAACTACGGTCCTGATGTAAATTCCGCTGCCAAATTGACTAAACACGCGATACCACCAAAACTGGCTCGTGACCGCCCGTTCCCGAGGAAATATGGATTGGGGGTTGCGACACTTGGGTCTCCCCCCCCCCCCCTCTTTGATTAAAGATGCGGTGTATAGCTTCTTCCATGAAAAGTTTCAAGAACCTTTGGGGAATCGGCCTTTTCTAGATTGCCCAAACGTATGCTCCTTATCGGAAGCGGATTCCTTGGTTTGTCCTTTCACTAGTGTGGAGATAAAAATGAGGTTTGGGAATGTGAGGGGGATCAAGCGTCAGGCCCGGATGGAATTAATTTCCATTTTATAAAAAAAGAATTCTTACAAGAAGATATCTTGAAACTTTTTGAAGAATTCTATTGGAAAGGATCTTTTAGTAATGGGTGCACGTCATCTTTCATAGCCTTGGTTCCTAAGCGTAGTGATCCCCAGGGACTTGGTGACTATAGGCCGATTAGCTTGGTTGGTGAATTAACAAGGCAATTTCAAAAGTCTTGGTGAATAGAATGTTAGCGGTCATACATGGGCTTATCTCCAAAGAGCAATTGAGATTCTTATCTAATTGGAGTATATTATATAACCCGTTGTGTGACAACTGGCACCCAACCGGTAATTTCCGTACACTTTGATTATTATTTAATGACTGCAATTATGTGCTTAAATGTCAACATTATCTGATTACATACTATACAAGTGAATTCATGCACGTTTTATACTACAAGAATTACTTTATGCATTAATGAACAACGTTGCGTCAGAAATACTAGTAAACTCACCGGTAAGACACATTATGTCAACAATTCTGCAGAAAGCAGTTAGACAATAGAATTGGAGCCTAGGTGTAGATCCAAAGACAAGAATACATTAAAACCCAAGAGTACATACAAGGGTTTATATATAGACTTTCCGGAAGCTAAAATACGCACTAAAAAGCACCCGAAATACACTTTAAAAGCTGAATTTTATATAATTCAGCAAAATTCAGCAATATAACAAGATATTACCATACAAAAACATGACTAAACGGTCCAGAATACTTCCCTAAGTGTCGGGAATTGAAAGTGTCACAAAAGAATACTTAAAAGACACTAAACTGTGCAATTTAGCACTTTAACGGAACGGTATCTAACCGAACAACCGGACATTACCCGGAACACCAAAATATTGCTAGAAGCATTGTTTATTTATTTATGAGCTAGTTATGGTTCCCGAAAACCATAACATCTCTTATAACATAATAACACATCAAGTCCCTAAAAATTACACTTGAAAGCTTAACTTATTAATACAATTAAAGATTGGAAATTACATTTTACCCCCCCCCCCCATGTAAAGTGGACGGTCATGGGGACCCCACCATGGATCCCATTTGATCTTGTAGGATCTTGCCAAAGATTGTGAAGATTTAGTAAAGATTATGCATGTACTTTCAAGAACACAAGATCCATTGGTTAAGAGCTCAAGGTTGGCTATAAGTAGGGACTTGTAGTTCATAACTACACTCATACAACTCACCATTTTCCTTCCTTCTTCTCCCCTTGTGCTCAGCCAAACCCCCTTCCACATACCACCATCATCATTCAACTTCATTCATCCATTCCAAGCTTGATTTAAGGTGCAAGGAGGTGATTAAGAAAGCTCGGTGCAAGTGGATCTTGAAGGACCTCCTTTGCTAGCTTTTATCCACTTGATTTCTTCATTGTTTCTTCCCTAGCTTGAAGCTAGTAGTAAGATTCTTATTAACCTTGTTTACTTCCATTTTAGTTGGTTAAAAGATATAACGTATTGATTATCATAAGAACACTAAAGAACATACACATGAATCTTGAAACATAAAGCTAACATATGATGAAATATGGATAGAATAATGTTGTTTAGTAGATGTATAATGTTTGCTTGTTGATTACTACGAATATTGATGTTGATCAATACATGAAGCTTGTTAGAATGTGATTAAACACATGAACTAGCAAGTTAGAGGATGATTATGTGTTAACACAAGAAGATCATCCTCACACAAAGAGATGAACTTGATAAATGAAAATGATTTCGTGTAAGATGATGAACAAAGTAAACTAGTGAACTTGTAGATCCAAGATTTACAAATGATTTTCGAAGAAAACCAAGTAAAAATGTGATGTTTAGAAGATCTTGGTTTTTACATAAACTTACACTACTTTTATTTAGAAAACAAGTGTATAAACACTTATGAAACAAGAAAAATACAAAAGAAGTATTTTTAGAAAAATCATCTTACAAGTTGTAAATGACTAAATCCTTCAAGAATGAGATTTACAAATAAACAACCATGTTTTTAAGGGTAACTAAACATACTAAATAACATGGTAAGTTACTATAAGTTTTAACAAAACTTCAAGTTCATGATGTAGTGTGATTTACATGATCTAGGCTTATGGTAAGACTTGATTGTGTTGTTGATGTTGATGATGATTTAAAAGAAAATAAACACATGTTTTGAAAACATGGGAAACCTCCAATTTTAGGGGAAACTATGTCAAAATTTTTATAAATTTTGACACTTAGAAAAATATAAGTTTTTGAGAAACTTATACCCTAAAAATGTAACTAAAAACATTTACCAAGGTTTCCCTAATTTTTGTGTTAAGAAATGATGATTTCTTCAAGATTAAAATTGATATTAAGTATGTTTATTTTTGGAGAAAATATATATATTTATTGATCACCAAATTTTGTGCTAAGTATATGTAGTATGTATTATACGTGATAGTGTATTAGGAATTGAAAATACACTAAGTACTCCCAAGGAGTAGAAATACACATACAACATGCTTAGACAAATACAAGAAAACATATTTATGGAAATATATTTGTCACACCCCGATTTCCACGTGTCACCGGTGGGCCCGATGGGGAGTATCGTGACGTGGTTGGCAACATAATTGTCAAACAACACAATATTTAATATGCACAGCGGAAGCAATTGAAAGATATAATTCAACCGAATATAATATTGTAATATCAAGTATCACAACAGTCGATTGTTTATCCACAGACGGATCGAAAATTAAATGGAAACAGTAGTTCAACAGACTTTAGGCATCTTAAGCTTGCGAGACTCTTTTGATGCTAAGGAGATATCCAACCAATTACGATTAGTACCTGCATTTAATCTTTTTGGGAAAATACGTCAGTTTACACTGGTAAATACATTCAACTGACTCATTTTAAAAATGATTAAAAATTGATTTGGATGCACGTGGCATAAACATTTTATAACTTGGGATAATTATTTAAATATATAATCTTGTGAATGAATTACATGTTCCTTATGCATTCAGTAGCCCGGAGCGTGCCGGGTTAAAGATCAATAGACACACCACATCAACTATTTATGCACTGACGAGTGTACGCCTACACTCCGCGCTTAGGTCGTGGCCATTTCGTAAAATGATGCCAAGGATATCCGGGACATGGTCATTAACCCCCCAAAGGATTTAAATAAACAAGACGATTTAAACGGGCCGATCAAATTATTCAATTAACCACCAAACGATGGAAGATTTGATGCCCGACCAAGCGGTATTTTATATACCGTAACCCAAGCCCGTTGTTGGTGCACTACATCTGTCGACTTCGTCTTGTATCGAGTCTTAGACTAGTTAGATTAGATCAGGGCACGTAGAACGAGAGAATGAGAAAGAGTTAGCAAGATTTCGCTTGAAGGTTTGTGTATGTAAAGGATTTCGCTTGAAGCAGCTCAAGCGAAATCAACATGTTAGATTTCGCTTGAGATCATTTCAAGCGAAATCCCAATCTCTATATATAGGAGGTCTAGGTCAAGCGAAATCAAGAAGTAACATTTGAGAGATTTCCATACCGAGGTGCTGCCGGTGTGAGAACTGATTGTATTTGTGTTCATATCAATACAAATCAGTGTTAAAGTGAAGATTCAGCTGTTTATAGATCAAATACTTGTTTTCCGCACCTGTATTTGATAGAATTCCTTTGAACCGACTCGTTCGGATCCACAAACCGATCCTACAATTGGTATCAGAGCCAGTTGAGGAGTTCTGCAGGATTTCAGCTGAAATTGACATCATTCTCGTACTTCTACACCTTCTTTTCATCAGTTCAGAATTTTTACTCGGTCAAAATCTATTCAATTTCTCACGGATTGTTTAAAAGTACAAGATAACAAACCCTTGAAAGTTTCGCAGCCAAAGTCAACCTAAAAGTGATCAAAATTGACATTCGAATGGATTTCGCTTGAAGAACAAAGCTTCATTGAACGATTTCGCTTGAACTTTTAAGCGATACTTAACAGTTCGCTTCAAACAGGATCTGTTTTCGCTTCAACGTTTTCGCTTCAGTGTTTCGCTTCAAGGTGTTCGCTTCAGGATTCTCACTTCAGATAGTTTCGCTTGAATCATTTCGCTTCAATCAGCTTGACTATTTCGCTTCAAAGATTGTTCACTTAACCAGTCCGCTTGAAAGTAATTGAAACATGGATAACGATTTTCACAACGCTTTTGCAACATCGCCTAGTTCATCTTCCATTGCTCAGAACATGAATTCAGAAAACGAAACGGGGACGATTTAGAAACCCCCGAAGCTTATGGGAATTGAAGAATACTATGGATGGAAAGATAGATTCGAAAACTGGGTGCAGGCAAATCATTTGAGATCATGGGAATGTATTCTGACAAAGTATACTCCACCACAAACAGAAATGCAGACTGAAAAACAGCTTTCAGATTTCAGTAAGGAAGAACGGGAAATATACCGAGCTGAAAAGATGATGATCAGTCTACTTCAACAGGCCATCAAAGAAGACATCTTCATACTACTTCAACATGACAAAACATCACAATCAATATGGGATGCTCTAAAAATCAAAGTTGAAGGCAGTACAAGTATGATTAAAAGCAAGAAGGCATTGCTTAAAAAGGAATTTGATTTGTTCACAAGTTTGCTGGGAGAAGATACAAAGAAACTCATTGAACGATATTGTCACTTAGTAAGAACAATGTCAATGATGAGCATTAAAAAGGAAAATGATGAATGGGTGGATAAACTTGCTGATGCATTACCTCAGAAAGAGTGGGGAACTTATTTGATGATACTGAAGAATACTGGAGTTTATGATAGGTTGTCGATCTCTCAGTTCATTGAAAAGATTGAAAGTCAGGATTTGGAACAGCAGAAGATTGCAAGGATGAATAATCCAAGTGGTCAACAAGATGTAAAGATGTATTACAAGGGTAGTGCTCCGACTTCAGAAGCTGAGAGAAGTCCGAAAATTCAGACTGCTTATAGTGTTGGAGATTCTACAGAAAAGACTGATCAAAACTCAAACAAAAGCAACAGTGGTTTTTCATTGTATCCAAGTGTTAATCCGAAAAGCTCATCAGAAAGTTTTCAGTCTCAAAGCACAAAGATGGGAAATGGTTGTGTGATTCAATGCAACATAGCTCTAAATCTTCCAGAAGGTCAAAGTTTTTCTGAAGACATTGCAAAAGATCATATGGCATTACTTGGTTCCGTGCTTATCTCATATGAAGGTTTAGTGGCTGGTCGAATTGGAAATCCTATGCTTACTAAAGAGGATTACGACCAAATAGATGCAGAAGAGATGGAACTAATGGATATTAAATGGTGTCTTGCAAGTGTTCTTAGACGTGCTGAAAAGTTCAAGACAATTACTGGGAGAAATGATTTTCTTGATGCTTGTGTTTCTACTTTAGGTTTTGATAAATCTAAAGTTACTTGTTTCAGGTGCAGAGAAAAAGGTCATTTTAAACGGGAATGCAAGAACAGAGAAGTTAGTGGTGCTCAGAATCCATTTGGAAAAGATGACTACTACCGGAAAGCCATTTATCAGCAAGTTGGTCAGACACAAGAATTACAGACGGCTCATGGTAGAAAGATTGAAGATTCAAGGAAAGGATGTTTGGTAGATTTCAACTGGAGCAATTACATTTCTTCTAACAGCACAGCATGTATAATGGATCAGGTTGATGAACAACTACCTGAAGGATTCAGCTGGGATATGTTTGTTGATGAAAAGGGTGATTTCAAAGCTTTCATTGCAAAGATTGTTAGAGAACCAGATTTATTTGCTACTTGGATGAGATCAATTGGTGAAAAAGTGAAAGATCAATCGAGTATATCTGAAGAAAGTTTAGAAAGTGCTGATTCTGAATCATTAAGTACAGATGAGAGTGTGCAAAATGAGGATACTTCAGAAAAAGAAGTTGTTTTTGATCAAACACCATCTGATTCTGGTGTTTCAGATGCTGAGTCTGAAAAATTTGTTGATTTTGATCAAACACCGATGGAGAGTAGTAGTGATGATGAGGAAGAAAAACATATTAATATTGCTAAAAAACATCTTTCTCCTGAAAGTTTTCATTTTTATTTTGCAGATCGCATGGAGAAACTGAAGGAGAAACAAGCTGCAAAAGAACAACAACAAGATGAGAAGATTGAAACTGTTGTTCAAACTGAGAAAGTAACTGAAGTAGAAAAAGTAATTGAAGTGGTAAAAACAATCGAGGTTGAGAAGATTGTTGAAGTTGAAAAGCCTTGCAAGAAGTGTTTGGAAGTTTGCAAAAGTTGTGAAGAAAAAGATGTGATTCTGTTTGATAGAGAAAGACTAATAGAAAAGCTTCTATCTGATATCAGCTATGTGAAAGAATCGTATAGCGTGTTAAATAGAACTGTGACAGGTCTTCAAACAACAAACTCTGAAAGAGAAAAAGCTTTAACAATGACAAATTCTACGTTGATGGCAAAGCAAAAGGCAATTAATCATTACATCGAAGAAAATGCTAATCTAAAGCAAGAGTTGGAGAAAGAAAAAATCGAGAATGAAAGGATCAGAAGGTTATTACTGAGTTATTCTTGTTCTGATTATGTTATTGATTGAGTTTATCCTACTGTTGCAGGTTTTGAAGCATTTCAGGATGAGAAGCAAAAGAATGAGACTGGTAAGAAATCGACTGTTAAATATAACAAGTGTCCGCCTCCTATCTGGGAAGGGTATTCTCCTAGAAAACCAAATGAGGAGCAAGTCGAAAAAGCAGTCAATATAAAGTTAAAATCCGAGACAACTGACGTTTTACCAGATAACATTGATATTACGTTTACCTCGTCTGATACTGATCATGAGTCTGAGTTAATCAAAAAGGTGGTCGATCAGGTGTTGGATACTGAGGAGGTGTCTGAGTCAAAGTTTGAGTCTGGGGGTTCAAGTTTGTCAGTCAACAGTTCAAAAACATCGGAAAAACGGTCTTACAGTAAAGAATTTTTGTTATCAAAGGCAAATTTGGATGATGAAACATTTGAAGTTGCATATACTTTAAATGATTCAGACAAATTATACTCTGACAAAGAGTTTCCGATTAGAAGTGTTTGTTTTGACATGATCAAAAAGGTTTTCAAAATGACGGAAATTAATTTTTCTGAAATTAAAGATCTAAAATCTACTGAAAAACCTAAAAAATATACTTCTAGAGTTCAACAAAGGTTAAACAAGAAAAAAGGAAAAAAAAATTACAATTCTGATTCTAGTTTTCAAAAGAAAACAAATCAAAATTGTAGTTACAAAAAGAAAGGTCTTGGTTTTACTCCACCTGAAAATCGTAAAAATGAAAAGTATGTTAGAGATTTTAAATCAAAAATGACATATGTTGCAGGAAAAAACTATGAAGAGGAGTCAAATAGCTTATCTTTTAAGAAATCAAATCAAGAATTCCTTGCTGAAAGGAAAAGGACAGGAACTGGAGTTTTTCATTCAAGAGACATTCCAAAAGACACAAGAACTTGTTTTCAATGCCAAGTTGTTGGACACATAGCTCACAATTGTCCAAACAAAGTCAACAAAAAACAGGGAGTCTCTGAAAAACTTAAAGAAAAAGTGGTTGAAAAGAATGATTCACCAACTACAAACTTCAAAACTATTGAAAATTCAAAGAATGAAGTTGGTGAAAATTCTAAAAGATTGTACAAAAAGAAGGCAAAAGACAATCAAAAATGGATTGTTAAAAAATCAGATGTACAATCTGGCGATGATTCTGATTCCACAAAATCAGAGGAGTCACAAGATGAGATCAAAGATTTGATGAATGATGTTGACATTAAATCATTGAGTGTGGAAGAGATTAAACAAATGGTTGATAAAATTGAAAAATCAGATTTTGATATTGAAAAAACATTCAGTGAAAATGTTAAGAAAATTTTCAAGAAAATGCTTGATGGAAAAGTAAAGGGGGTTAAGGATTTTTATGCAACTAAAAAGGCAACTTACAACCCTACTGCTCAGGAATTGGAAGCCACCAAGTCTAAGAAGACTTGGGTGGAAGTTTGCTTTCCTTAAAGTCTTAGGACTTGCCGGAGATTCCAAGTTTATATCGTGGATCAGGAATCGGCATCTTTCAAATGTTTGAAGTTTTTGATTGAAAATTTTTGATAGTGTTTGGATGTTTACAGGTTGTATGACTACGCCGGAGCTTCCAGGTTGGTAAGTGCGAAGCAGGAATCGGCATTTTGATTGGTAAAATGGTGATGTAGATGTAATATTCCTACAAGTGGTAATTTTTATATTTGGGATAGTAGGGGCTTACATGAAAAGGTTAATCAAGGTCATTAAGTTGAACTTGATTGGACCATACTTACAATTGGTATTTCGAATAGACAATGTGATGAACCACACTCTGAATCTTCAAATGATTATATCATAAAAACTTATTTTCCGGAAAAATCATTTTGATTAAAACAAACTTAAGTGTTTTGAAATCTAAATGAGAAAATAGTTTTGTGATAGGAGGAGTTCTGATTGTTTATGCCGAGTGAATGGCGATTTGATGCGATTTGATATCAGTTGTCAAGTTTTATTGTACAGTTTATTTTCAAATTTCCTAAAATGTGTTTGCATTTTAGGGGGAGTAAATTTTTTTTTTCAGAAAATCCAAAAACATTTGAAAATTTGAAAAAGACAAAAACATGATAAAATTCAAAAATGAGTTTTTGTTGCATATAGAGGAAATGATAGTACATCAGTGGACTATCACAACATGCTAAAGAAATGTATAGAAAAATGTGATAAACAATCTTACTGTGGATATGTCAGTAGGTTTTTGCACATTTAGTAGATTGTGACGAGATATAAACCTAAATTTCGAACTTGCTTGTTTTGTGGGTTAACACAAACTTGGATATATAGGTAACCCCTGAAATCTTGTTTGAAAGGTCTCTTAATCTGATATACTAGGTCTTTATACTCTATGATATCTGGGGTATTATTCCGGGACTTCTGCTGAACGGTAGTTCTGACCTAGTCCCTGGCTAATACTTGCTGCAATGCTTGAAACACAGCATTAAACCCTCAGCATGCTGAAACAATAAAATTGATATATGCTGCTGTTGTAAGCAAAAAGATCCTCTAAAGGGGATACACCGAAAAGTCGAAGCTGATATCTCTCTGCGTATACGGAAGTATCGATTTGAGATCCCTCGGCCCTCGCATACCTAAATTATATACAGATATCATTGTAGTATTCTCACCTGTAAGACTGATTATTGAGATTCTGGATACGGGAGTATATTCAAGTAGTGGGACACACAGATAAGTTTAAGTTTCTTAAAACATTAATATCGTATCTCGGATCACTTGAACTTTGTGTTAAAATTTAAGTGGACAAACATACTGACAATCTAGGTAAATTGTTTAGAACTTAATATGAAATGAAGCTTAACGGTGTTAGTGATATGTTTCAAAAACTGATATGATCCTCTTGCACAAATTCACAAAAATATTGTTTGTAAATATTTCTTTATTACATTCCTTTACAATCAAAAATTACAAAAAGATTTTTAGTGTGTTTTAGTATAAATTTTGAAAAAATCCAAAAAGATTTTTTGTCAACTGATATTGGAAAGCTGATTGTCAAAATTTCAAGTGCTAAACATGATGACTTGGTTGTGAGGGGGAGTGAATCTTAAAATGTCAAAAAGGTTTGTTAAAATCCTACAATTTGGTTTTTTTAAAACCTACTTTTGGTTCATCATTGATTGGTGATATGAGGGAGAATTATCTGATTATATCAGATTATTGGTGAAGTTAAATTGTTAAATTTAGAAAATTTATTTCTGGGTTAAGATTGTTACAGGTGAGCCAGGTTAATTCATTCAAAGCTTACAAAAGTCAGAATCTGATCATGAATCTAAAAGTTTGATAGCTGCTGATGCTGATGAACTTAAGGAATCAAGAAATCTGATCAAGAGAATTAGATAAAATCCAGGAAATGATCTTGTAAACAACATTTGAGTCAGACATTGATCCTAAAGCAGATGTTGCTGAAGAACAAATGAATGCCAGCAAATCGTGAGGGGGAGTCTGACAGAGCAAGGTGATTTTGGAAAAGAAGATAGAGAGAGAAAAGCCCAGAGACTGATCAAGAATGAAGATGTAAAGACACAGCATTGGTGTAACTCGATAGTCGACTCGTCAACATCTGAGGGGGAGTCTGTTGGTGCACTACATCTGTCGACTTCGTCTTGTATCGAGTCTTAGACTAGTTAGATTAGATCAGGGCACGTAGAACGAGAGAATGAGAAAGAGTTAGCAAGATTTCGCTTGAAGGTTTGTGTATGTAAAGGATTTCGCTTGAAGTAGCTCAAGCGAAATCAACATGTTAGATTTCGCTTGAGATCATTTCAAGCGAAATCCCAATCTCTATATATAGGAGGTCTAGGTCAAGCGAAATCAAGAAGTAACATTTGAGAGATTTCCATACCGAGGTGCTGCCGGTGTGAGAACTGATTGTACTTGTGTTCATATCAATACAAATCAGTGTTAAAGTGAAGATTCAGCTGTTTATAGATCAAATACTTGTTTTCCGCACCTGTATTTGATAGAATTCCTTTGAACCGACTCGTTCGGATCCACAAACCGATCCTACACCCGTATAGGGAAAATAAGTTAAAAGTATTTACCTGAGCAAAGTAATAATCACAATAAGCAAATGCAAGTAGCTTTTACTGGTCCTCCTAATCTGGAACGAAGGTTTATAATAACCTATTAGAATCCTAACGGGTCTTTAATTAAGCTTAAGCTTAGACCGGTTAGTTTCAAAGATACGGTTCGTACGCACGATTAAGCGAAGACCGGATAGAATGTGATTTAGACCCGACAAGTTCGGAGACTTGCTTAATATGGGTATTTCATACACATTCTGGATTTTGAGATAAAACCGATAAGGTTTGACCCGTTTCGGCTAGTTTATGAAAACTAGTTACAAAAACTGAACCGAACGCGCAAGAGGCGTAACGGGTACTTATTAGAGCCATATACAGGTTTCCTAAGTTAATATGCTTCAAATATGTTGTGACATCAGGGTTATAAAACACAAACTATGCCCCGTAGGGGTAGTTTGGTCATTTTCAAGGTTATAAAAGAGTTTAAGTATTAACCTGAGTTACAGGTCTAATATAATCAGCAAAAATACTTAGTTTACTAAGTTATAACATTAGGGTAAAGTATATATGTTAAATTTATCAATTATAACCAAACTATGCACCGTAGGGGCATTTGGGTAATTTCACATAAGCCGTAAAGCTCAAAACTGAATTCTGAGTTAAATTACTTTTTCTTAGTGTTAAAATATTATAATTTACCCAAAATATAAGTAGGTATCAACCCTTGTATATTTAGAATAGTTCTAGTACATACTATGCGTTACAAACGCTTAAAAAAGCGATTAGGAGCCGTTTCCGGGTTCTATATGAAAAACTGATATTCTTATTATTCCAGAAGACTTAAAATAATTTATTTAGCATATGTAATCACTAGTAAAAGGTTTGGAGTCAATTAGATATGTAAAACTCATTTTATAGCCCGAAAGGGCAAAACCGACATTTACCGGATTAAGCCTATGACTATAAGTTATGCTCAGCCTAAAATTAATTAAAATTCTTCAAAAATCCCAAAATAATATATTACATCAGTGGGTAATAAGTTTGATATCAAAAAGTATGTTTAAATAGGCTATATGCTAATTACACCGTTTAATTAACATAAAGCTTTCAATTTACGCTAATGAGCATAACTCTCATTCTACACCCCCAAACTGATGTCAAACTTTGGGTACAAGTTTATATATCAGTAACTAAGGTTTCTACTCTTTTACATTTTCAAAAATCACGTTTTAAGGTGAAAAGGGCATAATGGTCAACATATGAGCAATTAACGGAATCATGCGTATTAATTGGTTAACTAATGAACCATGGTGTATAATCACAGAGGGTTATACTAGCATGTAACCTGATCCAAATAGAGCTCTAAGGTATTTCTAAATCATACCTAAACGGGTCAGAACTGAAGTCAAAGCAAAAGTCAAAGCTTTGCGACTTTCGGTTCCGAACCGGGTCTAAACAGTAAATTGTCGGGTTGAACATGTTTAGACATGTTCTTATACTAATTACCAAGTTATATTAATGATCAAACAGGTTGTATGTGTTCTACATTGCTAATATGCATAAATTAGAAAATAAGTATCCTGTTGACTTTTTAATAACAAGTTTGACCCGACATTAGACCTAGTTAGAGTGGGAATCAGGGGAACCCTTTTAAGGGTTTATTACCCACATAATTACCAACTTATAACTACTTTCAATTCGACTAATCACTGGACCATTAGTGATTAATCGTTAAGTCAACCGTTAATTACGAAGGTTTGACTTTTAAGCTTAAACTAAGCAAAAACTTAACTAAGAAAGGATAAGCAAACTTACTGAAGTCCTATGCACGATTTGTGAAGCTTAGAGAGAAGTCTTTAGCTCCAGAAATGCTCCAATGTGCAGATGGAAGGTGTGAAGAACTTGTTGAAACATCATGGCCTTTTATAGTGCTCAAAAGCACTTAGATCTTTGACAACAAGAGCTACAAGTGATAATGGATCATCAACAGATGTCCCTAAGGTTCTAGGAGTCACTTAGGGGTCGCCCATGATGATAAAATATCTGTTTTGGGTCGGTTATGCGCGTTTACAGGCTGCTGTCCCAATGTTTCTGTATCTAGGCGATTAACGCGGCCCGCGTAAGATGTTGTTGGGTCTTACGCGGCCTGCTTGGGCCTTCTGATCAGACAAAAACGTTTTCAAGTTGTTGCATCTCGTCTCTTGGCCCTTCCGAAAGGTCAACTTACTTATTTCTTGCAATTTGAACCCTCTAATTTGACATATAAGGGCTTCAAGATATTTACCCACTTTGTTAAGTCCTCGGTTAACTTTATTGTTACCCGAAAGGTCCTAACTTTCAACGTTGACGCTTTAACCCCTTGTATACGAATTTGATCATAACTTTCTCATACGATAACGAAACTTTATGAAATTTATATCGTGCATTCTAGTGAGCATAATTAACCGTTACAAAGCTTCGGGTTTGTCAAAAGGTCACTCAGAGGTATAACTTAAACATGTTGACACATTTAACCCCTGCGGTTTGTAATCTCTCACTTTCTTTCATATTTAGCTTCGTATGATCCATGATTTATTCGTTTGAAGGTATGAGCATCATGCAGGGTTAATGTACATTATATTTATTCACTGTTGACATTTAGAACTCGTATATTCACATACTTTCCATGATTGTCAACTTTAATCCTTATATAACATTCTTTCACACGTTCAAACATATGATACGTGTCAACCCATTATAGGACGTGAATTTTCGAGGTGTTACAACATTACTTGATAGAATAAATAACTTGGACAAGTTATGAACATGAAATGAAGTTTTGACAAAACACATAATTCGGGTGAAAAATACAAGATACTTATATTTGTTGTTGAGAAAATAAAATAAGTAAGACACATAGTTAAAAATATAAATTATTTTTAACACAAGAATGAATACATAAAAGATTGTGACTTATACTTGTGCGATACAAGTCTAAGTGACTAACGTTAATAAAACACGTTTAGGTCACGACGCTAGATAAGCAAATCCGATGAAGTTTACGATGCAGGAACGCAAAGTTGTGAGTTCATGCTCCCCCTTTTCTTTTAACTGTTTTCAGTTTTATAACTTCGGGGGTGAAATACATGTTACAAATATTACAGTGTTTATAAATGGTATGATGGATACAAAAACAAGAAGCACTCTTGGTGATAACTAGTACCAAGTATGATGCGTTTTAAGGAATGATACGAGAAATCGTGTCACGAATAGGGTACCATAAGCACCATTAATCGTGTACATACTAAGACCGCAGAACAAAAGGTTAGATCGAATGGGTTTTCGGGCAGCCACACTCTTGGTGAAAACTAGTACCGAGTAGTGCTTTTGTGTCTCCGTCGTGAATCGACAACTAGAAAAATGCCTATGGTTTGGTTGCTTCCTATGCTGTGTCACATGTTAATGGCCTTGCAACCCATTAACAACTTGATAGATACATAAATACTTGATTTATACAAGAATACTTGATTTATACAAGAATACTTGATTTATACAAGAATACTTGAGTTATACAAGATGCATACCATGTTTTCGTACAAAGTATACAAATGTTCAATACAAGAACTGCATGAATTCACACCAACATTATGTTGACGTTTTTCCAAAACTCACATGTATTTCAGGTAACTAAAGTGGATGTGCGCGCGGTCTTACTCATGCTCCTGGATGTTGTTTATGTTTATCCTTAAATAAAGTTGTAAACTTTTCAGACAATGTGATGTCTTGTGTAAAACCATGATTTCAGTTATGTAATGTTTGGCATTTGAAGTTATTTTATGAGCATGTAGTATGTTTACCAATCGTATGCAATGAAAACCTTTCATGATCACACCTCGTGCTTCCGCCTTAGAAAGGGGTGTGACAGATTGGTATCAGAGCTGCGATTGTAGTGAACCAGGATTCTTTCTCGAGTCTAGACTACAATCTCTAGGATCCTTGCACGAATACAATTTTTCAAAAAGTTTTCATTGCATAAAACTTTCCGTGACATCCACTACCTGAAACTGTTTACAAGAGTCAAGAAAAGACACTACGAGACTTAGGGTGCACTGGAGTAGCACTTTTCTGTGATTAAGAATTACTTGCAATTATGTGTGAGAATTGATATATATATACTAGAAGTAGAATGTCACAAGTATACGTGACTTTACCTGAAAGCAATGGCCTATCTGAAGGAAGTGATACGAGGATGAAACGAACTGTGCGGACTGTGCAAGGAGTTACGTAATTATGGATGCATACATAATTATGGAATTCAGTGCACAGAAACCACAACAAGTCTTGTCACGTATAGATTCCCTCAGTACAAGAAGAGGTCAAACGTGAACACCCCTCCCCCAGCCTATTAAATACTCAGCTGGAGTAATAAATTGTTTGATGTCACTGATGTGGGTATATGTCAGTACATATATACTACTACTGTCTCAAAAGACGATATCAAACAAAGGTCTAACCCTAGTGTGTTGTGTTCTGTCAAAACATGGAACACAAAAGAGCTGTGAACGCTCGTGATCAACCTCCACCTCCCCCACTGCCAAGAACTGCTGAAGAGCTAAACGCCCTACTGGAGGAAAGAATCTCCGCAGCTATCGCCCAGTACGAGGCGAACCGTCCTGAACAAAGTGGAGGACCAAGTAATGCTAGGCGTAATGGGAATGGAGATTCATCTGGAGGAAACGCAGCTCAGGGCTGCACTTTCAAGCAGTTTCTCGACTGCAAACCGCTGAACTACAACGAAACTGGAGGTGCAGTGGCGTTCATACGCTGGACAGAAAAGACTGATGCCACTATTCGCATGAGCAAGTGTACCGCGGATCAGCAAGTCACTTTTGCTACTGGGTTGTTTGTTGATGAAGCTTTGACTTGGTGGAATTTGCAAGTCCAGACTCTGGGTGATGATGCCGCGTACGGCATGACGTGGGATGAACTGAAAGAGAAAATGAGAGAAAAGTACTGCTCACGTGCTGAACTCCAAAGGTTGGAGACTGAGTTTTGGCATTTGACCATGGAAGGTGCAGACATTACTGGTTATACCCGAAGGTACCACGATCTGTCAAGGGTGATCCCCTACATGGTGACTCCTGAATTTAAACGCATAGGATCTAGTAGATTAGATATTCCTTATTCTATAGAGCTAGCCAATGGTAAACTTGTTGAATCGGGCGAAGTTGTTAGAGGATGCACATTAGAGCTTGGTGAACGAAGATTTAGCATCGATCTCTTACCTATTCAACTGGGTAGCTTCGACGTAGTGGTCGGAATGGACTGGTTGTCCAAGAACAAAGCTGAAGTTATTTGTCATGAGAAAATCATTCGCATCCCTTTGGCGAATGATGAAACTCTCATCGTAAATGGAGAAAAACGAGGCGCGCCTCTGCGAATCATCAATTGTATGAAGGCACATAAGTGCTTAAGGAAAGGATGTGTTGCTTTCCTAGCACACGTTGTAGATAAGAAGGCTGAGTAGCCGAAACTCGAAGACATTCCTGTGGTGAAGGAATTCCCTGATGTTTTTCCCGAAAATCTGCCAGGACTACCTCCGCAACGACAAGTCAAATTCCGTATAGACTTGGTTCCAGAAGCCGCTCCTGTAGCCAAGGCACCCTATCGGCTTGCACCATCCGAAATGCAAGAATTATATACACAACTCCAGGAGTTGTTGGATAAAGGATTCATAAGGCCAAGCTTCTCACCTTGGGGAGCTCCAGTATTGTTCGTGAAGAAGAAGGATGGAACACTGCGGACGTGTATCCATTACAGAGAACTGAACAAGCTCACAATCAAAAATCGGTACCCGCTACCGAGGATTGATGACTTATTTGATCAATTGCAAGGATCAAGCTACTATTCCAAGATCGATCTTCGATCTGGATACCATCAGTTAAGGATACAAGAGGAAAGCGTACCAAAGACTGCATTGAGAACACGCTATGGGCATTACGAGTTCCTTGTGAAGCCATTCGGACTGACGAACGCGCCAGCGGTATTTATGGATCTGATGAACCGCGTATGCAAACCATATCTCGATAAATTCGTGATTGTATTTATCGATGATATCCTGATTTATTCCCGAACAAAAGAAGAGCATGAGCAACACCTCAGAACCATTTTGGAACTACTGAAGAAAGAAAAACTTTATGCAAAGTTCTCAAAGTGCGAATTTTGGATTCGCGAAATACAGTTTCTTGGTCACGTTGTGAACGAGAAGGGCATTCATGTCGACCCAGCCAAGATTGAAGCAATAAAGAATTGGGAAGCCCCCAAAACCCCAACTGAAGTTCGACAATTTTTGGGCTTAGCGGGCTATTACCGACGATTTATCGAGAATTTCTCAAAGATAGCTCAACCGCTAACTGCCCTTACGCAAAGACAAGAGGTATGACTGGGGTGATAAACAGGAAGAAGCCTTCCAACTGCTCAAAAATAAGCTATGCGATGCACCGATACTATCCTTGCCCGAAGGCACTGAAGACTTCGTGGTATACTGCGACGCTTCACGACAAGGTTTGGGTTGCGTGCTCATGCAACGCCAAAAAGTCATCGCTTACGCTTCCAGGCAGTTGAAGGTGCATGAAAGAAATTATACTACTCACGACCTAGAGCTAGGCGCAGTGGTATTCGCCTTGAAGATCTGGCGAAATTATTTATATGGTACTCGATGTACAATCTTCACAGATCACAAAAGCCTACAAAACATATTCGATCAGAAGGAACTAAACATGCATCAGCGTCGGTGGGTCGAGATACTAAATGATTATGATTGTGAGATTAAGTACCATCCAGGAAAGGCAAACGTTGTAGCAGACGTGCTAAGTCGAAAAGAAAGGGTTAAGACCCTAAGTGTTCGAGCATTGGAAATGACTATTCAAACGAACCTCACTGCACGCATTCGTGACTCGCAACAAGAAGCCCTTAAGAAGGAAAACCGTGAAGCTGAATACCTTCGGGGTATGTTGAAATATATGGTGCCAAATGAAGAGGGAACCTTATACTTTAAGAAGCGTATTTGGGTTCCGCTCCATGGCGGTATTCGAGAAGTCATCCTTGTTGAAGCACACAAATCGAGATACTCGATCCATCCAGGATCAGACAAAATGTAACAAGACTTAAAAGAATGCTATTGGTGGCCGAGACTCAAGAGCGATGTTGCTGTTTATGTTGGAAAATGCCTAACCTGTGCTAAGGTTAAGGCTGAATATCAGAAACCGTCCGGCCTACTACAACAACCAGAGATACCCATGTGGAAGTGGGAGCAAATCTCGATGGACTTCATAACAAAATTACCCAGGACCCCTAGAGGGCACGATATGATATGGGTGATAGTTGATCAATTGACGAAATCTGCGCATTTCCTACCAATCCGAGAGAAGGATAGCACGGGAAAGCTTGCTGAGATATACTTAAAAGAAATTGTGGCACGTCATGGAGTGCCTATCTCAATTATTTCAGACAGAGATGGACGCTTTGTCTCAAGAATCTGGCAATCCTTTCAGGAAGCCTTTGGATCTCCATTTGATCTAAGCACGACATTCCACCCGCAAACAGATGGCTAGAGCGAACGAACTATACAAACGCTAGAAGATATGCTTCGCGCATGTGTTATGGACTTAGGCGGCAGCTGGGATACTCACCTACCTTTAGTTGAGTTTTCCTACAATAACAGTTACCATACAAGCATAAAAGCCGCGTCGTTCGAAGCTCTATATGGCCGCAAATGCCGCTCGCCCTTATGTTGGGCAGACGTTGGAGACAAATGAATGGTTGGTCCTGAACTTGTGCAAGAGACAACCGATAAGATTATGCAGATCCGAGAGCGCATTAAGGCGGCTCGAGATCGACAAAAGAGCTACGCTGATCAAAGACGAAAACCATTAGAGTTCGAGGTGGGAGACAAAGTTTTGTTGAATGTCTCACCTTGGAAGGGCGTAGTAAGATTCGAAAAACGTGGAAAGCTAAACCCACGATACATCGGACCATTCAAAATCTTGGAAAGAATTGGTACCGTGGCATACAAGTTGGAATTACCGGAAGAACTTAATGGAGTACATGATACGTTCCATGTATCCAACCTTAACAAGAGTCCAACACAAGAAAACGTGATCATCCCTGCGGATGAAGTGCATATTGATGACACCCTCCGATTTACAGAACTACCTGTTGAGGTTACCGACTGGAAAGTCAACAAGACCAGGAGGAGCAGTGTGAAACTTGTCAAAGTACGTTAGAACTCTAAGCACGGACCTGAGTACACGTGGGAACGTGAAGACCAGTTCAAAGAAAAGTACCCCCACCTGTTCAAGACGACTCCTGCAAGAGTCAGCTCAGCCTGAATCTCGGGACGAAATTCTTTTAACGTGGGGAGACTGTGACAATTGGCACCCAACCGGTAATTTCCGTACACTTTGATTATTATTTAATGACTGCAATTATGTGCTTAAATGTCAACATTGTCTGATTACATACTATACAAGTGAATTCATGCACGTTTTATACTACAAGAATTACTTTATGCATTAATGAACAGCGTTGCGTCAGAAATACTAGTAAACTCACCGGTAAGACACATTATGTCAACAATTCTGCAGAAAGCAGTTAGACAATAGAATTGGAGCCTAGGTGTAGGTCCAACGACAAGAATACATTAAAACCCAAGAGTACATACAAGGGTTTATATATAGACTTTTCGGAAGCTAAAATACGCACTAAAAAGCACCCGAAATACACTTTAAAAGCTGAATTTTATATAATTCAGCAAAATTCAGCAATATAATAAGATATTACCATACAAAAACATGACTAAATGGTCCAGAATACTTCCCTAAGTGTCGGGAATTGAAAGTGTCACAAAAGAATACTTAAAAGACACTAAACAGTGCAATTTAGCACTTTAACGGAACGATATCTAACCGAACAACCGGACATTACCTGGAACACCAAAATATTGCTAGAAGCATTACTTATTTATTTCTGAGCTAGTTATGGTTCCCGAAAACCATAACATCTCTTATAACATAATAACACATCAAGTCCCTAAAAATTACACTTGAAAGCTTAACTTGTTAATACAATTAAAGATTGGAAATTACATTTTACCCCCCCCCCCCAATGTAAAGTGGACGGTCATGGGGACCCCACCATGGATCCCATTTGATCTTGTAGGATCTTGCCAAAGATTGTGAAGATTTAGTAAAGATTATGCATGTACTTTCAAGAACACAAGATCCATTGGTTAAGAGCTCAAGGTTGGTTATAAGTAGGGACTTGTAGTTCATAACTGCACTCATACGACTCACCATTTTCCTTCCTTCTTCTCCCCTTGTGCTCGGCCGAACCCCCTTCCACATACCACCATCATCATTCAACTTAATTCATCCATTCCAAGCTTGATTTAAGGTGCAAGGAGGTGATTAAGAAAGCTCGGTGCAAGTGGATCTTGAAGGACCTCCTTTGCTAGCTTTTATCCACTCGATTTCTTCATTGTTTCTTCCCTAGCTTGAAGCTAGTAGTAAGATTCTTATTAACCTTGTTTACTTCCATTTTAGTTGGTTAAAAGATATAACATATTGATTATCATAAGAACACTAAAGAACATACACATGAATCTTGAAACATAAAGCTAACATATGATGAAATATGGATAGAATGATGTTGTTTAGTAGATGTATAATGTTTGCTTGTTGATTACTAGAAATATTGATGTTGATCAATACATGAAGCTTGTTAGAATGTGATTAAACACATGAACTAGCAAGTTAGAGGATGATTATGTGTTAACACAAGAAGATCATCCTCATACAAAGACATGAACTTGATAAATGAAAATGATTTCGTGTAAGATGATGAACAAAGTAAACTAGTAAACTTGTAGATCCAAGATTTACAAATGATTTTCCAAGAAAACCAAGTTAAAATGTGATTTTTAGAAGATCTTGGTTTTTACGTAAACTTACACTACTTTTATTTAGAAAAACATGTGTATAAACACTTATAAAACAAGAAAAATACAAAAGAAGTATTTTTAGAAAAATCATCTTACAAGTTGTAAATGACTAAATCCTTCAAGAATGAGATTTACAAATAAACAACCATGTTTTTAAGGGTAACTAAACCTACTAAATAACATGGTAAATTACTACAAGTTTTTACAAAACTTCAAGTTCATGATGTAGTGTGATTTACATGATCTAGGCTTATGGTAAGACTTGATTGTGTTGTTGATGTTGATGACGATTTAAAAGAAAATAAACACATGATTTGAAAACATGGGAAACCTCCATTTTTAGGGGACACTATGTCAAAAATTTTATAAATTTTGACCCTTAGAAAAATATAAGTTTTTGAGAAACTTATACCCTAAAAATGTATCTAAAAACATTTACCAAGGTTTCCCTAATTTTTGTGTTAAGAAATGATGATTTCTTCAAGATTAGAATTGATATTAAGTATGTATATTTATTGATCACCAAATTTTTTGCTAAGTATATGTAGTATGTATTATACATGATAGTGTATTAGGAATTGAAAATACACTAAGTACTCCCAAGGAGTATAAATACAAAAATACACATACAACATGCTTAGACAAATACAAGAAAACATATTTATGGAAATATATTACTTGATAGAATAAATAACTTGGACAAGTTATGAACATGAAATGAAGTTTTGACAAAACACATAATTCGGGTGAAAAATACAAGATACTTATATTTATTGTTGAGAAAATAAAATAAGTAAGACACATAGTTAAAAATATAAATTATTTTTAACACAAGAACAAATACATAAAAGATAGTGACTTGTACTTATGCGACACAAGTCTAAGTGACTAACGTTAATAAAACACGTTTAGGTCACGACGCTAGATAAGCAAATCCGGTGAAGTTTACGACGCAGGAACGCAAAGTTGTGAGTTCATGCTCCCCCTTTTCTTTTAACTGTTTTCAGTTTTATAACTTCGGGGGTGAAATACATGTTACAAATATTACAATGTTTATAAATGGTATGATGGATACAAAAACAAAAAGCACTCTTGGTGATAACTAGTACCAAGTATGATCCGTTTTAAGGAATGATACGAGAAATCGTGTCACGAATAGGGTACCATAAGCACCATTAATCGTGTACATACTAAGACCGCAGAACAAAAGGTTAGATCTAATGGGTTTTCGGGCAGCCACACTCTTGGTGAAAACTAGTACCGAGTAGTGCTTTTGTGTCTCCGTCGTGAATCGATAACTAGAAAAATGCCTATGGTTTGGTTGCTTCCTATGTCGTGTCACATGTTAATGGCCTTGCAACCCATTAACAACTTGATACATACAGAAATACTTGATTTATACAAGAATACTTGATTTATACAAGAATACTTGAGTTATACAAGATACATACCATGTTTTAGTACAAAGTATACAAACGTTCAATACAGGAACTGCATGAATTCACACCAACATTATGTTGACGTTTTTCCAAAACTCACATGTATTTCAGGTAACTAAAGTGGATGTGCGCGCAGTCTTACTCATGCTCCTGGATGTTGTTTATGTTTATCCTTAAATAAAGTTGTAAACTTTTCAGACAATGTGACGTCTTATGTAAAACCATGATTTCAGTTATGTAATGTTTGGCATTTGAAGTTATTTTATGAGCACGTAGTATGTTTACCAATCGTATGCAATGAAAACCGTTCATGATCACACCTCGTGCTTCCGCCTTAGAAAGGGGTGTGACACCTTAATCCTAAGCAAGCTCATTCCATGGATGCGTCATAGTAGAAATAAGGGGTTTATGTTCAAAGTAGACACTGAAAAGGCTTTTGACTCACTAAATTGGGGTTTCATAATCTCAGTATTAGTGCAAATGAAAATTTTCCTTTAAAATGGAGAACTTGGGTTTTGGCTATTGTCTCTACCGCCAAAGTCTCGGTCCTTGTTAATGGTTCACCTACTCAAGAATTCCTATATCATAGGGGTTTATGACAAGGGGACGCGTTATCTCCATTTTTATTTATTTTAGTCATGGAAGCACTAACCGGCATGATGAAAAAGGTGTGTAGCATTGGGTTGTTCAAAGGATTCTCGGTTCCACCACAAGGTCTTTCACTATCACACTTTTTGTATGCGGATGATATCATTTTCATCGGCGGATGGTTGACCCAAAATGCCTTTAAATCTAATTAGGATTTTAAGGTGTTTTTTTTTATCTATCATTGGGTTTAAGGGTGAATTTAAAGAAAAGTTGGATTTTCAAGGTGGGGTTGGATCAAAGGCAAGTTCACTTGATGGCGGAGGTGTTGAGATGCAAACCGGGGTCATTTCCTTTTAAACATCTTGACCTTCAAGTCGGAGCCAACATGAACCTTATAAAGAATTTGGACCCGGTAATCGACACTTTTAAAAAATGATTGTCTATACGGAAGGCAAATACACTTTCTTTTGGTGGAAGAATAACATTGGTTTGATCGGTTTTGAATGCTTTACCAACTCATTATTTTTCCTTATACAAAGCGCCTAGCCAAGTGATAAGAAAGTTAGAAAGACCAAGGATAGAGTTTTTATGGGGGGCTACTCTAGAGCAAGAAAATATAAATTAGGTAGCATGGAGGGGCGTTATGATACCAAAGCATTATGTGGCCATAGGTTTCGGGTCTTTACGGGACGTAAATGTTGATAAATGGTGGTGGCACTTCAAAGTCGATCAAACTAGCTTGTAGAGAAAAAGTGATTTAGTGTATACATAATAGTGTAAGATCATGGAACTTTATACCTGTCCGCTTAACCACTGTGGGGCCTTGGAAACAAGTGGCAAAAATCTCGACTGATTTAGCACAGGTGGGGATTGACCTTGCTTGTTTGTTCTAAGGGATTCCAGGAGATAACTGAAAGTTTTCATTTTGGAAAGAAGTGTGGCTTTTCGAGGAACCGTTGAATATAAAGTTCCCAAACCTTTTTGCATTGGAGCGTCACAAGAATGTTGAAATCTCGGAATATGTCAAAGTGTAGGGCAGTATCGTAAGCCTGGATTTATGTTGGCTGAGACAACCAAGAAACCCGGTGGAGATGACCGAGTTAAGCGACTACAGTTGTGAACTCGTTTGTCTTTGGGGTCGGGAATGACAAATGGTTATGGAAATTGGATACTTTAGGCTTGTTTTCTGTTAGAAGTTTGAGACGTCTGGTGGAACAAAAAAAATCCGACCTACACATTGGTTTCGACTGGAACGGACTGGAACGGATGGGTGCATTTGAAAGTTAAATTTATAGCTTGGAGTCTTGTGCAGAACCGTCTACCAACTGCAACGGAACTGGTATGCCGACATGTTTTTTTTTTCCAGATATTCGATATTCGATGTTAAATGTGTTTGGGAGAAGATAAGTCGGTTGCTCATCTTTTTGTGGGCAAATGTGGGAATTTGTTGTTATGTGGTGCAAATTAAAGCCATTCGTTATCCTTGAACTGAAGGCTCTGTCATAAGTACCTAAAGCTAATTGGGGTTTTGCAAAATGGAGAAGGATAATTTTATCCATTAAATGGGCTTTACGGAAGACCCGTAACCAGGTCGATTTTCAGGAAAAGCAAGCAAAATTCAGCAGGATAATGGAAGAAATTATGGGGGTGTAGTTATCCATGGATAAAAAGCAGGGATAAGGTTTTGACACTATTGTGGGAGGATTAGTGTAATTTCAATGTAGCGTCTTTAGGCGTAGAGTTATGTTATTGATTGTATTGGTGGACAAAACGCTGGTTTAACGAGATGTTGACTGGTATGTTTTTACTTTTAATAAAATTTTGTTGGCCGTTTAAAAAAAAGAATTAATGACGTTTTTGGTCATAGAAATTAAGGAAAGTGATAGGAAGTAGGAAGCCAGGTTGTTCTATAAAACATTAAATTTGGTGATTTTTTTTGTATGCTCAAATTTTGACCTATGCTAAAGACTTACATTAATGTTTGGATTACGTAATCTTAATTTTCTTTTAACATTAGGCTATGTGGTGTGCTCCCCCTTTCTCTCATTTTTCTTATCCTCCATCTTGGGACCACGCCACTCTTCCCTTCCACCTCATCACCCTTCCCCCATTTCCCTTCCTTTATTTTATTTTTTTGGTAAATCCAACTTATTTATAAATAATATTTTTTATTCATTTAATTTGTTAAAATAAAAATAACTAAGAAAATTTGTTAAGAATTTTCAACATTTCATACAATTTAAGAAAGTTACAAATTAAGAAAAAGACAAATTTTAATCTAAAAAAACAAGCTAAAAGCATAAAATAAATTTTGCCTAGACATATGAACACCACTATTCGCCATAAAAAGAGTCGGGAACATCATCTGGATCGACACGAAAGTTGTTCCATATATGGTCGATTAAATCAGCACAAAGGTTCCCATGCACATAATTAGTGTGTAACACCCACATATTTGATTCTTGTTGCCCCTCGTCAACCGGCACAACATTCTTATCATTGTCATTCGGATCGTATTAGCTTATCGCTTGGCCTTCGTCTTTGATAATCATGTTATGTAATATTGTACAAGCATACATAACACATCTCAATCTTGTTGGTGTCTATGCACGTGCCGGGTTTTGTATTATATGCCATCGTGACTTAAATACACCAAAAAATCATTCAACATCTTTTCTTGCCGCTTCCTGGAATTTCACATATTTTTTTTTCTTTTTGCATAGGGGGGTTTGGTATAGTTTTAACAATAGCCGAAAAGTTGGGGTATGTACCGCCGGCTAGATAATATGTGTGTTTGTATGCCACCCCATTAAGCATGAATGAAGAATCAAGACCACTACCTCTTATGATATCGCCGAAAATGTCAGCTCTTCCTAGAACGTTTAAATCGTTATTTGAGCCTTCAAATCCATAAAAAGGCATGTCAAACCTATAGATAGTGTGAACAGATGACTTCTAGCATTATTGAGGGATGTCCTTGATCACCTCGTGTAAATTGACCTCGCCATGCATTAGAGAAATTACGCCATGGCCAATGCATACAATTGATACTGCCTAGCATACCAGGAAATCCATGTCTTTCTGCATGGAATGAAGTCGATGTCCTTCTTTATTGGTCCACACAAATACACCTTGCTATATATCTTCATGATACCCTTGGAAAATTCATATAAACACTCTCGTGATGTTCTTGCAGACATCCTTAAATATTCATCCCATGAATCACTAGTATTTTCGTATGCCATTTGACAAATTTCTTATGTTTAGTGGAGATGTTGTATAATACGTTAATATTATGGTCCCGAGATTCTTAACTGTGTTTCATATTCATAAGCTTCATTAGTCCCTGCAAATCATTACAAATGTGAGAACCACGTCTAGTGTCAAGCACCCAAGAGTTCTTAGAGATAGAGAATGTCTCAATAACAAACAAACCCAAGGTTCCTATTTTAGAATCCTTCTTTTTATTTAAGCTCAGTCAAGTATTTAGGACAATATCTCTTCCAGTGGCCAGTTCAATCATAATGAAAACACTTGGCATTCTTTAGATGTTTCTTGCTATTGGCAACAATTTTGCTCTTTCCCTTATTCTTTTTGCACTTTCTGCCCTTCTTCTTGGCTTTAGGCTTATTCACTCAGCTCTCCCTGATCATCATCACATCCCCACTTTTCTTAGGTATGTTTACCTTAGAAATTTTAAGCATCATATGCAACCTTATGATGGTCTTGTCCCAAACATTCATATTATAGTTTCAAAGCGAACTGGTCATATAACTTTGGCAACGAGTTGATGATATCCCCAGCTAGCTCATTGCTTAAGGGAGTCCCAACATTGATACAATTGTTTAAGGTCCTTAGTTCACGTCCGGCTCCCAGCACGATGTGAGGTTTGTCAAACCTAATAGCGCTATCAACTAATACCCCGTTGCCTCCCAGGCAACTAGCTCGGTAGTAAGTAGGGACTTTCGTGATAGAGTTTGAGTTTATTAACCAACATCGAATTTAAACTACAACATTTAAAAAGTATTCCTCCCTGGAATAATAGTTTTGTCCCCATCCCCCCCCCCCCCCCACGGGACGCATGCTTGTGAAAGAGTAGTGAACTCACCTTAGTTTGCTCAGTATTTGTTATTGTGCTTCTACGTGTTAGTTAAGTGTTAGGTCCGTTACACGCGACCTAATGTACATTAAGTGTGAGTATATAAACAGGTAGGGTCATTCAATACCCAAGAGTGTCCAAACAACAAGTGTTTATTAATTACAAGTTAACAAGTTTAGCATACAGTACATACCATAACACACAGTTGGATTTTCTCTGGTTGGTGACATGTTACTCGGATACATTTTCATATGATAAATTTAGAGCAAGTATAACAATATAAATATGAAGCTCGTAATTCAAGAAAACCCGGGCAACATGTTTCATTAATATTAAAGTCAGACAATATCTATCTATATAAGCCCGGATTAATCATGAAAACTCCAAACCACCTATGTTACCACATATATTCGGACCACCATAATATCATATATAACTTCAAACTCCAAATCATTTAACTCGGATAATATAAATATTCAATTAAACTCGGACATCATATAAGTATTCAGTTATACTCGGACTCAACACTTCTCTTAATTCCGGACCTAATGGCCCATCAATAAACTTGGACACTTTGGGCCCATTAATAACCTCGGACACTTTGGGCCCATTAATAAACTCGGAACCTACTAATTAAACCCGAACCTCCTCTTTGATTTATAACCCAGACAAGTCTAGTCCCCTCAACAAACTCGGACTCTTCTTTCCTTTATACCAAACTTGAATAATAGAGTTTTATAACTATATAAAGCTGGACACACATAATGTATATATACAAAGCCGAACGCACATAATTAGATACACAAAGCCGGAAGCACATAATTAGATACACAAAGCGGGACACATGGGATTCATTATCAAACTCAGAAACATGCATCACCTTAAACTCGGAACATATGATCTATATTATACCCGGACTCATTTAATTATGGTATACCCGGACCCTCATTTGTTTCTACATAAGTTCGGACTCATCTAAAAGCTTATGATAACCTCGAAACAATACAAGTAAACTCGGAATTTAGGTGATACCTCGGTCTTAATATATCTACGAATAAATTCGGATAGTTATAATCATTCACATAAGTTCGGAATATGATAACCTCGGACCTCGTGACTTCACAAAGTCTGACAATTATCTCCAGATTAACAAACAAACAGATTAATAAAACCAAAATCGCAGTTTTTCAATATAACAGTTACAGTACGATCAGAACCCTAATCAAAATGTTATGAATCAAAACAACAGTTTAACAATTCTAGCATGTCAATCGCATCCTAATATCAGGCAAAAAATTACTCAATCATTCACAAACACACATTCAGCCATTCAAGCATGATCAATTATCCACAGATCAAATGTTTGGACATCTAGGGTTTGCATAATCAAGAGAACAAGAATAACAAACGTGTAATATAACATTACCTTAGATTCGATAAAGAGTTTGCTCTTGAACAATTGAAAGATCAGAATTGCCAATGATTGTGTGTGAGATTGGTGTAGGAATGATTATAGAAACTGGTGATTAGAGAACTGTCGTATGATAGATTATGAGTAGTTTTAGGGTTATAGTAGATTATTAAGGTTTCACATAACATCTTATAATTTACAATTAAAGCATAGAATTCACGTATTTGTCATGCAACGCATGAGTTTCATATAAACCATCCGTTTATAATTATCATTCGAGTTAGTCACCAACATTCGCGAATTAACGTGTGTGTGTTCCGGTAATTCTACGAATTAACAAAGTAGACTCATTTAACTAACTGTAGTTAAATGCAGTGTTATGAATGTATGACTAAGTTAACTGTGGTTAGGTTAAAGTTTTAACCTGAAATTGTGGGTTGTCACAAGTTGGTGTATTGGTTAATCACTTGGTTTGTTCTCTTTGAGGTCTCAAGCTCAAGTCCCACTAACATCACTTTGAAGGACATCAGTGGTGGCAATACATCTCAGGATGCTTATCAGGTGATTTAGTTGACCGTTCAAAAAATATATATACTATGGATACCCCTTTGCTCATGTATCATGTGCACACGTAGTCAATGAATGCAATGTTTTAAATACCGGTATGAACCGGCCGGTTAAACCGGATATCGGGCACGGACCCGGTATGATAAAGGCCGGTAAAACCCAAATACGGTATGTTTTATGTATTGGCGGTAAATCCGGTTCTACCGGTTCAAACCGTTGAACCGGTTTGCATTATATTAAAATTTGTTTTTTTTTTATTTTAGTAAAATATAATTTAAGGTAATATTGACCTTCCATGTGTCCGGTAATTAGCATAGTGTCTTCCATTCCAATATTCCATTATTGTTGAAATTGTTATCCACCTCGTCCAATGTAATATTGTTTATAAGTAATAAAATTGCTCTTAAAATGCTTAATATTTTACAAGAAAATAGTTATTTTTTTAGATAAAGCCATGATCTGTTACATAAATCCTTATTGAGATTAGATTATTTTTTGAGATTAATTTGTATTTTATGGAATTGTAGGGTTAACTAGTAACCCGGTTGAACCAGCCGGTACAACTCGGTTCAACCGGTTGAACTATTTTAGAGCCCAATCCGATATTATTATAAAACCGGTTTTTAAAACATTGAATGAATGCCTTTATGCTTTGTTTGTTTTCGGTGTTGGTTTTTATTGTAGCATCTATTGAGGTGGTGTATGAGAATCGTTCTAGATTGTGTTGGTGGTGTGCTACTTTCTCATTGTTTGATGATTATATATTCTATTTTTACTTTATAAAAGTCTTGCCGTACAAAAAATAATATGATAAAGCTTGTTGGTGTTTTTGAAGTTGTATAAAAAGGTCAAAAGTTATACACACATGAAATCAGCATATTAAATAATATATATTTATATAGTTCTACACTTCAACTTGGCCACTATCATCGTGTTGTCATTCTCATCTCAATTCTTTTAACCCACAAAATTCCAATAAACAATTCACACTATCGTTCATGATGTTAAGAGAATGATTTGATTAATAATATCTTCTTATCTCAAGCGGTGAAGCCATCATATCCATAAATAAATCTCGAATATAATTGTGGTACTTATGCATTGAAAAGTTTCTAATTCGTTAAAAACGTAAGCACACATGTGCGATAAATGTATGAAAGATAGACATCATGCCTACAATTAAATTTGCTTAATTTATATTTATTATTATAATCGCCATTATAATAAACACAGTTGTTATACTCAATACCATAATTAATCCAAACGGGAATGGCATCATCACGAGAAACAACAGAACATTGTGATTGATGCTTTAATATGCATGTATTTTTCTTTATAATACCATAGGATAGCCAAGATTATGGATAATGTTTACTATGAATAACGTTATTTACTGCTAGGTTTAATCTTAATTATCTATCTAATATTTAGTGTAAATAAAGCTATTTGTTTGCTAGCTTTAAATCTTAATTATCTAGCTAGTATAATTATGTATTAGTTCTTAAACTAAGCACTTTAATTACTCGATTTTGATCCTATAGTTGAATTTTATGAAAATAATGTTATAAACACCAGTATTCGTTGAAATTTATTATAATCATCGTTAAAGTTGAATAGAATGAAAATCGAATGTTTAATTATTAAAATTATAAATTTCGGCAAAAATGGTTACTTTTACCAAAGCTAACTTAACATGGCCATCGATGCATAGACTGATCAAACCAGACAATAATGCTTTCAAATATCAAATATACTTTAATAAGGGTTTTAATTACCACTATTAAAAATTGGTTTAAAACGTGATAAAACTCATTATAAAGATTTTTGAAACAAGTGGATCAAATCGGGTTGAAATTTAGCAATTTGAACACACCCTCGATATTTAAATACTATGCCAAAAATTAGATGTAAGATAATTTGTGTTGAATTGCTCATGTAAACGGCTACATTGGTCATAAGGTAATTAAATTGCAACTTATGCCAAATTAAAGGTACTAAATAAAAATGGAATAAACCTTATATATATTTTCAAGCATATTTGGCCAAGGGTTCACGATTTGGGAACTTAGTTTTTTAAGGACATATTGTTTTTTTCTTTCTCCAAAAGTGTTATAGTAGTGTTAGTTTTTAAATAGTGGGTAGTTATATGAAGTTCTATTTGTATTACCTAATGTAAGTAGGATTTAAGATTTAAGGAAGGAAAAAACAATTTTATATTACAATACTTGGGTAAAATTATCTTACAATGTCTCCTAAAATGAGAAATATACAAAGACACATTGAATCGTAAAATATGACACAATATCTAATAAAATATAACATAATGTTAAGGAAAAAAAGACACAATGAGTCACAAAACAAGATATAATTACGTAAATATAGAAAAAACACGATAATCTAAACAAAAATTCCAAAAGCTACAAACTAAAACTCCAAAAGCGAAAACCTGAAATCTCATATCGGAGAGTTTCATAAGACGCTTCCAATGTCGCTTGAATGGGGTCAATTTGAGTCCGTCTAATATCATTATTAGGACTTTTTATGAGACTTTTATTTAATCCTAGCCCTATAATACCTTTCAAGATTAGCCTGAGTAGTGTAGAGTTATTTGGTTTTTTTATACTTAAGACGTTTTCTTTATACATTTATATGTCTCGACACTGTTTCTCTCTCTTTTTTTTTTGAATATATATCATCCAACAAGTTTTTCATTTATCTCTCACAACGACGATTTATAGGTTTTCTAATGGGTCTACATATTTACACACCTTCATGCCTATTTTGACACCCTTCAGGACGCCTCGTATAGACCTATACGAGGCGTATAGGGTTACTTTTCCGACCATCTCTGCACCAAAGCACAATGTCAAATCAGTCACATCAGACGGGGAGTCTAGGTCTGTACGAGGGATGGATACGAGGCACTAAGACGCCTCGTATAGACCTATACGAGGCGTCTTCTACAGCTGACAAAAATATATACGAGGGGTCTAGAGCTATACGAGGCGTCTAAGGCTTATGAAAAAGTGCAACATACAGTGTATGGTTTGTCCCGAGCATCCAACATTTAAGACATGTATTATGTCTCTACGCTTGTTCTTGTTCTTCTTCTTCTTTCATTCTGCAACATCTTCTTCTTCTTTCATTCTGGGACGGCATTTAATTTGTGTTCTTATCATCCCGAAGTGTTGAAATGTCATCATACTGGGACGGCAACTATGTCTTCGGGCAGTATTATAGCGAGAACTGGGTGCCCGAAAGCGATCCGGTAACGGTACAGGTACTTAAATGTTTTAATTAGTTTTTGTTTTAGTTTATTATTTACTAATGATGATACGGTTCTTTATTTTGGAGGAGTCTTGCGTTCCCGATTCTAATGAGCAAGAGGAGGTTGTGTCTAGTATACAAGGAGAACAAAACAAACCGTTTCTAGATTTGAACAATCATCCCCCTGTTGATGAAACAGCCCTTGTAGATGACTCATACCATGCTTGTCAACCAAGTTATCCGACGCAACAAGGGTATCCGGATTATAGATACGGGTGTGAATACGGAGGAGACGGTGGATACGGAGGAGACGGTGGATACGGAGGAGACGGTGGATACGGAGGAGACGGTGGATACGGAGGAGACGGTGGATACGGAGGAGACGGTGGTTACAGAGGAGACGGTGGATACAGAGGAGACGGTGGATACAGAGGAGATGGTGGATACAGTGGATACGGAGGAGACGGTGGTTATGGTGGATATGGTAGATATGGTGGTGAGACACCTCCCATCCAGGACAGTCCGTACTTAAAAAAGCAGGTATTAATTACTATTTTTGTATTATTTAATTATTATTATTATTATTATTTATTTATTTATTAAAATTATTTATTATTATTGTCGATGTTACAGGTTTTCAACTCTTTAGATGAACTAAAGAATCGGATACAAGAAATAGCAAACGCGGATGGTTTCGTTATTGTCACCCGTCGATCAAAGAAAACCGGTGGAAGAATCCGGAGGGTATGGCTTGAATGTGATCGTGCTGGTGAGCACCAGACTACAGCAACACTTAGAAAAGCCGGAAGCAAAAAAACCGGTTGCCCGTTTTACCTGCTGGCTGTGCGAAACCACCCGTATGAAACCTGGGAGATTAAAGACGGAAAAATTGAACATAACCACGAACTTTGTGAGGACCTATCGGCCCACGCGTTTGTGCGAAGGTTTACTCCAAGCGAAATGAAACTGATCGAGCAGCTGACAGCTCAAAACATGGAGTCGCGCAAAATATTTCAAACGATAAGGAAGCAGGACCCCGACAGGTTTCATGTTCTGAAAGACGTTCAAAACGTTGTGGCGAAGATTAGAGCCGAACAAAGACAAGGATTGACTCCCATGCAGTCACTAGAAGACAAGCTGATAAACAACGACTTTATTTACGAGACACGGGAGGAACCCGGAACAGAGATCGTAACAGAGATCTTCTTTCTTCATCGGTACTCGAGAGACATGTGGCGTGCATTCCCCCACGTCATGCTGATCGATGCGACGTACAAGACAAACATATACAATATGCCCTTTATCCAGATTGTTGGTATGACGCCTACCAACAAATCGTTTATTATCGCGCATGCCGTTGTTAGTAAAGAACGGGGTGATAACTTTGTGTGGGTGCTTGAGAGGGTCAAGTCAATGTTGGATGAATGCATGGAGCCACGTGTGATTTTAACCGATAGAGACCTAGCCCTTATGGGCGCGTGTGCTAAAGTATTTCCAAACGCCTCCAGGCTTCTTTGCAGGTGGCACATACAACAGAATGTTATGAAGCACTGCAAGGGTGCCTTCACAGACGAAGACTGGAAGAAATTTTTGTCATTCTGGGGGACATTGATTGAGTCTCCATCCATACTCATCTACGAGTACCACTTGCGCAACATGCGACAACGACTTGTGGAGTGCAAACGTTCTAGTAAGTTTTTATAATAACATACGACTCACCTATGCAAATTTTATTAAATTATTTTTACATTTTAGGGGTCTTCAAATACGTGTACGATAACTGGCTAAAAGACTATAAGGAGATGTTCGTCTTTGCGTGGACTGATAAGAGGCGCAACTTTGGTAATCGTACCACAAACAGAGTTGAGAGCCAACACGCCAACTTAAAGAGATACGTTGAAGATAGGAGCTCGCTCGACCGTATAGTTGGTTGTGTCCATGATATAGTTGAGGCACAGTTCGGTGAAATAAGGAAGACTTTTCGAGATAGCATCGAAAAAACAATGACCCACCACAAACACCCGTTGTTTCAACACCTACTTGGTAAAGTTTCCCATACAGCCCTTGACTTGTTGAGGAGCGAGGCAATTAGGAAGCTAGATGTCTTGGAGCGCTTTCATTCATCATGTGGTTGCCAAATGTGGCACAGCTGTGGGTTGCCCTGTGCTTGCAGGATAGAAAAGTACATGCTTGAAGGTAATAATTGTTAGGAAGCTAGTTATTATTATTATTAGTAGTATTATTATTATTATTTATTAGTTATTATTATTAGTATTATTATTATTATTTATTAATTATTATTATTATTAGTATTATTTATTAATTATTATTAATTATTATTATTAGTATTATTTATTAATTATTAGTTATTATTATTATTAGTATTATTATTATTATTATTATTTATTAATTATTATTATTATTAGTATTATTTATTAATTATTTTTTTTTCTTAATATTTATTATTATTAGTATTATTATTATTATTAGTATTATTATTAATTATTATTATTATTATTAGTATTATTATTATTATTATTAGTATTATTATTATTATTATTATTATTATTATTATTATTATTATTATTCTGATTTATTTATTATTGTTTTTATACGTATACGTTATTTACCTGCAGATTGATTATGGAGGGCGACGACATTCAGATAGATCTTGATGCGGTACTGGCGGTTCAGCAGGTTCAGGAGGGTCCACGACGGAGACGGCGGCCGGATCTGGATACGCTGCAGGGTTGTCCGTACCTAGAGTTTCCCGACGGCACCGATGCCGCCCGCCATTGCCAGAAGCTTAGGAGGATGTACATTGGATCGCATGCATCGATCGACTGGGGTGCGATGGACCAGCTTGCTGAGACGGATAGAGTGCGTCGGTTTATACCTCTCGATTCGCCGTGGCATCGTCTTTTTGATTTGGCGCACACGCCGACCTACAGGGAGCTGCTTGTCGAGTTCATTTCGTCATTCACATTTCACCCTCCTGGGGTCCCAGTGGCGCTTCCGTACCCAGATGCTCCCCCTCCGCCTGAGATTTCTTTCAGGCTCGCTGGCGTTTTGCGTACGATGACGCTAGCAGACTTTGCGGTGCGTTCTGGTTTATACATGCAGGGGGAGATCGAGACTGAGATTTACACAGCGGGGCAAGTGGTGGTTGACAAACCCATTCTTATAGGGTTTTGGCAGGTGATTGCGGGGCCAAATACTTGGGAGCACGACAAGTCGAAGGGGAGGGTGTCGTTTGTTAGGGACCCACTGTACAGGTACGTACATTTATTACGGCAATTATTGTGATTATGTGCATTGTTTATTAATCTCTGTTTCTGTATTTCGCTAACACTATCTGCAGGTATCTGCACCATTTGCTCGCTACTTCGATTTCAGCGCGCGGCTACAGCCGTGAGTGGTGTACGACTACAGATCTTTTTTTCCTTTATTGTTTGTTGTATAGGAGGCCGTGCGCGCTAGCACACGGTCTAGCCCAGTACTACGCCTCCGCCCATCACAAACAGGAGCGCGGATTTTTGTATGGCGGGGCGTACGTGACCGTCATTGCCCGTTCATTTGGCCTCGTACTGCACGAGGACCCACATCTACGGACGCCGCCAGTCATGCCGACGCGGATGGGCATGCAGTCGCTGTGGGGGATGAGGGTAATCAGGAGGTTCGCAGTTGGCACGCGGTTTAAAAACCGCAACGGGGGCATATGGACAGAGGAGGCCCTACCAGAGCATTTCGAGCCCGTTTATCCTCCTGCAGATCCTGCTGATGTAGTGCCCGTGGAGGAGCCTCCGCAGGATGTAGACGGTGCAGCGATGCCACAGCCACCGCCACCTGCCGGGGCGCCTCAGTTTCCACGTCACGCTATTCCAGGTCATGCCCCAGGAGCTGCGCCGATACATCCGGAGGTACGAGCAGAGCTTGACAGGCTCAGCGATTTGATAGGTTGGGTGGTTCGGGAGCTGCAGGATAGACGCGAGAGAGATGGGTTACCCGCGATACCGCTCCCACCACCTCGAGCACCACATCAGCAGCAGCAGCCGCAGCAGCCAGATTCGGATTCGGATGCATAGACCTGTTGTTGTTTTTATTTTTATTATGGATGTACAAACTTATCTTATATATTTTTGTTATGGATGTACAAAGTTATCTTATCTATGTCATATTTATGTTTGTTTTCAATTATTCGGTTACTTAATGATTGTTGTCTTAAATTGAAATAATACGGAAACAAAATATGTTTTGAATATTTGAACGAGATAAAATTTTAATCGGAAGAATAATATTTAAAAAAGTAAAATGTAAAAAACATTATAATATTTAATCGATATAATATATTTAAAGAGCCGATTTTTAAAATAGTTCATTTTTAAAAAACAAAAACTTTTTTATAGTGTAAAAAACAAAAAAAACATAACTTTTTTTAAAAACAAAAAAATTTTCAATAAAAAACACATCTTCAAAAACTATCCAAAAACCATACCAAAACCCACCAAAACACCCCTCATTTCAGCCAAAAAAAAAACCCAATCTTAGACGCCTCGTATAGCTCTGTACGAGGCGTCTAGGGTTCCTTAAACTATGTGCCTGACACCCTCGCAGACCCCCTTGAATTCAGTGCATAGACGCCTCGTATAGACCTATACGAGGCGTCTAGGGCACCAAAGGTGTGAAAATAGGCGCGATGGGTGTCCAAATATCTCCAGCCTTTCTAATTATGGAAGTGCTATAACACATAAACTTAATATCATATAGAAAAGTCAAGAACCTTAATCATCAAGCCATTATATGATGCAAATTAATTTCGGAAATTATCTTTAGTCATATTGTTTAGTGCGAGTAACACATATGGTCCCTTTTATTCTACTATAGGCTTAATAAATAATCACTTCACCCTATACAATTTTACTTGGTAGGATTACTTGTGGTTCTCTTTAAACAGTTGTATATTTACATATATAAACACTATCAGCACTTCCATAATTAAAGATGGACTGATAGGAATTAAATCAAGGCCTTAATCTACTTCCTGAATTACCACAAATCATCCATGTTCCAATATGTTTCAGTTGCCATGTCACCACTGCTTATTCCATAAGTATCTGCCACCTGAAAATTCAGGGATGATATGTCATCTGGCTGACCAAATCCCATCATGTCAAACTCAGACATACGCACATTATAGCTGTCAATGTTTTGGAGTGAAGAGTTATAGTAAGCAGTATCCTCATAAAGTTGGGACATTTCAGGGAGTTGTTGCAACATCTTCACACAAGAATCTGATGCACAAGTGTTTGAGCTTGAGTTATTGCACTCTTTGTTGCTTGGTTCTGTTGGAGATAATACTGTAAGTATGTCTTGTTCCCCTTGTGGAGATTGATCAGAGCTTAGTTTTTTCTGAGCAGTTTCTATGGTTAAAGTAGAAGCAGTTGATGTTGATGTTGATGATGATGATGATGATGATGTTGTTTGCTCTACTTTCTCAAGCAATCTTGGCATCCAAAATTGTTGCAGTGTTTCTATAAACCTCTTGCTACTAGAGTCGATCTTAAGGTGGCGAGCTTGTTTCTGTACTCGTGTTCTCCAATAGTTCTTGATCTCATTATCTGTACGTCCGGGCAGATGGCGGGCAATTTTCGACCATCTGGAATTTAAAGTAAATAAGATTTATAGAGCACATATGGAAAATAGAAACAATATTGAATGATAATTCTTTGTAGTACACAGTATAGATGATATACAATAAACTCACCTATTGCCCCACTTTAAATGGAGTTCGTGGATAGCGAGTTGTTCTTGTGGTGTGAGATTTCCGCGCTTGATATCTGGTTTTAAGTAATTCAACCATCTTAACCTACAACTTTTTCCTGTTCTTTTCAATCCTAAAAAGCCAAATAAAAAATAAACAATTAAAGAAAATGAAACGAGAAAACGAAACGTGATCCACGTTGCTTAAAGTTATTATTAATTTATGCTATCGTGCGTTGTTACCTGCTGCTTTGGCTAGCGAATTCCAGCGGCCTTCACCATGACGATTGATATAATGGATAAGAAGATTGTCCTCCTCAAGTATCCATGGCCCTCTTTTGAGTTGCTCAGACTCTTCTTCTTTGCAAACATTAGTCATATTCTTGGTAGCCCTCATTAAAGTTATGAAAAGAAGTAACCAAAGAGAGGAATAGGGAAAAAGAAAAAGGTTTGTAGTGCTTGATCAATGATGGGGTATTAGGAAACCAAGTGGAGATTTATATATACGAGAAAGTGATTCCCAAACACAAAAAAAGTTTCTTGTAAAAGTTAAAAAAGAAAATAGGAAAGTACACCCCCATTAAAATATTGCTTTAGGTTGTTTATACATGTATAAGCCAAATGGGAATTTTCAAGATGTGGGTTTTGTCACTTTCTTTGAATTGAAAATTCTGTTAAGTAATCAAACTAGTGCTCTTTGAGCGAGCATCTAAGTCTATTATACAAAATTTATTTAAAACGTGATCTTTGTCTACTATGGTGGCCACTAGGTCAACACCGTTAATCACTCCTCTTTCTCTCTGTCACACACACCTATGAGAATGTGATATTTTTCCTTCTAGGGGTTTACACATCTTTGATACAATAGCATTAAATTAATTTGACTTGTCTAATCTAAGGTGAAATTGTGTATGTTGTTAATTCATAAGCTTGGAATTCAAGCCTAAAATCAACATGTTGTTAATCTTAAGCTTTTTTTTTTTTAACGGCAAGCATCTTATTTAGAAAACGGAGCACATTTAGCAAGAAGCTAGATACTAAAAACAAAACATAACAACGAAAATTCAAAATTACATCACTCATTCCAATCTAATGTGTTCAATCTCACTCTGCATTTTAACCAAACATACGAACTTGCTATAATCACCTCTAATATTTTTCTGACTCCCTGTTGATGCGATTAAAGATTCTATCATTTCTTGCCATCCAAAGATGACAAAAGGTGACTAAGATAATGCTTTGACCCATCTACTTATATGCCTTACTTCCCCTAACAGTTTCTTTGAATTTTAATCTCTCTTTCACCATGTCTCCGGTCAATATTGTCAATCTTTAGCTAAGTTCATCCACTTATAGCTCCAACTATGTATTAGAGTGAATTAATTTTGTGTCTACTAGTTCACAAACTTTATCCATTTATTAGTAGTTTAGTACCTATTTGAAGGTGAATTGTTGTTTTGAGGCTTTTTACCATCTTTATGCATAAGCATCAAATTTGACTTGTCTAGGTGAAGGTGAAATTGTGCTTGGTGTTTCTTAGTGCATAAGATGATAAGCATCAACTTTATGCCAAATATTATCATATCTGTTATTGATCTCGAGTTAAATTCATCCACTTATAAGTCCAACTATGTATGAGCTAATATCTTGAGTTTACAAGTTCAAAATTTCATCTTGATTAAAGATCCTTCCTTATTAATATTTTGACAAAATCAGCTGTTGGTGCACTTGTGTCTGTACTTTGTCTGTATTTCGTCATGATACAAAACGATGTCTTTAATGTAAGGTTGATGTAAGTTTGACCAAGTCAACCATCCTCCTGGTTTGACTTGACCAAACAGTTAGAAAAATGTTGTAAGCTGGTTGTGTCGAAGGATGTGTCATCGAAGGATTGTTTTATATCCTTCGATGAGCTCGAAAGATGAACATTCGATAGATGAGTTCGAAACATAAACCTTTGATGGATGAACTCGAAGGATATCTCGAAGGATATCATCCTTCGAGGTATTTGTGAATCTTTCGATGGCTTTCTGGTCGACAGATGATCTTTCGATCAATCTGTCTGATCCTTCGACCAGACCTGTTGTGTCGGGTATATATACCCATGTAGTGTGTTGTGTGAAAAGGCAGAGAGACGAGAACACATAGTGAGGACAAGAGAGACAGAAACGGTGAGAGCATTCTGTTGAGAGCACACACACGAGAGAACTTTGAGAGTTTGCAGAATACATCTGTGAACATTGGGCTTGTAACCGAACCTTTCATACGCATTAATACAAGTGGTGTTAATCGTTGAATGTTGTGTGTTGTGTTTGTGTTTGTTCTCGTATAACGTCTCGGTTGCATGCTAGCTTGGATTCCGCACTCGCTAGTGTGTTTGATATAACAAGGATAAGGTTTTATCTCATCCTCGAGAGGGACCTACAAGTGGTATCAGAGCTTTGGCTCTTCTCCTTGTTAAAACCGAGGTGTTCTTGCTGTTTTTCGGGTTTTGAAAAGTTATATTTTTCTGAAAAACATTGTTAATCGGGTTTAAATCTTGTTGTTTTGCTGGAAGTTCTTATAAAAATCACTTTTTCTTTCATATTCACATTTTAGAAGTTGATTTTTAGTGAAGTTTCAAGCAAAACCGGGTTTCGGAAGTTTGTAGTTTTACCGGAAAACCCATTGTGTTCATAATATCTTCAAGTGTTCTTCAAAGTTTACATCTTTTGATCTTGTTTAGTTATTTTCGAAAGTTGTTGGTGTATTGGAAAGGATGAACTGATTAAAATAATTAAACAAAATCTGTTTTTGCAGAAAATGATGGTCTGAACCATACTTTCTGCCGAAAGATTTACCAACCCGTCACCTTTTTCACCAACCTGTCACCTATTTGTCTGCTGTGTCAGTACTCATCGAAAGATATCCTTCGAAGTCGAAAGATCATCTTTCGATCAAGGAGGTTCGACAGATACCCATCCTCCGAACATCTTTCGAAGTCAGTGAGTTATCTTTCGAGCCAAGGAATCTTTTCGAAGGATATATTGTTCGAGCTACTGTTACATTTCGAAAGATAAGGATCCTTCGTCTTGGTGAATCTTTCGAAGTCATTGTTCGAAATTCAACAGTGATCTTTCGAACACTGTTGATCCTTCGAACAAGTGTCTATCTTTCGAACAGGTGTTGATCTTTCGATCCTTGTCTGTTTAAGTTTAACAGGTTGTGCTTTTCAGGTCTTTCGTTTCTTGATCCTTCGGCTGGTTGTTATCCTTCGAGATTTTAACATAGTTTGTGAAAATTAAATTTTTAAAAGGAGAAAACTTATTTTTCAAATTTTAAATCAATTTTCACTTAATATATTAATTTTCATAAAATGGGAACAAACGGTCAGTGGGATCCAACCGCGTGGACTCAAATAACTTCGACTCCACATTCATCAGCTATGCAATCTACGCAATCTACGTCAGATTTCGACAAAACTGCATGGATGCGAGCTATTGCCCCACCTCAAGCTGCAATGATAACTGCAAATCAATGGGCTTTGGTCACAAATCAAAGCAACATCATTCAATCTATGATGCAGAACGACAGTGAAACTGGTACAAGCACAAAACCGCCAAAGTTAAATCACATCAATGATTGGGGATGGTGGAAAGAAAGGCTGAGAACTTATGTTCAGGGACAAGGTCAAGATCTATGGATGTGCTTCTTCACAGCTTTTGAAAATGAGTTGGAAGTTGCAGGATCTAATCCACAAACTTACAGCACTTTGTCTGAAGAAGATAAGAAGAAGTTTGAGTTAGAAAAGAAAGCATTCATGATTCTCACACAAGCTCTTCACAAAGACATTTACCACCAGTTTGTTTACTGCACGACTACTAAAAGCTTGTGGGATATGCTCACGTTACGTTGTGAAGGAAATGCTCAATCTAGAAAGATCAAGCAAGAATTACTGAAGAAAGAGTTTGAAGGATTCACGTGTTTGGAGAATGAGACTTTGGCAGAGTTATCTACAAGGTTCCATCACTTGTTGAGCGAGATGTTTGCTTTTAAAGTCACTGCCACTCCACAAGAATTGGTGAAGAGATTCGCTGATAGCTTACCAGCAAAGTGGAGCAGTTATCTTGAAATTCTCAAAGAAAATGGTGTTCTAGACACAATCACCGTTTATGAATTAATTCAAAGATTGGAGAATAAGGATGTAGAAGAAAAGCTTAAAGCAAAAAGAACACAAACTCCTCAAAATCCAGAAATGTACTTTGGGATTGCAGGAGGTATCAGTGGAGAAAAACCAGCTTCTCAACACGCGAAGCTTCAAACAGCTTTCATCTCAAGCACCGGACCTTCCACAACAGATCAGTTTGATTCTTCAGCATACACGATGATGTATTCAAGACCAGATGTGCAACCGAAAGCTCAGCAGCAACAACCGCAACAGCAAGGGTTTTATGGAAGCTCTTCAAACTTTCAAGCCACTTCCAATCCTAACACAGTCAGATTAGACACTTCCAACTTTTCCAAAGTCAGTGTCGAAGTAGCCAAGGAGCATATGGAGATGTTGAATACCTTGGTTAGTGCTTATAGTGGATTGATCGCAGGTCAGATTGGGAATATCAATCTAATCAATGAAGATTATCAGCAAGTGGATAAAGAAGAGTTTGAAATGATGGATATCAAATGGGCTCTTGCTAGTGCAATTCGAAGAGCAAAGGAGTTTATGGAAAGGACGGGGAGAACCAACTTGGAAAACAAGAAAGACACCAAGTATGGGTTCGACAAGCAAGCTGTCAAGTGCTTTAACTGTGGCGAACGGGGTCATTTCAAAAGGGAATGCACAAGACCAGCTCAGCATGGAAATCAAAATCCGTTCAGAAATCAAGGCAACCAGCAGAACCAGAACGGGAACAATGTTCGTACGTTGATACCTGTCAACAACCAAGGCCAAGCAGGGTCATCAAATGCCAACCGGGGGCTGGTGGTTCAAATAGATGAGGGTTGTGATTGGTCGCTTCAGCTTGGAGAAGGAGGAAATGGTGGAACAGCATGTTTTGCTGAAGTCGTAAAGGATTTAAAGCACGCCAGTGGTGGAGAATCTTCCACCAATGGTGTTGCATCTTCTGAAGATGAAGACAGTTCTGGTTATAGTGGAAGCTCAGATGAAGAATCCTCCACTTCAGGAAATGATCATGTGGATGAGACATCAAGTGCGTCAGTCGATGCAAATATTGATGAGCTTTTGGAAGAAGCTGCAGCAGGAACTGAAAGAAGATCTAATTTGATGGATCAAGCTGCTTACTCTTCGTCTTCTCTCCATTCAGTCTTTATGGCTAATGTCGACAGTTCATCAGGTCAGGTATGTGTCGATGAACCCACTGTAGTTAGCTGTGAAAAGTGTGATAGTTTAAATGTTAAATATGCAGAAAAGGAAAGTCAGTTTGAAATCACACACAAACACAATCAACAATTGATTGTAGATCTTGCTAAAGCAACTGAAGCTAACGTGTTTTTAACCAGAAATGAAAAAGAATTTAAAACAACAATTGCGTCATTAAGACATGATGTTTCAGAATTACAAAAAGCTGTTTTGCGAAAACAACATGCTAACAATGATCTTATAGACACAATTGAAAAGCAAATGGTAGAGTTGGCAACCGCTCGATGTGAATGTGAAACAATCAAGCAGAAATTGGAAAGTTATTCCAATTCCCGCTATGTATTGGATCACATTATTGATGTTCAAAAGAAAAAGGGGGATAAGAAGTGTATGGGATTCAAATCATGTCCTCCCCCAATGAATCACAATTACTCCAAATTGCCTGATGACGAGGATATGCCCCGTTTTGAACCTACTGTGCCACTCGGTCTAGATGACTTTGCAGCAGGCCTCGGGTTCACAACTGGTACATCATCCTCGGGTCAATCAGAATCTGAGAAAAGTGTGACAGATTCATCGTGTGTTAAGGAACAGAGTCCTCCCGTTATTGAGGATACTGATTCTTCGGATGATGAATCTGATGAAATTGTGAACCAACAGTCTAACTCGGTTACAACAGATATTCCAATCGAGAATCACATCCTGTGTGATCAACCAGTGAAACCGAGTAAGACTGAAATGTCAAAAGAAATGGAGTCGATTGTATCAAGTTTTGAAGGGAGTAACTTGTTGTACACGCTCAAAGGAGATAGCAAAATCTACTCTAACAAAGATTTTCCAATTAAAAATGTAAATCAAGATTTAATTGAGCAAATTTTTGAAGGATGCACTGATAAGTTTTTGGGGAACAAAAGTGGCAAAGTTACCGTCACTCAATGTGATCCAATTCCGTGTGAACAAATTAGAAAACAATACGGAAACCAAAAACTACAAGTTGAGCGAAAACAACAAGTCAATTCCGGAAAAGGTAAGATACAGGGAAAGAAGGCTCAGAACAAGAATGTTCAAGCACCTAAGGTTCAACAACAATGGGTGCAAAACAAAAGAGCTCCTGTTAAGAAAAGAGAACCGAAAGTGAACTTTGTTGGATCCACGGGTTCAGATAAACTTGAAACATTTCAGGATAAATCTAACATTGATTTTGTAAAACAAGTTAGAATTTTAAAACGAAATGATCAGAATAACTACACCCAACACACCAACGGAGGTGATTTAGGTCCAAGCACGTCTAGATCACAAAGTTCATTGTCTGGTTCTCCGTCTGATCATCAACATGTTTCTCCGAGGTTTGTAGAGCGGAGAATGTGTTTTGAGTGTGGCACAATTGGGCATATTGTAAGATACTGTCCATACCTGCAAAAGTTGAAGGCAAAAACAAGTGCTCCCCAAGAAACCAATTATCAAAAACGATCATTTTCCCCGAAACAAGACCCACGTGTCTTGAAAGAAAGGGAAAAGAAGTTAAAACAAAAGAATCAAAAGGTAATTGAAAAGGCCTTAAAATCAGAGGTCAAAGAAGAAAAACCTGTTCAAGCAAAACCTAAAACTGTAAAACCAGTAAATGCTAAAACAATTAATACAAATACTGGTAAAGGACAAACAGCTTGGAAACAAAAACAGGTAATTCAGTCAGGGGGAGCACCACAGGTTCTTTTTCCTAATCATCAAGTGATTGAAATCACTTTTCTTGATGATCAAGGACGACCCAAGTCCACAAAGGCTTGGGTCCCTCTCTCCAACTAATTTTTGAGTAAGTGTGTAGGATATTCCAGGAGGAACTTTCGATAGTCGTAAGATTGTTGATAGTGGAGCATCCTTGCACAAAATAGGCAACAGAAGAAATTGCTGCCTTTGATGGAGAGAAAAAGTAAAGGGAAACAGAAATGTCTGTTGAAAGAGATTGAAAAGCTTCGACAAAATGAAAATCATTTCAAAATGTGAATGTTCAAAGCTTTGATCGGGTCCTCGGGATAGATTCAAATCAAAATGTACGCACCTGCAGCACGTCTGAAGTTCAACAATCTACAAGATGAACGTGCAGTGTACATTTCTTCGTGGTGTGATTGAAGAAAATGTGTTTGTTGAACAAACCAACCGGGTGTGCGGATGCCTTGGCATGGATTGAACAGCCGCACACTACTTCTCAAAGAGAAAGACAAAGACCTTCGCTGGTGCAATGTCGAAGTCCAGCCGGACCCAAAGGTTTTTGATCTTGTTGCTGTGAAGGGATTTCAGTAGCTACAAAATCGACTTTGAAATCCACACCGGGTGGATATCCAGTTTGGGAGAGCACTCAGATTCCTGTCAATGCACGAAGCAGTTGAAGGATACGGTTTTAAAATTCTAATCTCTCTTTTACTTGTCGATTATTAAGCTGCTTTGTGAATTATTATCTCGTACAGCACTCTTTGACCAGACAATGTTGTCATGGTCCGCACCGCTTACCGACGTGCCAACTGATTTTTCCAAAATTCGATAAATTTTTTTCTGATTAAAAAATTAGTTTTGGTAAACGGCATTGAGGTAAAACATGAGTTAACCAACATCGGGAAATCGTTTTTGTAAATACCTTTGTGTTTTAAATTCTATCTTAGTTTAATGATTTTAGGGGGAGTAAATCCAACTTTGAAAAATCCAAAAACATAAAAAAAAAAAAATTTCAAAAACACAAAAACAATAGAAAAGCAAAAATGAGTTTCCTGGCGAGAAAAAGAGAAAATGATAGTACATCAGTGGTCTGTCTAAACCTCTTTAAACCTTAAATGAAAAACGATAAGCAGCTCTATATAAGATGTATCGGTAGGCTCACAATCATTTTAAAGTGTGCAGGGTGATATAAACTTAAATCGACTGAAGACCAGGTGGGAACCACTCATTGGCATATGGTCTTGGTACCGAAATTTCGTTTGAGAGATTGCCGAGGTTCTGAGATATTCGGTCTTTATGCTGCTTATCATCTGGGTATCATGGTTGTATCTTTTACCGAAATATAACGGGGACGCAAGTCTAGATCTTCCATGATACCATACATACGTGTACATATTGCATACGACCTCAATAAGTGATCAACAATCACATGTCCCTCAAATAAGTGATAATATATCACATTCATCCGGGAGTCAAGTTCGTCTCTCTGCTGTACGAAAGTACTGACCTGTTCACGGACTTGCTCCTGTGCCTTCATGCATATGAAAATCAAGTTCCTCATCAATAAGTGATTATATCACATAGGGCTTGCTTTCAAATCAAAATAAGTGAGTTTCTCACATCATATACGGTCAAACAGATGATAATCGGTATACTCACCGGTAAGATGAACCCTCGTGCATACCTTGATACGGGAATGTGTCGTGATGTGGATGAACACCGGTCGGTAAGTATAAATCATACCTTAACGTATCCCCTCGCCATGATTACATCTGATAAGTTGAGTTTATGTGGACAACAATACCGATAATTGTTATAGGATGCTTATCTTAATGTTAACTAATTGAACAACAAGAGCGTTTTGGACATGACCGTACACTGATATGATTCTCTTACCCTCGAAACTCGCAAAAAGAATGTCTGTAAATATTTATTTCATGCTTTCATTTTTCGCATCTTTGTATATATTTATTTACTGCTTTCAGTCTTTACATTTGAAATATTCAAAAATACCAAAAAGATTTTAGGTGTGTTTTAATATAAACTTTATAAAATCCAAAAAGATTTTGCTTCTAGTTTATTTTTGATTGACTGATGTTGGAACTCGAGTCTATCCTACCCAAAATCCTGATCGTAAGCTGGAAAACAATTGCATCTTCATAAACAGTCGAAGTTAACGAGTTTTGAAAGTTAAAGGATTAAAATGAATATTTTTCTAAACTTTCAAACTGTTGTCGGTTGGTGTTTGATTGAGATTTGATCTCATATGTGTCGTTAGTTTAAATGTTAACTATATTCCAAGCGGTTGTTCTCATTATGCGTTTAGCTTTCTTGCATGTGCAGATGCTAAAGGCGAGGAGAACATGTTCGATGAAAAGCTTTGGAATGAAGACACGAAGTGGAGGCACTCAAAGGATAAAATAATCGAGTTGCCGCTGTCCCTTCATCAACACCACAAGGATCTGAAGAATTGACAAGTCAAAAGATTCACGAGCATGACTCAATGGAGAGTTCAATCTAAGGGGGAGTTTATTGACACACTACCTAAGTTAAATGGGGAGTTTGTTGATACACTTTCTACTTACGACGCGTGAAGACTTTGAAGATTCTCCGACATGAAAGTCACAGAAGACGAACCATCACGAGTAGCGTCCAAAGGGGAGTTTGTTGATACACTTTGTGTGGACGCGACTCGGCTCGGTTCGACTCGGCCTTGAAGACTTGAAGACACGAAGATCGAGACAAAGCTACAGCCAAAGGGGAGTTTGTTGGTGCACTTGTGTCTGTACTTTGTCTGTATTTCGTCATGATACAAAACGATGTCTTTAATGTAAGGTTGATGTAAGTTTGACCAAGTCAACCATCCTCCTGGTTTGACTTGACCAAACAGTTAGAAAAATGTTGTAAGCTGGTTGTGTCGAAGGATGTGTCATCGAAGGATTGTTTTATATCCTTCGATGAGCTCGAAAGATGAACATTCGATAGATGAGTTCGAAACATAAACCTTCGATGTATGAACTCGAAGGATATCTCGAAGGATATCATCCTTCGAGGTATTTGTGAATCTTTCGATGGCTTTCTGGTCGACAGATGATCTTTCGATCAATCTGTCTGATCCTTCGACCAGACCTGCTGTGTCGGGTATATATACCCATGTAGTGTGTTGTGTGAAAAGGCAGAGAGACGAGAACACATAGTGAGGACAAGAGAGACAGAAACGGTGAGAGCATTCTGTTGAGAGCACACACACGAGAGAACTTTGAGAGTTTGCAGAATACATCTGTGAACATTGGGCTTGTAACCGAACCTTTCATACGCATTAATACAAGTGGTGTTAATCGTTGAATGTTGTGTGTTGTGTTTGTGTTTGTTCTCGTATAACGTCTCGGTTGCATGCTAGCTTGGATTCCGCACTCGCTAGTGTGTTTGATATAACAAGGATAAGGTTTTATCTCATCCTCGAGAGGGACCTACATCAGCTAATTTTATTTAAAGAACACAATGTAAACTTTCATCTTAAAAGACATTATAAAGTTTTATAGGGTATATATCTATCCTCCTATATCAAAAGTTTATCATTTTATAAATAACATTTATGAATCAACAAACTTTCATCATCCCTGTTCTTGTTTATAAAAGTTGAAAGTATTTGATTCTAAATTGTTAATTTTTTAGTTGCAAGTTGAGTTTTAATATGTCTTTGTTTTTTTCTTAAAAAATAAAGAAAGAAAGGTTAAAAGCTTTCTTTCTTGCATGGAATCAAGAATATATCGAAGGGAAACAACCAAGAAACCCTCGAAGAGAGATGCCTTTGAAGACGCCATCTTATACTAAATGAGTTAAATCAACGAGATACCCATTGTGATTTTCAATGGGAATAATGCTCTTCGAAATCAATGTGCATGTGTCTTTTACCACGGTTTCTTTAGAAGACAAAATTGTCTAGTTTTCTTTAGAAGACAAAATTTGTCTAGTTGGGATGGACAGAACAGAATAATAATAATACAAAACTAAGGCCACCCGGGCACTCCACGGGTAGGCTCGCGTGGCTTCGAACCCACGCCAGAACACTGCCGCCACCCCTAAGGGTAGGCAAAGCGGGTTCGGTTAGCAGGAGGGGTACTAGTGAAAGAGTTGAGTTGTTTGAGGTGCACCTTGGGATTGGTTGGTGTTTTGATTAGTTGGGGCATTTGACTGTATTAATATTAAAAAAATAGTTTATGTCATGTGTAGTGTAGCCGCCACCGGTGTTTACTAGTTAATGGGTACTTTACATTAAATTTGACGTGGCGAGTGATGGTTGGTTGGGGCTGGAGTACTTACCCTTAAGTGCCCATTCCTCCCTAAATATATGAGTCGATGAAAAAATTATTGTCATAATTGTAAAATATCATTATGTATGACTAGTCCAGCTCAACAAGCTTGAAAAAAGAACGTTTTTAGGTCCAAAAATCGCATCACTCCTTACAAAAGCTACGTTTTTAATTGGGATAGGAGTTCGTAGAAACGTCTATATTTTACGGTAATAGACTTTTTTATAGCAAAGAATCTTACGTGTAAATCTACGCTACTCGTGACTATGTTTAAGATCGACTCCTCGACCGTCATAAAATTGTGCCCCTTGATGCACGGGAATCGGATGGAATCCGTAAACCCTCGCCCTTGTCAGATTAATAGACTTATTTGAGATCGTATATATTTGTTTAAGATTAATCTTGGGCCTTAGTTTTTTCTATACTCTTGTTTGACTTAGTCTTGCCTTAGTACTAGGGTTCTTGCTCTCCTTTCCTGTCTCTTTGCGCTTTTATTTTTAGCTACTATAATTATTCATCACAATATGTTAGCGGTAGTTTACAACTTCCATCTGGATTACTATACTATTGTTCACGTGAGAAAAGGTTTTGGAGTTGGGGTCTAAGCAGGAGTAGACTCTATATTCCCTTATAGAGAGGTACAGTTTGACTCATCGCACCCTTCCCAAACCTTACCAATAACCATGATAAAAGTGACATTATACTAGGCACATTTGTTTGTTTGTTATTTGCATCTAATCCAATTTTTTGTTTCAACTACACGATCTACACGATCTGACCTGTTGAGACTTAAGAGTTGGGGCCTGTGAATGGAAAGCCAAAAACAAAAGTTCATGAGATAGAGACATTTTCTAACTGAGGAGATCGGAAGATGATCGTTTTCCGGGGGGAAGGGGTGCTTAGATCCCTTACCCTAGCTGCCTCAAATTTCCTTGCGCAACGTCACTTAAATCATCTACTACCCTCTCCTACCCTCTTTAGTGGAGTAACTTAGACTGACAAACCCTCAAATTTCCTTGCGCAACGTCACTTAAATCATCTACACACAACCATCAAAAGCAATCGGGTAGTCCCCAACCCAACCCCTACCCACTAGGCCATACCCGCACCATCGGCGATGGTATTTGGGTTACGGGTAGGGGTACCCATTAGTGTCCTGTCCCCCTATCTTACACTACAAGAATCAGAGCCTGTCACGACGATACATACAGTGACAACATGGGGGGTCAAAGATACCAAAGAAGCGTTTTGAATGGAAAAACATAAACTTAGATGACATATTATTAAAAACAACCAGGACTTGCTTGTTACTTTAATCATGAGAAATATCAGTATAAGGTTGTTGGAGAGAATCAGTTGGTTATTTAAAACTTTAACATTATTTTTTAGTGCTCAAACCTGCTCCAACTACTGATGTGCCAGTTAAACAGAAGATACTCGCCTTCCAAAAGATGTAACAGTCAATCAGGAAGAGACAAAAGAAAATCATGGGATCCCTCTTGATGACGACGAACGGTGGCGGAATAATATAGATGAAATAATTGAGATGCATAAGCCGTATGACTAAATTTATTTCATCATGATGCAAGTAGTTTGCATTAGAACTTTTAATTTTCAACTTTTATGTTTGAGACTTATTTTTCCTTATTATTTGTGTGTTACTTTTGCATAAGTGGTTTCATGAAGTACTTAATAATTAATGTTAAGACTTGTTTTTAATTATTCATGTGTTCTGATCATTTGAGTTGTATTTTAATTTTATGACGTATATGTACCACAATGATGCTACAACAAATATATATGAATAATAAAACTTCAATAAACGAGCATAGCAATGCAAAATGTTACCTCCGCCGCATCACACGAGTTTTCTACTAATCTATATTAATGCATGATAGAAAGGTATTTTAAGATACCCAAAATTTCACAACTTTTTTTTATTTAATGCATAAGATACAACCTAAAATAAGGGTAAATTAGTCTTTCAAACACCAAGTACACTTTAATTCCCTCATCTCTAACAAAATATTAGATTATTAGTTAGTAGTTACAGTTTTTCCCTCTTATAAAAACTAACTACCCCATGATTTTTAAACGGCCGTAATATTTACATTTAATTCTCTTTAATTATAGTATAGCTAATTGAAAAAAAAAAATGATATGTTACATGATTGATGGTGGTAGGGGTGAGCAATAACTGAATCGCTAACCAAAACCAAACTAGACCGAACCGAAATCAACCAACAACTACTGAATTAACTGAAAAGCAATTAACCAAAAACCAAATTTAATCAAAAGCCGGTTATCAGTTTTTTTGTACCATCGTTTTACCAAAATTCACCGAACTGAACCGTTCATATTATCATATATCTCTAGCTTTTATACCTCTAGTTCATGTACTTCACATTTTATATCTCCATTTCATGTATTTATATACTTTATTTCATTTTAATATACTTCAACTTCATGTATTTCAAAGCAAAAAAATTTATCCCAGTTTGGTTTTGGCTATTAACTGAAATTAAATGAACCAAACCAAAAACCGCCAATCTAACCAAATAAATCAAACCGATTAACTGAAAACCAATTGATTAATAAAAGACTAACTGATAACTTCAGTTTCAGCTTCAGTTGAGGATAATAACCGAACAATGCACACCAAAATGAAATTGACTAACTGATGGTTTCGATTATGACATATATCCACCAGTGGATGCTACAATAAATATTATACGAGTAAGAAACTACCAGAAATATGTATCACAATGTAAAGTGTCACCCCCGTCGCATTTTATGGGAACCCTGCTAATATATATATATAAATAATATATAAGAATACCTAACAAAGAAAAATGAAATGCAAAGAAAACTAAAGCAATTATGTAGTGTAGGTCACAACTTATAAATGAAATTCAATTTTTGACTCTTCCATTCTTCTCCAAAATTGGACATTTAAAGTGACTCTTCCATTCGATTCCAAAATTGGACTTTTAAAAAACAAGAGAAAAACTCATTGGAAAAAACTACGCGAGCCGACATGTATTTTGTTTTCTTTTTGGTATATTGAAAGTTCCAACACTCGTATTTTAATTTTTTTTAAGACTAGTGGGTATGGAGAGCCTCATCCCCAAGGGGATGGGCCGCCACGTCAGCGCCACGTAAACTCGGCTTGGAGGGGATGGACCTTGGGATGAACCCCTTTATATATATATATATGGGACCGCTAAAATGAGAACCACCTCGAGTTGTAAGAACCGCGAGAACCACACCATCCGGGGCTTTTTACACCACAATTTTTTTTACAACTAGATGTGTGTATTGTAAACACATTCGTAAAAAAAAAAATCAAAAAAATGCCGTGTGGGTAGTTTTTTACACCACAAGTTTGGTGTAAAAAAAAACAAAAAAAAAATAAAACACCAAACTTGTGGTGTAAAAAACTACCCACACGGCATTTTTTAAAATTTTTTTTTTTTACGAATGTGTTTACAATACAAACATCTAGTTGTAAAAAAAATTGTGGTGTAAAAAGCCCCGGATGGTGTGGTTCTCGCGGTTCTTACAACTCGAAGTGTTTCTAGCGGTCCCCTATATATATATATATATATATATATATATAGATGTGTGTGTGTTAGGAGAGAGGAGAAGAGCCCCGTCGAGTTCGGCTGCTGGGTGACGAAAAGGACGAGCCGGGCCTGTGGGGGACGGTGTGGGGGACCGGCGCCGGGCCTCAGTCGGCCCCCATACCGCTTAGTCTAAGATATGGTGTTTGAGTGGTATTTTTTGGTATATTGAAACAACACTCGTATTTTTTTAAGTTATGGTGTTTGAGTGGTATATTAATAATTAATGTATTTAATTAAGATGGTGTTCGGGATTATATAAATTAAAATTTTATTTTGTAAATATCATGTAATTAAGTTATATATCATGTTTAATTTACACTTGCATGCAATGAGTTGGTACTTTAATGTTGAAAATAAATAAATTAATATTTTTCTCTAGATATTCTAGAAAATCCATCACCTTAGTCAAAGAGATCCACATAAACAATAAAATTAAACATGCATTAGATTTTTTTTCCCTAGTGCCATATGCTAGTCTAGTATATTACACTTGTCAAGCATTACAAAAGAAATCCCAATACATCCTTAATGTAATGGAGTTAGTTTCTGCAATAAAGGTTAGTCTAACTAATTTTAGAAACAATGAATGGGATTCTTTATTTGAAAAAGTTCGTTTTTTTTTTGTGTGTGAAAGGCATGAAATAGATATGGCCGATATGAGTGCTCCATATACTTCTACTCGCTATCGGCCTCGTAAAAAGATCTTCATGTTACATTTGAACATTATTACCAGGTAGATTTGTTTACAGAGACATTGGACAAACAACTACATGAGCTGGATAGTTGTCACACTCCAACCGATGGCGGAATCATCAGGGCGCGACACTAGGCGAATCAGATTGTTGAAGAGAATCCATAACAACTATATTGCGATAATATTTATTACATTTGTTATCCCATACTAACAAATAATACAATCACGTAAGTTATCACAGATTTCTTGTCCTCTCGAACAATACAAATCGACAACCTAGATTTTAGGCGAGTTTCTAGACTTCCTAGCTTGATTTGATGTAGCTAGCGATCTAACCAGCAACATACGTTAAAACAACGTCAATACAAAAGTATTGGCGAGTATACAAGTTTTGATACAGTATCGTAAAAATAGTAAACAGTGCTGCGAATTACCAAATGCATAAACGGGATATCTCAACATACATGCATAAGACAGATACTACAGCTAAGTCACTCGAGCTTCGACCGCGATTGCTATTCATCCTAACTAGACCCCGTCGGGTGCTATAGTACTATACTAGTTAAGGCGGGACCTCGCGAGTATGAGTCCTAACACGTATGTAACTAACATCACGTATAACTATGCATAACAGTCATTCGCAAGTGATAAATAGTTTGATCGGATAATTCGTTTGATAAGTTCGATTGATTAGGAACGTATGTTACACCCAAAATGCGATTAAAAGGGTTCGAGTATACTCACAGTGCGTATTTAGCGAGGATACAACTTGATTGGATCGGTTGCGGGCGCGTCTGAGTTAGCCTAAACATCGTATGGTATCGTAAGCGATGCACGGTTTAAACGAGAATAGTATCGTAATTACTGATATCCAGTCGGATGGTGCTCATCCGGTCGGATGACAGTGGTTTGGGTCGGATGACATGTTGTCCGGCTGGTTGACCACAGTTCGTTCCAACGTCCCGATTAACTGTTCTTGATGGTTTTAAGGAGGAATACATGTGGTTTTACTGAGATGGTGTGATATCGTATTAAACAAATGAAATTTCATCAGTTCCGACCCGTTCTAATGGCCGGGAACCACCCCGTTCCATCAGATCTGGCCGTTCTTGATGATTTCTCATGTTTAACCCGAAATCGCACATTACTTTGATTAGATACATAGATTTTTAGGTGAGATTGTTATAAAAACCTGTGGGAATCACCCAGATCTGAGTTGTTTATGGTGAAATGAGGTCACACTATGAAGTTCATATGAACTCTTGGTGACATCATCTTTAAACACCTCAAATCAGTAGATTTCGCGGTTAAAAGTTGAGTTTTAAAAGATAGAAAGGTGTAGATCATAGAAGTACAAGAATTAGGTTGAAATCTTACCGGAATTGCGAGGAATCGAGAGAAAAGGGTCCAAGAGCGTCTGGTCGAACAGCAGCAGTCACATCAAGTGTTCTTGATGTGACTGAGGGGTATTTATAGGCCAAGAAGAGGAGAGGAGGTTGAGTGTGCAGGGTCGGATGGCTCATCCGTTCGGATGACTCATCCGTTCGGATGGCAATCCGTTCGGATAGCCTATCCGCTCGGATGGCCTATCCATTCGGATAGCCATCCCGTTGGATCATTGACGCGGAGAATTTCACCATTTTAAGCGTTGCGATAGTTTTGGGTACGCGTTTCCTATATTTAATTATTTTTATTATTAATATATATATATTTTTAATCACAAGGGGCCGTATTTACGTATCCATATTTTAAAGTCGCGATACAATAATCCGGGTTTCGTTTCGAGTATGCGATTACTTGTGACGCTTCACGGTCATCGAGGAGGGTAGAATAGGTCCTTTCTCGATGTCATCGTGAACGTTATTGTGTGTTTCGAGTAATGAGTTGCACTGCGACACATCACGGCTGTCAAGGAGGGTAGAATTGGTCCTCACTCAACAACTCCGTGGTTGTCAGCAAGTGCAATTGTGATGTGATAGTGATAAAATATGCGATAGTAGGCGAAAATATTGCGATATAGCGATGTATGCGATATAGTTACATTATGATCCGAATCTCGGGTGCTAGGCGTAACGAGTATAGCGAATAGTAGCAACGCACGAAAGTGCGGGTTGTTACGATAGTAGATTCAATGAGCAAGCGATAGAGTTGTTATCTCATAATACGACTTTAAGTTCAAAAAAGATTAATGTTGATCAGGTCCTTCTTGTTGAGAAATATTATCCTAAAGATTTTAGATAGCAAGAGAGGAATCAATTACGTGGTCAATTGCAGACTTTTAAAGTTGAAAGGATAAATGATGCCAAGCTAAGTGGAGTATCAACTCTTTCTGATCTTTACAAAACTCTTGCACAATGTCATAAAAATAACATGTACAAATTGGTTGAAAGAGTGTGTCGGCTAATCTTGACACTTCCAGTTTCGACTGCAACAACGGAAAGATGATTTTTAGGAATGAAAATATTTAAGAATCGCCTTCGCAATAAGATGTCAGATCAATATCTAGTAAACAATATGGTGATTTACATAGAAAAGGAGATTGTTGAGAACTTTGCTTCAGAGGCCATAATTGAAGAATTCAAAAAGGAAACGGGCAGAACTATAATTCTTCATCCAGGAGAACCGGGTACCCACCTTGCTCTCCTATTTAATGTATTGGTGTCTTTGTTCAGTTGTTTGTTAAACAATGTTTACCTTTAAATGTTTGAGAACGTTTTTTATTTGATATTAGTGTTTGACCCGACCTGACCCGAATCGAATCACCGACGTCCGACCGAACATATCACCTCGAAACAAAGCGATAGAAATTTTTTTTAGGTCCAGTGACTTCCGACCCCCCGGTAGAAATTTTCAAGCTTCGCCACTGATACTAGACATCCAAAGTTGTACAAAGTCTATAAACAATAAACGATAATAGCAATAATATCCAACTTTTAGTCTATTAAGGTGGGTTCGGATCATTTTGACCTATTTAAACTAAAAGTTTGATATTTTAAATCTATTTTACCTGAACCCACTTTAATACACCTACTATATCACTTATAGTTGAAGTTGGTCAAAATAACCCAAACCCGCTTTAATACACTTACTATATCCAACGTGTAGTTTAAATGAGTCAAAACGACCCAAACCTACTCAAGTACACTTAATGGATCAATATATACAACATATATACCTACAATTCCCCCTCAAAACTGATGTACACATAATAATGACACTAAATCATACAAATGAAAGTTTTTACTCTCCCAATGTTCTGATGCCGAATCGTTGTCTCATCATGTCCCTTCCTTGTAATACATCCTTCTATAAACCTCAATATGACTAGGATTTACCATTTGTTGAGCCTATAAAACAGCACATATACTATTATTGAGATTTGAAAGAAGTATTAATACATCTATGGATAATACTAATTTTTTTACATGCTCGTGTCTCTTTTGCGCACAAGAATGACTCCCATATGTGAGCTTTTATACGGTTGTTTTTCTCTATTTTGTTAATTTTAAAGGGAGCAACTCATATATTTGGGATTTAAGAACAAGTCAACATCGATTAGTTTCTCCCACACCTCTAGAGAAAGTTTGTTTTGGGGACGCTTTAGAAACTCCAACACGAACATAAAGTGATTTGAAAACTCTTTTTCTGATCCTTGTAACTTCTTGCACATTCCGTCTGAATTCCTCCTTTCAAACCTTGCTAGTGCTATGTTTCATTATTAATTAAACAATAAACATGCATGCCTTTTCATATAACATTTAAGTTTCACATGAACTAAATTTAAAGTGGTATAAGAAGGGCATACACAATGTATCCCTTTGTATTTGTGAGTGTGTTATATTATAAGGAATGATTGCAAGGAGTTTTGAGTTGTTGTGAGTGGATGAGAAAAGGTATGATAAAGGTGAAGAAACATGTAACTAATTTTAGGTTAATTAGGTGGTTTATGTTTCGAACATGAGGGTTAATCTTCTTAATCTTTCCTGAGCTCAAATGTGATCCTTTCTTCCTGCAAAACAGCAACACCGTTAGCTCATTAAGAGGGGAACATGGGGGAGTTTCCCTCTTAACCAGGCTCCAGCGTGAGAATAAGTAACCGTTTTGAGGATAACAAAGTGTGTGTTAAGAGTGAGAGTAGAGTGAATCGAATGTTTAACCTGTGGTATGAAGGTCCCTGTTTATAGCCGGAGATGTGTAGTAGGAAATGGGCTGATGGGCCTTGGGCCGGAAGGGGACAAATGAGGAGTATCCTCTTTGTCTCTCAAGTGACGACCGTTAGTGACTTCTAGAAAATCTTTGGTGCTGGCACACCTTGATTGGAGCCACGTGCCAGGGTTGTCGACTCTGTTGTCCTTCTGACATCAGCAGGTGAGTGGAGATCGTGAGCCAGTTGTCGCCGCCTCCTGATTGGTGTAGGCATCCTTGTGTACCTTCTACCACCTGCACAATCGTGGATCGTGTAGCACGATAAGGAGCCGTCTGCTGGACGCTGATTGGCTCGCTTTTCTGCCACTTGTACCTTTGGTACTTCCTGAAACGCCCTTGCGCCATAACTCTCGCGCGACTCTTGAAGTATGTTTAAGGAGTCGGCACGAGGCGTGATAGTTGAGGACTTTTTTTCAGGATGCTAAGTGTGAAAACTGATGTTATCTCGTGTTTGGGACTTGCGCGAGGATCCGAATGTACATGAGTAGCTCGCGTAAGGTTTATGGATTAATCAGCCTAATGAGTAAGGAGTATGGTCTAGCGTGCGACCTGAATGGTCTGCGCGGCTTTTTGGGGACCATACCCCTTCAAGTCCCCCCGGTCCAGTGCTGCTTCCATGCGCGAAGTAAATGGTTGGTGATCTGGACTTAGAAAAAAAGGAAGTGTGTTTGCCTTTAAAAGCATTTGCTAGGTCTTGGTAGCCGGCGCGCGTGTGAGTGCTTGTTCACTACTACGGCGCGGCTACTATGCTTGCTTGTTGATAGCTGTTGTTTTTAAACGTTGGCACGCAACCTCAGTGGATAATAGTGAAATGTCGCGCGGCCTTTGCTAACTTCTACATGAAGTTTTGTAGTAAGTTTGGAGGGAAAACTCTCGAAATTTGAATTCTGACAGGTTGGTGCAAATGTCGTTGATGGCGACGGTTGAGTCGACTACTGACACGACGATCATCACGCGGTTACTGACGGTTCACCTTTTGTCAAGCGAGTGAGGACCACGCGCACGTGCTAACCGTCACTCCGGTAATCCCGCCTTACGTGTCGTTTTCTAATTGGTTACGCGCGCGGTGATCTTAGCACGTTTACCCATCACATTAAATGCGATGGGTATATATATCCGATCGTGGAGAGAGAAGTGGGCATCGTTTCCTTTGTAGTTTCTCTTCTTCTCTCTATGATATTCAAATCTTCAAGTTTTTCTTGAGTGTTCTTCGAGTTTTTCCAGAAATTAGTGAATCTTCATACTCAAATACTCATGGCTGAAGCAGAATCCGTGCAAGTCGAAGAAGGTCCAGTCCCTGTTCTCAAGTGGGATCAGGGCTTATTCGAGCTAATCACGAGGGGTTTCCAGTTTCCACCAGAGTGGGATGCTCGATATCCATGGCAGGGTCAGACGGTCGCCGACGCACCACTGGGATTTATAACTTTATTCGAAGATTTTTTTCTTCAGGGAAACTTCCGGCTGCCGGTGACTCATTTCATGGCATTTATTCTACACTTCTACGGCTTTCACATTTCTCAGATGAGTCTGGCAGGGATGGATACGGTGAGGCACTTCAAGTTCTTATGCCGATCTCAGGGACAAGAACCCAAAGTTGAGAAGTTCCGGGCCTTTTACCGGTTGATAAGGAACATCGGCTTCTTTTCCTTTGGCAACCGAGGTGCTGCTAAGAAGATCTGCTAATCCCTCCCAAGAGTTTTCACGATTAGAAGATGAAGTTCTTCTTCATCAGGGAGGAGGTCATACCAATCGCGATGATCTTTCGTGAATCAAGGGTGATTGAGAAGGAGGAACTCCCTATCCCCAAAGGTGCTGATTGGTATTTGAATCTTGTTGCGACGCCAAACCGTATATTTGGTGAGCAGGTTTTAGTCGCGGCGGGCATGATCGACAAATGGCCGGAGCTTAGTGAGGATGTCCCTATGTTAAAGCTTAATGACGAAGGTATGTGTTATTTCCTCTTCTTTTTCTTGACATATACTTGCGCTTGACTTTTGCTTCTTATCGTGGAGGTGCAACTTTATCAAGCAGCCTTTCCTGCTTTTGGTGGCTCTATGGGTGTGCGCCCGCTACAGTCTGGAAAGCCCTACTGGTATGAACAAATCAAGGGCTATTTCCTCTTTCCCCCCGCTGGAGCTTTTGCCAATCCTCCTTCTGTGACTGAAGGTTCGCTACTTCCCAACCCAAGGACCTTGCGCGGCGTGACCTCTGCTGGAAAGGAAATCTTATTTCTTTCCAGCGAAGAGTCTGTAGGTTCATCGCAAGGAGAGTTGAGCTCATGGTCTAGCATCTTTGCAGGTGTATTGCGCGACTTGGGGATAGACCCCGAAGAGAGACCAAATAAGGCTCCTACCAACAAGAAGCCAAAGAAGGTGACTGTTGAGGCTGGTGCGACCAGTAAGAAAGGCGGGAGTAGCCGCACGACTTCCGTAGCTCAAGATATAGGTACTCTTCGATTTCGACAGAGTAACCTTGAGGATTACGTTATTACCAGCGACTCACTGGAGGGTTTATCCCGTATAGGTGAAAAGAAGAAAAGAGGTGCGGCTGCCTCTAAGAGCTCTAGAAGCACGGTGTCTAGGATCCCTGAAGCCGGCGCAACTCCCTCCTCAATTGCGGTGGATGAAGAAGAAGAAGAAGAAGAAGAGCATGAAGAGGCTGCTGCTAAGCTGGGGCCAAGCCAGCGCGGAAGGCTGGAGAGGAACCGGTTATAGGAAAGCAAAGCAGGTTGCGCTCCCTCTACAAGTTTTCGCTGGGTTAGTGTTATAACACTCATGTTTTTATGTTACTTATTCCTTAGCAGATTTTCTGACACTTAACTTCTGCAGAGGCCCTGAAAAAGACCCATGAGAAAGTTAAGGGTGTTGAGTTGGAGAAACCGAAGGAACTTGTGGCCAAGAAGGCAAAGTTTATCATCATGCCTCCCAAAACAATTGAAAAGGAGGTTGAGAAGGTGGTTGAGAAGGAGAAGTCAAAAGAGACCGAGACCTCTGCTACTACCGAGCAAGATAAAACGCAGGGTCCGAAGGTCGTGCGCATCACGGGGCTTGACCAACCCTTGAAGAGAAAAGAAGCTGAAGTTATTAGGCAATGAGGCCTGAAGTTGTTAAGCCAGGTGAACCTGCACAACATGATGCCCCTACCCAAAAAATACAAGTTACATCTGCTGCTGGGGGGTCTGCTGCCACTGTACCAGAGCAGCCAGCGCCTAAAGATACCTCTGTTGTTGCGTCTGGTGCTGGTTTTGGAGGATCAGGCGCTGGTGCGGCTACTCAAAAGGGTGAAGGAGGCAAGTGGTCGATGCCACAAACTCCCGTAGGCCCGAAGGATACCTTGGGGGATATCTACTACAAGACATACACCGAAGAGGCACGCGGGGATGCTCCCCACCAACCTGTTTGGGGTTTAAAACAGAAAGATACATTTGTTGAGTTTGGAGCTTGCCGAGATTGGTTCTTAGGTTCTTTCCCCCCTGGTGAAGTAAATCGTCAAAGGGCGCGAATTCAAGAGGGTTTGTATCGCGCCTACATTATCGGGGAGGCCAATGCTCGCTCTGCTAACCATCAGATTGTGCACGAATGGCGCACAATGAATAAAGAGCGATCTGATTGGGAGAAGTACCGGGATCGTCTTGTGAAAGAAGTCCGTGATTTTGAACAAGTGAGAGATAAATTTGTTGAAGAGAAGGCCGCCTTTGAGGCGGAGAAGAAGTTGGAAGAATAGGGGCGTGAAGGCCTCAAAAACAAGCTCCGAGCTGCTGAGGAGCTTTTATCAAAGGAGCGGGCCGAATGGAAAAAGGTATGCGAGAAAGATAATCAGCGCATGTACGCTGCCCGCTCCAAAATTACTGACCTTGAGGCTCCAATCGCTACTCTTAAAGGGAAGGTTGAGGAAGTTCAGGCAGACAAAGAGCGTGTTGAGGTTCAACAATCTTTTTAACCATGTTTTCCTCTTGATTGCTTTTTTTGGAAATGTTTCTAACTCTTTGTCACCATTTACAGGCTAAGTTAAATGCGTGCAAGGACAAGGAGCTTGCTGCAAAGGATGTGGAGATTGCAGAGCTGAAGCGTAGATTGTTTGAGGCCCATGATAAAAATGAATCATTATAGATAGACCTTGAGGCCGAAAGGGTAAAGGCTGAGACCGCCGAGGTGTAACAACTCGACTTTTGGAAAGTCAATGTACAAGTCAAAGTCAAAGTCAAAGGAAGAAAAGATTGCTAAATGCGATTTGTCACTCCTTGCTTAATTATCGATTGTACTCATTGACTTGTAATCAATAATCTAGTTTATGTTGCCTTAGTTGTATTATGCGGAGTAAATGCTAATAATCCTAGTTTATCGTTAATCGACTTATCGCTATCTCATCGCTATCGCATCGCAACTCGAATTACAGGTTATGGATATTGTTTTACGAGTGTGTGCTATTATGTGTTACCTGTGCATGTTTATGTTGCTAGAAGTGATGTTAATCGCAACTCTATCACAACGCAATCGCAACACAAAACGAAGTATGGGTATGTTTAGGTTGATGACTATTAGTTAGGTTATATTGGTAATTAATGTGTAACACTATCGCATCGCTTACTTGCATCGCATCGCAACGCTCCACGCACGAAACGAAACACCGAAAACCAACTCATAAAACCCATCTGATCGAATGACCATTCGATCGAATGGTCATCCGTCCGGATGACCATCCGATCGGATGGCCATCCAATTGAACCGCCTCTCACTCCACCTCATTGCACCGTCTTTCCTCTTTTGTCATCTATAAATATCCCCTGTCACATCATGAACAGTGATGTGACAGCTCTGTCATCCAACCAGCACACTTTGGGCTATTTTCTCTCGATTCCTCGCGATTCTTGCAAGTTTTCAACCCAAATCTTGTACTTCTTTGATCTATGCACCCTTCCTCGTCATTTTCACCATCAAATCTCAACTTCTCACCATGAAATCTGTGGATTTGAGGTGTTTAAGGGTGATGTCGTCATGAAGTTCTTATGAACTTTGAAGTGTGACTTCATTCCACCAAAAACAACTCAGATCTTAGTGATTTCAACATGTTTAAACACTGATTTCGCAATAATCTAAACATTCACCAACTAATCTCAACTTTTCTGCTACTTTTCCTAACTTTTCACACTAAACCGTTAAGATCTGGACTAGTTCGGGTTCACTACTCATTCTCTGGTATAGGCCCGGGCTAAGGATGGATTCCTAACGAAGAGACGACCGATTCACGGGTTGAACAAGAATAACTGTCAAGAACAGCCAACGGGACGAACGGGGTGATCCCCATCCGATCGGATGACTTGGACTTGATAGGGGTTTCCATTGTTTAACACGTTGACATCTCATCTCGGTTCAAGCACCAAAACTTTCTAAACTTAGCAAATTTCACAGATTTCAAAATGAACAAGTTACCAAACGAGTTGCCGTCCGATCGGACAGCCATCCGATCGAACGACAATTCGATCAGACGACTTGTGATTCTTGACACTTAACAAATTTTACAAAAACATAAAGAAGATCAGTTTCAGCGAACTGCCATCAGAACGGACGGCCATCCGTCCGGATGACTATCCGTCCGGATGACCTAAATTGTAGAAACTCTTCTTGTTTTATAGAATGCTACAACGAAAACTTCAAAGTCACATCATACACAAACACATCCATCCCAAACGAATGACGATCCAACCGAATGGCCATCCGACCGGATGACCATCCGTCCGGATTGTCATCCGATCGGATGACCATTCCTCACCCAGCTCACTTGCACTGTTTAACGCACCGCTCATCGCTTATGCTATCGTTCTGTAATCAGGCTAACTCTCCAGCGCCCCCTACAATCCAAGACGGTGTTTATTTATTAAACACTATCTGTGAGTATACTCGATCCCTTTTTGCTTTAAGCACTTTTGGGTGTTACATACGTTACCTATATCAAATCACATCAATCACACAACGCGAACACTTTTAAACGCTAACCGCTCTGCATGTTATACATGTTATTCGATGAATTCTTGTATGTTATGTTTACACAGTGATTGTTGCTTGACACCTTAGCAACGATAGTACTATAGTTTGGACTCAACACCTATCGTGGACGGGGGTTGCTAAGGGTATTTCTTCACGTGTCACAGTGGTGATATGTGTTGCGCACTCTACAACTCGCTGTCACGTCTGTGCATATTATACTATTAAACTTGCTTCACATTGTACATGTTACATGCTGGTTACGCGTACTCGCTTTCGCTACTATTATACTATTAAACTTGTATGCTCACCTTTACACTATGTGTATTGACTTTTATTTTAACGTATGTGACAGGTGTTTAGGATGCTTACCTACTTATTAGCTGCTATGGAATCAAGCTAGGAGAGTCTAGAAACAAATCAATAAAAATATGAGTTGTCGGAACAATTATTTGTCTTTGAGAAACTCTGTCTGTAATAACTATTTTATTTGATATGTTATGGTATGGGACGTAACGTTAAATATCCGGTAATATTAGTTGTTATGGATTCTCCTGGACAATCTGTTTCGCTCAGTGTCGTGCCCCGATGTTTCCGCCATCGGTTGGGGTGTGACACGAGGAGGCGAAGAAGAAGGCCGAGGAGGTGCGGGATATCAGCACTTCTGCCCTGAATGTGGCTCAGAATAATTACGTTGAGACTTAAACAATCGTTGACACGCTTGTCTCTGAGTCTGAATGGATGCGCAATAGAGGGGTAGTCAAGGTGAGTTTCTCCTCTTTTGCCTTGGGTTTCCTTTATTGTTTTGTTCTCATGGTTTTTCCTTTTTTGTGTAGATTGCTAACGCTGTGTTGAATGCTACCGAGCTGGATGAGGCTGTTGCCACGCTGACTAATGTCGCGCGTGTCGTTGGGCACCGCGGTGGTTATCTAGAATGTGTTCATCACGTCGAAGAAGCGCTTGGTCAACAGTTTGATACTCGCCATTGCTTGGTGTCCGATCAGGCTGACGCTCTACTTGCTCGTGCTGAACATGTTTACGACCATCTTTCCTTGCCAGTTAAGGAGTTAGTCACTGAATCGCTAAAGCATGATGATTGGAATGCATGGCTTAAGTCCATCCTTGACCCTCCGGAAACTGTGGAGTTGACCGATGAGGAGAAGGAAGTCGGGAGTGATGGTAATGGTGATGATGACAATGATGGTGATGGTTATGAATAGTTGGTAGGACTTATAAGCTGATGCCTTGTCATTTTTCATGTTTGCATCTTATGTAATTGTTGCGCGTTTGCGCGTTTTGAATGAAGTGCTAAGTTTAACTCTTATTATTTTCCCAAGTTACAATTATTGCATTGTTGTTAGAAACTTTGTTTAAGTTAGCGCGAATAAATGTAAGTGTGGCTCGTTTGTGAGTGTTTTTGCCATGTCTCGCGCTATGTTCGCGGAGGACCTTGGAGGCATAACTCATGAGCTCGTAATTTACTGAAGTGTTTTCGTGCTAGTCAAAAGTTTAACATGCATTTGTAACGTAGAAGACGATAGGATGATAAATCATAAAGGCACAGCCAACATTCGTATTAAGTAGCTGGAAACAAGCGCAATGCCATCATACATAACTGAAAAAGAAAAGGTGCATGGCTAACACAATAATTAAAAGGCGCGTGGACAACATAAGTAAATGAAAAGGCATGCGGCCAACATAACTAAGTGATAAGGCGCATGGCCGAGGGTAATCACATGTAGCACTTGTGCAGTTGTTGCGCGTTCCATGTGCGCGTGATAATGTGGCCATCCAAGGTGCGCAGTTTGTATGCTCTTTTCCCTAGCACCTCATGTATCAAGTATGGGCCTTCCCATTTCGGTACTAGTTTTCCGGGGCGTTCAGTGTTGGAAGCTTCGTTGTCACTGAATACGAATTCTCCTGGAGTGTAGGTACAAATGAGCACCCTTGCATTGTAATACCTCACCAATTGTGTCTTATACTTGGCCTCTTTGATTCGCGCTATTTCGCGCATTTCTTCGAGCAAGTCCAAGTCTAAGCAGTGCTCCGCCTCGTTATCAATCTTGTTGACTGCTGATAAGCGCGGCGAGGGGAAGCCTATTTCAGCTGGGATAACCGCCTCTGAGCCATAAACAAGGCTAAAGGGGGTTTCGCCATTGCTTGTTTTTGGCATGGTTCGATGAGCCCACAGGATGCTAGGAAGCTCATCTACCCAGCCTCTCCTTTTGGTGCCCAGACGGGCCTTTATCCATTCAACGATGCTTTTGTTGACACTTTCTACTTGATTGTTGCCTTGGGGGTGCGCAACGAAAGAGAAAGTGTGCTCAATGTTAAGCTCTTTCATCCATTCTTGGAGGTCTTCTGAGATAAAATTGGTGCCGTTATCAGTAACGATCTTGAGTGGGAGGCCAAATCTACACATGATGTGCTCCCAGATGAATTTTTGCACCATCATTGCAGAAGTCGAAGCAAGGGCTTTAGCCTCCACCCACTTGGTGAAGTAATCAACGGCAACAATTATAAACTTTACAACGCCTGGGGCTTCAGGAAATGGACCCACCATGTCTATCCCCCATTGCTGGAAAGGCAAAGCTGTTGACACAGGGATCAGATCGTTTTTTGGGCGTAGGGTCTTTGGCGCGTGCCTCTGACAAGAGTCGCACTTGCGCAATTCTTTCAAGGCGTCGACGTGCATCCCTGGCCAATAGTAACATGCATTCATTATCTTTGCGACGACCATGCGCGGGACCGCATGAATGCCGCAGATGCCTTCATGTATTTCCCTAATCAGATAACTTGCGTCTTGGGGGTCTATGCATCGAAGTAATGGGCTCAAGAAAGATCTTCTGTATAGAATACCCCCGGTTCATTTCGTAAAGCAGCGCTTTGTTCTGTATCTTTCTTGCTTCCGCTTTGTTTTCCGGGAAAATTTCCTCTTGGAGATACTGGATGATAGGGGTCATCCATAAACGTGGCCCTATCTCAATCACATTGACCTGGCGCAGTAATACTGATGGATTTTTCAGAACTTCAATTCTCACGTCCTTGGCCAGGTGTTGAAAGGTTGTTGAGGTGAGCTTGCTTACGCGTTAGCTGGCTTGTTTTCTGACCGGTTGATATGCACAACTTTGTATGATTTGAACTTCTGGAGTAGGTCCTTTGCTTGTTCCAAGTATAAAGCCATTACCTCGCATTTCGCATCGTACAACCCATTGATTTGACTTGCGATCAACAAAGAGTCAACGTGCGCTTGAATGTTTTGAGCTCCCATTTTGATTGCTAGGCGCAAGCCTGCCAAGAACGCTTCATATTCTGCATCGTTATTTGTGTTCTTGAAATCTAGCCTGATGGCGTAGGTGAACTCATGCTTTTCTTGGCTAACGAGGCGCAGCCCCGCGCCCACGCCATCCTCATTTGAGGCTCCGTCGGTGAACAATAACCACAATTCTTCCGACATGTCTGTTGCTGGAGTATCTACTGCTTCGCACCCTTCGATCTTGTCTTCTGGGACTTCTGTGATGAAATATGCTAAAACTTGGCCCTTGATAGCTGGGTGCGGCCTGTACAGTATGCTGAGACCTCCCAGCTCGATTGCCCATTTTGCCAAGCGCCCTGATGTCTCTGGTTTTTGCAAGATCGTCCTGATGTGGAAGTTGGTTAGTACTATGATCACATGGCCAGTGAAGTACCTGCGCAGCCTTCTGGAAGCATGAAGTAGGGCAAGTACTAGCTTTTCCATGGTGGAATATCTCGTTTCTGGATCAATGAGTACTCTGCTAACATAGTAAATCGGAGTTTGAACTCCATCTCTTTCTACCAGCAACACTGAACCAATGTAACATTCCCAAAATTTTAAATTTTAAATAAAGTTATTACATGAATAGATCATGGGTAAGTTGAATGTTAGAAATATGAAGTACCTAGACGGGCCTAGGAAGCGTTTAATAATTTAATTATAAAAATACATTATATTTGAACCTACTTCGTTTTTAGTGAAACTTGTTTCAAAATGTAGATAAGATTATTCTCGTTCTAATAACATATTCATTGTTTTATGAAACGTCATATTTTAGAAGTTATACACGCCAAATAAGTGAAGCAGCTGAATTAATTATAATATATAAATTAATAAAATAATAACAATCAAAACTAAAATGGTCGTATGGAATTAAAAAGAAAAAAAATAATATTAAAAATTATAATTTACAAAATGAAATGAATGTGATGGAGGGTACGTGGCCATCAGAACAATTAATGTAGCTTCATACACACACACGCACACCTCGTGTTCTATTTATTTCTTTCCTGAGTGTTTTGGAGCAGCCAGGAAAGAAATAATTGTGTTCTGGAGCCGAGTGTCTCTCTGGAAGCAGCCTCTCTATCCCTAGGGGTATAGGTAAGGTGTGCCTACATCCCACCCTCCGCAGACCCTACAAATAGCTTTGCTATTTGTGGGATTTTACTGGGTATGATTGATTGATTGATTGATTAGCCTACAACCAAACTTTCAACTATAAATATGCAAAGGATCAGTTCTACTTCTCTGTTCACCCGTTTCCTTTCTTTCTTCATCTCTCTCGCCAGTTTCTCTATATATTCTTATTTTTCTTTTTTTTTCTTTCTATAATAATAATAATAATAAAGCCCTGGCCCGTTTTAAGTGTTTTAACCCCTAGTCACTAAGTCAATACCCTGTCCGATTGATTTAGGACCCACCAACGCATGTCAAGGCTCTGCCCGACTAAGTTCGTTGGGGTTATGTCTCGTGACATAGGGATAAAGTTGAATTGGGTTACAATACTTAATGCGAGTGCATTTTATATTTTATTAAATAGTTCAGGAGTTATACCCAAGATATAACAACCCTCCTTAAAATAATTTAAACACCCCTAAGTGTCCTAAAATACACCTCGTATAAGAAAACCGGTACCGAATGCCTCTAATTTTATAAAAATAAAAACAAAAATCAATGGTCCCCGGTGGGCCGCGACAGAGCCAGTGAAGGCTGTCGCGGCGCGCGACCTAGTGCCAGCAGGCGGAACTCTAGCGTGCCACGTGTCCCGCCACTCGTGAAAGCTACACCGGTGACTAATCAAACCTATGTCCAACACACCCTAGCTCGCGGGCCGCGAAGACCCTTGTGGTCTCTTTCGCGGGGCGCGAGGAACTCGATATCAGGCCCTATAAATTGGAACGCTCAGCAGTTCATTTCCGCCGTTCAAAATCTCAAAATCTCTCTCAATTTCTGAAGTGTAGGAATTATATCGGGTATAATAACCACTAAAATTAGCGAAGCTCTGCCTCGTTGTAAGTATTTTAACCCCCGGTTATGTATTAGATACGCTGTCCGAATGATTTAGGATTTCGTAACGGCTGTTGAGGCTCTGCCCGACGTAGTCGTTGGAGTTCTGTCTCGGGGAGGGTATCACTAATGTAAATATTGGGTTATTATACTAACGCGTGTGCATTGTGTAATTAATAGATAATTACCAGGAAATCACAAAGGAAAACCCTAAGTTAGCAATGTGACTAATCTCCTTTTTGCAAACTGTTTTTACAAAACCTCAAATGTTTTACACTATATTAACAGTGATTGAGTATTTGTATTCTACAATTATCGTCGGTATGTTGGGGTTTTGAATACAAAATTTGTTACTACACTGTGAGTAGTAACATGACCACCAGTCATTGATTGACAGTACCGTGGGTGGTAATTAAGGTAGATGGAAACAAATGTAATTGTGCGACCGCCTTCAATGCTGAAAAATGATAAAACCTGTTTTGATTAAATTGGGATTCACTCGCCAGTATTTCTTGCTGATAAAATGTTTTAAACACGTGTTTCAGGTAACTTAGTGTGAAGCCAATAAAAGCCAGCTGGAGAGCACTGAAGGCTTAGAAAAGTGGCCATAAAAGTTACCAAATTATAAAGGAGAATTGTTTTTAATAATTAGGGTCATTCCGAAAAACATCTTTATAATGGGAACTTGGGTTTTTCCCATGTATTTATTATTATAAAAAAATATGGTGTTTTACTCTGATAAAATATTTCCTAACTACGGTCCTGATGAAAATTTCCACTGCTAAATTAATAAACACCGATACCATCTGCTCTGAGTCTCATGGCTTCCGCTCCCGGGGAGGGGTCGGGGGCTGTGACAGAAGGTGGTATCAGAGCTAAGTCACTTGTTTAAGCCATTTAGGTGTTCTTCTAATACCTAAACCTTAAACATTTATGTTGTGTTAGGAAATTAATACCTTATCTGTTATCCTGTGAATATAAAATCTTAATATGTTTATTATGATTTTATGTCATTTAAATTCTCAGAATGTGTAACTCCTATTTGTATCTTACATCATGTTAGGCTATAAAAATAAAAAGGCGATATATCCCTAATATAATATTCAATTTTGTGACATATATCATATCCACATATTTATGTGAATATAATTCAAAATAAATTATAACAATGTTATGATATTGGTACTAATATCTTAATCAAAGATATAAGATAACACCCTTAGGTATGATATCACTGAAATATCATAATATATAATATTATTCGATGAAAGCAGTGTATTTTATGATTTATGATATAACCCAAAATTTTACTCAGCTTAAAAATATATGTTTGTAAAGGTTTTGGCCAAACATATAATTATATTAATTTTGTTAAAATATAATATTTTGGCGTACTTAAAACATGTTTATTGTTTAGACACAACAATTAAAATACTTTGTAAATCACTTTATAATTCTTTATTTCTTTTCATCTTAGATATGTAGATTATTCATCAAAATTTGACAAGTTACGTAATATTCAGGAATTATATGTATATTCAATATTGATGATAATTAACATGCTATAGAAATTTTTAATATACAAATGCTCTCAAAGAAAAGTCCTTAATATATACTTTTATTATTTATCATCATTATTATTAATATAATACACAAAATTAAAAATTATTTAAAACCAATAATAATAATATTTTTAGAAAAATAAAATATTTGGCTCTTGAATAAAGTTATGTTAAAAGAGTTTTATAAAACATAACTCATAATTTAATTTATACAAATAATGAATAAGAATTTTTACAGATCATAATTCATAGTTTGACGATTCTAAAATTTAAGCACATATAAATATACAATGGAAGATATAAAATATATTGTAAAACTGTATTTGTTAAACAGGAATATGTACAACAACTTAGTAATGTGTAATTAAATGATTTTAATACATAATACCTATATGTCAACAGGAAATAGTTTAAACTTATTTCTTAAATTATATGTAAGTCAGATGCATATATATTTTATATATATGTATATAATTTGTATTAAAATGATATTTCATCCATAAAGTAAAAATATGTTCAACAACATTTAGTACAATATAATTATATGATTTAAAATATGTATATATATATATATATATATATATATATCTCAAGAAGAAACAATTTTTATCATTTGATAAGTTTAATTCATTTCTTATACTATATTTAAGTCACATGTATATATATTTTGATATGAGAATGATACTTCATTACTTTAGAATCAATTTTAAAAACGCTAGACTTTGTATTACCTATTATGATTCTTTAATAAATAAATATGGTAAATTAAGATTCAAGTTCTAAGTATGTTATAACAAAAATGAGTCAACCTGTGAAGATTAAATTATTCTAAAAGAATTCAGAAGATTTATATCTTTATTAAATTTATTTCTTTTGATAAATTTCCTTTTATTCCAAAATATTATGTTCAATAAATCTGATAAAAATTTATTTTGTTAATATAAAGGAATAACCAAAGTTATGGGAATAAACAAGATAACTAATACAATTAGTTATGTAATTGGATTCTTATGAATCAATATTATATATATACATATTACAGGAAATTTTAAAACTTTATATTTATAAATATAGATATGCAAGACACAAATTTCTTGATAATATATATACATATAATAATCAAATATCTTTCGTAGAAGGACAATCTTTTATATAACAGAAGAAACAAACCTACATGTTTAATCAAGATCTATTTTTTACCCAACTTTAATCCAAAAGATACCTTAAGGATATCAGTACTAGCACCACCTCTTAAAGAACAATAATGGGTCAATGACGAAGAATCTCAGAATTTCATATAAAGCTCTTACCTTTATTTTCTGAATACCTATCCAGCCATGAGCTCTGGAAATATAGTTGAATGGAGACAATATAGAGAAAAGCTACTATACCAAAGGAAGAAACAACACATATAATATATACATTTTTCTTATATTTTGATAAGATATATAGTAAAAGAAAATGTTAAAATATGACATGTATATATGTATATCTAAATATATGTATATATCTATAAACGCATAATACTGATAACTATGGCTATAATTGTGTTAAACAAAATGTGCCTGTATAATTGTTTAGTTCTGTGATAGTTATATCTGAACATGTTTGTAATTCAGGCTTGTAATGAAAACTCTTTGGATAAAAGTACTATAGAAAATATAATAGCTCAAGCAATATCGAATGCTATACCTTCGATCATTGAAGCTTTTAAAATTTATGTGCCTATAAACAAGAATCCTACTATCCACTGTAAGCATGCCCATCACTTCAAACCTAACCCTAGTACCAATGGAGGTCATAATACTCGTATCAAAACTTCATCTTCCAAACGAAAGAAAACCACAACCTATAGCTACTCTTATAAGGAATTCCATTCCGACACATCATATACGGACAAAGAAATGGAACCAACAATCACGCGACCTATCTACAACAATAACAAGAAGCACGCAAGAAAACGCCATTTTAAGAAGACACTTCGCTGTAACTTCTGCAGGAAGGCTAGGCATACAGCGGAAAAATGTAGAAAGAGAAGGGAAACTAATGTATGTTACAAATGCGGAGATCCAGGTTACATCCGTCTTTACTGCCCGAAACTATCTAAGGCATCCGACAACGAGAATAGAAACCCAGATGAAGCTAAGGAGAACGCATAAATGTTTACAACACCAGAGACAACAGCCAACTTTTAAAATAAGGCACCCTTATGTTTTGTTTGTACTTAAGTATTAGTTGACTTTTGATTTCGATCCAAACTTCATCAATAAGAGGTCTTTATTTTATAGAGCCAACTCTCATTTGTCTCATCTCTTGACAAATTCCTATGTTGTGCATTGCTCGTCATGCATGTGAATTCACTTCAAAAGATCAGTTATTCTTGATTTTTAATAAATATTTCGTTATACTCATTCTGATAATCTATATGACTACATAATGTTGACTTTTGATAATCGAGTCAACAGATTTCTTGGAAAACTCCTATTCTTTTCAAAATTACCAGATTTTCATTGAAACAATTTCATGTCAATACATATATCCATTGTTGAATATGTCTAAATCAAGCTCAATTGTTTGAACTTGTTCACAATATACCTTCAATTCAAAATCCCATATGATGAATTGAGAACATCATATTCAAAGTAATCTCATTTGTTTGAATTATAGTAGACTCGTTTAAAGTCTTCAACTCCAATAAATCATTTGTTAAAACACGACACCTTGCGGTGGCGATTTCTTTGAAACTTGGACTCATTTCCTTTTCATACCTGAGGTACGAATTTATCTATTTATTGATCCTTATCCGAAACCAGTCTGAATACGATTTTATGTTAAGATAAATGTACCTAAATTCTTATTCCAATGTACCTCCAACATTTCTTTCATCTTTGAATTAATCCTGCAATATTCATTTCTTCTTTCATTTGAACATCCTATCTTTTGGATATCCAGATTCACTTCATTGAAACTTTCAGTCAATTTCGAGAACGGTGAATTCGTTCGGTCACTGTAATCATTGAATTCTTTTAATCACTTCAACACCTTGCGATGTCTTTATAAATTGTAGCCTGTGCTAATAATAAACCCTAATCATACGTCATT